>JAHSPW020000008.1:3182902-4397902 GCA_019985065.2 Arctostaphylos glauca
GTACGTAGCATTGTTCATGATGAAACTGGCAACTAATATAGTTCATATGTATGTGTATACATACATGTTTATATATACGAGGAGTTGACCAAATTTATATATCATAGTTTTCTGCTATTTTTAAACCAAGGTTTGTTTGTATAGAAGGGAACTAGACTTACGTGGGTATGCTGAAAAATAATTGGTACTGTTAGACGAGTCTCATGTATGTTGGTCTGTTTATAAGTTTTTGACAATTTTTACCTTGTAAGTTGATTTTCAAGATTGAGTTAGGCCCATAAATTCTTAACATGGCATTTGAATTGTGTTCGTCACGCACTCGGATCCTCTTATCTAACTCTCCACCCTCATATCTACATTTCATGCTTTGCGTGAGGGAATGTATTAGAAGAGTCTCACATCGCCTATGTTGATCCTACTTTCTCTGCTTATAAATCTTGAATAATATTTACCTTGCAATCAGATTTTCAGGTACATAATTAAGAAATAGACAGAACCTTAAGGAGACTGAACTAGGACTTATTTTAAAGGCATAACATTTATGGAGAGAGAAAGCCGGAGAGAGCGAGGGAGAGGGAGAGGGAGAAGCCCCAACGAAGCCATTTCTGCTACCAACCAACGAAGCAATCACCATTCCTTAGCTTCTCATCACCACCCTTCTCACCATTTGGACGAGCCACTCACCTTTAGAAGAGATACGGGGAGGGGTAAGCAGTACAATAACCAGGTGGAGGAACCAAAGGAGGGAGGATGGATTCCGGTCCAGTACAAAAAACACTACAGGAAGGCAAAACACCGCAAGGGAGGGCTCCAGTATCCACCAACAATCCTGTTTGTGGACAATCTGCCGGAAAAAGCGGATATCCACTGGCTTGACAAAACCTTCAGCAGATATGGAGAGATCACTAGGTCCTATATTCCTCTCAAAAGGAGTAGGCAGAGTGGGAGGAGGTTTGGCTTTGTCAGGTTTGTCAGTTCGGAAGCTGCTGATGAGGCCATTTTCAGGACAAATGGATTATGGGTAGAAGATAAAAGGCTTATAGTTAAGCTTGCAAAGTTTGATAGAAACAAGCCACCTTACCATCACCAAACCACAAATCAAGGACTAAGCTTTGCGGACAAAGGGAAGCAGCTGGCTGGGGAAGAACTACACAAGGCTAACTTTAATTACATGGGGGATCATTCAAAAGCTCGCAACATCCTTGGCACTGATAAACAATACAGGGGGATTTCTTCTGCTAAAACATTTGCACAAGTGGTTGCCAACTCAGTTCAGGAACCGGGTTATCCAATCAAAGAACAGAAGTCAATCATATTGGATTGTGCTGGGAGTGAATGGCTATCTAGAAGTGCAATAGCAAACAGGAATATTAGAGTCCCATTATCTAAGCTCAAAGAAGACCTCTTGGCCATAGGATTGCAGGATATTCAAGTCAGAAGTACGGGGGTTAGGCAGGTTCTGCTTACTTTTCCTTCACAAACAAGTAGAGATGCTTTTATTATCAATGAAGGGAATCAAAAATGGTTCTCCAGTATCCAGCCTTGGCAGGGACAGGCTGCGAGCATTGAAAGATTATCATGGCTTGAATGCAAAGGCATGCCACTTAGCT
Organism: Arctostaphylos glauca; assembly: GCA_019985065.2. NCBI lineage: Eukaryota > Viridiplantae > Streptophyta > Magnoliopsida > Ericales > Ericaceae > Arctostaphylos > Arctostaphylos glauca. The sequence continues at coordinate 3,184,513 of JAHSPW020000008.1, forward strand.
CCTGGAGGTGTGAGAATTTTTACAGGATTGGCCATTTATGGGGAGAACCCCTGCTGTTAGGGGAGGAAACCATGGCTGAAACCTCTTTTCATATAGGAAGAGTTCTTGTAGCTACCTCATATATTGGCAGAATACAGGAGTGTATTAAAGGTATCTCAGGGGGCAGACAATATGAGATCATGGTTGAGGAGGTCCCATTCATTAGTCCAGTGGCTGAGGAGGTCCCATTTGATTGTAAAGATTCTTGTGTAGGCCAGTGTGGCCCTGCCAGCAATGAAGATGAAGAGGAGGAGGTTAGGGGTGACTACTTGGCGTCTTATGTGGCAGATTCTACCAAGGCTGATCAACAACAACCTGACGTGGAGTTCCAGTTGATTACTATTGGTGAGGTTGGTGAAGATGAAGGGAAGCATAAAGATGAGGTGGCACAACAGCTCCATGATGTGGCAAATTCAAATTATTTCATCCAAGGAGGGCTTTCCCAAGAAATAGAGGACAACTCTGTCCTAGATTTGCACCATAGGTCTGCAAGGAGGAGGGGACAAAGCACTGCACAGGAGGCTGAGGGTGACAAGTCAGGTGGTCTAGCTTGTGTCATAAGCAATGTCAATGCAGGACCTCTGCAAATAGGAGGTGGGCCTGTCCCCCCAAATTTTGGGCTGGCCCAATCTGCTATTGGGCCAAGTACTTCTGATTTACCCTTGGATCTTGCCAGCAATGAACCTCAGCCCACGCCCCATGCACAAGGAGTAAACTTAAATGATGCCTTCCAAAGAAAAAGAAGGAGACAGATCCTTCTTCATATTAGCCAAAACTCTGCTTCAGCAAAACCTCCTTCACAAGAGGCAGATGGGAAAGACTTGGCCTCTGGTGGTCCACCTCAAGCTGATGATACCTTCAGCTCTAGCATTGAACACGAGGTTAGCAACACCATTAGAACAGCCCGTATGTTGGGACTTCCATTCAGAGACGAGGACAAGGGCATCTGGCTTAAAATGATTCAGGAGGAGGCAGAGGACTATGCTCTGGCCAATAGGGTTATCCCTGGGGACCAATAGGTTCCCTGATCAGGTGTCTATACAAGGAGCATTAGTCTTCCAATGAAAGCTCTGTCTTGGAATATTAGAGGTTTGGGAAGCAACAGGAAGAAGAAAGCGGTGGCTAAACTATTAAGGGATAAACAGCCTGACTTCCTTTTCATTCAGGAATCGAAGCTTCAAAGCCTGGAGTATTGGAGAGCAAATAGGATGTGGAGGTTCTCAGAGATGGAGATGTTACTGATGGAGTCAGAGGGAGCTGCTGGAGGCCTCATTACAATGTGGAATAGTGAGATCTTCAAGCTGATTAATCACCAATGCAGCAAAAACTATATACTAGCCCATGGAATCCTTCACAATCAGGGTGAATGTACCCTAGTTAATGTTTATGCTCCTAATGATATCTCTCTCAGGAAACAACTTTGGGAGGATCTTATAATAATCAAAAGGTCTTCCTCATCACCTTGGTGTATAGGTGGAGACTTCAATGAGGTGATGTCGATGGGGGAAAGGAGCGGAGACAGCAGAAATATAAATAGGGGGATGACAGACTTCATCAACTTCGCCAACCAAATGGAGTGTATGGATCTGCCTATGCATGGAAGAACATTCACATGGTCTAACCTACACCAGCATCCAACCCTGTCCAGATTGGACAGATTCTTAATTTCTCAAGAATTTTTAGATCAGTTCCCAGTCACTCAGTGGGGTTTACCCAGGGCCACTTCTGACCATTGTCCAATCTTTATCTCAGATGAAAACAACAATTGGGGACCAAAGCCCTTCAAATTCTTTGACTTTTGGCTGCAATTTCCCAAATGCCTACAAATAGCAGAGGAAGCATGGGTTGGCTGCACAGATCAAGGAAGGGCAGGGGTTAGAATCTCAAGAAAACTCAAGGCAATGAAGCTCAAACTGAAAGCATGGAGTAAGTCAGACGTGGGGGATATCAACTCTAACATCAAGGATATGGAGGAGAAGTTACATAAGCTCGACTTGATAGAAGAAGAGAGGTATCTTACTGACCTGGAATGGGGAGAAAAAGCAGAGGCTAGAGCTAAGTTGGCCAATCTAACAAGTTGGGCTGAATCTTACTGGAGACAAAGATCAAGGGTGACATGGCTCAAAGAAGGTGATAGAAATACCAAGTTCTTTCAGCTATCAGCTAACCATAGATACAGGAGAAATGCAATCGCCACAATTACCCATGGAGGGGTCCAGTTGGTTGATCCCATTCTCATTAAGGAGGCTGCCAAGGATTACTTCTTCCACAAATTCAAAGAACAAATGGAATCCAGGCCCACCCTACAAGGTGTTTTCCCATACAGTCTTTCTTCTGCAGAGGCTTTGGATCTTGAAAAGGAGTTCAATATGGAGGAGATCACTAGAGCTCTACAAGGCTGTAGCAGTCATAAAGCCCCAGGCCCGGACGGATTCAACTTCAACTTTATTAAAATGGCTTGGAAATTCATGAAACAGGATGTCATGGACTTCTTCAAGGACTTCTACAGCAGTGGTCTGGTACCCTCTTATCTTAACTCCACTTTCATAGTTCTAATACCTAAGCATCCTGGGGCTCAGCATTTCCAGGAGTTTAGGCCTATTAGCTTATTGGGCTGCATCTACAAACTCCTGGCTAAAGTATTATCATCTAGACTCAAGCTTGTCTTGCCTAAAATTATTGATGATCACCAATCTGCATTCATAGGGGGTAGGAAAATAGTGGATGCCATTTTCATAGCAAATGAAACTTTACATTGGTGGAAGAAGTCCAAATCTGTTGGAGTCTTATTTAAAGTGATTTTGAGAAAGCATTTGACAGTGTGAGTTGGAGTTTCCTGTTGGATATGATGGTTAATATGGGGTTCGGCACCAAATGGATTTCTTGGATCAAGGGCTGCATTTCCTCTTCTTCTGTTTCTATTTTGGTGAATGGCTCCCCTTCTACTCAATTTAAACCATCCAAAGGGCTCAGACAAGGGGACCCTCTCTCCCCCTTTCTTTTTAATATTGTTGTTGAGGCCTTAAACCTCCTCTTTGAGAGAGCTAGACAATAGGGGCTAATTCAAGGGGTGAAGGTGGGAACCAATGGGGAGGTGATTACTCACCTACAATTTGCTGATGATACCCTCATCTTTGCCAACCATAGTGAGGAGGAATTAAAGAACATCAAGAGAATTCTAAGGTGCTTCAATATGATATCTGGTCTCAAGGTTAACTTTTATAAATCTGCCATTTGCACTGTGGGATTATCGGAGAGTGAAGGTAGGAGCCTAGCAGCAGGACTAGGCTGTAAGTGGGAGAAGCTCCCTATCCAGTATCTAGGAATGCCTCTGGGTGCAAACATCAAGAGGAAGGCTGCATGGAGTGGTGTTATGGACAACACCAGAAATAGGTTAGCAGTTTGGAAAAGAGGAGTCCTATCCCAAGCAGGCAGACTTACACTCCTCTAATCCACCCTTTCTCAACTGCCTATGTATCTTATGTCCATTTATAAAGTGCCAAAAACAGTGGCCAAAGGTTTGGAGAAGTTACAGAGGGACTTTTTCTGGGGCGATAACGAAGGTAAAAGGAAAATCCATTATCTGAAGTGGGACTCCATAAGAAGAAGCAAGAAGCATGGCGGCCTGGGGATCAAGTGCATTACCATTCAGAATCTAGCCCTCTTAGCTAAGTGGTGGTGGAGATTTGCTAGGGAGCCTAATTCACTATGGGCTCGTCTAGTTAAGCACAAATATGACTTAGATCCTTTGTCTTGGCTGCCAAGCATGCCAAGGAGCAATGGGGCTCCTCAGGTATCCCAAACTTGGAAGAACATTTGCTCTCTGGGATTAGGTAACACTCCAGACGGTTTTTCTAGTTTGGTGCAGCAGGGGTTCAGGGTTCAAGTAAAATCTGGCAATAAAACTAAATTTTGGGAACATCCGTGGATTGGAGACTCATGTCTTAAGGAGCTATATCCTCGTTTATACTCTATCTCGACCCAAAAGAATGAGTTGATCTCAAACTTGGTTGTGGACTCAAATTGGAACTTACAATTCAGAAGAAGTTTCTTTGAATGGGAGAGAGAGCTATATAATGAGATGATGTGCACGATTGCGGATATGGTCCCTACCAGCATAGAACAGGATAATATGGCCTGGGTTTGGAGCAAGGACTCATGCTTCTCTGTGGTATCGGTGTATTCGAGGTGGGAGAAGGCCAATTTCGCACCTAAGCCATCCCTGGGTAGGATTTGGAGGGGCATAAATCCTCCTAAAGTTGAACTATTTGTCTGGCTTGCATCCCAAAATGCAATTGGAGTGAAAGACATTTTGCAAAACAGAGGCTTACCCTTACCTTTGGAGGGCAACCTCCTGTGCCAATTCTGTAATCTGGAGGAGGAAACGGTTAACCATCTTCTTCTTCATTGCTCATACTTCTGGATTGTCTGGACCAGAATTTTCTCCTGGTGGAATCTCTCTTGGGTCATCCCACGTTCGGTTGAGGAGGTAATTTCAGGTGAGGCCGGCCTACGTCTAAATAGCTTGGGGAAAAGCATATGGATTGCAACATTGTATTCAACTATTTGGTCTCTATGGCTTGCGCGTAACAATTTGATTTTCAGAGGTCAGAGGATGGGAATGGAAGAAGTGGGTGACATTATTAAAGTGAGAGCTGCTCAATGGGCGAAATACAAGCACAATCAATCACACTATGCTATTCAGGATATTGTGCGGTGTATTCAGGGGGTGTGCCACTCTAAAATATGCTAGGGAAATAGCTTAATTGGGTATAATTGTATCTTTTCTCGGGACTCGCCAGTTGTGTCTGGCGATTCCCATATAATCATTGTAATCTCTACTTTGATTATATATATATCCCTTTCTTAGCAAAAAAAAAAAAGTTTTGCTTTAATTCAAAAAAACAGACAGAACCTTTAAAAAACAAACGATTTGTTTTGTTTTCTTTCCTTGCATATCTTGGTGTGTAGTATCCGCATGGCTTCTTTTTTTTTTCTTTTTTCTTTTTTTTTTATAATCAAGGTATTCGATTGATTTGGAGATTATCCTCAACCTAATATCGACTATTTTTCGAGAGATCAATCACGCTGTTTACTTGCAGGAACCCATTTGAAGTTAGAACTATTTATCATGTATGAACTGATAGCACATTAGAGGTTTTAAACTTGAGACATAAAAGGGAGTATTTCTCTCAGTCTCAAATCTTGACCATCACGCTAACTCTTCGAGATTGTTCCACATGTCTTGGTGTGGTCTTTCCTCAATGTATCCTTTATCGAGTTTTAATGCATCCATAGAAAAAAAAAAAAAAAAGGAGTGTTAATCGGAATCATTCCCTATCCACCTACTATTCTAATGTATGTGCGACCAATGCTTAAGAGAGAGAGAGAGAGAGAGATATATATATATATATATATATATATATATATAATGTATGTGTGACTCGTAGTTGTACAAAAAGATGGGATTAGGGGTGAAAATAAAAACCGAGAAACCAGACCGGACCGGACTGACGATTTGAAAATTGAAAAATTCGGTCCGATCCGGTTTCGGTTTGAGAGTTTGGAGAAACCGGTTTTTCAGTCCGGTTTCGGTTTGGAGGAATACAAAACCGGTTCAAACCGGACCGGACCGGATGTGAGTTATAAATAAAAATATGTTATATTTTTAGGTTTATGTGTTATAACTTATAATCCATTACTCTATTAGTCAATTTAATCTATTAGGATTTAGGATCTTTATCGTGTTTTAGAAATAAAAAAATCACTATTTACAAAGAGTGAATGAAAATAGAAAACTACCAGTCCAGGTATAAAAAATAAGATTAATTTGAAATTGTTAAATCTTTCAGAGTAATGTTCAATGCATTTCTATTATTAAAAATTTCACTCCAAATTGTTAATTTTTTCCCTTCTTTTTGTGATTGGTCCAAAATATTGTCCAAAAAATTAAAAAATCCAAACCGGACCAAAAAACCAACTCAAACCGATTGAAACCGGACCGGTGAAATATGTCCAGTTTCGGTTTATAAAATTTTCAAACCGGACAACCGGTCAATCCCATAAATTCTACCAAACTGGACTAAACCGATCCAGTTACACCCCTAGAAGGGATATAATAATTTTTTTTAATAACTCAAAGTGTATATATCAATTTACGCATAACTCGACTAATTTTTGGATAACCAATTGTGCCGCCCCCTTAACAGAATGATTCTCAGCGGTTGGTGACTGACTCTAAATGCTTTTTCCTCCAATTTGCACTTCATTTAAAACAAGTCTCTGGGTACCACTAAGTATCGGTTATTATATACTATTACGATTAAGTATTAACGATCGATTATTATAAAACCTATAAAATAATAGAAAATTATCTTAAAATATTTAACTATTATTAAAAAATATTTATTGCAGGCATTATTTTCAAACTATTGTTAGTTGAATTATTTCACAAGTTACAATTGTTAATTTTCTCACTTATCACTATTGCTTGCCTAAACAATCATATTGACGAGCTTTTCAAGCTACTCATATGTATCGTCTAGCTATCAGTCGTCGGTCACTCCAAAATAATTAACATATATTTAGAGAAAAATATGAAATTTTCAAACTAGGACTCCGTCAACTTCGATTGATATGCAATATCTTGCATATATAATATAATTATTAATTTTCCCACTTACCATCGTTAGTCGCCTCAATAATCATATTCATAAATTGTTTTATCAAATTACCTAACATATCTTAGTTAAGGTGTTTCAATTAATTAGCACCGTTAATTTCATCCAACAGTACTGAGCTTTATTTGTCATATATAATTTTCTTATAACACTTAAATAATTTGTGGTCACTTCAATTTCTTTAAGTATTAATGTCGGTCCCCTCTGACATTTGAATTTATTATTATGTTTTTCAAGTTCATTGCGATCATTTTTAATGATCTTAAAAATAAAAATTATTTGGGCTTCAGGCCTGAATTGGATATTGGATACCCCAAACTAGACTAATCCAATTTGAACTATTTCCAATATGATCCGTCTCCTGAGAAGGCCCACTGCACTATTATAAATCCACCCATTTCTTTGTGGCTTAATGGTTATTAGATATTGGGGCCCACGCAATATGTGTACAAATCGAACATCATTAAATACATGAAAAAATATGTATCAACCCGCAACTTAATCCTTATCTTCCACCCACAGATCATTTGCCCGAAAGATGGTAAAGGAGCGTATCAAATCATAGCTTTCTAATGTCAAGACATAACAAGGTAGCTGTAGGAAAACTTGAAGTCACGTCTCCACCTTCTGCCAAGAGTCTTTCTTCGAAATTTGATTTAACAACTTATGCTAAGGTCTTCTTGCTAAGAGCTTACAATGAGACAACAAATGAAGCAACCATGCATTCTGTGACAAGGCTGCTTTTCTCTATTAACAATAAGACCCAGACGATAAAGACTTTAATTAGGCCTCCTGTTAGTAGACGATTAATTGAACCTGAACACTCAAATTCAATAGCCGATCGATAATATTCTACGCCTATATTTGGTATAATCAAACACTAAAAATTTGGGTAAAATGTTTTTCAAAAGATATTTTACGAGCAAACAAACAGTATCTAAATAATTCAAATATTATAATTCTAACAAAAAAAAAAAGATATGATTAATTCATGTCGCCGGATATGCAAGGCAATGGGCCTTCGGCCCATTTATACACTTGGCCTATCTGTGCTGGAATTGAGTTGGTTCAGGCCCAAAGATGGATTTATTCATACGAGGCCGTGATGTCCGACAAGGTAATTTGGTGTGCCATGGACCTTGTTGAGCACACGACTCCAGAACAGGGTGAATCTCTTCTACAGTTGGCATGTCATCTTCGGTCATTAACTTCAAACTCATGGTGCTCGATGGTGTAAACATGATTGAACATATAAAAGATAAAATTGATAGAAAAAAGTATAAGCAGAGAGACTGAAGAATTTTCTGACTAAAAGCTTAGCAACTCATCTAAAAGATCAGCTCCTAAATCCTGAAACACAAACAACACATTTTCTTCCCTTTTCTTGATCCTCTTACCTCTCAACAATTTCATTCTCTTCTTGTTACTCTCCTTCAAAGCTGCAGCTGGTGATGATCCACTCTCACACCTATAGCTCTTCATTTCCCTAAGCGATTCCCGGACTCTCTCGACCGGAAAGTTGAGCCGAGCCAACGAGCCACGCATCGCGAATGCTGCTTGGTCATAAGCCATGGCTGCCTCCTCTGCAGTTGCAAATGTTCCGAGCCACACTCGCGCTCCATTTCTCGTTGAATCGCGTATCTCGGCTGCGTATTTTCCCCATGGCCTCTTTCTCACCCCTATGAACCTTGTTTCCTTCTTGGGTTCTCTTTCCCCATCAGTTTTCAAAGGGTTTTCCTCCAGTTTCTCAGCATGAAAATTGCCCAGAAAATCTTCATGTGAGCTGTTGTGTTCACTTGGAAAAAACTCAGGCAATGAGAAATCAAAACAAAGGTATTGAGGCGAGGAAGAACTATCCATGGATGAAATTACAGGCCTTCTGTGGCTTGAATAGGAGAGATTTTGCGGAAAAGAAGATGAAAATGAAGATTTATGGAATTAAATTTCTGCAAGAGACTGGAAGGTGAGTTTCTCTTTATCACGAATCAATATATAAGTGATGCTAAACCCCAAGGGTTGGTTCACGGGAAAGAGAGAGAGAGTGAACGACACGAGGTCGAATCGCACCAGAATCAATAATTGCAGGACACCGGAGGTTTGTTCGATCGTTAACTTTAGGATCCCAAGATTTGATTGAGATTGGAAATAATTTCAAAACTGACTAGATACTTGACTACTAAAATGTATATATTTATGTGTGTGTGTGTGTGATGCCATGTTAACGTCCGTGAATATAAAATGAGTGCAGGTAGTGGTAGAGGTTTCTTTCTTCTTCTCTTTCAAAGGAAAGTGGCCAGGAAGTAGGGATGGCAACGGAGTGGTTCGGTTCGGTTATTCGGATAACCGAACCCGAACCGAAGACAAAATACCCGAACCGAAACCGAACCGAAAACCGAACGGAGGGAGAGAGAATATTCCATAACCGAACCAAACGGGGTTCGGTTATTCCCCGAACCGAATGGTTAACCGAATGGTTCGGTTATTAATTACCTGAACCGATCCGAACCGAACCAAACCGAATCGCCCTCTCTCTAAATCCCTCTCTCTTTCTCTCATCCTTCAATATATATTATATATATTTATAACATATATACATATATACATATATACATACATACATATATATATACATACATACATACATATATATATATATATATATATACATATATAATGACGTTATTTTCGGTTCGGTTCGGTTCGGTTCGGTTATTCGGTTCAGTTATTCTGCTAACCATAACCGAACCGAACCCGAACGGGTATTCATCCGTCCATACCATATCCACACCAACGGGGAAAAAAACAGTTACGGTTCGGGGAAAATTAAGCAGTTCGGTTCGGGTAACCATCGGTTCGGTACAAATTGCCATCCCTACCAGGAAGGTGGTGATGCAACTTGCATTTCGTGATCTTTATCCATTAATATTTCACACGTGCTGTTTAATAGATTACATTCAACAGTTTGACCAAGTTTAACCCTGGCCAATTTTTTGGACTAAATTTTTTTTTTTTTGGTTAAAAACAGTTGGTATTTTTATATTTCTGCCATTTTTGCAAGCTTTTCGTTAATTTTATGTGCTTTCTGGTTCGGATCGACGAGTGAAATCGAAAAACTTTAAAAATGTAGATTGAAATTGAAATAAAACCATTAAAGACAATAAAAAATTACTTTTTCGAAAGTTTTATATTTAGTAATCTTATTAAAAAATTTAGTTTCAATTTTTTATATTTTGGATTCTTTTTCTCCAGACAGTGCTGCCCCCGGCCAATCCACAGCGCTTACTCTCGCAGTCTCTCTTTGCAGCTACTCTCACTCTCTCTCAGACGCCAGACAGTGGTTACTGTTAGTCCTAAATCAACGATCACGCTCAGCGACTCAATATGTTGAATTGTGGTTGATGTTTATGTTTCTGATAGAGCAGCAGAAAGAATCATGTGACAATTTAGCGTTGTAATCTTTATATTACATAATTTTGTGTTTCCTCTATCGTGGGTGTTGGCAAGCTGTCAAACTGTGTGGATCTTGTAATCTCGTGTTGGTGTGTTTGCCCAAACCGAAAAAACAATCATAACCGGTCAAATCGATTAAAAGCGAACCTAGATAAATCGAAAATAACCGGTTGGGTTTTGGTTTTAATTTCCTTAAAATAAAAAATTTTGGTAATTTGCATAAAACCGAACTGAACCAAATGGTTTTCGCCCCTAGTTAAAATCAGTTAAATACCATTAGTTAAGTTTGATGGTGACGGAAAATGGACAGTGACTTCCTGGCCCCATGTGCTCATGCTCACGAGTCCGGTAACCAGGGGTGGTTTCCAATCGTAGACACCCCGATGATCAAGTTAAAACTGTGTCATCGAGAAGTCAAAAATTGTATGGAAAATGTAAGGCTAAGTTCTGAAGTTGGTACCTACTTCTCTTTACCGGATTGACATTGTGATGTGTTGGGAAGATTCCCCACTCTGGGCTGCCCTGTTAGCCAAGATTAGTGTTCCCCTTGCCTTGTAGGGACGATTGCCTTCTGGCCTAGTGCGTAGTCTACGAGATGCCGAGCAATTAAAAGCGTCATTCCTAGGATCGCCCGAGTGTTATGGAAAAAGAGCGGGTTACAAACTTCCTGCGCGCGTTGCTCAAGTCATCCCGCCTAGGACAGCTAAACAGTCATCCAGCCCGCCCGGTTGGTTGGGTGCAACCGAGTGCGTACCTCCAAGCTGGTGTACGTCTTCTGTTGATTGATCTTGGGTTCAGAATGAACTCATCAAAGTAATTATTAAAACTTCAAGTTCGAAATTTGTTTACACAAAATGAACTTTAACATAATTTCTATCACCTCCAAAATATCATATATTTGAATTTTTTAGATTTTTTTTAAGTCAAAATCTAAACAGAGTTTTGAGATTTGTCCAAATTTTGACTTTAGAAAAATCTCAAAAAATTAATACAAACTATTTCGGACATGATAGAGATTATGTTAAAATTCGTTTTGTAAAAAAAAATCTCAAACTTGAAATTTTTGTAGTTTTACTAATGACATTTGAATGATAGAGGAAGATAATTCCATAATAAAGGAATACTCTATCCATGACTTCATGGGCAACTTGGATGCCATGCGAAATATAAAAGTGTGATATGCTTAGGAAGAAGAGCCCAATAAATTAAGGAAAGTGGGAACTAATCCACTGGACAGTTGGAATTTTCAATCCAATTATTGGTATGGGCAGTTGTAGGTGACTGGGAACAAGTTTCCTAATCCAAGAAGAAATGGGTTGAGTTCAAACAATGGGCGAAGGGAGTCGTTTCTATTGGAAATATCATGGGGAGAGTATATTAATGGCCCCCCTTGGCCTATTTGTTTTTATTTATTTTTTATTTTTGTCTTTTTCATTTTTTTTTGCATTTATTGTTTAAACCTCAATATTTTATAGTTTATTGGTCCGTCTTGATGAAAGGAATCTAAAGAGTATAAAATTATGTCCAAGAGTTAAAAAAAATGTCACTAAAAACAACGAATAAGTAAAAAAAAAACTCTGTTTTTTTATTTATTTTTGTCTTTTCTGAAGTTTTTTCAAATTTGGCCAATGAGTGATAACTTTTCTGAAAGCTCTTGTCGAGATAAACCAATAAATAAAAAACGTTGATAAAAAATAAAAAATTACAACAAAATTTCAAATAAGGACGAAAAAAAATTTCAATAAATACCACAGTCCAAATAGACTCAATATTGTCTTGTTTTGTATCATTAGTTTTTGTAATGTTAGCTGATCTCATGTGTATTGTAAATTTCTTTTGCAGTTGGTTGGGTGTGTTCGGTTGAGTATTTCCGAAATAATTTTAAAAAGAAAAAAACTCTAAGATGTTGTTTAGTATATAAGTCTTTCACAAAAAATTTGGGAGTTAAATTTTTTCGACGTTTTCAAGGTGCTCTCTCTCTCTCTCTCTCTTCTTTTATAGAGAAATGTATATTGTTTGGAAAAAAAGGTAAAAATATTTGGGAAAAACTTTCCCAAACAAGTTCACAGAAAAATTTTAAAATTTTTTAGGAAATAGCCAAACGAACACAGTTAGTCTTGTTTTGGGGGAGACACCATGGGTGTTTCAACCCTATTAAACTTTGTAATTTTACTTCGATTAATACAGCTTAGTCTTGTTTTGAGGCGTATTGGGGAAATCTTTGGTCATGGTCTAAAAAGGTGGTGGAAGAAGTTTGGGTGATATCCAAAGTTGAGGCTCCTTAAAGTAATCCCCTCCTTAAATCAACTTGCATGATAGTGGTATAGACTTCATTTGTATTATGGTCCCCCTAGGTACCATTTTAAAGGTGTTAAAATTAATAACTTTGTTTTAAATCAATTTGACATGTGGTAGTTGTAGGTCCCAGTGTACATTATTGAGGTCAAGATACATGAATGGATACCATTTTAATCAAAATGATTCAGAGCAAAAGTTATTAATTCTGTACCGTGTCGGCCCCATAGCAGTATCGGTGATCTACTTTTATATCATTTCAATCACCATACCGAACCGTGTTGTACTGTATGTACAAGCAGACTGCACAGTTTTTTAAAATTTCTAATTGATGGGTTTTTTTGGGAATAATTACATATAAATTTGAGATTAAAATCATCCCCTTATATTTAGTTATTTATTTTTAAGTTGTGAGCTTTATCTTATATGTCCAATAGGATTTTTTATTAAAAAATATTATTTAAAAAATATATATTATTTTTTAATGATAAATTTAAGATAGTTCGTCCGTTATACACACCTACCAATACGTACCGTACTAGCAACAATTGTCGATACGAGATTGATCATTTGGTTAGGGCTCATAGAATGTCTATTGTTTGCCACATCGGATATTATGGCTATTCACGTCGACATATGGAAAAACAATTTATTTGTTTGGACCTCGAATATGATATCCATGGTACTATTTTAATTTCCTGAAGAGTATAAAATTATCTCACTTATCTTCATATTCATATCGTATTTCCTTCTATATCTACCTACTCATATATGATATATGATATATCCTCCTCCTTACAAAAATACTTAAACAATTCATTTATAACTATTTATTCATCTGTAATAAACTTTTCTTTTTATTATTATTCTTAATTATGACAATTATATTTTTTCAAAATCTTGACCAGTAAAAGGTGAAATCCTTAAGAGGAAAACAATGGAAGTGGTCAGAAACAAACCACACCCTAATGAGTTGAGCACAGGGCTGCGGCCACGTGGGGCTGGCAATCCACTTGTAGGAAACCTCTCTGCATCCTACACCTAGAAAAGTATCATCAAAAAAAAATTTAAACCCCCTTTTTTCTTTCTTTTATTAGCCAACTTGCATTAAAAAATGCATAAAATCTCATCAAATTATGAACTTTATATATGTACCTAATGACATGCATGTGTAATTCATCTTTTTTTTGGAAGCAGCTAGATTTTGTTTTACATCCCTAGATTTTGTAGTATTTGTCGGCAGGAGTGGTCTACATGTCTTTTTGTCCAAGAAAATAGCCATTTTAAGGTTATTTAAAAAAAACAAAACAAAACAAAAGTTAAGATTACATACACAAGTTTAGCAAAAAAAAAGATTACATACACAACTTTAAAACTTGGACTCAATTGTAGATGTGTTTGAAAACGTTTACTACGTGTATCGAATGATTCCGAACAATTTGTGTTCAGATATATATTTAAACTTTCTATTAAAAAAAGGAGGTTGCAAAATCATTAAGCTTTATTTTCTTGGAAGGGGAGTGGTGGTGAGAGATAAGACATTCTCTTGGATAGTGATGCAACGAAGTGCATATTTTAGATGAGTGTAATACAAGGACAATCTCAAACCTTATTTGAACTAGAGGTATTCCCGTCTTAAACAAACAAATTAAGTAAAACACTCAATTCTTACTAATCAATTAACAATTACTTAACTCTTAGGCTTACAAAATAATTTATAGGGATGTAGAAATCCTATATCAACTATAAAACGAAATAACAAAAAATTTAGGCTTACTAATCTAGCCTAAATAAAAGAAATTACTAAAATTACCAGAAACAAAAAAAATTTATTTGACTAGGAAATCAAATACTAAAAAAAATATAAGATTGTCAAAACAGACAGCAACTTAAAACGAAAATTTCTAATAAGAGTTATAAGCAAAAACAAATATTTCTTAAAATGGCAAGTTTGCTAATTCAAAGGGCTAAACGAAGGAATTAGGCCGAAAACCACAAAGGCCCATGGATTTGATGAATCAGATCGATGAGCTTTGATCAGAACGACGTTTTACTTCAATCATAAGACCCACCAGTCAATCTGTCATTGGTCCATTTGGTTCGTGATCAATTCAAGCCTTCTAGAAATGTGGATGCGACCCGCTCGGCATCAGATAGCATATGATCACATGAGATCCTTTTGTACTCCTTTTAATTGCCCAATAGCCACATATAACTGTAATGGGCCGAATTGTCAGGCTGACCTGAACTCGATTCAACAGATAGAACCGACGGGTTGAATCTACGTGATGGGTCGAGTCGTAGAGCGGGACTTCGATCGACGTATTATCGAATGGACCTGACCAGGTATGCCTGTCCGAGAGGAGTATGGGTCATGTCGATAGCGAGGCCTATCGGATCTCATATTATTGAGCAGACCGTCCCTAGTCCGATCGACCGAAGAGTGGGCGCTCAGTGCATGAGCGATCTTCGGGCCGACTAGCAATCCGCCACTCAACTGAGGCGATCAGAACCTTCTGCAGTGGCAGAAGACCAAAATAGGAAGGTGCACAATATTTGTAGGTTCTTACTTAGGAAACCCTTATACTACAAATTAATGGCCAGATTTGGTAATAAGCAATAAAGGAAATATCCTAAGATATTTTGTTACCAAGCTAAGGCACTTTATGACTTATAAATAGGTACACAATAAATAACAAGTATGACTACCATTGTGCTTTCATTCCACGCGTTCTAACTTAAGTATCGGAATACCTTCCGAGTGGCATTAATTGGTTGTTCTCTACGTAGACTATAGGAGCAGTTTGGATCAAGGAGGTTGTTCGAATCAGGATTGGTAAATCTTTGCAACCCCACAATAATTACTGATATGCCGAAAAATGATGATTTAGTCTGGTGACTAGGGTGATGTGTAGCCAAGGACCCTCCGACAATCAAGTTATAATAGCTTCCAGAGAGAATGATGGAATACAGATTGAGAATGGAAATAAAAGTGTACCATACCTCATGACTGGAAAAGGGTTTTTAGTGCTTTGGAGAAAGGTGCAATCTAAGGCAATCGAGTTGTCGTCATCAGCGCCTGCGTTCCCTTTTCGGAGAACTTTCCCTTGATCCTTAGCGCAATCTATTGGATGCTAAGCAATTAGGGGTGTCGTCCTCGGGATTATCCGATCGATAAAAGGGGATCGAGCACGCGGTGCCTCCTTGCATGTATGTGTAGTCCTGTCCGGAGCAAGTTTGGATAGGAGTCAACAGACCGGGAATGCGCCTAATAGGTCAATCGGCCATGCTTCTAATCAGTTTATGGAATTCACGGATTACTGGTTGGTCCTGAGTCCAAACCAGCTCATCCATTGTCCCTCATTCCCTAGCCAAGGCTTGAATGAGGTACAATGAATAATTTTCAAGCCCAAGGAGCGACGGTTACTGCTGGCATTCAATGCGTGTCCATTCGCTTCCCCAGCATGGTGATCGGTCTATCCACGTGTAGGGGCCTCAGGCCCCTTTAAGAGCATGCATGGCTGTTGTGGCGATTACCTGCACGTGCATGGCTATTGTGGCGACATGGCTTAATCTTCATCTTCCATTCTAGATATTTTCAATGTCATAGATTATTGCACCGTTTTCTGCTCCGTATAAATGTTTCACCCCTTTCTAAAAGAGGCTTTTTATGACAAGTCTTTTCATCTTCACTTCTATCCAACCCGTTCATGTTCTCTTACTCCTTTATTTTTTTCTTCATTGTTGTCCCTTCTTTACATCCTAAATTCTTCTACATAGTCAATTTTTGACGAAATTTTTTTCAGACCTACTGATCAGCCTTTTGTTTAAACGCTTTCTTTTAGTGTTTTTTTAGAGGATTCTCCAGACCTGCCTCCCATCAACTGTTGGACTGGGAGTCGACAGTTTGTCGAAGGCTCTTGATCTATCTTTGTTTTCTCCTTGTTGATGCGAGCTAGAGACCTAGATAGAACTTCCTTGCGGTCCGTCGACCTAGACTCCGACACCAACTCTTCCTGATCTTCTTCCTCGATCCATCTTGAGGAATGAGAGGGCCACATATTAAAGGTTGGTCACTCGTACGTTCAAATCAGAAAGACTATTAAGGTCTATATAGATGACATGATTGGCTGACACACATATTGTCGAACTATAAACGGTCCCTTCATCTCTAGACACAATTTCACAATTTACCCAAACCATCAAACTATTAATATTTATTGCTATTGTCGCATAAATAATTGATTGTAACGGAGATGTATATTTGAACACATACACACATTTATTATGCGTATGTGAGAGAGAGAGAGAGAGAGAGAGAGAGAGAGAGAGAGAGAGAGAGAGAGACTGTAGTAAGGGAAATAACAATCGAAAATGACTAACCCAAGTTGTTAGCTTGGTGGCATGACTTGGTACTTGGAATTTTGTTTACTCTTAAGATTCAAGTTCGAAATCTTAAACAAGTGCTATCAAATCTTATAAAGCCAATTTATATATACATGACTTTGCCCTTAAAAGGTAAGACGCACTTATTTCTTAGGGAGTCAAAGGGACACCAGGAAGGCGTGAACTGAGATGCAAGGAATAATTTTTGAGCCCAAGGAGCAGCGTCACTATTGGCATCTAATGCACATCCCTTCGCTTCCCCAGCGTGGTGATCCGTCTGTCCATGTGTAGGGGCCCTAAGCCCCTCAAAAAGCATGTCCGTACCTAGTGGTTACCCGCAGGTGAGTGGCTATTGTGGCGACATGGCTTAATCTTCATCTCCCATTCTAGTTATTTTCAATGTCATAGATTATTATACCATTTCCTGCTCCGTATAAATGTTTCACCTCTTTTTAAAAGAGGCATTTTATAAAAAGTCTTTCAACCTTCACTTCTATCCAACCTGTTTGTGCTCTCTTGCTCCTTTATTTATTTTCCTGCATTGTCGTCCATTCTTTACATCTTGAATTCTTCTTTGCAATCAATTTTTGATAGAATTTTTTTCTGACCTACTCAGTGTCCCATTTATATGCCTTCTTTCAACATTTTTTTAGAGGATTCCCCAGACCTGCCTCCCATCGGCTATTGGACTGGGAGTCGACAGTTTGTCGAAGGCTCTCAATCCATCTTTGCTTTTGCCTTGTTGATGTGAGCTAGAGACCTGGATAGAACTCCCTTGCGGTCCATCAACATAGACTCTAACAGTTCTTCCTTGATCCATCTTGAGGAATGCGAGGGCCACATATTAAAGGCTGGCCACTCGTATGATCAAAATTTAATTAGAAAGACTATCAAGTCTATATATATGACATGGTTGTAAAGTCTAGGAAAGCTGACACATATTGTCGATCTATAAACGGTCCCTTCATCTCTAAACGCAATTTCACAATTTATACAAACCATCAAACTATTAATGTTTATTGCTATTGTTGCAGTGTAATAGAGATGCGTATTTGAACACACACACACATATATATAATATGTGTATGAGAGAGAGGGAATGTAGTAAGGGAAATGACAATCGAAAATGACTAACCCAAGTTGCAGTTAGCTTGGTTGCAAGACTAGCTTGGTACTTATAATTTTGTTTACTCTTGAGATTTTAGATTCAAAATCTTACAAGTGCTATCATCTCTATAGAGCCAATTTATATAAGACTTTGCCCTTAAAAAGTAAGACGCTCTCGTTCCTGGGGGAGTCAGAGGGACACCAGGAAGGCTGGCCCCTCGCACCAAGTTTCCTTGCTTCCTTTGTGTTTCAGAAGGTTAGAATTTTTGAAGATGGTAAAGGAACCTGTCAAGTCATAACTTTTCTAAAGTCAAGTCATAACAAGGTAGCTGAAATGAAACTCGTGGCCATGTCTCCATTACTTTCAAGAGTCTTTCTTCGAAATTATATGGGTCAATTTTCCTTCATAAGATTTCCTGGCCAAGAACTTCTCAGGGACGGCGGATGAATCAACCCATCCGTTGTGGCAAGGTGGCTTTTTTCTTTCACAACAAGACTAGCGATTGTAATTTTAATTAGGCTTTCTTTTGGTGGACGATTGAATTTGGTCCCTTAAAAATGAATAGTCGAACTTGTACACTCCGAGTTATAAAAAAAATTACATGACTTGACTCAGTTTTTTGCACAACTCATTTTCCCTCAATAGCCAAAAAGATTCTACGGATTTTTTCCGCTACAAATTAAGTCTACTAGGGCTAAGTGAGCAAGCAGCACTTGACAGAACTCTTTGGAGGAAAATGATTCATGTAGCCGACCCCAATTGATTTGGGACATAAGGCTCAGTTTGGTTTGGTTTGGTTTGGTTTGAATAAAGGTGTAAAGATTGTAAAGATCACCGGCATTATGGTATTACTACAGGAAATGATAATCCCATGGCATCTAAGAACTCATATTTCACCAGAAATTATGGAGGTCTATGGGTCTGAAAAACTCCGAAAAGAATTCAAGGCAAATATTGAAACAAAGTTTGGGTATAATTCCAAGCAACTAAAATTTAGGATAAAACGTCTTTCAAAAGTATTGTACTGAAAGCGTCTTTCGAAAATATTCCAAGCAACTAAAATTTACAAGAGCAAAACTTGAGAACGCAGACATAAAGCGAAAATTGAGAACGCAAACGTGACTAAGGGCTTAACAACTCATCTAACAGATCAGCTCCTAAATCCTGAAACACAAACAACACATTTTCTTCCCTTTTCTTGATCCTCTTACCTCTCACCAACTTCATTCTCTTCTTGTTACTCTCCTTCAAAGCTGCAGCTGGAGATGATCCACTCTCACACCTATAACTCTTCATTTCCCTAAGTGATTCCCGGACTCTCTCGGCCGGAAAATTGAGCCGACCCGATGAGCCACGCATCGCGAATGCTGCTTGGTCATAAGCCATGGCTGCCTCCTCTGCAGTTGCAAATGTTCCGAGCCACACTCGCGCTCCGTTCCTTGTTGAATCGCGTATTTCAGCTGCGTATTTTCCCCATGGCCTCTTTCTCACCCCTATGAACCTTTTCCCCTTTTTGGGATCTTTTTCCCCTTCAGTTTTCAAAGGCTTTTCCTCCACTTTCTCAGCAAGAAAATTGCCTAGAAAATCTTCATCTGAGCCGTTGTCTTCACTTGAAAAAAACCCAGACAATGAGAAATCAAAGCTAAGGTATTGAGGGGAGGAACAATCATCCATGGATGAAATTATAATTAAGCCTTCTGTGGCTTGAAATTGTTTGAGAATCTATAGCCTTTGAATGAACAAACAGATGGGAGATTTTTGCAAAAAAGAAGATGAAAATAAAGATTTTATGGAATTAAATTTCTACAAGAGAGAGGAAGGTGAGGGTAGTGGTATATATAACCAATTAATATATGTGATGCTATGTTGACGTTCGCATATATATAATGAATGAGGGTAGTGGTAGGGTTTCTTTCTTTCTTCCTTTTTAAAAGATTGTGATATATAGGGTTACACACATAGAGAGATATATATACACACACAGAGTATAGATACATATACATACATATATATATATATATATATATATATATATATGAGAAACGTTATATGAAGGAACACTTTTTTTGACCAATATTAAACCAACATCTAAACTCTTCATTCTTGATTAAATTTTGATGATCCGAATCGTTCAATGTATTTAAAACATGTTTCAAGGGTACTCGCGAAAAATTAGCTCAAAATATTACCGAACAGACTTCATCCAAGCAGTAGTTCATAAAACAGTTCCTGTCAGCATTTTGAACCGCTGTTTGGATCAAGTATTTTTTGATAATATTTTGAACTGATTTCTCGCGGGTACCCTTAAAAACATATTTTAAACTCATTGAATAGTTCGGATCATTAAAATTTAATCAAGAATGAAAAGTTTAGATGATGGTCTAATATTAGTCTAAAAAAGTATTGGTTTATAGAGCCGACATATATATATATATATATATATATATATATATATATAGGAATCGAGCAACGGGTAACTTGATCTTGTGGTCATTTATGATGAATGAAATTTGATTAAAAAAACTAAATTTTAGGTTACTTAATGAACAGCAAAAATTATGTTGGGGCCGCGATAAGGATGATGATGGAGGCGTCGGTGAACAAGGGTAATAGTACTCAGTTGGAGGATTTCTTAATCGGGAGGAGTTGACTCTGTTAGGAGAATTCTGAAGGAGATTTCTGAATCGGAAAGAGTTGACTTAGTTGGGAGATTTTTGAATTGGGAAGAGTTAAGTCAGTTGGGAGATTTTTGAGTCCGGCAAGGTTGACTCGGTGATTTGAAATTTGTAAATTTGAGGGTTTTTAAGGGCATTTTATGGGTTTTCGCATCATGTTAGTATTTGGATTATCAATTTTTTAATGCTTTGTGTTTGTTTAATTCGAAAATCGAAAGGCTGAGCGGTAAGTTGAGTTCTTCAAATTCCAAGGAGTTAGTTCACTGGAAGAAGAAAGGGAGACTAAAGGGGGAAAGAAGATCGAATTCCATCATAATCAATATCACTGGGCCGGGCCACTAAAGGATTGTCTGGTCATTAGTAGTCCCGAGGCTTAATCGGCATTATGTTAGGAGTAATTTTAAAGACAACTGGATATCTTGGGTATTAAAAAAAATCGAGTTCTTGAAAATAGCAATACTAGGAGGGTCCTCGTTTTATCTTCCTATTGCAACGATTTTGGTTTTTTATCTTCATAATTTATGAAATTTTCCTTGTCGACAACAAAAAAAAGAGAAGTGACGATTTAAGTTTTGAGGGCATAAGTGTCTTTTTCTCTCCATTTTTCTCCCATACTATTGTTAGAAAGGAGGACAGAATATGAAAGTTTTTTATGGGTCAAATTTCGTGGGATAATCATGTTTAAGAGAGAGAGGAGAGAGGAGAGAGGAGAGAGGGGGGGTGGGGGGTAGTAATGCAACTTGCATAATTTTATGATCTTATCCATTAACGTTTCAACATGCTGTTCAAAATAATACACTGAAGAGTTTGACCCATTTTAACCCTAAATAATTCTTTGAAAACCCTAGACTTGAATTTTTAATGTCTTGTTATTAAATAAAGAAAACTTCTAGTGGATCAAGAAAAATGAATAAATTTTCTATTATCTCGTGCAACTACTTTTGAGGTCTATCGCGTCTTGTGTACCTTCTTTTTAGTTTAGTCTTTTTGTTGAGTCTGTAATCTAGGGGGATGGGGTGGGTGATGTGCTTAAAAGCACAGCATCTGTGTTGTGCCTTAAACGTCACAGTTTTGTGTCAAATAAAAAATTCTATTGTTGTAGTGTTTTTTGAATTTTATTTTTGAAAAAGAATTTTTCATTTGGCACAAAACTGTACCGTTTTAAGGCAAACCACCCATGCCTTACTCATAATCCAGACTTATGGATTGTTTAGTTATAGATCGATGTAAGATGGAATTGTCCCTTATTCTGATACTATGTAAAAATTTTAAACACAAACTAAGAGTTTAAACTATTGCGTTAAGAGGTCTAAATATTAAGTGATCGTCAACTTTATACCTATATGAGACTTCTATGTTGAATGTTCGTCATTAGTGAAAAGTAAGATTGATCATTTGTTTTTGGACATTTATGTCGGTAACAGTTTCCAATAACTCCAGGATCAGATTGGTTCAGTGAAAGGATAGAAGGTGATTACTGACTAAGGGGCTTGTTCTTCTAAGGTCATGAGGTCAGATTTCACCAGAATCAATCACTGAATGTTTGTTCGCTCGTCAGCTTCAGGGTACCGAGAATTAATTGGCATTGAGTTGGAAGTAATCTCAAAATCGACCGAATATTTCGGCTATTTAAAAAAAAAAAAAAAAAAACTCCAATCATTAAAGAAATCCAACTAATATACGCTGTTTCCTGTTTAATATATGTTAATCACAGAGGATTAAGAAAAAAGGCACTGATAAGTTTGTTGATAACAAGACTAGTTGATAAGATAGTGGGAAAAAGTTATCTTGATATGCCATGATTCAGCTAGCTCCTTATTATATCCTGTCTATCTTGGTCCCCCACGCCTTTTTTTATTTATTTTTACCGACATGAGAATCTTATATATTGTGCACAGCATACCGCAACTCCGCAAGGTGTATAATGCGGTACAAAATATATTCATCGTTCGGACCCAATATCTTGAGTTTCAGAACACGCGCACACTACACACCCAGTAGCACAGCAGACTCCCCGTTTCCCTCTTTTTACACGGAAATTCAATCCAGCCAAACGGTACTTACATACAATTTCAAAAAAAAAAAAAATTCACTGGTAAAATCCTAAGCACCCAATCTTATACCATCCTTTAAAATCATGAGAAACGAGAATGAATAATTACTCCTAACAATCTAGAATGGATTACAAGTCATCGGCTCCTCGTACGTAGTCTTTCTTTTATAATAATTCATCTATCTATATTTACCCTTGATCGTAAGTTTCCGAGTAGAGCTACGTATTTTGTGTATTTTGTGATTGCTCCACATAGTGTAATCTTATTTTCGTAATTTGGACGCGTATAATAATATTTGTAATTTGTAGGCTAATAAATAATAGAAATGTAGATAGAATTTGATGGGTATAAGAATATTTACACTTTTTAGGCTAATAAATAATAATAAGGTTGATGTGGTCTATGTGCCTATCTGAATGTAACATGCTCTGATTCGTACATTTACGAGGTTTTTTTTAATTTATATTTTTTAAACTTTTTAAGGCATCGTAGGGGACCATTATAAATCATTCAATTAAAATATGGTCAAAAAAGTTTAGACCCCTTTTGTATTTCTTTCTCTTTCTTATATTTATTTTTTAATAGCCAAGTTGCAGTTAAAAATGCATAAATCTCATAAAATTCAAAAACTTGATAAATTTGAGAAAAAATAATTTAAAAAAGTAACATTTATACCGAATAATTTTGGCTAAATCAGGTGTATTGGGATCTTTGATCGAACTCTACTAGAATCCACCAAGAAAAATCGTGGTTAAGGATTGAAATTTAGAGATTTGCTACCTAACTCCTAAGATTTCAAATTCGAAACCTGTCTGGTACTATCAAATCTTATGAGATCAGTACATACAATACTTTTCTCTAACTTTTAATTGAGATCCCCCATATGGGTGGTAAGATTGATTCTTTAGAAATTAATTGAGATACGCGAAACCTAGACCTATCACTCTGAATTTTAGGAAAAAAATTCAAGTTCCAAATGGAGCCTAAATCTCTTGAGCGGTGTCTCAATTTCAATCTATTTTACAATCCGTCATTGATATGCTCATCAATTTCTAGGGTCTGATCTATTTATCAGTTTTTTTTTACCCTGTTCTCAAAAACTTCGTTCAAATTTTGATTTTAAAAAAATCGTAAAAATTCGAAATAAGCTATTTTGGATGCGAAGAAATTATGTTGCAATATATTGTCAAAAAAAAATCTCAGATTTGAAAAGTCAAAGAAGTCAAAGTAATTTTAACAATCTTAGGAGAGATCGGTGTACTTGTTAAGAACTTTGGGGGTAGTTGTCCGAGTAGTAGAATGAATGAACTGTAGACATAGACATCTGTAGTAAAAACTCGACAACTTAATACTCGGAACCACTGGGGGTTATGCCCGATCGTTACTTCCAAGACCCCGAAAACTAATCGGTAATTTAAGTTCTCTCAAATTTTATCTCAACTCACTCTCAAGCCGACCGAATACCTTAATTGCACATCTCAATGGTGACAAGCTCTTATACCTACATTTAGGAGATCTTCCTTTTTCTTAAACTTTTTGAGACCTCGTAGGGGACCATTCTGAATCCTTCAATTAAAATATGCTCACAAAAGTTTAGACCCCTTTTTATTTATTTATTTATTTTTATTTTTTAATAGACAAGTTGAATTTAAAAATGCATAAATCTCATAAAATTCATAAGTCCAATCACATGCACTTACATTTCATTCTTTTTAAGGACAGGGAAAGGGCACTGAGGTGTGATAGCTCCTATGTTTTGTCGTGTTCCGTCGGCGGTCACTCCACGTGTCTCTCCCTCCTATAAAATTGACTTTAAAAAAGGTTTAAAAAATTAGAGTTAAAGAGGCCAACTAGGGAATTATTAATTTGGAAATTGATGTGCAGTCTGTTACGTGGATCGTTTTTTGTCTTTCAATTATAGTTTTACCGAGAATACTTTACATAATGACAGCATAATATTTTAAGAGTGATAAGATCGGTTTGCAAGGATGGAGCCAGGATTTTATAATAAGGGTGGCATTACTAAAAACAAAATTTAATATTCAATATAAAAAAAGAGGAACGTGATCGAGTTCGTGAGACTGACGACGATCGGTTGCCTTAACCTTAAATGCTTTGTTTATCTTATTTTCTGAATAAATGTAAACTCTGAGGGGTATTTTTGTCAATTTTATTTTCCGCACTTTAAAAATTTTGACTTATCACGTTTCCTTTTGTTTTACTTAAAATAATGACATTTCTTTGATTTATGCTTTAATAATAGAATTAAAAAAATTAATTAATGTTTCAAAAAATTAGGGCGTTACACGTGCCACCCTGCCCCCTAGTTAGCTCCGTCCCTATCGGCTTGGTTATGATTAGTAAAAGATTGATTAGCAGTCGATGGACATTCTAGGATGCCAAAAACCACTCACGGTGAGAGATGATCGACCGAGCATGCGCGGCGCTGATCAGAAGACTCTCATCGTTGTCGGTAAACACCCGCTCAGATGTGCGCCCTCTTATCAGAATTGCGTCATGATAAGAGATGGACAAAGAAACCCTTGCGAGGCGCTCTTGATTGCTTGAGCAATCGTGGAGATGGCGCCGATAATCACTCAGCACTCTGGAGTTGGCACCTAGGATCAACGAGATAGTCCTTCTATAATGGAATGGTGACGCCATTGGCCTGCTTAGGATCGATCCTTTCCTCAAGCTATTAAAGGTCATTTCTGGTCATGAAATCAAGTACGTTATGACATACATAGTCGATACCTTCCTGCCTACCATCTACTCTTTGCAACTTACTGATCGTCGAATGGTCCTGGGTCGAAAAATCACTCCCGGCCATTGGAATTTTTTGTGGGAGCCAAGACAGAGACATAGGACACTCAATTAGTTTTGGCGTCATCTGTTAAAACGATGTCCTCGCCCAAATAAGTTTAATTGAGGACTAGAAACGATGGTATAAACTAGATCTACGCAAGGAGAACGACAAGAAGGCAACGCTTCTCGAAATGGTAATTCGTTGGAGGCACATGTGTAAAATCTCACTCAACTAGTGGCAAAGCTAGTTGAGCAAAACAAAGCTCTAATGGAGCAGTTATGCGTAAGGGTCCCTTGCCACAAGTGAACTCACTAATGGAAGAGCCTAAGGAGGGGCCGAGGGGCAAGGAGTTGGTGGCCGAGTGGAAGATGAGGTAAAAAGCCACACCACCAAGGATGGAGGTGAAGCCCAATGAAGGCCAAGAAGGGAAGCCCTCACGAAGGACTCTGCGTCCTCTACGACGCATAGGGCAGAAATTAGTGAACTCCATGAAAAACTCAAATGGGTAAAAAGACAGATGGACAAAAGGAGGACAAGAGCCACCGATAGGTAGGTGGATATATTTTTAAGAAACTTCAAGGGAAATCAATATAATTTACCCTTTATTTTTATATCAATCCTTATATCTTCTCTAGCAAGTGATGGTGGTCTTTTGAAATAATGATGGGCTAGATACTGCGAGCCCTGCTGCTAATAATATTCTTTTGAATCGCACACTTGTACCTTACTATCTGAGGCCAAATAAATAATCCTGCGTTTCATGGTGTACCTGTGAAAAGTGGATGTAATAATAAATGTGTGCCCCGCATTCCTCTTTTATTTCCATTAGGAAGGGCCCATACTCTTTGGTAACTGGAGGCCCAGTCCATATCATGTGACCTCTGCCAAGTTATTTCCAGTTGGGCCCTTAATAATTGTAATTGAACCCAGTCCATAACTTCAGACCACGTGGCCCAACAAAATATGCATCTTCTGACAAATAAACATGAATAATATGGAAGTGAAAAACACATGAATATTTATCCCAAACAAAAAGTCTACGAAAAGTCCGATGCACGTGAGAGACCCTTCAAAATAATTTAGGCTCCACATGTATCGAATGATTTTAGATATATATGTGTTTAAATTTGTGCATATAATCTGTGTAATCCTTGTAAACATGAAGATATGTGTAGTCTCACTCTTCCCAAATCATGAGTTACATGAGTAGAATATAAATTGGTTTTTCATATTTTATTTTTTATATCACATGGAGATTGTCTCGTTTTGAGATTGAGGATGTTTGTCCTTTCTCCCCATAAAGCACATGCATAACCTTTGTAAACACATGAAGATATGTAACGACAAAAAAACACAAAATATCTGAGTGTACCAAAAAACATGAAATGTTTGTGCGTCCACTTGGGGGCTATCTTGTATAGTCCACATGTCACGATATTTTTGCGCACGAAAAATTATTTAAACAGTTAGATAATTTTTTGTGCGTCAGAACGATGTTATTTTGACACACAACATGTCTTGATGTGTACTGCAGGGCTCCTCATTCCCCACAATATTGGCTTGTTCCAAAGTTAGAAATCTCGTATCAACAAGCATATGGTTTTTTTTTTTTTGGTTACTAGCACAGTACTTACTGGTACCGGTGCACCATTTCAGATTTATTATTAAAATCAGTATATATTTTTCAAATAATAATTTTAACAAAACATTATATATATTGAACATATCAATAAAGTCTCACAACTTAAAAATAAATTACCAAATATAAAAAAAAGATTATTTTAATCTTAATTTATGTGTAGTTACCTAAAAAATTATCAATGAATTTTTTTTAATAAGAATGTGGACCAGTATAGTCCGGAATAGGCCGAAACAAGCCTGCAAAACTCCTATAGTACTAACAAAAAACTCCTCTAATATTAACAACCTCTTTGGTGATCAAACTCTAGCCAATTTTTTGGAGAACAATATGACCTGGTGATTTACATAAGAGAGAGCCTACACATACATTAATAACACACAAATCGATTTTAACGTAGATGTGTCTAAAATTATTCGATGCACGTAAGGTCTTATAAAATAATATGTGCGATAAATTTCGTTATTAATAGTATTTCGCAACATGATTCTAATGAATTTAAGTTCGAGAATGAGGACGAGAGACGAGAGTATGGTGCTGTTTGATAAAACTGAAAGCTGAAACTTAAAACTGAAAATTAAGTACTGAAAACTGAATACTAAATTTTTTAAGTATAAAAGTTGTTTGTTATGTACTGAATTAAGCACTGAATTAATTAAGTTGTTTGATTTGTACAAAGAGTTAAAATTTTAAAGTTTATTTGTTTTTCAACTTATCCCACTATAGGTCTTACGACACACCACGCCCCACCTGATATTGTAGGCGTGGTGATGGTGGTTGGAGGGTGGAGCGATAATTGGTACAGTGGTGGCGGATAGCGATGGAGGTTAGTGGCAGCAGGAGTTAGCTGTGATGCTCAGCAGTGTGGTGGTGACGGATAGTAGTGATGGTCAGCAGTGTGGTGGTTAATGGCGGTGGTCGACAATGTGGTGGTGATGAGTGACAATGGTGGTTAGTGGCGGATGGTGGTGGCGGTGGCGGTAGTAGTTAATGCTAGTGGTCAACAGTATAGTGGTGGAGGATGGCAGTGGTGGTTAGTGACGGTGGTCAGCAGTGCGGTGGTCAACAATGTGGTGGTTAGTGGCAGTAGTCGGTAGTATGGTGGTGGCGGGTGGCGGGTGACGGGTGATGGTGGTAGTTAATGGCAGGTGGTGGTGGTGGTTAGTGGCAATAGTGGCTAATGTGGTGGCAGTGTGGTTATTGCCAGTGGTCGGCAATGTGGTGGTGGCAGGTGACGATGGTGGTCAGCAGTGTGGTGGTTAGTGGTGGTAGCGAAGGTCGGCAATGTGGTCCTTACAGGTGGTGGTGGTGGTGGTGGTGGAGGGGTGTCGGTGGCAGCAGTGATGGTTAGTGTGGTGGTGGTGGTGGTTAGTGCTAGTGGTCGACAATGTGGTGGTGGTAGGTGGCGATGATGGTTGATGACGGTAGTGGTCAACAGTGTGATGGTTAGTAGCAATGATCAGCACTATGATGGTTAATGGCGGTAGCGGGTGGTGTTAGTGGTTAATGGCGGGTGGTATTAGTGTGGTGACTAGTGGCAGTGTCGGTGGTGCTTAGTGCCGATGGTTCAGTGTGATGATGGCGAGTGGTAGTATTGTTGGCGGGTGACGGTGGTGGTTAGTGACATGTGTCGGTAGTGGTTAATAGCGGTGGTCGGCAACGTAGTGCTTAGTGGTGGTGGCGGCGGTGGCGGTGGCGGTGGCGGTGACGGTGACGGTGACGGTGACGGCGACGGCGGTTAGTGGTAGTTGTTGTTAGTGTGGTGGCGGTGGCAGTTATTGCTAATGGTTGACAGTGTAGTGGTGGTAGGTGGCGGTGGTGGTTGGTGATGATAGTGGTTAGCAGTGTGATGGTTAGTCGCGGTGGTTAGCACTATGATGGTTAGCAGCGATGACAGATGGTGTTGGTAGTTAATGGCGGGTGATGTTAGTGTGGTGGTATGTGGTGCTTAGTGCCGATGGTCAGCAGTGTGATTATGGCGGGTAGTAGAGGTGGTGGCAGGTGGCGGCGGCAGTGGTGGTTAGTAGCAGGTGCCGGTAGTGGTTAGTGGTGGTGGTCAGCAAAGTGGTAAACAGACTTTTTTTAAAAAAAATTCTTTTGAGTGTGTTCAGCTTTTTGATTATGTAGGGAGGTAGTTATTTAATTGTTTACTCTTTATTTTTGCTGAAAACTTAATATATTAAGTTCTTCAGAATTTCGTTATCAAACCAACTTAATACCTTTTTACTTAACCTATTCAGTTTTAAGTGCTGAAAATGAGTTATCAAACAATCCGTCTATCACTTACTATATCCATATATAATGGAGTAGTATTTTTCAAGACTACCCTTATGCTAAAGCATATTACTAATACAAATTAAAGAAAAGAAAAAGTTAGAAAAATAATTATTCTTAGTTCTGAGTTTGGGCTAATTATTTTATTATTGAATTATTTTTTCATAATTTTTTTTGTCTTTTATGAAATTATGTTAGTTTTGTGTTAAATTTTGAAGGGTAAATTACACTGACCTCGCCCGAGGTTTCTAAAAATTACAGAGACCTCCCCTTAGGTTTTTGAAATTGCACTCACCTCTTTTACTTTACTTGACAATGCTGTCGGACCTCCCGATCGTTAATTTTTAGATTGAAAAGAGTTAACTTTGATGATGTCACACTTACCGCGATGTGTAATGCCTAAACTACCCGTTCTCCAATTTATTTCCGTTTTGCCTATTTTTCCAAAAACCTTCTCTAAAATTTATTCCCTTCTAGATCCTAAAACCTCGATTTCATTCTTTTCATGCAATCCAATCCAATCCAACAGCAGTAAAAAGAAACAAATTGCAGCAAACAACAGCAAGGGAGCCCTGTTTGGAAGGCCCTTTTTTCCCACTTTCTCAAGCGCGCAGAACACCAACTTCAATTTCTCAGTGGCAACAAAGTTAGCATCCAAATGAGATCAGAGCAACCCAATCAGCATACCAACTTCAACTTAATAGTGGGAACAAAAACAAAAAACAAAAATGCTACACATACAACACAAGGCACAACGCCCATCAAAACAACGTCATTTAAAAAAATAAAATAAAATAAATGGTTCCTACGCTGCTCTCTCTCTCTCTCTATTTGACTAGTGGAGGAAGGTTGGGGAGGCTGAGGGAAGAAAAAGATCCGATAGAGAGAGAGCAACCACCATATATCGGCCAACACGCGATCACCATTGGGTTCACCACCGAACCCCACCACTAGGTTCACCGCCTCACCCTCCACCAACGTCGTCGCCTCACCATTCGAAATATATATGAGAGAGAGAGAGAGAGAGAGAGAGAGAGAGAGAGAGAGAGCACTAGGTACACCACCATCAATTACCACCACCACCAAGGTCTACTCCGATTCCCCATCTTCTGCCCTTTGCCAAAATTCGGCTATTATTTTCATCTCACTCTCTCTCTCTCCTACCGCCAAAAAAATGAATTTTCTCTCTCTCTAAGCCAAAATCAAACTGATCCAGATATATACTCACATCTGTAAAAACTCCTTTACTGGAAGCCTAAATCTTTGGCAACTCGTGTGGTATGGTTTCAAGATACGGATTTGGTTTTGCGTATTGTTTTAGGATTTCTTGCTAGGTATTTGGTTGCTGAGAAAGCTGGGCAATCTAATGTTTTCAACTGATTTGGTTTCGTGCAATATAGTTTTCAACTAATATTTCCTGATTTGATAACCAAGGATTTGGGTAACTATGTAATTGTGTTTTCATGACATATTATACAATATTTGTTTTTCCTTTGTTGTCTATTTTTTGAGTCATTTGTTTGGTGTGAAAGAACAACAAAGCAAGACTTTTATGGAGAACCATGGTATGATTCTTTGGCAAAGACGTGATGGATGGAGATCAAGAAGCTTGGATAAACTAAATCTCAGTTCGATCTTTGATTATGTATATATGCAGATATATATATAGGTATCTATAACACTTGTATAAAATTTGGGATGTGATCTTTATGCAGCCAGAGAGCTTTGAACGTAGGCTGGACATCTCTCTCTCTCTTTCATCCTTGACTTTGGCATTTACACACGCATTCGGTAAATCCCTGAAAATATGTAGTGGAGACAGGTTTATCTTTGTTTTCAACAAAAATCATTCATGAAATCAATGGGGGTCTCCTTTAATGATTCGGTGTAAATCGCAAAATTAGAAGGGTTCATGAGCATGGGTTCTAGAAATAACTCAATGATTACAAAGTTTTCGTTCTTGATTACAAAATTAGAAGGATTCAGGAGCTCGGATTTTGGATTTTGAACTTTGAATTTTACCAAATTAATGAGTAATCTAATAAGTAATACGTAATCTAATAAAAAAAATTCAAAACAAAAAAATAAGTGAAAATAATTTAGTACAAAGTCATGGCAAACATGAATTGGTCCAAGATTCCCAAAGGCTGTCTAAATAATATTGTAATTGTTTGTTGAGAGTATCTAAAATTATTTTACTATCAGTTGGCCATGTGAGCCTGTTTTCTAGAAACACCCAGCAGAAGTTCTCTATTTTTTTAAGAAGCTTCTAAGTACACATATATAATTCTCTATTATGATTCTATTTCTACCCCAAACAAAGTTAGGCTGGATTAAAAAAAAAAAAAAAAACTAATTGGCATCCACATCTTAACAGCCCGTTTGTTACCGATTAAAATTTTAAAAGATATATGATAGATATACATACTAAGAGCGAGGATATAGTATAATGAAAAAATTTATAACTAATATGGATGGGTAAATCATTATAAAAAATTCGTTTAAGTATCGTTGTAGAAAGAAGGATATAATAGATATGAATAGGTGGGTGATATTCTCGTAATTAATAATGACATTTACGTAAATAGAAGGAAATAAAATATAGATAGATGAATTGGTAAAATAATCATATTCCCTTGTAGCGAAATAAAATAATACCAATAATATAATATTCGGGGTCCAAAGAAATAAAGCAACTGTAAATAAGGCAACCCAAATAGCCATGTCTGGGTGACAAGCATTTGATCATTTTATGACCTCTTACAAACAAGCCCTAATTGCCATCTCGAGACATCTCCCACCCATGTCGATACCTAGGGCTCGAATCCTGCGTCGTGACCCCAACCCTCAACAATAGGTAAGCTAGGCAAGGACGATCGAAAAGCGTATGAGCCTAAGGCCTCGATTGGATAATGTATTATTTGGTGTTTTGGGTTTGTGATTTTCTTTTTCGTTTTTTTGGATGGCATCTTGCCACCCTTCGGGTGTTTCTAGGGATTCAAACTGGAAATGATTGACGTCTCCTTAAGTATGCCAACCTAGTTGGGATTTTTAGTTGACGCAGTGATGCGTTTGCTTGAAATCTATTTAATCTTTGTAATCTATTACTCAGATTAATATATCTTTCTTTGTTGAGTAAAAAAACAAAACAAATATCTTAACTAAGGCTGGCTCAAGCTGGCTCCACACCTAACTCAATGATTGACAATATTTTTTTAGGTGTGCTAGTTAGTCCGCGGGCTATTTAACACACTTTTTACTGCCTTAATTAGCTTTATCTAAGCTGATTAACACGGCCTACAATGCCTTAGTAAAGGACCAAAAGGTCCATTCTCACCCTCATCCCTTACCCTCCTTATAATAAGTATATTATATAAAGGGAAAAACTATATAGATCAATACTTTTTTAGACCAATATTAGATCAATATCTAAACTCTTCATTGTTGATTTAATTTTAATGATCCGAACCATTCAATGTATTTAAAATATATTTTTAAGGCCACCTGCGAGAAATCAGCTCAAAATATTACCGAAAATGGCTTGATCTAAGAAATGGTTCATAAAACAGTTCATGTCAGCATTCTAAACCACTATTTGGATCAAGCCTTTCCGGTGATATTTTGAGCTGATTTCTTGCAGGTATCCTTAAAAACATGTTTTAAACACATTGAACGGTTCAGATCATTAAAATTTAATTAGAAATGAAGAGTTTGAATGTTGGTCTAATATTAATCTAAAAAAGTATTGGTCTATAGAGTCATCCCCTTATATAAATATATTTATACACACTTATATTGTTACAAGTGAATCAAGACATTTAGTTTTAATTTGGAGAAAAATTTCTTAAATCCTATTCTGACATCTAGACTTCTGCGCTAAACAAATTAATGACAAAAGAAGAGATGAATATGTATTAGGTTCGAGTAATGTTAGGATGAAGATTATTCAGACACATTTGAATATACAAATGTATCCAAAATTATTAAATATACATAAAATCCTTAATAATTTAAGAGTTTAAATATCTATATCTAAATATATCCAAATAATATATGTACACAGACTTTTCGAATAAGTTTACAACAGAATGCTCTGAACCAAGGCACAGTATGACCCCAGAACATTTAAGGAGCTCCAAGAACATGCGAACACAATTCTGAGACAATTTTCCAAGTGGGGCCCTTTGAATCTCCATTGGTGGCGTGTACTCCACCTGTTGAAATGTGCCACCTCAGAATTTGTGGTGGACAGCTATATAGAGGATTGGGTTGTAGAGGAGGGTACCCATCTGACCACATAAGGACACACATGCAAGACAGACTAGCAGCCAAAATATAATAACCAACTTTCCCATCAAAATATGATATCTAAAACAAAAAGTTGGCCATGAAAATTGACTGGAACCAAACAATCACCAAATTCTGATTTTTTTTTTTTTTTTTTTTTTTTTTACAGAAGGCAATTTTTTATATCAATTCTAATCTAGGGATATAAATAAGGGTTGGTCAAAGTCCACCTAAATCGGTTATAAGCAAAGTTGATCTGATACTCGAGACTTAAAACGTAGAAGTTTGTCTCCTCTTAAGATTGTAGATTGGAAACACTCTCATAGGGTCAATCCATACAGAACTTGTTAAAACTTTAATTGAAATCTTTGCAAGTAGAGAGTGAGATTGATCGTTCATTAGTCGAGGTGTGCGTATGATACTGTGAGTTATCAAGAAAAGACGAAGTTATAAGCAATAAGTTTAATCACAAGAGACATTTTTTTATAGCTGCACAACCGAGTACGTGGAGATTGGTCATGATTCATGTTTAAGACAGATAATATAACACTGAGTGACTTACTGGCCCAGAATAAACTCACGCCAAAGTTTCCCAAGGGAGAATTGCCCCACACGCTCCATGAGCTGAGTTGGGGACAGCTTGGGAGGATACTCTAAATAGTGGGTACCTCGTAAGACTCTAATCTAGGGATACGATGAAAGTTGCTGAGAGTTAAACTACCCATCTCATAGATAAAGAAGTTGTAAGAAGTAAGTTTAATCAAGGGACATGTGTCTCAATATCTACTCTAATGTTTTGTTTTTTATTATTTATTTTTTGTACAATTCAATTTTTATAGTATCAATTTTAATCTAGGAGTACAAAAAAAGTTGATGATTAAACTCAGATCTAATAGATAATGAAGTTGTAGGAGCAATTTAAATCACTAAACATGTGCTTTAATATCTACTCTAAATACTTTGTCGAGACATCGTGCGAAGAACAGTTAGTTTAGAAATATAAATTATTTGTGCAATTTGTGTTTGAAATTATTGGATGCACATGTAGGTGAGTTTCATGTACATCCGACGATTCTGAACACATCTATATCATATTTTGAATAAATTAGTCCCGTAAGAACTTAAGTATTGAATATAAAATCTAAAAAGAAACAAACTCTTAAATTTCAAACTTTTATGAGAAATTTGTCCATTGATCTTACTTTCTCTTTATTTTCTTTTCAAAGAAACAATAAACCAATAAACTTTTCCTAATATTTCTTCAACCTTTTGTTCAATTCTTTTTATTTTGTCAAATTTTAAATGGAGTCTTTAAGTCTTTTTTTTTAATTTTAATATGTTATAAGAACTTATATTATTTCAATTAGCATCCAATTCATCAATTAAATTTTCAACTTCTAAACTGAGTCTTTTAAGTCTTTTTATTTAATTTTTCCCTTTGCATTTGTTGGCTTCATGTCTTATTTTTATAGAGTATTAATTAGTCTTGACGATAAAAATTAAAAAAAAATTATGCTCAAAAGTTAAAAAAAATACCAAAAAAACAAAAATTATTCAAAATAGATAAATTTTATAAAATTATTTTTGTCCTTTTAAATTTTTAAAAAATTTAGTTTATATTTTTTATTTTTTTATATTTTTTATCAAGATGAGTCAGTAATCTATAAAAAATTGATATTAAAATTAAAAATTAGGTCAAATTAAGCCCAAAAT
The DNA here is from genome assembly GCA_019985065.2 of Arctostaphylos glauca. Classification (NCBI taxonomy): domain Eukaryota; kingdom Viridiplantae; phylum Streptophyta; class Magnoliopsida; order Ericales; family Ericaceae; genus Arctostaphylos; species Arctostaphylos glauca. Next base: position 3,219,919 of record JAHSPW020000008.1, read on the forward strand.
CTTAACACTTTGTTCGGAAGTTAGGGAAAGAAAATAAAAAAAAAAATTCTCTCTTACTTCTTTGGTTTTTAGTGTAGACGGGAAAAAGAAATTACAAGGAAAAAATAAAAAGAATCCTCTAAAAATGATAAAAGAATAAAAGAAAATCAAACAAAAGAAAATATTTTTTTCTGATTTTCTTTTTAAATCAAAAAGGAAAAAATAATTAATTTTCTTTGTGATTTTTTTCTTAACTACTTTTCCTTCTGTTTCAAACAAAGGCTAACTAAACTCTGTTTTTTTCTCTCTGAAACCGAAGAATCAGCCGCTTAAAAATGTCCAGCTTTCAACACTCCCAATGACAACCATTTTAAGCTGTCCCAAGATTTGTGGTCCCCACTATCATGTGCAAACTCATACCCTGGTCCCTACTAGCCCCTTCCTACTCCACTCTTATCAATACTCTCTCTCCTCTCCCCATCTATCTCCATCTCTCTCTACTCTTCATCTTCCTCTGTTTTCAGCATCCAATGCACCTCTAAAGCCCTTGAACCCACCATACCTGCAACATTACCTTGGAAGTTATAACCACCCATTTCTCTCTCTCTCTAGAACTCCTTCCCAAAATGAGAAACCATCTGAGTTTCAAGCTTTTGTTCATTTTTCTTGTTGGGTTTTCTTCAATCTATACATTTGGAGTGTCTCAGACCAACCCTGCTGATGCTGCAGTGATGTTCTCTCTCAAGAAGAGCTTAAACTCACCTGAATCACTCGGTTGGTCCGACCCAGATCCGTGCAAGTGGAACCACGTGGACTGCTCAGATGACAACCGGGTAACACGGATCCAAATCGGGCACCAGAATCTCCAAGGTACTCTCCCTCCAACCCTCTCAAACCTCAGTGAATTGCAGCGGTTGGAGCTCCAATGGAACAACATATCGGGTCCCCTGCCTAGCTTAAACGGGTTGAGCTCGTTGCAAGTGTTAATGCTTAGCAACAACCTGTTTACTTCAGTTCCTAATGATTTCTTTATGGGTATGTCATCACTTCAATCTCTTGAAATTGATAATAACCCATTTTCCGCTTGGGAAATCCCACAAAGTATCATAAATGCTTCTTCCCTTCAAAATATCTCAGCTAATTCTGCAAATCTAACCGGAAAAATACCGTCCTTCTTTGGGCCGGATGGGTTTCCGAGTTTGATTAATTTGCATTTGGCCCTCAATGGATTAGAAGGGGAATTGCCACCCACTTTTTCCGGGTCTCAAATTGAGTCTTTGTGGCTAAATGGGCAGAAACTTAGTGGAAAAATTGACGTTATACAGAACATGACATTCTTGAAAGAGGTTTGGTTGCATTCTAATGCCTTTTCTGGTCCATTGCCTGATTTTTCGGGGTTAAAGGGGTTGGAAACCTTGAGTTTACGAGATAATTCGTTCACGGGTCCTGTTCCGGTTTCTTTACTGGATCTTGGGTCATTAAAAGTTGTTAATTTGACCAATAATTTGCTTCAAGGACCAATGCCCAAGTTCAAGGACTCAGTTGCAGTGGATATGACTAAGGATACTAATAGCTTTTGTCTGCCTGAACCCGGTGATTGTGACCCGAGGGTGAATACTTTGATTTCCATTGTGAAATCCATGGATTACCCAATTAGGTTTGCTGAGAATTGGAAGGGAAATGATCCATGCACAGGTTGGTTTGGGATTACTTGTAATGGTGGAAACATTACCATTGTTAATTTTCAGAAAATGGGTCTTAATGGTACTATTTCTCCTGAATTTGCTTCGATTAAATCGCTGCAAAGATTGGTTCTTGCGGATAATAATCTCTCTGGTACAATTCCTCAGGAGCTTACTGCTCTGCCTGTACTTAGTCAACTTGATGTGGCAAATAACAATCTTTACGGAAAAGTACCCTCCTTTAGGAATAATTTGATCGTTAATACAAATGGCAACCCGGATATTGGAAAGGAGAAAAGTGATTCTTCATCCTCAGGCCCATCTTCCAAGGATCCTAGTTCTTTGCCAAATGGTAATTTTGGGAATACTGGCAGTTCCAAGAAATCAAGGAATTGGATCGGAGTTCTGATATTTTCAATAATTGGGGGAGTCCTTGTGATTTTCTTGATTGGTGTGGGTGCTTTCTGTTGGTACAAAAGGAAGGAAAATAGGTTTAGGAGAGTACAAAGCCCTAATGCAATGGTTGTCCATCCACACCATTCGGGTTCTGATAACGAGAGTGTGAAAATCACAGTTGCTGGATCAAGTGTTAGTGTGGGTGCAGTTAGTGACATCCACACTATTCCAAGCAGTGAGTCCAGTGACATCCAAATGGTTGAGGCGGGTAACATGGTAATTTCCATCCAAGTCCTAAGAAACGTGACGAACAATTTCAGTGAAGACAATATCTTAGGACAAGGAGGATTTGGGACGGTCTACAAAGGGGAATTACACGATGGGACAAAAATTGCAGTGAAAAGAATGGAGTCAGGGGTAATTGCCGGAAAAGGGTTTGGCAGAGTTTAAGTCTGAAATTGCTGTTTTGACTAAGGTTCGACACAGGCACCTTGTGGCTCTTCTTGGGTACTGTTTGGATGGGAATGAAAGGTTACTTGTGTACGAATACATGCCTCAAGGGCCACTTAGTAGGCATTTGTTCAATTGGGCTGAAGAAGAGTTGAAGCCTTTGGAATGGACACAAAGATTGACACTGGCTTTGGATGTGGCAAGGGGTGTAGAGTATCTCCACAGTTTGGCTCATCAAAGCTTTATACACCGGGATCTGAAGCCATCTAACATTCTTCTTGGGGATGATATGCGGGCTAAGGTAGCAGATTTTGGTCTTGTTCGTCTTGCTCCCGAGGGGAAAGCCTCTATCGAAACAAGGATTGCTGGAACTTTTGGATATCTTGCACCAGAATATGCAGGTAAATATTAGCTTCTTAAGCTTTCTATCCTAATTTTAGTCAAGTATATGATTATTTCCAGCGCTTTATAATGTGCTTCATGGAATCTTTCAGTAGATGGTAAAACAACAACATTCTTGCTAAGCACCACCCGAGTGGTGGACAATATGTATATAATGCCAAAAAAGTTAGAATTTCAATGCACATTTTACGGATATCAATGCACATTCATGAATATTAAGGCACTTGTGACGGATATCGATGCGCCTTTTATACACTATCCACCTCCATAAGGGCTGTGGTTAGCACTTTTTCATAAAACAAAAGAGTGCCGGGCCTGAAGGGTGCAAAAGAATGGCTGCTTAAATTAAATCGGGCAAATTAGATTCTCATTTTGGTTTCTTCTAGCAATATTGTTCGCAACTTAGATTCCAATTTTTGCAAGTAGTAGAGTTAGTATGTTTCGTCCTTAACTTTTGGATAACTTGAGGTAGTTGTTAGATGAGGTATTGACACCTTTGTCAAATATTATCTACTTGCCCACCAAACTGGGTCCTTACATCAACATCAACTGGAAACTTTTAGCATATTTGGTAGTCTACTTAGTAGGAAGTTGTCGCATCAGCTTTATAATTAGGCAAATGATTAGAAACGAGAGTTTAATTCGAAGAACTCACCAGTTCGATATGCCAATATCAATTTTATTTGTCATGGATCACGAATTCTTGGTGTTTTGATTTGAAATGACGGTATCAGTAAAGGTCATATCATCACGTGTCAAAGTCATGCATAAATTTGGTTTTTGTATATCATTATCATTATGATCATCAGAGTTTCCCAATTTCTTAATTGATGGTTATGGTCATGTCAAATAGTTAAACCTCTTAGTGCCCTCCGGTGGTCAGAGTTCGGTCGCAAGATCACTAAGTTGTGTCGTACCCTCTTCTGTCTCATAATATTTATCCATTTTCCACAGTCGGGTTTTTTTGTGAAATAATGAGTCGAAACATTATCAATGATAATATATTAGTTTTAGTCTGACTCGGCCCGCATGACTGGTAGGTCAATCTATCGTCTTTCTTTTGTTCATTCATATTCATCCTTCGAAATCGTCTTTCATTTTTGCTGAAGGTAATTCGGGGATAGGGTGGTCAAGCTCTATTAGTAGTGTAGTCGTCAATCCTACTTCTTCCTTTAAATTCTCATTTCTTAAATATCTTCCTGGGTTTCCCTTTCACCTTAATCTGTCAGTAAACGTACTATCGACACATAAGTCGAAAATGGACAAATAAATTAGAATAGAGAGAGTACTTATGTTTTTTCTGAGATAAGCGTCATCTGTTTGATTTTATCTTGTGCAGTGACGGGGCGAGTGACTACCAAAGTCGATGTCTACAGCTTCGGTGTGATTCTAATGGAGCTTATCACCGGAAGAAAAGCTCTCGACGAGAGGCAGCCGGAGGAAAGTATGCACCTTGTCACTTGGTTCAGAAGAATGCATCTAAACAAGGACACATTCCGCAAGGCCATTGACCCCACGATCGATCTCACAGAAGAAACCCTAGCCAACATCAGCACCGTAGCTGAGCTGGCAGGCCACTGCTGCGCAAGGGAGCCCTACCAGAGGCCCGACATGGGCCACGCAGTAAACGTGCTGTCATCCTTAGTTGAACTCTGGAAACCGTCGGATCAGAGCTGCGAGGACATCTACGGAATTGACCTTGAAATGTCCTTGCCACAAGCTCTTAAGAAGTGGCAAGCTTTTGAAGGAACAAGTCACATGGATTCTTCTTCTTCGTCGTTCCTACCGAGCTTGGATAATACTCAGACTAGTATCCCAACTAGGCCTTATGGATTCGCTGAATCGTTTACATCAGCCGATGGGAGGTGATCAGAAGTTCGGGCAAAGTTATGGTTGTGATTATGTTGGTTTTTTTGTTCTGCTCCTATTTGCTGCTGCTTTTTTTTTTTTTGGCTGTAATCTATGGAAGGTTTTTTTTTTTTTTTCTTGGACCGATCGCGTGTGCTTTTGGTACTCTAATTTGTTCAGGATATCAACTGATGTAGTTTGGATACTTTTCACTTGCTTTTTATGCAATGGGAAGAGAATCACAAGAAACAAAGATGGTGCATTTTTTCTGTTTTTGCCATTTTGTTTTCCTTTTGATGGTTCCTTCAAAAGTTTGGAGAGCTAAAAACCCTCTTTGTTGCTTCACTTTAGAGATAGAAGGCTAGGATTCGGGACTATAGCGCAGTTCTCTGTAATACAAGTAAAATGACGTAATCTTAAGTTTGTTTTGACTTATCTCACAATCTATTGTCAAAATGCATGGGATAGTGAGGGGTTCTGTCTATGATAGCACTTCCAAGACACTTTGATGCACTCAACTACGAACTAGGGGACCCTGTTGTGCATAGCAAGGCGTGCTAAGCGACAAAACAATGTCATTTTGATGTCAAAAACACTGTCTGAATAGTTGGACGTGGACTAAACAATTTTTGGGCAGTGTTTTACGCGCCAATGATGTTTTGGCGCACAACACGCCCAATGTACAACAGACTTCCCATTTCCCTCAACTGCAACCCCATTAAGGAAAGAAATGTCAATCCTAAACCTATAAAAGATATTCTTTTTTCTACTACACGCTTAGGGGATCCGCTATACCAAAGAAAAAGTCGTAATTCGCTTAGCTACAAGAACAAAATCCGAAAAATTTTGCAGTTTGACGGATAAAATTATATTGTTTTGCTCACTCTATATGTTGTTGCACTACATCTCCAAACCCTTTTATCATTTCATTACCAAGGGACCCTATGGGATCTTTGTTTCTTTCTTTCTTTCTGTTTTGGCTTTATGAAAGGTGAAATCAAAAGGTGGGCATTGGGAAAGCAATGAGAGAGTGGTTACTGAAAGTGTTTGCCAGAGAAAAAGGAAAGGCTGGAAACCAAAACTTTTATTATGAACATAGGAAAGGTAGGAAACTGCAAAAGAAAGGAAATGAAAAGATTTCCTCTCTGTTATCACTAACCTCATGAATAAGAAATTGGGCATGGTCACCAACTTCAATTGAGTAGGTAAATGGCTAAATCAAGCCTCAAAAAAGTTGTTTGGTGAATCTAAACTTACTCTTTAATGTGTAAAGCACGTGGTGGCACTTGAGTTTCAGCACCGGTATAAGCGTGATGGAATTTCCTTGCAAACGGCCATGTAGCTCTACGAGTAATGCTTCTTGAAGCTTGATTATGCTCTGGTTGTTACTTACTTGATTATGAAAGGTTCAACCTGCTCGGTTAGGCCATGGGGTTCACGGAGCATCGTGTGAAACATTCGATGCATCTTCTACTATTCATTCAATTTATAATAAAACTGATGTAAACCGTGAATATACTGAATTATACTCTTGGAAAATTACGTAAAAATTGTGTATTGTTCTTAGTGTTTGCATTCTATTTTTAGTTACATTTTTATGTAATTACATGTGTGTTTGAGCATTTCTACTAAAATATGTAACTGTCCATCACATATCCTCTTTATGTTAGAAAACACAAATCTTTCACAAAGAGTCTTTGTTGTTCCAATGATGGCAATTTTTGTAAGCGCACATGGGGATTCATTATTATGTCTTTTTCTCTCTCTCTATTAAAACATTCTTTTTTTTTTAATTTGATCAATTTTCGTTGCAGTATTTTAATCATTTCTCATTGTAGTATTTCGAATTGAAAATTTTGTTGTGCATTGTGCACAACAGGACATGTAGAGCGTCAAAATAATATTGTATTAGCACACAAGATACTGTTCGAGCAGTTAGAACAATATTCTGACAGTATTTTTTGCATCAAAACGACGTTGTTTCGCTGTAGATACCCCCTTTCCGAATCTTGGACATGGGTATCTTGATTTTATAGAAGCTCGAAAAGTTAATCCATAATAGAAAAAATGCCACAAAACACAAAATATTTAAACAAACAAACTAAAAACCTATGCAAAACCACGAGGACGAGCTCGTGGCTTTTTTCATCGTAAAAGTCTACAAGTACAGACTTTTATATACAAATCTAGAAATAAATATATTCCAAACTGTTTGATGTAAATGGAGTCTACAAAGTAGTAAAGACCTCCATGCACATCGAATAATTTCAAATACATATGTGTACGAATCTGTGTGCAGAAATTATGTTTGTAGACTTAGTCTTTTTTGTTAGCCCTTTAATTCCTCCATCTAAGTAATTACTAATCAGTGGCAGAATCAAGAATTTAGTAAATGAATAGTTTTAAAAGATAAATTGCATTTACTTAGATTTTGAATGCTAAAAATGCTAAAAAAAGAAAAAAAAAAGTGTACAAACACAAATTATTCTTTTACATCTGGACCCAGATGTGTTCGGAACCGTCGGATGCATGTAAAGTCTTCTATAATCATATGAGTTCCAAATGTAATCGACGATTTTAGATACATTAAGAGGCTGTAGTGCACGTGCAGAGCGGCTTGACAGGCAAAATGACACAATTTTTGACCGTTCTACTGTTGAAATTATATCGTTTTGATTTTATGTATTTTGATGACAATCTATGGGGTGAATCAAAACGATGTAATTTTAAAAACAAAATAAAAAAATTACATTATTTTATTTGCATTATACTATAACTTTCCGAATTCATATTACTGAGTGCTATGCAGTATGCACAACAAGACCCGTGTCGAAATTGGATACGTAAAATTAGGGGTGAGGAAAAAAAAAAAAAAGATAGTCCATGTGCATGCATAGGGATAAGTGAGGAGAGATGTGGGGCCAAATATAATTGTGTGCTGCAATTGTGTCTGTGCTGTAATTGTCGAAGCACGCACATGGGGCGGATCACGTTCGCTTGCTAATTCCAAAGGCATCTCTGCCCTGTCAATTCCCCCAGTTGGGTTGTACCTTTCTTCAAGTGTATTTTTGTTCATTTTTTTCTAAAAAAAATATAAACATTATTTTCACTTGTATTAATTGAAAGCGAATAGGTCTCACCCGTGTAGTACACTTTTCACTAAAGATAAGAATAATTTATTTTTACTCAACCAATTAAGATGAGAGTAATGTTCACCCGAGGGCGAACAAAATTAAATTCCCTTCCTTCTGCCCTTCTGTTTCATTAAAATTCGAGTTTCGGCCCCATTGGCTGAAAGAAACGTGGAGGCTACCTAGTTATTTATTCATCACCTTGAAGAAGTTATTGTATGCTTTTGCAGGAAGGTAGGGCCAATAAATGAACTAAATTAATTGCGTGTGAATTTATGTTTGCTGGTCAAATCTTTAAAAAAAATTTAAAAAAAATAGAAACAATAGTAAGATAATTAGTGCGAAGAAAGAACAAAAAAGTTAAATTTAAGGACAAAACTGACGGCATCTACTTAAAAGTAATAGGAGGAGGGGGTAAATAATAAAATATTTTAAAAAGTAGGAAAAGTTACTGTATTTTCTGAAATCTTATGGGGGGTCTTTATATTTGTTGGTAATCGTAGGGAGGTCAGTGCATTTTATCTAATATTATTTAAGTGTGGTTTATTATATTACTAAATTAGAATTGAATTTTTTTGAAACTCGGATAAGTTTTCAAACTAAGTTCGAACGAATTACGACTTGACTCGTTTGATTTATAATGTGTAAAAAAAAAAAAAATTAATCTATTATGAGAGGTTCGTCTCATAATTGTTCGGCTGGTTCAATTCGTTTATCAATCTTAGGCAACGGTCTATGTTGTTCCAGATACGATGTACTAGCCACGCGAATAATAGAGATTTTTTCTTTTCTTGCAGGGGCGACTGCCCTTACTGGCTCCCTCCATGACTCCATCCATTGATAGTTATCAAAGGGTGTAAACAAAAACCAATAAACCAGATCAAATTGAGTCGATAGTAATTGGTCCAATTTTTGTGCTAGTCAGTTCTGGTTCAGTTTGGCTTATTTTTCAAATTTTCGGTTCAATTTTGGTTTTATGGACTTAAAAATCAAATTGGACCAAACCGGACCGAATCTAGAATGAACATTGTACTTTTTGATTTTTGAACTTGTGAATTTGTCAAAAAAAATTATTTTTGACTAATTGATTATCAATTTGCTAGTAGATTGTAACTCATAATTTTTAAATTAAGAATATTTGTACATAAATTAATATCTTTTTACATTATATTTGGCCCAATCTTTTTATTTATGAACTAAAAAAATTTAATTTTTTATTACATGGGCTTGGTCCATTCGTGGTCAATTAAACCAGTATACCAGAAAATTAGACCAATACCGAGCAAACCAAACAAAAATGGACCGAATTAGTTTAATTTGATTTTGATTTTCAAAACCGAAAAACCTTAGTTGGGTCCAAATTTCTTCATTAAACCGGACTAAACCGGATCAATTACAGTAGTCATATTACATTAGGCAAATAGGGGTATTATGTCTTTGAAGGGGTGGTGTGAACCAAATGAGAAGCTTGGGGATGGTCGGCTTATGAGTTATGGGCTGGACCAAAGCCCAACTGGCCCAACTCAAATTATGGACACGTTTACACAACATAAAGTTTTTTTTCTAACCGATTGCACGTGCAACACAAATGCAGGTCTCAAGTGTGGAAGATGTTGACCCCATTTTCAAACTTCACTAAAATCAAAGTTTGGAACACAATTTTGTCTCTTTATCCACTTTTCGAATGAAAAGTTCTAATAACACAATTGTTCGTGAATATATCTGGATATCGACATGTTCGTATCTGGAATCATCGAATGCACATAAAGTCTTTCATAATTATGTGGCTGTGTTCGGTTGAGTGTTTCTGAAACGATTTTTGAAAAAAAAAATTCTGAAATGTTGTTTGGTGTAGGTGTTTTAGAAAAAATTTAACTCTTGAGAGTTAAATTTTTTCGGTGTTTTTAAGGTGCTCTCTTTCTCTTTCTTCTTTTATAAAGAGATGAAGTTGTTTAGAAAAAAAAATAAAAGTATTTAGGAAAAAATTTCCCAAATCCAAAACACTTTCAAAAAAATTTCAGAAAATATTTTGGAAACTTCTAACCGAACATAGCAGTGAGCTCTACACGTATTTAACGATTTCGAATATATCTATATACATAGATGTTTATGAATGATTGTATTCATAGACTTGTTCTTTTAGAATTGTTCATTTCAGCTGTTCTCCCCCCTTATCTCTATTCTTTTGTTTTTGGGAGAATGAATCTTGGTAATCTTTTACTTTGAAATTTTTAATTTTAAAGTTTAATTAAAAATAAATTTTTAGGTCAAATATTTAATGATATCTGATTGAATTGAATTTATTCTTAATAACTAAATAAATTAATCAACATAAAATAGAAAATTATGACCGTCGAAATAAAATCTCAAGCTAATCTCACAAGACAGAGTGAACAACATTTATTTACCTTAATGAACAAAATTAAACTCTTAACAGCACGGTCTAATCCTTGAAAGAAGTTGTACCCCTAAAAAAAAAATAGGTCATAATGGGAAAGAAACAACCTATAAAATTTCTATGAGGAAATTACTTGTACGACGCATGCGAAAATTACTTATAACTTACACAGCAAAAAAAAAAACGCTATCGTAGTAGTCGAAATGACATATTCTGTTGTTGCATTATAATATTTTGTTTCTTCTACAAGAGCAGCTTCGGCTGAATATTTTACGTACCGTGAACACATTTTTAATAATTTATGATGACCTCTCCAAACATAGACAAATTTATAACTAAATATCTCTTCTACTATAAAGATTGTAGGGTTGATCTAACCGAAGTTTTTTATTTGCATTCATGCCTTTTGAAAAGAGTCGTTAAATTAATTAATGCAACCAATTGTTTGCATATGATGGGCCGACTTCTCTTACCCAATCTTTAATTTCTAGATTTAGATTATATTTCTTAATGAAATTATTCATTAAACTCCCCAGGTTGAGAGTTAAACTATAGCAGCGGTAGCTCTGTTAAAGATAACTCATCAAAGGTGTGGGAGGAAGTAGGGAATTGGCAATGATATTAGCAGTAATTTTCAAAATAATAATGAGAAAATAATAATCTTTATAGTTTGAAGAAAATTGCACAACAATTAAGTATAAAATGTGAATAATATTTGCGAAAACAATCTTCTTTTGTTTTACAACTTTGATTAAGTTACGGATATAAAAATAATAAGACAAATCGAATTCAATTGTTCATTATTGGCAAGTAGAAAAACAACAACTGAGGAAGTCTTCTCATCTCTGCCCTTGTAGTCATCTCGGCTATTTGGTCTGAACACCTGCTCGGCCAAAGCAGTCCTCGGTCTGAAGAAATCAAGTTCCTTCCTTTCTCGAATAAAGGTCTGGGGCGGCTAAGGCAGGGACACGGGCTGAGATAACTACCTTATCATAATCCCACGTACGTAGACCCCAAGTAGAATTCAAAGAGCTAAAGAGATACAAAAATACATTCTTATTAAAATGAATGATACTGATACCGTCTATCATTCTCGTACTTTTTTCTGTTTTATCTTTTCTTCAAACATATTATTTGATCTGACTTAGTCCATCGAAGAGTATTAACTGGTACCCGCATCGATGTCCTATTTTTCTTGCATGCCGAGGCCGGATCTTCAGACACTTTATCATTCATTAAATTGGAAACGTGTCGTCTTTTTTTTTTTTTTTGGGGCCTTTTCTTTTTAAAATATAATAAACCAAACACAGCGGTCAAACTCATGCAAAATAAAAAGGGTCCCATCGATACGTTTAGCTCACCGGCCAAGTTGACCACTGACCGAGTCACCAGTCAAATCCCCAGCCGACTCACCACAAAATCAATATTCAAATCTTTCCCCCAAAACCTTCATTTTCAAACCTTCAACGGTCAACATTCAAATACTCCTACAAAACGTTTAAAATCTCCCATTCAATTCAATTCAATTGCCCTCCCAATCTACTCCTTTGACCCATCAAACTCCTTCCATAAAAACACAGAATCCCCCAAAACCCACAGACATTCCCATTTCATTCTCTCATATTCTCCTTTCTTTCAGTGTAATTCTTCTCTCTCTCTCACCCTAAAAGAATGGTTCTATCATCATGGAGAAGACCTCGATCCGGGCATCGTGCCAACAAAGCTACTCTTTCGGAAAGCAATTCAGAAATGGAGCTAACGGTGCCGACCCATTTCCGATGCCCGATCTCTCTTGATTTGATGAAAGATCCGGTTACTTTATCATCCGGGATTACATACGATCGAGAGAACATCGAGAAGTGGATCGAATCGGATAACCGGACATGCCCCGTCACCAACCAAGTACTCGTAAGTTTTGAGCAAATACCCAACCACACGATAAGGCGAATGATCCAAGATTGGTGCGTCGAACACCGTTCTCTCGGCGTCGAACGGATCCCGACACCAAGGACTCCAGTTGCCGCACACAAAGTTTCGGAGATTTGTTCGAAGATCTTGGCAGCGACGCGACGCGGGGATCATAAAAAGTGCGAGGAATTGGTAGAGAACATCAAGGTGTGGGGGAGAGAAAGCGAACGAAACAAGCGTTGCATCGTACAAAACGGAGCTGGCTATGCATTATCGGCTTCATTTGATTTCTTTTCATCGAGTTCCATCGAGGCGCACAAAAGTTTGCTCGAAAAGATCATGTCCTTATTGACATGGATGTTCCCACTTAGCTCAGAAGGGCAATCCGTCCTAAGTTCGTCGTCTTCCTTACATTGTATGGCGCGGTTTTTGGATGGAGAAGATCTCTCTGCACGCCAAAACGCAGTCGTAACCCTAAAAGAGATGCTTTCTTCCGATCGAAAGCTCGTAAACTCGTTCATAGAGATCGAAGGCGTTGGAGAAAGCTTGGTTAGGATGATCAAGGAACAAATCAGCCCAACAGCCACCAAAGCAGCACTAATGGTGATTTACCACATGATCTCACCATCTACCATAAGTGAAGCAACCACATCAAGATTTGTGGAACTGGGTTTGGTCTCATTGGTTCTAGAAATCCTTGTTGGTGGTGAAAAAAGCATAACCGAAAAGGCGTTGGGCGTTCTCGATAATATTTGTAACTGGGAAAAAGGCATAGAGTCAGCGCGTAATCACGCGCTGACTATGCCTGTTCTCGTCAAGAAGATACTTAGGGTTTCGGCTACCGCGACGGACTTCTCGGTGTCGGTGATTTGGAAGATTTGCAAGAATGGAGATGGTGGTGATCAGCAGATTGAGGCAGTTCAATTGGGGGCATTTCATAAGCTGTTGGTGGTGTTGCAGATTGGTTGTGGGGACAAAACAAAGGAGAAAGCTACCGAGTTGTTGAAGTTGTTGAATCAGTATAGGGATAGGTTGGACTGTTTTGACTCATCCATGGATTTCAAGTACATTAGGAGGCCTATGTAAATTTAGGGTTTATGAAATATTTATGTTAGGTTGCAGAGAAGATGTAGAAAGATATACATAGCATTCATTTAAGAATAAATTACACTGACTTCCCTCCGAGTTTTTCTGGATCTCGTTTGTAGTTCGAAAATTACTGTGATTTTTTTTTACTTTTGAAACTATCATGCGATTATCTTCTCTATTATTTAAAATCAGTTAAACGTCGTTAGTTAGGTTATTGAAATTTTAAGTTTTCAGGATTTTTTTTCTTCAGCAACACAAATTAACCACAACATAATTCATGTCAGGTCCGAGACAACCCATGTTGAGTTTTTGAAAAAATTTAAAAATCGAAACTTGAACAAATTCTATTTTCAGTATAGTTTAGCGAAATCAATTGAGATAGGAATTATATATGTTGAAGTTTGTTTGGTCAAAAAAAAGTCTTATACTTGAAGTTTCAATAACTTGATTAACAACGTTTGAATAATTTTAAACGGTGGAGAAAATAGTTGCATAATAATTTAAATAAGAGAAATTAAAGTACTTTCTCAAACTATATGGAAGCCTCTGTATTTTTCAGATATCTTAAAGGTGGTGAATGTAATTTACCCCTTTTTTTATATACAATGTGCGACTGCGTGTACTATTTGACAATTTCAATGACTTGTTATTTTGTTTTAACCTATTTCTTACGAAATCTTCCAAATACATACATAATTGTGTAAATAATAATAATAATAATAAAATACATTCTTTGAAGTTGTAATTTGGTCCATCGATAGCTTAAACCAGTCTTATTCTGTATTAAATAAATAAGTGTACGAGATACATCGGCTACTGCACATAACATATATTTAGAATTTAGAATTTACATCGCCAATTATCATAAAATCTATGTCTAAATTTCGGGAGTGCTATTGTCAAACCCGTCATAATTAGCAAAGTGAGAATCAAACTACACCAACCCAAAATTATTTTATTGTTATAGGTTTGAAACCCATTTCTCACATGATTTCCTTGTTTGACAGACATTCTTACATGATGATTATTGTTAAGTCTGTCGTAATTATTATAATTAGAGGCCGAGCACACGTGATACTTGTGCAAATCGATTATTAAAGTAAAAAATAGGTAGTTAGCAAACCATAGAGTGTAGTGATAAAAGTAGGTAGCTATTAAAATATCTATTAATTACTTTTTTGCCAGTGGTAGTTAAAATAAGTGATTTGTTTTGAAATTTTTTTAAGAATAATATTGAAAATCACTTTTGTGACACGATTTCAATTTTTTGTTCATGCCGAAAGGGATTAGTATAGATAGATTATATTTGTAATAATCATCCATCAGTTGACATGGGCCTCTAAGCTAAATTCCCATGGGCTTAAGTCTTCTTTCTGGGCCAAATTTACAGGCCTTTTTAATCTAAACCTCTTTTCTAGGGCTGCTGATTTCTTGCATGATCTCTGTGACAAACACAATGCTTCTTCAATTCCTCTTGAAAAACTGTCAGGAGGAAAGTATAGGATAGATTTTTTTTTTGTTTTTTTGAAGCCGAGGTATCGGGCCGGTTTTGAATTACTCCTAACTTAATACTGATTAAGTCTCAAAGTCCTAAGGTTAACGACTATACAAATCTTCAGTGACTTTTAGTGATTGATTATGGTGGGATTCAGCCTGATGACTATGACGGCATGACCCTCAGTCATCTTCTCTCCTTCTACTGAACCAACCCCTTGGGATTAATAGGATAGAGGTTTAATGTGGCTTCACAGTAAGTCCATTCAATTCACTGATTTTCGAGATTAGACTGTTTTAAAACTATAAGACGTGTTAGTTTTTGTAGAATAAGGCATTTTCTTCACTTTCTTAACTGAATCTTCGAATATTTTTCTAGGCTCATCAAAGCCTAATGTGCTGTAATGTTGACCAAGAATGCTTAGCCGTATTTATAGAAGCAATCAAGTGAGTTATGAACGAATTAGCTCCTTGGTAATGGCACAATTTATAAATAGAAAGTCTTATGATGAAAAGCTATCACATTACGTTTGGACACATGGGACCGGCCGGCTATATAACAAGGGGAGGCAATGCAAGCTTTTTCCAACCCCATATTAAACACATGAATTTTATGTTGAAAAAGTTTAGGAACATATATTGTTCGTGCGCCTTCGAACATAAATGTATTTGAAACAGTCAAATGCACATCCAGCTTGCATGATTATGAAAAACCACACGTGCATCCAACGGTTTCGAATACATCTGTATTCGGATATGCACAAATGTTTTGTAAACCTAAACTTATTCTTTTATGTTCAACTTTTTTCGTCAATATGTGCACATAGGAATGGCAACGGGGCGGTTATCCGGATAACCGCCCCGATACCCGAATGGTATATCCGAACCGAACCCACCCCGATAACCGAATGGAGGAAGAGAGAGTGCGCCATAACCGAACAAAACGGGGTTCGGGTATTCCCCGAACCGAACGGGTAACCGAATGGTTCGGTTATTAATTACCCGAATTGAACCGAACCGTAACCGAAATTAAAAAAATCCTAATAAATATAAAAATATGCAAAAAAAAATATCTTGTTAAAATTTTCAAAATCATCTATTGCTATTCCAAAAAAAAAACCATTACAATTTCAAACAAATAACCCAAAACATAGCCAATTACACAACATCAAGTTCAAAATTACATTTCTAATTAGGGTTGGCTAAAGGGTTATAAAATAATATGTGTGTATATATATCTCTGTGTGTGTGTGTGTATAGATATATAAAACTATGTCTTTTTAATTTCGGTTCGGGTTTGGGTTCGGTTCGGTTCGGGTAACCGTTCGGTTATTCTTCTAACCATAACCGAACCGAACCCGAACGAGTACTTGTTTGTTCCTACCATATCCATACCCACGGGGAAAAAAACGGTTACGGTTCGGAGAAAATTAAGCGGTTCGGTTCGGATAACTATCGGTTCGGTCCAAATTGCTATCCCTATGTGCACATAGTGATTTACTATAACACAATGATATTATGCATCATCATATTCTTGAGATTTTATTCTGCAATTTCAATCGGACAAAATTTATTGTACTGAGAACAACATCTATCTAGACATTTATTTTTGGATGAAATATATTTATTTTTTGAGTACGTGACAGAAATATATGTTAAGAGAGTACTTTTGAAAATATTTTCTGAGAGCTGCAATAGTTTCGACCCCTTCATACCTATACACCCACGACAAACCTAAATACATGTATACTAAAACCATATGGATCTCCTCCTCCTCCATTCTCAATCCACGCACACCCTAATTTCAATTTTGCGATTCAGGGATTTTATTGTGCATAATAAAATTTATTGCGCGAGCACAAGAACTGCAGCTTCGAGCCACCAACCGCCTTAATCACGGTAATAAACCCTCCCTTTACTCAATGAATAGCACTTATTCTCTTTCAATCAACTAAATGAGAAATGGGGAGAAAGAAAGAGAGAGAAAGGTCTTCATTGAAAAAGTTTTGCACCTGAAATTAGACTCTTGGACCCTTTATCTTTCTGAATCAAGACCCAGCCCTGCTTGCATAGTTCCAATAACTGGCGAAGAGCACCTCAGTATACAATCATGCCAAAATGATACTGTTATGATGTTCCAAAACTGTTCAAACAGTTAGGCAATATTCAAACAATTTTTGAGACACCAAAATATCATTTTGGCGCGCAACACAACTTACCATGCATAGAGCCATTGTCCCGTGGACAAGAACTCCAACCTAATCGATACAGAAAGGGTGTATGTTCTCTACAAATATTTCCATAATCATAAACAGGGATAGGTCCAAAGTAACTCTGTTTCGGAGTAATGTTAAACCATATGGAAACGGAAAAAAAAGCAACTCAAAATAAGGTATCTAATGAGCAATGCTACAATGTACATACACATACTTGTATGGATTAAGACATAGATGTGTTCGAAATTGTCCGATACTCTTTATTATTTTATAAGTTCCACATGCATTAAGCAGTTCCAAACATGTTTGTATCTAGATGGTGCACTTAAATCTGTGAACATGGACTTTCTCATATCAAAACAGACACATCAAAGTCCAATTTCTGGGAAATGGACCAAATGGTGTGCTTTGCCATAGATAGATTTCCGTGGACAAGAAACCATTGCTTATGGCTGGCTATTCATCCCCATAAAATACTTTTAGATTGAGAAGCAGCTGACTTCATAATCTGATGAGTTAGCCTTTTCATACTCCACCTCCTAATGCGGATCTCCATCTTCAGATAACATTTGTCAAATAAGCAATGTAAAAGTCAGCAAAGGGCACGAGAGAGAGAGAGAGAGAGAGAGAGAGAGAGAGAGAGAGTGAGAGAGAGAATAAATTTACCAGGCAGGTGTTTACTTGAAGCAGTTGTGAAAAACAATAGCTTGATTTTCTGACAAGTCTACTAAAATATGGAGTTGGAGTTCGTTGAGTGTCAGAGTGTTGACCTTCTCCTACCTGCAGTACCTGCTACTCAATAGTTTAACATGGGGGTGATGATCAAATGACACTTCATTTCCATATAAAAAATAAAAGAACTCTTTGACATAACTATCCTTGAACTTTTTCTAATCATTCATACCCAGAAGATATGATTTTATCACAAGTTTCAACTCCATATTTTCCTTATTCAAAGGGGTGTATATGTCTTTTGATCAATTAGTACAGACATATAACTATACCTTCATAATCACCTACTATACAACCATTTTCAGCACCTTGTCAGTCTCAAAACCACCCATGGATCCACCTCATAAGCCCGGTTCTCTTCCCAACAAGCTCCTCTTCCTCTTCCTCCTTTTGTCCACAAATCTTCTCACCTTGTTCATTTCCACCACTTTCTATTCTTCTTGCTCTCTCAACCCACCAACCACTATCGCTACTTTTACCGCTGGCGCTGTCGCTGCTGCCAACACCACTGCCGCTAACACCGATGCTGCCAACACCACTGCCGTTAACACCGCTGCCGCCGACACAGCTCCTGAAGAAGATGGTGTGCTGCTACCTGATAACCCTCAAACTACTTTAGACCTGCCACCAGAATTCATAGCCTTCATATCAGCACAAGAACTTCCCTTTGGGTTCAGCTCCAACTTTGATTCCGACAGGATCTTCCCTCCGTCTGGCCGCCCTTGCACCTATTTTCCTGATGAACTGCGCCTCTTCATGTCTTACAAAGTGAACGGTTCCTGCCCTGACGATGAACTCCTAGCCCAAAAGCTCCTCCTAAGAGGCTGCGAACCGCTCCCTCGCCGACGCTGCCACCCAGCAGCTCCGCAGAATTATGCTGAGCCTTACCCACTTCCTGCCAGCCTGTGGACCACCCCACCTGACTCATCAGTGGTCTGGACAGCATACACTTGCAAGAACTATGGGTGTCTAATCAACCGCAGCAGAAACCAAAAGGGATTTGACGACTGCAAAGACTGCTTTGACCTTGAAGGTCGAGAGGAAACTCGATGGGCTCAAGCAGACACCGGGGGCGACCTCAATTTTTCCATTGATGAGGTACTAGCAGTAAAAAATCCGGGGACAATCCGGATAGGCCTTGATATTGGAGGTGGTGTAGCCACATTCGCCGTAAGAATGAGAGAAAGGAACATAACTATCATAACTACCTCAATGAACTTAAACGGTCCTTTCAACAGCTTTATCGCGTCAAGAGGAATGGTACCTTTGTACATAAGCATTTCTCAGAGGCTACCTTTTTTCGACAACACCTTGGATATTGTCCACTCAATGCATGTGTTGAGTAACTGGATTCCAACGACGCTTCTACACTTCTTGTTTTTTGACATCTACAGGGTGCTTAGGCCTGGTGGGTTGTTTTGGCTCGATCATTTCTTCTGTGTGGGTGAGCAGTTTAAGGAGGTTTATGCGCCGCTCATTGAAAGCATTGGATTTGAAAAGGTGAAGTGGGTAGTGGGGCCAAAGCTAGATCGAGGACCGGAGCTCCAGGAGATGTACCTTTCAGCGTTGTTGCAGAAACCATTGAATAATTCTTGGTGACTGTAGCTGTAACTTTTTTCACTTTTCCAACAGAGATTTACATTTTCTTTCCTTCCTCTTTTTATGATCTCCGAACTGTCTCTAAACTGTAAATCTAGTTTCTGCAAATTGAGTTGCAGTTAGCTCCACAAGGGGAACCAAATTACTCTATCCGTGACAGCAAGTTCTATCCTTTTCGACTAACACGAAGCAGAATCTAATAAATAGGTGCGATCACAGTGGCATTGAACAAAGTTCATGGATAGGATAACAATAATGAAACGACTAACACGTCCGTGGCAATTGCTTTAATCCATATAGAGACTTAAGAAACGAAAAACCTTCCAAACATACTTCCCCTTGGCCCGAAAACCCAGGAGGGGGGGAGGGGAGGGGGTCCATATAGATAGTTTAAGTAAATCCCATGAAAGAAAGCATTCTTGACATCCCGCTGATGAAGAGGCCAGGAAAGGGAGACACCTAAGGACACAAGAAGGTGAACAGTGGTCAATTTAGCAACAGGAGCAAAGTTAGCCTCAAAGTCTTTGCATGGAACCTGTATAAAGCCTTTGGCCACAAGGCGAGCCTTATACCAATCAACAGACCCATCAACCAAGTACTTCGCACTAAAACCCACTTACACTCCACAATTTTCTGGTGCAAGGCAAGTTCCCATGTATGATTATATTCCAAGGCTTCCATCTCAGTTTGCATGGCGTTGACCCACTTGGGATTCTAGAGAGCCTCAGACACAAAACTGGGAATAGGAATACATGCAATTTTACCATGAAAAGTGCAATATGGATTTGAACGACCATCATAAGAGATATACTTGGAAATAGGGTGACCAGTATTGCTAAGCCAACCATACAAGAAGAGGCGTGATGAACACGAGATGGGTAACCAAGGGGATGTAAGGGATAAGCTAAAGAAGGAGAGGAAGTACTTGAACCATCATCCAACAGAGACTCTAGAAAATGGGGTCGAGCGTGAGGGCAACGAGAATAAGTGTGCAAAAGAGGAGGAGCGGGGATGGAGGAACCTCCGAGTCAAAGATAGGAACCGGATGAGCACTAGGGGAGGCCCCCACCACATAGGGAGGCAAAACAAGTTCCTGCAAGACAAAGTTAGAAATATAGAAAGGAATATCCTCACAAAAAAGTGACATCAAGAGAATGATAAAGATGGCGGAAGATAGGATCATAACACCCGCAACCTTTGGACATAGCAGAATACCGCAGAAAAATACACCGAACAGATTTATTATCCAATTTAGATCGAGTGAGACTATAATTATGGAAAAAGCAAGTACAACCAAAGACCCAAGGCGAAAGGGAAAACGAGATGTGATTGGGCTGAAGAACCTGAAGAGGGGCCATATCGTGCAAAATCCGACTAGGGGTACGAACAATAAGACAAACCTCAATAAGAAAATCCATATGCCAATAGGACATGGTAACATCCATTCAACAAAGGAGACAACGAACAACAGACATGATATGGCGGTTCCTACATTCTGCAACACCCTTTTGTTCAGGAGTGTAAGGGCAGGTAAGTTGTTGGCTAATCCCTTTTTGTTTAGCTGGGAACAGAACGCATCATAAATGTACTCACTGCCACTACAAAGCGGATATTGCGAACAATAGTATGAAATTGAGTTTTAATCATTTGAAGAACTTGAGAAAATATGGATAACTCATCAGATTTTCTTTTCAACAAATAGACCCAAGCGCATCAAGTATGATCATCAATCAAAGTCGCATAATAGCGATGCCCAGAAAAAGCCATAACAAGATAAGGTCCCCATCTATTAGAATGAATATCAAATATGCTAGAAGCTCGAGATACATGAGGTATATAACTAGTGCATGTATGTTTAGAAAGTTCACAAGCCACATTGGAAATTATGATCCTTACAAGCCCAACTCAAAGCATGAACTAACAAGCATAAATATTGAAAATTTCCATCTTCTAAACGAGCATGCCACAAGTTCAAAATTTGAAAGGAGACAACATAAAAGCTAGACGTAGGCAAGACATACTTCTAAAAACTGGATGAAGTACGTGGTGATGGTGGCAACTCCCCGAAGAAGTACAGTCCATTGCACTCATACCCACTGTCAAAAATCCTCTTTGGACTCGAGCGTTGTAAGAGAGAGTGACTCGGTAAGAAAATGACAGCACAATTGAGATTTTTAGCAAGACAACTAGCGGACAACAAATTAAAGGCAAAATCAGGAACATGTAGTAAAGAAGCAAGAATGATATATGGGATAAAAAACAGTTTGATGGGCGGGAACGATAGGGGGATAAAAAATGACAACTCACCGGTCATATGGTCATTAGCACCAGAATCCATAACCCAGGTAGGTTTCTCAGACTGAACATGAAAGGACGTGGAGGTACTTGCAGCCAAAGTAGCAGCCGGAGTTGGAGATACGCCCTGAGCTTGAGTAGTAAGAGAGCCAAGTTGCTCCTAAAGCTGGCCAAGCTGGGACTGAAGGCGGCTACGATCAATAGTAGGGCATTGAAGAGTTGTTCAACATCTTAATTCAGAATGATTCAAACTCGACGACAAACTCGTCAAAAACTGATATGTATGTTGACATGTGAGCCGTTTGGCCACAATAGAAGCTGCCTAAACTGAGAAATCACTCAAGGACTCATATTGAGCCAATTCCTCCCCACAAGATTGTAAATGACCAAAGTACTCGGCCACAGAAAATCTGAAGGCTGCCTGAGATGCAAGAAAAATATCCTAAAATAACTCGAAATGCGGATGTCATTACGGGCATGAGCATACACTTGTGTTAAAACAATCTTTAAAGAAGGAATAGTATGATGACACATGAGCATATTGTAGCCACTTTCTTCCATAGAATTAAAGAACCAACCCAATATGGTGCAATTCTCAATATCCCATTAAGCACGCTTAGGTGGTGGTTGCTCCTCAATCCCCAAAAGCCAGCCAAATTTACCTTCGTTCACAAGGTAGAGGCAAAAATATCAACTCCATTCAATAATACACTAGTAAAATGCAGAGCAGGTGCATGTTGAGAAAAGGAAAAATCTGTGTGTGGGCACAGATACACCTTTGTTGCTTGAACCATTCATATTGTCCAACAAAAGCACACAAAGAAGGATCGAAAGCGAGGAACATAGCCGGAGACACTTCAAAAACAAGAACAATGCTATCGAAATAACACTGATAGCTTACCACATCAGCGAATGAAAGCAGACCCCAAAAGAAAATGGGTCATAGGTGGGCAGGAACCGCGCAACCTACACAAGAAAATGAGGTGACTGGAGCAACCTTCCAGGTGGATCAGAGGGGCTAGGAAAGCCCCTCAGGCAGGCGGACGAGAGAGCCAAGCCACCCCTAGTGGTTGCGTGGGGATTCACTGGTGGCAGGGGTGAAGGCAGATGGTGAGAAGGTTAGGGTTTAGCTCTGATACCAAAAAAGAACCAATGATTTCTGTATATTTTGGCTTATCTTCAAGGAGGAGTAGCCAAACATATTTATACTAAAAGTATACAACAAGATAAGAAAATAGGAAAAATAAAGAAAGGAAGAAAAAAAAGGAAACGAATCAAAGGCCAAAATAATTAGCTCAAAAATGAAGTCTTGTGATCCGTGATCTACAAATCATGGGATCCTAATTTATCTTATTTCCATATTCAAATTCCAACAATAAGTTTGATTTTGAAGTAACCAAGTGCAGCTTCTTCGACTCTCGTATTGAGAAGGAATATTAATTCTAAGCTTGTTTTGTGCGTCTCATCTTCCAAATGATCTTTCACTTCATCTTGCCACGTGTCTAAACATGCTCCTACCATAACTTGTCCCACTCCACTGCATCATTTTGATCTCCCTAATGGTACCCGAGGCATGAAATCATATATCGTGCAACCTACTTCTTATTACATTGTGATGCTCATTTATGACATTCCTAGTTCTTTTTGCTGCATAGTTGTCTTCTATTCCTATTTCTAGCTATCAAATAGGCTCTCTTTCGTACTTGCACAAAGAAAGCATGAAAAAGCAAATGCTTGCTTTGAAACAGATTGATACTTTGCCCTTTAAATATATCCCCCAGATATATTAGTCATACGATGTCAATGGTTGTATGTTCTTGATGAATAAGGAATGATTGCAAACTAAAGACTCATCTTGCAAAGGAGGGAAAATACCCAACTTATGGTCTTACTAGTCCAATCTCGCAGGTGGCAAAGATTGTTTCTACTGTCAAAATAGAGACAATGTAATAAATAAATAAATAATCCTTTCCCAACTTTTAGTTTCTCTTTTTGCCACGTTTGATTTGGCGTTTACATCACTTGGATGTGAAGAATGCATTCTTATATGATGACCTACACAAGGAGAATTATATGGAGCAAACTGCCAAACTGGGCTTCTAGTAGTGAGTAGGCCATTTGAAGAAAATCGTTAACACATGGTTAAAAGAATATCATACTACTTGGTTTATCAGATATTGTGATGATATATGACTACAATGTGGCCTTCAGAGCTGAGAGGCTGATCATTCACTTTGGGGTTACTTTCTTAAGATCTATAAATTTGTTTAATATACTGTTAAAAATTTGGACAAATCGACTAATATCTGAGAACAAACAGATAGAGGGACAATCTGGACACATCAAAAAACAAAAAACATGGACGGACCTTCAATTCATATAGCTATCGTGTCATAACATCACTATATGCAGTGAAAATGTACAGCAACCCATGAATGTGGAATAAGCCAAAATTAGGGTTCACTTCTCCTTCAAAACTTGAGTGTAGTTTTAACTGGCCTAACTTAATTGTTCAAAAAAAATTGCCACCGTGTTTTTTTTTATAGCCAAGGTATCCGGCCGATTTTAGGATTACCACCGACATATCGAAGTCCAAAAGTTAATGATCGGACAATTTCCAGTGCCGGTAGTGATTGATTCTGGTCAGATCTGACCACGTAACCTTGTACAAGTCCCTTAGTCATGCTCCTTACAACAAAAACAATCCCGATTACATATAATCATCAAAACCCAACAGAAAAAATTGGATTTTGAAATAGCACACTACACAAACCACTCTTGGTTGAAGAACTCAAAGCTAAATTTGAGCCACAAGCAGTACAGAGAATTAGAGAGGCACATACGTATTTTCAATAGAGTGTGCACATATTCAAATATATCGCAGCAACATATGTATGGGTGGAAAGAGAGAGACCTGAGGCGGGTGCGTAATCGCCATGGATGAGCTCGTGGCTTCCAAATCAGCAATAACTGAGCCGTTTTCTAGTTTCTTTTGTAGGAGACCTCACTAAACTCCCTAGTATTATTTTTCGTTCATTATTTTTCAGAACTCCACCTTCTAGTCGAATCCCAACGATGATTTATGATACATTGACCACTTTTCTTCCTTCTGTTGGATTCAAGTTCCAGAAAGTGAGGAATTTGTAAGTAAATTTTCTTGCATTTGACGAAGAGAATGAAGAAAAGCAATTAGTGATATATTTTATGAATAATTTAAAATTTAAAATTTAAAAATTAAAATGGTTTTTCTTTTTTTTTTTTTAAACTCTAAAATTTAAAATGTTGACTATCAAAATTAAGAAGGACTTTAATTTTATAGTTCTATTTTTTAGTTACAATTATATTTTCGTTTAATTTGTCTCTAGAAGTTATTTTCTAGTCTCCAAATTTATAAAAAAAAAAAAGTAACATTCTCTATATTTTCTACGCACACACTTGTTTTCTATATTCTCCAAAATCGTCTTTTTCATCTATTGAAGATAAAATTTCACGTCATATTTTGAAAATATAATTAGTTTTAATGATTAATGAGACATAATTAGATATCGAAAAGTCTTCATAACATATAATCATTTTATAAAACGAATGGACAGAAAGTAAACGAACGAAGCCGACAATAAATAAAAATCTGTTAGTGTCATATTTAAAGGATTTATATGACCTTACATCATGATAAATTTCATCATGATTTAGCTAATTTATCATATTTTCTTTCGAAATTTATTATATACTGTTAAAATTTATCATTATCATAATTTTTTTACAATCTGAATTTATTATTAGTGTAACACATCATGTGTTAATGTAAACAATATGGTAAATTTACATGACTTTAAATCATTGTCATAAATTTACTATATTCTTTTCCAAATTTACCATATATTAACAAAATTTACCATCACCTTTTTTTTCCATCTAAATTTACCATTAAGTAATTGATGAGAAAATAATTGATCTTTCACTTTTACAGTAAAAAGAGCATAATTTTCTTTCATAATTGATTGATTTTATAACAAATTGGTTGAATTCAGCAGAAATTTTACTTTTTAATTTAAAAGATTTAATCTTCTTAATTTCTAACCTAATAATAGATAAAATAAAATTATACAAATGTATATCACTAAAAATGATAAAATAATAATAATTTTGTCAAGTTTTGTAAAATTAGAAACTGGAACATAATTCAATTTTTTTTTTTAAATTTACGCTGTATACGCAAATAACCCGATTGAATATACCCCATTAAAAAAAGATACCAAATGTGCTCAGTGCAGAGAGAGGACATGTGTAACCGCCATTGATGAGCTCGCTCGGCTTCCAAATCAGCAACACTGAGCCACTGCAAACCCTGTTTTCTTAATTATTTTGAGAGGTAAAAAAAATACCAGTGCAAAATCTTAACTCGAACAGGTACGCCCCACTCTCTCTCTCTGGGTAATTGAGAGGCTTGAATAGAATATTTTGGGGTCTAGTTTTTGGGGACCCTTCTTTTTAGCATATATTTTGGGTGCCCGAAGAGGCGGCTCTCTACGCGGAAGCCCAGGGCCGGCCCTGAAATACCCTCGTTCTGTTCTTGACTCTCTGGGTGATAATTATAAGATTTGTGATTGTGATTTTGAGCAAAATTTACTGTACCCATTTTGTAATTTGCCCCGAAAACATGCCCGAACTTTGAAATTCTATCGCACCTTTACTTGGTTTTATCTTCTTGTCACAACCTGTTTGGATGGTGAAAGGGTGAGAAGAGAAAAGAACGGAGAAATTTTTACTCGATTGGATCACTAAAAGTGATGAGAAATGGTGAGAAATGATGAAAAATAAAGAAAAAAATGAATCTTTGTTGGGCTCTTTTGTTTGTCATCAGTTTTGGTGCAAAACCAAAATCTATTCTTTTCCCTCATTCTCACAATCCAAAAGGACTTGTCAGTCCCGCAGTCCGTAGTAGATAACTTTATAAGTATCATGGGAATTGCATCACATTGGTGTCCAACACATATTCACAAGCATAGAGAAAATCCTGACAACCAGAATTTTCAAGTACTTGAATACATCTCAAGCAAGAACAGTGTGTTGAGGGAGAAAATTTAATCCTTGCCATAAACGAAAATTGACGAATTGATGTTAGCAGTGTGCACAATGGACACCTGAGCTAGTCCTAATTGGTTTTCCTGTACTTACTTCGACTAAACCGAAACCTTAGAGCTGTTTTTGGTGCAGCTGAAAATTTCTTCACTAAACATTATTTTAATTTTCTGGTGTTTCGTACGATGGAACATGAAAGTCATCGGAAAGTCTTTCAGTGTGAAAGGAAGAGAGTTGATTTTGGCAGAGTGCATTTT
The DNA here is from genome assembly GCA_019985065.2 of Arctostaphylos glauca. NCBI lineage: Eukaryota > Viridiplantae > Streptophyta > Magnoliopsida > Ericales > Ericaceae > Arctostaphylos > Arctostaphylos glauca. Next base: position 3,246,877 of record JAHSPW020000008.1, read on the forward strand.
CGACTTTTTAAAGGTGGGCAATATTTTCCAGATCAACACTGCCACACCACCATCACTAACATAACCAGCTGCACCGTCATTTTCAGGGATGCAACCTTACACGAAAAAAAATTGAACGTAAGGATGGAAACGACATCCGGGCTTGTTGTTCATTAGCTAAAGCATATCCTTTATTGGTTCAACATACTGATGGAATACTCTCGATATATTATCAGTTCGCTGATTGGCAAATCTTAACTTCAGTTTTCTTTCATCTCCACGTCCATGTGTTATTATCCTCCTTCAAGCATGTGCTAGCTATGTAGTTTACTACCTTATTCATGTTCGTTTTGATTCTAATGAATATTCTTCACCTAACTGTTAGTAATTGAACCCTATGTGCACTTTTCTTTTTCTGTTGGTGTTTTGAAGATTACTCAACATTTTAGAGAGATGGTTTTCTTGTGTTGGACTCGCCCGTCTCCTCAGGAGCAGAAGGCTTGCATTATGAAGTAAAAGCAGCTACGCTTCACCTGCCATTTTTCTACTTCATCAGTGAAATTAAACCCATTGTGGCTTATGGCTATTGTACTAATGGCTAACGCATGACCAGGTCTGGGGACTTTAACTATGACTATAAACACCGAGGAGCTAGTGCGAAGCCTGCATCCTCACTTCAACAAGATATGGAGCTCTCAAAGAACGGCTTCTTACTTAATCATGCACGCATTTTGGTGGGTTCTGGGCTCGAGACATATGAAAAGGGAAAAACTGCTCTTCAAACTTGGAGGTGTGCACAGACCCACCGACTTAGCTGCATTCGTTTCTAGATCTGGTATGAGACAGGTTTTAATCCTCTTAATTCACTATGCAGACATTTCGGGTTAGATTGGGCATTTGTTGATCCCAAGACTCCTATTCAAAGTGGGGTGAAATTCTGTGCTTGTGTGAAAGAATTTTTTCCCTGGCTCATGATGCCTCTTCAGGTGGTGTACGTAAACGAGAAAGATAAAACCAAAAAGGCTGGGGCCTCATTTGGTTTTGGAAGTGGCACCCTTCAAGGACACCTATTGGTGAGTGCTTGTTGGCTAGTTTTAATTTATATTTTCATGGTTGAATTATTCCATTTTTTGCATCTATAGAACAAAGCATCGCATCATACGATTTGCTCCACAAAACTCTCCCCATCTCTTCAGGAACACTTTATGTTCATATTGTTGTGATCCTCAAATGAAAATCTTGGGGAGGACCTTAGGCATAACATTTTACTAGATAGATGCAGCAACCAGCTTAAAACATCTTGCGATTTTAAATTAAACTTATTTTCTTCTTTCGACTAAAATAATCGAGTTTGTAGTACACATGTGTTTGTCAATCCTAATTTGTTTTCAAGACAAATTCAGTCGCGATTTATGATTTGTTTGTGTAATTCAGTTACATGGATTCCTCAGTTGATCATATTTCTTAACCTTCCAGAACACATGATGCCTGTAGCTTCTATCGTGTTTTCGTTGGAAAAATGGTTTAAGAACAGTTTTTCTCGTAACTTTAGGCAAAATAAAATTATGATCTATGTTCACCTCGGCGAGATGATTAATTCCATGTGGTTATTTGTTCAAAACCTGAAAGAGTGTGCTATTTTCTTGTCATCTTACAATTTTTATCTCCGTTTCAGAACTTTTTCAGAAGGTGCATGAAATTCAGCTTCTCTCCTTTTGTCTGTTCTATCTAGGAAATTCCTATTATGTAGAGCTATTATGAGCTGGTTAAAGCGGAAGCTGTACTAACATCACGCACTATTCTGCTGATCACAGGGTGGGGAAGAGCGCTTCTCGATTGAGCTGGATGAGAACGACCAAGTCTGGTACGAAATAGTCTCCTTCTCTAAGCCGGCACACTTTCTGTCACTCATTGGGTACCCATATGTTCATCTTAGGCAAAAGTATTTTGCCCATCGATCAACTGAAGCAATCAAGAAACATTTGTCTCCGTAGATCTTAGTAACCAACCCCCTTGTATATCTTCATTTGTAAGTTCTGGCCTTGAGAAAGTCCCTCTTTCTGGCCTTGGGAAATACTACTTGTAAATCCAGAAGAACATATTATTCAATGGGTGCATTTTGAATGACTTAGCGATTCATGATATTTTAGGGTTGCGACTCGTGAGAGTAAGCTGATATTGGCCGTTAACTTTATCTGCACTAACTAGTTTTTTGACCTGCCGGAAAGAAAAGAAAAGAAAAGAAATGAGATTCTCTTCCATTAGTCGACAGATTGAGGTGCCTCTTGATTCATCCAGTTGCAACTCATTGGTTCCCTACCAGTTAGATTTCTTAAACGCACACTCAATATTCTCCGTTTCGATAGGGTGAAATCAAAACTGATAATTTTGTTACTCTTCCCCCTTTGAGGCTGACTTCAAGCAGTTACTCCCGTTTTGATCCTTTGTTTTTTTTTTTTTGCAAAAACCAATCACTTTTGTCCATCTAAGGAATGCCTGTTTTGTTTATGGTTACGAAAACAAACTTCATGTAGAGTTTACTTGGGTTGTATAAAGATATGTTCACGCACATTTATGTTCGAAGTTGTCTATAATGGATGAGTTTTACGTACGGTATGAGATCCATGTGTATCAGATGACTTTGAGTACATGTTTGAAATTTATGTCTCAACAATTTGTGGTCGTAGAATTAGCTTTTGTGAATACTCAGGACAACTTTTTCAATGGTCCCTTGACGGTTTTTCTCAGGAGATCCTACAAATACACTATGGTGAGTGAAACAAACTAATTTATGGATAATATCGAAATCTAAGCTTCGGATTCCTTCTCTAAACATTTTTGATATTGCCGAGTTACAATGATTGTAATTCTACGTGCTCTTATCTTTCTCGTAACTCCCTCCTTGCATGTTTGTTTAAAGGTTTTTGCTTGATGCAGAAAAATAGACCACGTTTTTAAAGAAGAAGAAAAAAAGGGTGCCAAATGTGATGCTACATGAAACTAAAAATGGGTGAAGACTGAGGGCTGTATTAGAATTTAGAACATCTTTCGTTTCTTGTTCAAAGAAAAACAAAATTAAAGAATACTTTTATGCAACTTAATGATAGATTGCAAAGGTGAGAGAGAACAACGTATTATTCCATTGAAAGAGAATGTATTTACAATGAACGTAAGAGTACTTAAATAGAAAAAGAGAACAACTAAACCCTAATAACATAAAGACTAATCTACCCTTAATTAGATATAGACTAATCTACCCTTAATTAGATATAAAATGACGGAATATATATTCACACCCCCCCTCAAACTCATGATGCGAGCCCGGAGAGCATCGAGAGTTTGCCAAGGAGAAAGCGAAAGCGAGCTGTGGTGTGCGTCTTGGTGAAGAAATCAGCCAATTGAAGAGAAGAGGAGACAAATGGGAGGGTGATAGTGCCGGACTGAAGATGGTGGCGAATGAAGTGACAATCAATCTCGATATGCTTCGTGCGCTCGTGGAAAACCGTATTATGGGCAATCTGAATAGCACTTTTATTGTCACAATAAAGAGGCGTAGGGGAGGAGAGAGAAACACCCATATCAGATAAAAGCCAACGGAGCCAAACAACTTCGGAAGTAGCATGGGCCATAGCACGATACTCAGCCTCCGCAGTAGAACGAGCAATAACAGATTGCTTCTTGCTTTTCCAGGAAATAAGTGAGTCGCCCAAAAACACACAATAGCCAGAGGTAGACTTGCGGTCAGAAGGATCACCAGCCCAATCAGCATCAGCGTAAGCCATAAGAGTCAAGGCAGAAGAAGAAGAGAGATGTAGACATTGAAACATGGTGCCACGAACATAGCGCAGAATGCGAAGCAAGGCAGCCCAATGCGTAGAGCGAGGGGCACATACAAACTGACTGATGACATGCACAGCATAGGAAATATCGGGCCGAGTAACGGTGAGATAAACTAAACAACCAACAAGCTCACGATACTCGGTAGGATCAGCAAGAGGTACCCCATCAGAAGGAGAGAACTTAGCATGTAATTCAATAGGAGTATCAACAACTTTGTCATCAGTAAGTTGAGCACGGTGAAGAATATCAGTGGCATACTTAGTTTGAGTTAAGAGATAGCCGTCAGAAGAAGATGCCACTTCGATGCCAAAAAAATACCGAAGAGGACCCAAGTCTTTCATCTCAAATTCGTGAAACAAATGCCGTTTAACCTCATCAATAGCAGTAGAGTCAGAGCCCGTAATAATCATGTCATCAACATAGAGCAAAATAAGAACCAAACCCTGCGAAGTACGACGAATAAAAAGAGCAGATTCGTGTGTGCTGGGTTGAAAACCAATCTGTAAAATCACATCATGAAAGCGAGCATACCAAGCACGAGGAGACTGTTTAAGACCATACAAGGCTCGACGGAGACGACAAACAAGACCAGGAGCATGAGAGAATCCTGGAGGAGGACGCATATAAACTTCCTCGGTGAGATAACCATTGAGAAATGCATTTTTAACATCCAATTGAAAGAGAGGCCATTGGTGCACAGCAGCCACAGAAATTAACAGGCGAACAGATGTCATTTTGGCAACAGGAGCGAAGGTCTCCTCATAATCAATACCATATTCCTGCGAGAAACCCTTGGCAACTAAGCGAGCTTTGTATCGCTCCAAAGAACCATCAGAATGAGTCTTAACTTTAAAGACCCATTTGCAACCAATAAGATTCTTACCATCCGGTAGGGTAACTAAGTCCCAAGTCTGAGTATTAGCAAGAGCAGTAAGTTCATCATTCATCGCAGCTACCCAGTTTGGATCATTACAAGCTTCTTTGTAAGACCGAGGTTCAAAGTAGGTATGAAGACGAGATAAGAAGGAGCAATAAGAAGAGGTAAAACAAGTATTAGTAAAACCAAGTCTTACCGGTGGGCGACGGTCACGAGGGGGATACCGGGGTTCAGGCGGATCAGAGTCTGGTGAAGCAGATGGAGGGCGCGGAGTTGGAGGAGCACGTCGGACATAGTGTTGTGGAAAAGGGGAAATAGGATAGGAGGGAGAAGAAGGAACCTTTGAAACATCTGACAGGTCGAGGGTACTAACATACTCTTCTACAGGAACTTCTAATGGGAATGGATCAATATGCACAAGATCCTCTTTGGCAACAGGCGTTTGGGTGGGTGAAAAAGAGAAAAAGGGCAAACGCTCGAGAAAGGTAACGTGTCGAGACACATACAATTTCTGAGTGACAGGATCATAACAACGGTAGCCCTTCTGCTGGATGCCATATCCTAAGAAGACGCACAAGACACAGCGAGCACTAAGCTTAGTCCGACTCTTTTGAGGGAGAAGAACAAAACAGGCGCAGCCAAAAACACGGAGAAGAGAAAAGTTGGGAACCTTGCCATAAAGCCGTTCATATGGGGTCAAACCAGACAAAAGAGGAGTAGGCATCCGATTAAGAAGATAAGTTGCAGTGAGCACAGCTTCTCCCCAAAAAACGGCAGGCACAGAGGAGGATAAGAGAAGAGACCTTGCAGTGTTTAGAAGATGACGATGCTTACGTTCAGCGCGTCCATTCTGAGATGGAGTGTCAGTACATGAAGACTGGTGAATAGTCCCGTGAGTGGCTAGAAAGTGCGTGAATTCACCCAAAGAATATTCGCCCCCTAAATCAGAGCGAAGAACTTTGATTTTGGTAGAAAACTGAGTTTGGACCATGGAGTGAAAAGTGCGATAAATGTGGTAAAAATCCGATTTATGTGTCAATAAATAAACCCATGTGAATCTAGTAAAATCATCAACAAATGACACATAATAACGGGAACCACCTTGAGTTGCAATGGGGGAAGGTCCCCACAAATCTGTATGAACAAGCTCAAATGGGGAAGTAGAAATAGAGGTACTTTTATTAAAAGGTAAAGCCGACATCTTGGCAAGTTTACAACCACTGCATTCAGAAATATCACTAACAGAAGTGTGTCCCAAATGACCAGAATTAACTAAAACTTTCAAACGTTCACTAGATAAATGCCCTAATCTAGAATGCCAAAGATAAAAAGGAGAAGACTGCTGATCTAAACGAAATGAAGACATGACAGTGGGTGTAGACTCGATAGGAACATGTAACTCCTCTAAAACATAAAGATCACCAACTCTACGCCCGGTCCCAATCTGCTTCTTGGACATCCGATCCTGCACAATACAACCAGAAGAGGAAAACAAAACATCAAAACCAGAATCAGACAATTGAGTAATGGAAAGAAGGCTAAAGGTCAACTGAGGAACATAAAACACATTAGGGATAGAGAGAAAAGAAAATGGGGTTGGGAGAATAGACCCAATAGAGACAACATGCATAGGGGACCCATTTGCAGTAGAAATACTAATAGGAGAAGTAGGGGAGACACAATGACTTAGTAGGGATAAAACGGGTGTCATATGATGGGAGCAACCAGAATCAAAAATCCATGTGGTAGGTAGGATACCTGTGGTATAGGAACCAAGCAAACCTGACTGAGTGGTGGTCATAGCTGAATGATTTGGCTGGGTAGCCAAAGATGCCTGATACTGCTGAAACTGCTGATATTGCTGAAACTGGTCAAACGAGAGAGAAGGAGGGACCCCATCAGAGGTAGCAAAAGCTGATGGAGGCCGAGAAACCTGCTTATGTTGCTGTGGTGGCCGAGAAAATGTGGATGGCTTAGGACGAGAATTTTGTCCCATCAGTTTGGGGCAAGAATCCTTCCAGTGGCCCTTCTGACGACAAAAGCTACACTCATCCATAGCAACACGAGGCCTAGGCTTGCCTGTAACCTGAATTTGGTGAGAAGCTGGAGTAGGCAAAAGAGGGGACATAGACTGAGTAGGTGGAGCAGCAAATACAGACTGAGAAGGAGATGCAATAGAGGACATCTTAAGCCTAGTTTCCTCAGGAATATGCTCATGAACTGTAGCATCAACAGTGGGAAGGGGAATACGATGAACCATAGCCCCACGAAGCGGCTCAAATTCCCCACGAAGGGCCATAAGAAACTGAACAAGACGACGCCTCTCACGATACTCAAGAATGGAGTCAAAAGACTGCATGCCTTCGGGTTCCATCAAAGCTAACTGATCCCAATATTGTGTCATCTCAGTGTAAAAATCCTGAATAGATTTACCATGTTGCTTAACATCTCGGATTGTAGCCTCAAGCTCATACTCCTTTGCAAAATTGGACTGAAGATACATACCCCGCAAATAATCCCAAACTTCCTTTGCCGTATCATATTTCGAGAAATTCATACCAATGCTAGGCTCCACAGAATTATGAAACCACGTAAGAATTCGTGCATTTTCCAATTCCCATTTGTCAAATGCGAGGACATATGCTGCATGTTGTTTAGTGTATGAAGGATCCTCCTCTGTTTTCGCACCTGACGAACCTGATTGCTCTGGCGGGGTAGGTTTGACAATAACCCCTGTTACATGACCCCACATGCCTCTTCCAACAACAAAGTTTTCCATAACTTTAGCCCAATAAGAGTAGTTACTGCCAGTCAATCGTACGCTAATAGCATTAAAAGTTTTATCGTCTAACATTGTAAAATACAGAGACTTCGTAACAAACCGGAGACTACGGTAACAAACCAGTACCAAAATACAGAACTTACGATGGGAGAACCTAATCAGACGATACCCAATCTGGGATCAGACGATACCCAATCAAGAACGGTGGGATGGTATCAAGAACGGTGGGATGGTATCAAGAACGGTGGGATCAGACGATACCCAATCAAGAACGGTGGGATTGTATCAAGAACGGTGGGATCAGACGATACCCAATCAAGAACGGTGGGAGTCGCAGGTGACTGGAGAATGGTCGCCGACGGTCGGCGAAGGGTTTTCGACGATCGACGGCGGTAGGTGGTTGGGCGACGGTGGGCGACGATGGCTGGAAGGAGAAGATCGTCGACTGGAAGGAGAAGAGCGGCGTTGATTGCAATGAACAACAGAAAATAAGCGGCGTTGTCGTTCTAGGAGGGAGACGATGGCCAGATGACTGGCTCTGATACCATGATAGATTGCAAAGGTGAGAGAGAACAACGTATTATTCCATTGAAAGAGAATGTATTTACAATGAACGTAAGAGTACTTAAATAGAAAAAGAGAACAACTAAACCCTAATAACATAAAGACTAATCTACCCTTAATTAGATATAGACTAATCTACCCTTAATTAGATATAAAATGACGGAATATATATTCACACTTAAAGGAGTTACATTTCATTCAACTAAATTTCTATTCAATTTAAATTTCACAGGTTTGCGCAGCTTGTTTACTTGAAATGAATTAAGTTCAATTGAACGCTTCACATTCAAATGAAATTTTTAATCGAAGCAATAGTTAAAGAATTTTGAAATTATCTTGTCGGATTAGGTAAGTCGGCCGGATATCTCGGTTATAAATTTTTTTTGAAACAATGGTATATTTCTTGCAATATGCTTCGAGCTCCTTAACATGCACACTCATGTCCTTTTGTTTGGATGGTGCCGGGATAATCTGCCTTATGAAACAAGTGTGATTGCAAACAAGACCGAAAAACATGAAACCGTGATAGGAATGACAACAGGACGAATCAAGACAGTTATTAGGATAACCGTATTCTATTTGCAAATATTATATCCTAACCAAAATCGTCCCGATAACTAAACGAAAGAGAGAAAATACTTCATAACTAAACAATTTGAAGGCCTCGGCAAAATATGAACAAAAGATAACATCCCAGTAAATGAACAATCGCCGATCGCAACTGGAGAGTGGAGAATCAGGTCTTTCAATTTTGAAGTCCCAATTTCTCAAACCCCATTGCGCCGCTTATATTTAGGTTTAGGATTAAGGGTTATAATTATAATTATATATATAAACGTATAAAACAACATCGTTTTAATTTCGATTGAGTTCGGAGAACGATTGAATTCGGAGACCGGTTCGCTTAGTCTAAACCATAACCTAACCAATTCTAAACAAGTATTCTTCTGTTCCTATATCTATACCTATGGAGAAAAAATAATTACGGTTCAAAAAAAATTAAACAGTTCAATTCATTTAACCATTTGTTCGATCCAAATTACCATCCCTAAATCGTGAGATCCAAAAACAAACATATTGTCATTGCCTGCACTTTGTTTCTTCTTCCATGTAAGACAACCACGGACAGCCCTATCAATCTATCATCATGCACGTCCTTTTCCATTTTTTATTTTGAACTTTTTCTATAAGAGTATTCGGATTAGATTGTGCATAACGAATTTAAAATTCTTAAATTAAAACCTAACAAACTTTTAGTGACCCAGACGGTTTATATATGGACAATCAAAATCATGCGATAAGCTAAAAAATGACGAATATAAATCCTGCAAAAAGCTTCAATGCATAAAGGAAAGACCTAACTCACTTATAACACGTTCAAACTTACCGAAACTCACCCGATTACACCCCAATTGAATATGTTGTAAATGACACACTGAAAACGGCTAAGCCATTGTACTATTGCATTTGATCTAACACATACAATGAAGATAACCTAGGTCTTCAACCTCAAAGAAAAGAAGAGTCTTCCCCGAATGGTGTTGGTTCTACGTACCATCAACAACCTACTAAATACTTATGCTGCTTTGGCAATGCTTTTTCGCCTTCTCTGCGATTTCGACAGGAGAGCTAATGGAGATTGGGAGGGAGCAGGCGAGGACTCGACCGGTCAAGCTTAAGCTTAGTAGTTGAAAAATTAGAATTAAACCCAAAAACAAAAACCTAGCTCTAATGGGGAGTGATTTTACTTGCTTTTGAGATTTGACAACAAAACCAAAGAACCCCCAAAGTTTTATCCAAAAAAAAAAAAAAAAAACTTAAACCTAAATCATTTCATCATCAGGGGATGCCAGTTACAAGCCTAGCACCCACTCTGTCAAGCTTTGTGACCATTGCTGAAGCCTTCAAGTTTCCCTCCTCCTTAAAGGCTTTAACCATTCGCTCTCCAATAACCCTCCCCATCTCCTCATTGTCTATAACCGCAACGGCAGTCGGGCCTGCACCACTAATGGTGCACCCGAAAGCTCCAGCTTCAATGGCAGCCTTCTTCACCCCGTCCATCCCTGGAATCAAAGGAGCCCTCTTTGGCTCCACAATCCTGTCCGATGACAGAGCCAACCCCAGTAATTTTGAATCCCCCCGCAACACAGAGGCTACCAGTGCCCCGGCCTGACTACTATTCCATATGTGATGCGACATCGTAACCTCTGTTGGCAATGCCGCCCGCATCTTCTTGGTTGGAGCTTCAAATTCTGGATTCACCAGAACAAAGAACAAATCTTTGTCATCGGGGAATTTCAATTGAATCAAATCGAGGGGATCGTAGCTTCGAATCAACACGAAACCTCCCATGATCGCCGGCGCCACATTATCAGCGTGGTAACCGGAAACTTTGGACTCTGACTCGAGTCCGGCAAGTACCAAATCTGAAACTGGTAGATGACCGCCAAAAATCTCGTTGACGGCAACTGCCGCGGCGGCGGCACTAGCGGCGCTGGATCCAAGTCCGCTGCCCAAAGGCAAGCCTTTTTCAAGCGAGAGGGACAGCCCAACTGATCGGATGTTGAGCATCTTCATGACGGCAATAGCGGCAATTCCGGCGCAGTTCCAATTGGGGTTCTTGCTGAGTTTCTTGGCGGAATTGCCAACGCCTTTAATATCGGAGATGGAGATCTCGCCGGGACGGACTTGTGGGTCGACACGAAGAGTGACGAAATCGCCGATTCCATCAACGGCGCAGCCCATGAAGTCAAAGCCAGGACCGAGGTTGGCAACGGTTGCCGGTGCGAAGGACTTGACGGAGGTGAATACAGGGGTGGGTTCAGTAACTAGGGTTTTAAAAGGGGCAGAGGAGTTACATCTGAAGGTTTGGGAGATAGAGAGGGAAGAGCTGGGCTTGGACAAGTTTGAGGCAGGAGAAGGGGAGATGGAGATGAGCTTGAGAGAAGATTGATTACAGCAGATGGCCGCCATTGCACCGAGAGTCGGAGGGAGATGGATTGCACCGAAGTCGGAAGTGAGGGAGAGGGAAAGAGGGGAAAGAGGAGGACGACGATTTGTAAATCTAGCGCTGGTGCGATTAGTCGGAAGGGGAGATATTTAAAAAGTTCTTTGGGTTAGATTGAATTAGGTAGAAACTATAGGGTTTAAAGTATAGTTTTTGAAGTGTTATGTATTAGCACGTAGCAAGCCCTAAGGAACAAAATCAACTGCTGTGCTCTCTGTTCGACGACGACGACGACGACAGTAACTCCACAGGTATTCTTCTCTATCCCAACGATCGTTCGTCTCTCTCTCTCTCTCTCTCTCGCGCACACGCACACGCACACACTCACTCTCTCTATTCGTCTCTCTCCCCACCTGACTGTTCTCGCAATCTCCTCTCTCTGTTCGTCTCTCTCTCTTACTATTAGTGCCTTAATTATTCGGTGTTAATTTCACTCTTTTCTTGTCAGTTTTTTAAAATTTTTTTATTAAGTTCATATTAACCTTTTGAATTTAGGTGTGAAAGCAAAATAAGAAAAGCTGAACAACGGAAAAATAACGTACTACTATAAATTAAACCGATAGGGCCGTGTTGAATTACTATTTTCTGTAATATAGTACGTGTTGAATTACCATTTTGCAGAAAAATAGCGTATTTGCATGTCCGTGTTGTATCATGTCATATACTCGAGTTCGTGTCCCACGTTGGTATCCATAGTTCTTGGCTACATACATGGTTATAACACTTTCATGCATTAGCAGGAATGGTGGGGCTATCTATTGGGGAGAAGCATTTTATACAGGGTGGCATCGCCCAGGACCTTCGTTGCGATGGTCGTAAACGACTAACTTACCGTCACATATCTGTGGAAACTGGAAATATTCCGCAGGTCAAGCATTTAGATTGCATTAGTTTATCTGGTCTTTTCATAGTACTAGAATTTTAGTTTTTTCTTGCTTTTCGACGTACTATTGTACCTTATTTTGGCTTCCCTACAGGCCAATGGTTCGGCAAGAGTAAAGATGGGTGCAACAGATGTTATTGCTAGCGTGAAGGTATTTCATTTTCTGTACATAAGTTGTGTGTATCCTATATGTTCACTAATTGATTGCATGTCCTGCTTTTTCTAATAGTTTGAAATGCTCCTTTGATTCCAAATGTAAAACTGTTGGTGTTATATGTTACTATACTGTGTCACTGTTCATTAAAATGCAGGCTGAAGTTGGAAAACCAAGCCCATTTAAACCTGACAAAGGCAAGGTTTCTATATATGTGGATTGCAGTCCCACGGCGGCACCAATTTTTGAGGTTACTTAACATTGATTTGGCTTTCTGATAAATCTGGTTTCATTGGGTCATTATTGTTTGTTTTCTTGGTGTGATCCCTGGCTATTAATATTGTACTGGGAATTGTTTTTGTAACACTGGCTAACCCTAGGTCTGCGACTGAAAAATTATGAATCACTGGGGGAATCACATGTTAGTTATATCTCCATATAACATATAATCAAGACTTTCTAGAGTCTATGTGGCTTGCTATAGTCATATAGCACAAGTCCTAGATTGGGGACCCGGATATAGTCAGGCAGTGAGTAGACAAGTACACATTTCATGTATTCCTGAACATCATGCTCTCAAGCAAAGTGCTAAGATACATGCAAGCAAATTTATCTTAGCTCCTTAATGTAGTTTGAGTGTTAGCTTGCCTCGAGTTTCAAAAAAATTTAAAAAAACTGCACTAAAGAGGAAATAAATATGTGGTTGAGTGGAATTCTGACTAAATAATGGGTAATGGCCGATACTACATTACCCGTCTTTTTTACTTTGACTGTATGTTTGGTGATGTTAGAGTTTGTCCAAATTGATGAATTATTGCCTCCAAAATTAGTATTTGAGTTGGATGTTGTAACAGATGATATTACTAGTTGGGTTCCAAGCCCCAAGGCTTCTTTCTTTGATTCTTTGTTGCAAGTAGAAGCATCACTATGTTTTTCCCTCTAGGCGAATACAAGACTTGTATAGAATTTTTACATTTTTTGTGAGCAAGTAAAGAGTCTCTGTTAGTCATTCTGAGCAGGGCAGAGGAGGTGATGAGTTGTCATCAGAACTCTCAGCAGCTCTTCAGCGATGTCTTTTGGGTGGCAAAAGTGGAACAGGTAAAGCTATAAACAAATCATGAATATTCACGTTTCAATAATTGACCTTTATTGTTCGCTTGACTTAGGTTGATAACTTTTTGGTCTTAATGAGCAATGTTTCAGGAGCTGGAATTGATCTCTCATCTCTCTCAATCGTTGAAGGAAAGATTTGTTGGGATCTCTACATTGATGGTCTTGTGGTTAGCTCCGATGGTAACCTTCTAGATGCCTTAGGTGCTGCCATCAAGGTATTTGATTTGCATACCTTACCCTTTTATGAAATTTTATCTATTTGTTGATATTGAGTTGATGAACTGTTATTGAAGGACAGACCAAGTTACTTGTTCAAAGCTTGTTTGGGTTGGTTAGTAAAACGAATGATCCAAGCTTGATCGTTTTGTTAAGCTTGTTATTGAAAGACAGACCAAGTTACTTGTTCAAAGCTTGTTTAGGTTGGTTAGCGAAATGAATGATCCAAGCTTGATCGTTTTGTTAAGCTTGATTTTCATACTTGGCACTGAGAAAATTATTTGTATCATGCTCGACTAAATAAGCTAATGAACATCTCATAGCATTAGCAACATGAAAAACCTGTGTTTTGGAGCTTGGATCGAGATTAGCGTGAGGGATATATAAGAGGAAGTATATGGTTTTGCTATACATGGCTCATTTTGAACCATATTTCAAGGTCATGTAAGGTTAAATGCTTTGATTGGATGGATTGAAATGAAAACTCCAACCATCCTTAGCACCATTCCCTTGAAAAAATTCAGTACACTTGCCACGTCTCGAAATGGTTTTACCTTTAAATTTTTTTGTCTCGGTGTTTGACGGATCTTAGATGTTATAGAAATAACCTGTTGTCACCACTACTTGCATTGGTTTAAGGTGCTGTGTTAGGCCATATTCCTTGGGTGGTTTTTGTTTATCTTAGCTGTTTCCCTCAGCAGTAAAAATAGATGTTGAGCTAATGCTATTATACCCTTAAGGCTGCTTTGAGCAATACTGCACTCCCTAAAGTCAATGTTGCTGCCAGTGCCCCTTCTGATGGACAACCAGAGTTTGATGTTAGCGATGAGGAATTTTTACAATTTGACACGTCAGCGGTCCCTGTCATAGTTACATTAACCAAGGTAACACTCGTATGGTTTTCACAACTGATTCATAGCAAAATTTTATTTTGTTTTTACATACTGCCCTTCGATTCTATAGGTGGGTAGGCATTATATTGTGGATGCAACATCAGAAGAGGAATCCCAGATGAGCTCTGCTATCTCTGTCTCTATAAACAGGCAAGGACGCATATGCGGGATGACTAAACGTGGGGGTGCAGGCCTAGATCCAAGCGTCATTCTCGACATGGTATCTGTGGCTAAACATGTAAGTGAGCAGCTGATTGACAAATTGGATGATGAGATATCTGCAGCCGAAGCTTGTGAAGAAGAATCATGACGTGGTTAAGAATTAGTTTGTCGTAGCCACATTGTGGTTTGTACAACTATGTAGTTTTACTAGGAGTCTTCTTAATCATTAGGGGAATGCAAACTGGATACCACTGTTTTGTATTTTCTACTTGCCTGTGGAACCAGATTTGAAGCAAAGTTATTAATACCGTACCGTACCGGCCGGTACGTACCGTTTTGGCAAAAAAACGGTACCAAGTACCTCTAGTACCGTACCGTTCTCAATACCGGCCGGATACCGGCCCGGTATCCGGCCGGTACCGGATTTGTTTTTTTTTTTTTAAATTGCGAAAAAAATTAATTTTTTTTGGCTTTCTCTCTATAATTTATATATATATTGATAGTTGCGATAAATCCGATACGGTATCCGGTACATGACCGGTACCGGTACGTACCGTATCAGTAGGAAAACCGGTACGCAAACCGATCCGGTATTCAGAACATTGATTTGAAGTACTTAGATTTACATTGTAAGCTGTTAACTACATTGTGCTATAGCCTTACATTGAATCATGAACAATCACGTTATTCATCGATTTCAGCACGTAGTCGATCAATATTGCGCTTTAGGTGCCGAGCACCATGATTTCCAAATGCTTTATACATTTTGCCCGATCCATCGACAAGAAAATGATGGAAACGTTAACTGAAAATCTTTCGCTGCTATTTTTCCTTTTCATGGCTTCCTCCCCATTTCAATCAATCACCTCAACAAGCTTTGAACAAGTAGCTCCAACAGATCATGCATCATCTTAATGTCCTTCAATAACAGTTCATCAATTCATTATTCAAGTGTTTATTTAGGAATTTGTCAGTGACAGTTCATAAATGCCCGGAATATCTATCTGAAATGAATTTTTATAAATTAATAATAATCTTTCGATATGTTTGGTTGATCAATATGTCAATTCTTTATTTCGAATCGATCAATTCGATGCTACAAACTCAAAATGATCGAACGTGAACTAATTACACCCCAACTTAATTCTATGAGAGCTTTGCAACTCCAAGTGATAAGTGTTAAGAATGTAATAAGATACTTTCGTCCAAATCATGCCATATGGAAAGAAGAAAAGGAAGAAACAAATTCAATAAATTCTTTATGGAATTCTGAACTCTCTGTATATTTAGTTGATTGATATGTCAATTACCTTTCCCGAACCAATTGATTCAGTGTTACAAGCTAATGACAATCGAACACGGGCTAATTACATCCCAACTTATTTCTATGGAAGCTTTGCAACACATGAGAGATGCGTGTTAAGAATGTATATAATGAAATCGCTATTCTTTCAATTCATGCCATATGGAAAGAAGAAAAGAGTGAAACAAATTCAAAGAATTCTTTATGAAATTCTGAACTCTCGATATATTTAGTCAAAAGATATATCAATTATCCATCTCGAGTAGATTGATTCGGTGCTACAAGCTCAAAATGACTGAATACAAAGTGATTACAATTTCAAAACCGACTAAAACTATCAAAAAAAAAAGAAGGTAAATCGCTACGTCTTTCAAATATCATGTTGTATGGAAAGAACAAGGGAGAAACAAATTCAAAGAATTCTGTATGAAATATTGTATTTCATATGTCAAAAAATTGATGAAATTCCAAACAATCTGTATCACTTTTTTTCTTTTACAACAAAAATCAGACTCTGCAGAAATGTTACGGTGAGCAGCACCCACAGGACTCTCAATAGTCCTCACACACTACAATTGCCATAAACCAGAATCAGACTCTATCCCAAACCCCTCAAACTCAAAGCTAGAATCAGCTACAGACGGCACCAGAGATGAACAACATCCAATACACACAAACAAAGGTGGGACCACCTCAGAATCCTTAATCCCACAACATCTAGTGTGCTGCCAAATTTCACATATATCACAAGCCACCATCCTCTCCCCATCATCATCCCTGGCCCCACATCTACATCTCACCGTCCAATTATCAACCCCACTTTCATACTTCAATTCGGGACCCACCATATCCATCCCAAACCCTTTAGCCCTAATCTCAGAACCAGATTCCACCAATCCAAACAGCACCTCACCATCTTCTACACTCTCCATACCTTCAATTTCAGTAACCACTAATTTCTCAGTAACACAGTAAGTGTCCCTCATTGCATTCTCCACTTGTGATTTTAAATCACCAAATGTGGAGTGCAATGGAAGTACAATGATTTCCCCATGAGATAATTCCATTTCGCTTCTCGAAAAATCGCTCTCTAAATCTCTAAAATTCGACACCACTCGACAAATAAATCGAAATAATTCGTCCTCTTCGTCTTTAAAAGGCCACTCTTTCGCGAAATGCTTGGCGTCTAACACTGTTTGAACTGCCAATCCGATTCGTTCATTTTCCAGATAACCCATTAGTACATTTTTGTACAGAAAATCCACATCTTTATAAACATCACTTCCTGGCAATAAACCAGGTTGGTGGACTGGCTTGTGTATTATTATTTCTCTTTCTTGTTCTGGATTATTGACAGGAGAATCGCTTCCGAACTCCTCGATCGTGTACTCTAAAACCCTCGTGGACTTATTCACGGTGCGATGAACGACTTGCCCACGAACAATCACGTTATTCATGGACTTCAGCACGTAGTCGATCAGACCCGTGTCGCCTATCTGCTGGCGAGCCGCGTCTCGCGCCTCCTGCCTAGTCATCCCACAACTAAAACCACCCTTTTGGGTTGCCTTCTTTTCTTTCAGTGCATCAACCACCACATTTGCAGCATGTTCCAGTCTCCTAACCGGCCACCGGCTATCAGAATTGGCAGCCACATTAGAAAACTTCCTGCATTTCACTGGTTTTTCCTTAGCAAAAGATGACTTAGAAGCAGGTTTTGAACAAGAAGATGAACTAGTACTGGTGGAAGCATTATATTGGGGTGATCTCTTCTGAAATGGGCCACTGGACTTGAGGGTGAGCATGAATCTGAGCAGGTCTCTGATTGTGATCAATTTGGTTTCACTGAGGTCTCTGTAGTACCGAATAATGTGCTTGAAATCTCTGTACAAGCTGCTGGTAGCGAAATCGTGGGTGATACTATCAAGTTCCAGTGAGCTGAGAATATCAACTGCCTTTTCGTATTTGAGTTGGGTTACTCCAAAGCTTCCATTGCAGAATCTGTATCCCCAACGGCCAAACCAGGGGTGCCCGTAAGCTACGCCGTGAAGTAACCGAAGATCCACCGACCTTTTCTTGGAAACATCCTCCACTGTGATTTTCCTTCAAAACAAACAAGACCCAGAAAAATTTAGTCCCTTTTTTCCATTAAAATCTTGGTTGAATCTATCAAATAGCAACTTTTCCATTCATTTTCCTTTCAAACAAACAAAACCCAGAAAAGTTCAACCCATTTTCATTTCTTAACACTTAATTAAAAGCTTGAATCGAAAACATTTCCATTCATAGAAACAAAAGTAAGACAATTTTCCTTCAAAACCAACAAAAACCAGAAAACTGCAGACCATTAACGATTCATATACAATAAACCTAACAATTCAGAGTTTTTCCATTCATATAAGACCACTTATCAGTGTAATTTTCCTTCGAAACAAACAGAACCCAGAAAAATTCAGACCATTTAGGATTCATATATGTAAGAAGCTCCCATAAATTAATTGTTTTCGTTACCGGGCCTGAAGATTTGTGCAGATACGGTCCCAGAGATCCATGATTTCTCTGCCATGAAGGTACTTAGACCCGCCTTCGATTCCATTGATACAGAGCAGATGACCAAACCCGTTGCAGTGGATCAATCCGTGCAACAGATGGGTTTGCAAATCAAAAACCCCATCATCCAAAGGCTTATTCCACTCATCGTCCACTGGAATTATCATGTGGTATTTTCGTTTTGACACAAAGTGGTGACTCCAACCTGTAACAGAAATTTTAAGCCCAGGAAATTCTTCAACAATACTAAGAATAAGGACCCAAAAAAGTGCCTAAAAAACGTAATTTAAAGACGGAATCATTCTGGGTAGACCATGGATTCTAATAACAAATTAAGAATTGAAGATTTTAGCTCAAAAACTCGCAAAATCCACTCATAAATCGAAAGAAACCCGTAGGATTTACGGAAAACCCTGAATCCCAAATGGAATTGACAAAATTGCAGGTTTTAGATCAAAATCTCTCGGAAACTAAACCTAACATCAACCAAAAAATCTTGGCCCGATCATCTAATTCGCTCCAACTACCAGACATGGTTCTGTAGTCAACGCAACTTGGTTACATTCGTGTACCCATTTGGCCCTTTTGGGGGTTTCTTAGAGACCGATTCCCTCTGTGTAGGTTGACTGAACACAAAAAACCTTCCACTGGCTTCGTGTTAGAGCCTGAATCGAAGGAAAGCCGCAGGATATATGTAAAACCCTGAATTCCAAATGAAATTGAAAAATTGCAGCTTTCGGATCAATATCTCTCAAAAACTAAAACTAAAATCAACCAAAAAAATCCCACAAATTTAAGGAAAGTCTCGACATCCCAAAAGTCTAATCAACAAAATTGAAGCTTTCAGATCAAAATCACAGTAAACCCAGAAGGGCCAGAACCAATAGGAATTCCCAAATGAAACAGAAAAATAGAAGCACATTACGCAATTTGGGAAGAAAAAAAAAAACCAGTCTTCCAAAATCAACTGAAAAACTGAAGCTTTCGAATCGAAATTAGATGAAACCCAGTTCTAAAAACAAGAGGAAAAGAGAGAGATGAACTCACCAGTACAACGGCATTGATCACAAAACGGAGTGAGGGAGTGCTTGACGTTCTCTTCAATGGTGTACAGAGGGACCAGAAACCCCCTGTTTTCGTGAACCAGAAACGTGCACCAAACGGGCATGCCGTTCACGTTGTACCCCTCAGGTTCTCCGCATTGTTGAAGGAAGACCCGGATGTTTTCTCGAAACGGCCCCGACGGAGCGATGGGGCAACCCGGGTGTGCGAACGTGTGGAGCCCATAGATCTTCGGAGTTCGTTTTCTCTTCTTGTATGCTTCAAATGGGATCGACATTGTTGAAGCTCCCGAGAGAGAGAGGGGGAGGAAGAGAGAGAGGAAGCTAAAGAGAGAGAGAGTGAGAGAGGCTTCTGTTTGCTTTCGAATGTTTGTTGCTTATAACTGTTACTACATTTTACCCGCTTGAATTCGAAATGGTTGAGGTTACGTAAATGCCCCTCCTCAACTCTGAGTATTACATTTACGCCCTGTTGTGAATATTGATAGAATCTGACAATCTGTTTTCTCGGTTCAGGGGGGTGCAATGGTCATTTAATACTGTATCTCAACTGTTTATTAGCTCTTGACGGTTAGAGAGGTTTGAGACGCGGGGACTTGGAGCAAACAACTTCTTGCTGACGTGGAAGACTAAGGCCGTGTTTGGAAGGAGAGAAAGAGTGAAGAAAAATAAAGACTAGGAGACCTTATTTTGCACAGTGTGCGACACACACCAACGTGATAACGACGTGCCAAAAATTGTCCAAAATGCTGGCATTTTTTTCGGCAGGTTTTAGGGTGATAAAACGACATCGTTTTAACGCGCACACTCAATTGTGCACAACAGGATCTCCTTCTGTTGGAAAGTAAAATTGCACATACAAGGCAACTACAAAAATGGATTTTCTCCTCTTACAAATTCACTAGATTAATCTTTAACATCAAAAAGTGATATAATAGATTTGCATAAATATGACATAAAAAAGAGTTAAGATGGTTAAAAGAGGAGTGCAATTTTTTTTTTTTACAGGATATTTGGAGTATGTTTCGGGGAGTAATCAATTTTTGGTAAAAAGAAAAATAGATAGTAAGTTCTTCTTTAAATCTTTTGCAACCTTCCCTCTCATATTGGTGAGCCTCACAATCTAAGAGAAATGGGTCTAAATTACTTGTTTTGGCAAGAATTATAGAGCAAAAAGTTACGTACTAATCACATCAAAATACTCTTAAATCCTGCCACCTCCTACCATGAGAATAGAGAAATTGCCATTTGGACTCCACACGCATTGAAAATATAAATTAAATATAAATAGATAAATTTCTACACAAATAAATGTAAGTATACACGTCCAAACACATATGTGCCAGAACCATCCAATCCAATGCACGTAAGATTCTTATTATTTTGTGGACTCTACACGCATCAAACTATTTCGGACACATTTGTGTCCAAATTTGTGTACTCAAATCTGTGCAAAGACTTTTTTCCTTCCCACCATCTCAATAAAAGTTCTTTCCTAAACTCATTGTAGGCTTGTAGCACAAAAACAAAATGCTCTAGTGGTATGTAGCCCTATTCTATTACAGAAAGCACATTCAATTGTGAAGTTCATCAGCATTTTATACCACTAACACCAATAAAAACTATATTTTTCTTTTCTTTTTTTGGGAACAAGAAATCTACAACTCCAAAGCTTAATATGGTTTAAGACCTAAATGCAGAATCAAATATGGCACAGCCAAAAGTGCTTAGATTCTGTCGTATCATTCAAATAGTTGAAACTCTAATCAAACTTTTCACATCTTGAACCAAATACACATATGACACAAAGGCCAAGTGAGGGGGCATAATAATCACAAGAGGGGATCATGTCTAGTTTTGCTACCATAAGCCGAGGCTTTTAGCAATCCAGTCGGTCTAGCGGCTCTGCGAGTCTTTCCTTTTCTTGGGCTGCCTCTCCCCTTCTTCTGCACCACTCTGAAGCCATGAAGATTGTCTAGCTGATCTACCTGTGCTGGGCCTGGTTGACTGCCCACCGAAGATGACCTTTTTCCTCTCACTAACTAAAGAGAAAGTATGGAAAAACATCAGGTAATGTATTTATTTTATCTTCTTTGTCTGGCTCCACCTGACAATAGACAGTAAGTAGGTCTTACGGCGGCTAAGACAATGGAAAATTTCATCTCTTTTACGATCCCGGACTGAGGGAAAATATTCAAGGACAAAAGGAAGATCTGTTTATGATATAGTTCAAGAGATGTTAGCCATCTATCCCGTTTGGCTGATTAGGTACAGCTTTTGACCATCACTGATCAAATCCACATCACGAATTCTACCTGCATCTTCGGATAATATACAAGACCCCGATGGAAACTCTAACTGCTGTCCTGCTATTTTGATGAGCTCCTCGATGGTGTGCGGGACCCACAGCACGATTCCGTGCTTCTTTCGGTCCTTTGCATCCCATGGATGGGATGGAAACACCGTGCATTTCCTCGAGCGCTTGTTATCTGTGTGAGCAATGGCAGTTCTGTTGTTAACTCATTGAAAGTAGCAAGTTAAGCAGGCAATCATTAGAGGTCTCCTACCCACCCTCTATATCCCTAATTGTTTGGAGGATAATTGTGCTCCAAGCTATTCCTTATATCTTCTACATTCGAAAGGATAAGCATTTCATCCTCCATATCTAGGTTTATGGAGATAATAAAAAGGAGATCCTCTACAGTGAGAAGGAAGCATACAATTTCAGGTAATGTGTACATGTAATTTGATCAAAGGCTGGAGAAGAAAAATTTATTCCCATGTGTATGATCACAGATTATAGCGTGGAAGACGAGTGGACTTTAGCCAAAGGGTTGTTACAATGCCAAAACACAAGCATGACAAAATGCACAGTGACGGAAGTAGCTAGCGGTTCAACATACACAACAATTAGGTCTATCGACCCTAAACAAGTAAAGACAACAGACAGTGTTTGTGGACCGATCACAAGAGTGACAAGACTTGAACCCCAAGACCAAGAACTAGAGTTCCATGTACCAGACACAGGACTGCTACAAATAGTACTTCCTTTGATTATTTGTAGAACACCAATCATCTCAAAACACTTGCATTAGGAAACAGACCCAACCATGCACAACAAGCTAACAAAAGTAACCCCCAACTTCTCCAAAAATAATAGTTTCAGGAGACTTCTTATTTTACATCACTATGAACTTTAAGCAACAAATCGTTGCAGTTCATAGTCTTGTTAGTCTTAGATATTCGAGGTAACATCTTGTTCAAGTTTGGTACAGAAGCAGCAAAGTAGTGCATTGCAATACCTATGGTTTCTTGAGGGGAGTCAGGGAACTCAGACAGTTGATTGGATTTTGCTTCTTCCAGTAGGTTGATTAAGTTTTTGTTGCCGGACAATTGCGCTTCACCAAGAGGAGTATTACCCCACCTGCAAATCAAGAATACTCCAGTAATTGCTTATTGTAAGACTTCACTAGTAATTAATCGAATGACCAGTTCTTCACCTTTTTTATCCATGTGCATCCGTTAGATCTGTCTCCATTCTTTCCAAGATGAATAACATTGAAGTCATTTTTTCATTATGCCTTTAATCTCGCTAACAACACTAAGCTAGTGTTTGGATCATGGGTTTGTGGAGGGACTTGTGAAGAGAAAGAAAAGGAAGAGGATACGATGGGGAGAAAAATAAGATATGTTTGAATAACCTTCCTCCACTCCTTTTCCTTCCCTATAAAAATCCCTACACATATCCAAGATTGAAATACAGCCTAAAGAAAAAAAAAAATCGGTGGGCAAACACAAAAATGGAAGTAAACTGTAAACTTGTTGCCACCAACTAACATGAACATTTAAGCTGTTAGAGTGACGTGTAAATTCTGTAACTACTATCTCCAATATAGACAATCTGGGGTAACTAATATCCTCATCCAGTTGGATCAAGATAACGTATTAAATACAATGAATCCCAACTGGTGCAAATGGGAAAATAAATACGTGCAATATTAGGCCACTAAGGTCCGTCTAGTTTACTGTGTCCAAGTATAATTTCTTATGCTAAGAGACAGGATGAAAAAGGAACCAATAAATGGAAATTCAACTTTAAGCACCTACATCATTACTCCTTTTTCCAAGAGATCCATGGTTCAAAATATATAAAAAATTAGGGGTGTACATGGTCCGGATTGGACCGGTTTTATAAGAATCCAGGAACCAAACCATATTTAACGGTTCCAAAGAATTAAGAACCATAACTAGACCGTTACACATATGGAACCAGACCAGAACCAAACTATTGGTTTGGTTCCGGTTCCGGTTCTAAACCATGTTAGCATTTAAAAATTGCCCGAAAAATATGAATAGAATAACACTACTTTTTTTAAATTGCGAACAAAATAAACATCTAATAAATTTATAAAAAGACACAACTATATTGAGAATGAAAGAGTTTTTGGTTTTGGGGTGACCTTTTTGAGAGAGTGGAAAAGTTGCAAAAGTTGTGACCTCGGTTATATACACACACACGTAAATATAATCGGACCGGTGCGGTTCGAACCACTGTTTGTAATTATAAAATCATGGACCGAACCATAATATCCAGTTCTCAATATTTTAGAACCATAACCAATCCACTAAACCACAAAACCAATGCAAAAAGAGTGGTTCAGTACGGTCGGTCCGGTTTAGCGGTTTTTTCGATTTTTTTTAACACCCCTATAAAAATTACTTGTTTCTTCAAGATGACATGCAAAAGTTCAATTGCAAAATAATTAGGTGGAAACTTCTACTGGTCCAAATACAATGGAAGTGAATTATACCTGTCTTTTGAAAATACACTAGCCCCAGCACCCAAAAGCAACTTCGCCATTAGATATAATCCCTCAGACGTGGCTACATGAAGTGGGGTTCGGTCGTAATAATCCTTGGAGTTTGGATCAATGCCATTGGACAATAGCCTTTTGAGAAAATCCAAGTCACCCCTTGAAACTGCCGTGCACAAGAAACAACCCGCATCATCAATCTTTAATGCAGCCCCTTGTTTAACAAGTTTTGAAGCAACTCGATCATGTCCATTCTTGAGGGCTTCTAGTAAGGGTGTGTTTCCAAACTTATCTACAAAATTTAAACGGAAGATGTGCATGTTAATTATTTTGGTTTCCGGAAAAGAATAAAACTTAAAAAACACAACAGTAACAAGCAGCGCCTTAGACAGTTAACCTGAGATGTTGATGTCTACATCTTCTTGAGTTAGGAAAAGAGTTATATCTTCATATCCTTGCGATGCAGCAAGATGCTGTTGAAAAATAGATAAACCAAGATTTTCAGGATGAAGAAGTTCGTTGTGGAGAATTTCATTTACATACGTCTGCCAAAATTAAACAATTTGAAAGGAAAGGAAAAACAAAGAAAACACATATAGAGTGGCCTACAAGAATTTGGAACAACTAAATCTGGCAAAACACTATAGCCGGATAATATGCATTCATAAATCATCCCTTGGCAAACAACAAGAACTTTACTCCTCTGATTCCTATCATGCCTAATGCATCAAACTATCAGGAACATTTAGAACAATATAGTAGCTACTGCAAAATTTCTTAGGATAGACGTGATTAAAGAAGGGAAAGAATGAAAATACCCTAATTAAGTAGATGATGAAGAAGGGACTCTCATGATTTCTAATAAGTTCACAAGGTATACTGAGCCCAACTGGATTGCAAGAACGAGAAGAACAGAAAGCAAGTGACTATACGTTGTATTGGCAACAAGATACTGCTGTTTTCATAAAATAAGTATCCCGTTGAGAAAGGAAGGAGCAAACATGTAAAACTTGAAAACAACTGAAACTACAAGTTTAACTTGTAAAGCATACCAACGGTGATCTTCCATCATAATCAGTCTTGTTCGGATCAGCTCCAGCTCGGATCAAATCTTTGAGTTGATGCAGATCTCCATGATAAGCAGCACTGTTTACTCTTAAAGCAAGTTCAGCTTCTTGCTTTCCGATATGAAATGTGATGTCAGATTCCAATTGATTGACACGGACATTTGCCACTTTTCCCTGTCATCTTATAATTATTAAGGTGTCTGATGTATTATGCATATGTACACACCCACAGTTGAGCGCCACGTGCGCACGCACACACATATATGCATTAAATTGTTCTGCATTTCCAAATGGAAAACGCGTGAAATGCATTTCTCAATACTGAAGCCATGGGCCAAAAAGAAGTGCAAGAAACAACATACAGAGAAGGAACGGACAAATTACCAAATTCTAGATTACCTCCAGAAGGTTGTTCATGATTCTTCGCCCGTCATGGAAATATATATCAAGGATATTTGAGAAAGATTGTTTATCAACACGCAGAAGCCTACATAGCTCGCCCACTCGAATGGTACAAGGCTGAGGAATGTTGCAAAGTATAGAAATTTCGCCGAATGAGCTGTAAGGTTCCAATTCTGAAACAGTCTTTTCTAACCCATCTGCCCCTATACCAACCTCCTCCTGTACATACATAGTTTCCATCCATCTTAAGAAAGTAGATTGATAAACAAGAGCAAGGTAGGCAGAGACCTGATGGGTCCTAAATAACTACAGTCATTAATCTTGGGATTGTTGTGATTCAGAAACGTGGGGATAAACAAATACTCGAAATGCATAAACATTGGTGCGTAGTACCAAGGAGCCCCAATAACAGGAGGGGATGATGATGACAAGTAGACCAAAGTCAAAATACCTAGACCAGTCGAGACATATCGATCTAGTAATGACTAGTTTATTGAGGCATCTGAATATGCCAAAATAGAAATTAACACATCCAGAATGAGAATATTGAACTGAAAAGTATATGAGCTACTAAAGGAAACAAAACAAGAAAAGAAAGAAAGAAAGAAAGAAAAAAAGAAAATAAGGATGTAACTCATGGAAATCAAATAAATATTAATGAAATTACAAGATCGTATCATACCAGCATGCCATGACATACGAAATAAAGTTGATCTACCACATTTCCCTGTTCCATTATTACTTCTCCTGGGAGGAAAAACTCCTCATGCACCCTGATTACCTGCAGCAGCAAATGGTTTAGAACAACTTCATCAAATTAAGTAAAGCAAAAATTTCTTATTTAACAAGGACAAGCTTGTTACTCTAATTGTATTAGTAAGATGCAGCATAGAAGTATTAAGGTGCCTAAAACCTGTTTGATGGAGCTCCAAGAGGGAGGGAATAATATTTTGGGCACCAAACCTTGTTTCAGCAATCATAACTTCTATAACCATCACACAACTTTTGAAAGAGAATCGGACCAAAAGTGATAATGTTTGTCCTTGATATGAGTTTTAAAATGGTCAGGCAAATGACTTACTATCTGATTGATAAATTCCAAAGAGCATCCTTCGAAAAGAGGGACATTTTCAATGTATGACTTGTATAATGTTTGGGAAATCTGCAAAACCAGGTTATCAATGAGCCATACAAGATAGAAACCCATAAAAACACAATCTATCCATCTATTTTGTCTACTAAGCACGTGCAGTTCATGTCTCAATCTTCTCTTTTCTTAAAAGGCAGAAAATTCCACTTGGCAACTTCTCCCACTCTTTTTCCTCGCTCCATTTATTCTCCTAGGAAATCTCTAATTTGATTATAACTATGATTTAATTTGAAACTTTCAGGATTCCAATCAAAACATTTAAATGAAAAGTCTAAGATTGTCTTAAGTTATATATCTAATGATTGAGTCAAACTGATGATTAAGTTATATTTTATATGTTTGGTTATTCTCATATTTTTTGTCATCTCCATACACATTTCAAAACTATTTCTACAGTACTTGGAAAATACATATTTCATGATCTGGTGCATTGCATAGGAACAATTCTTGTAAAAAAACTATCATACAGTATGCTGAAAACTTTTTAAAGGCAAAAATTCCGAAAAACTAAAAATTTGAGACTTCTAGTAAAATGTAATGGTTGAGTTATATTTGGAAATTAACAACTACAAACATTTTGGATTGTGTTTCTTCTTTTTTACCTTAGCACGAATCGAGATGGGGATATCCTGAAGAACAGAAGCTTCAGTATAACTGCTTTCATATTGTAACGTCAAGTGACCTTTGATCTGATTACGGATGTCCCTCCCAAGTTTATTTCTGTTCATATATTTCATAACATCTGTCATTTTATCTCTAAACCTCTCGGTCTTTGATCCTTTCACAATTAATGCAGTCATGTTACCAATCAAATAAGCACCAATAATCATGTCAAAGGAGACATAAATCATTACGAATATCATTTCCCTCAGATTGACTGCATGTATATCTCCATAACCTGCACCAGAAAGAGGACAAAAAAACCCACTTTTTAAACCATGGTAAGCGTTCTAATATTTCATTTAGAAAGACTACCCAATTTTCTTCTGTTGTTGCTTCTATGTGTGAAATACTAAACACGATGGAAGAAAAGAAAGGAACCATTTCACACATAGAGAAAGGAACTCACCAACAGTTGCCATAGTGACAATGGAGAAGTAGAGGGATGTTGTGTATCGTGTCCACAAATCAATATCTCTGAAGCTAGAATAACTGTAGTCACCCATTTTTAAACTGCCAATCCATGTGTACCCTTCTTGTTTCGCAGGCAGAGAGGTAGCCAAATAGTAAAAGATACAGGCTGCAGTATGTGTGCAGTAGAGCTCAACAGCTATGAGCTTTACAATCCTAGTGAACAGATAATTGATCCTTATATCCTTCTCCATCGTTTGGAAAAAATCAGTGACTTTGAGAACCCGGCTCAACCTGATCCATAGAAGGTACCTCACCTCTTCTTTATCTCCACTAGCCTGATTTACACATTTAGCCATGTAATAATTATTGAAGAGGTACTTGGTGTTGAAACAAAATGGTTTAAAACTACAATATACTATCTCAATTTCAGGACACGCAAAAACTGCCATGATACTGATCTCCAACACTCACTCAACGGTCTGTAAATTCTATTGTTCTGCCTAGTCCTGGCCCAGCATAGAAATCTTAATATGACAATCATGTTTGGATGCTTCAGATTTCCATTTAACCCAATAATTTAGAACATCTGTATAAGACTAGGTTCCAAATTTCCAATCACACAAGTGGTGGCCAAATATTGGTTTTCTGATTCATTTTTTTCAGCAAAGATGTATACACCTATGTGAAAATCGTCTTCATATAACTTCTCTCTTTTTCTTATGGTCCTTTGTAAGTTGTTCGGTAATACAGTCTTTCTTATTGGAAGTGCACACAAAGAAGTGCTCCATTGAATCTTGGACCGTAGCCCCAAGAGACGACTATGCCAAGGAGAGATTATTTAGAGGGAGGTAAAATCACATTCGAGGACAACGGATGGTTCTTGACCTCGGCAATTTCACCTGATAACTCGTTTACATACTTTTGGATTTTCATAGTCAATGATTTGTATTCACTTGGGCCTTATCGTAATTCTCCAACAAACTATAACGTCAAATAACATGATGACCACCATGTTCTATTTGAGACACTGCATGGTACATACTATCAAAGACATATAAAGCAAGAATCAGTCCTACCTCAAGTGAACAACCAAAAGTGCCTTGGTCCCAATAGCTGGGTTCTAAAGTAACTTTTTTCTATTTTTACTAATATATATCATGCATATCGAAATATGTAACACTGCATATTACATACTATCCAAAACACGTAAAGCAAGAATCTGTCCTAACTCAAGTGAACAACCAAAAGTGCCTTGGTCCCAATAGTTGGGTTCTAAAGTAACTTTTTTCTATTTCGACTACTATATATCATGCATACCAATATATACATTCCACAAAAGTGGACATAGCTACAACTGCCTCAGGATTTTAGTTCAATGTTTATTACTACTTCCCTTTTTCTTTTTTCCTTTTCCCTCCACTGTCCCCATTTAACTATTCAAATTGCATGGCGAGCCCTAAGGGTTTGATTTTTGAGATTTCATATCACACCCATAGCGTGTCCAGGGATTGGATGAATTTGTTTGTTCTGGTTATAATCCGTATGTTCGATTATGTTTGAGAGTGACATTGTGCGAATACTTGCATACATGAGTCATTTATGCTTTGTATTGCAATGGGCAACAATGACCAGAGAACCCCAACAGTAATCATAACTAAAGCACAATCGATAGACCCATAAAGCAATTGCACAGGGAGAAATTAACAAAAACTTTGCATCATGCCAAATGAAAACAAGAACTAGAAACCATATGTTCTCTCGGAACAATTACTATAGTAGTAACAGTGTGTTACCCAATAAATAGCATCCCAAGGCATACAAGCAAGAAGATCAATGGCAAAACTAGATTTCAGGTACCTGCAGATATAGAAAATATAAACCAAAAGGAAGAATTAGTTTTTTACTACCTGTGTTTGTTTGAGATTTTAAAAGGCAGCTTATTTGAAATATTTTTTCTTTGCGAATTTTTTTTTTTGTGGAAAAAATCTACTGACATAACAAGTTGTACAACTCTGTGCATGCTAATGTGTCACGTTTCATTGGTTCTGGCAGAATAAGATCCACCCAACTGTCAATCAGAAAGTGCCACAATAGTATATTTTCTCATCAAAGATTCCAAATTCCTTGAGTTCTTAGAATAGGTATGCCGTATGTATAATTCGTTGTGTTTGTGGAACCCTTTCTTGTAAAATCATGCCAATTGCCAAAGCTGAAAACTACAAAATTTTGAAAATGTCAAGAAAACTAAAGACGAGGAAAAAATAGCCAAAACACACCCAAAAAGAATTTGCCTTCCACCTATACTTCTCGTCTTTGCAATTCTTTTCCATATTTTATCTATATTGTTTCCTCCCATCAACACACACTGGTTTAGCAAAAGGTGGAAAAAAAAACTGACCGAGAAAAACAGAGGAGGTAAAATCAACTCACGAGAAGCCGAGTAAAACCCATAAAAAAAGGTGAGGACCTAAAATCTAATAGTGGTGTAATTTTTGTAGGAAAGAGGAAATGAACTGACCGAAGGGCTATTGGGATGCGTTTATAGACCATTTTGTAGGTCTGACTATCTCTGTAGGCGACGAAGAATCGGAGGATAATGTCAACGAGGAAAGCCACTTGACCGACGATGTCCAATAGGAAAAGTTTCCTGGGCAATCCCCTGAAGAAGCCGAACTCCATGGGTGTGAAGAAAGATGAGTAGATTGCCCACACCAGTATGATCTTCGTCCATGCTCGATACAACCTGCATTTGCTCTTTTTTCAGAAACCAGTTTATAAGTTTTTGCCCACACCAGTTCAAAAGTTTTTGCCCCAATTGTTTGGGGGCGACGATAAAGAATTATTGAGTGTTATGTTCTAGATTTTTCTTCAATCCTATTTTTTCTGTAGGTTTTAAGATAAAAGTGAATGAATTTCATGTGAACGTGCGATGAAGAAGAGATTAGAACACTAAGCAACGCCGGTAACGGTGTTTCAAGACCATGGAGTGACACAATGATCCAAGCAATTTGCGGTGGTGAGAGAGAGAGAGAGAGAGAGAGAGAGAGAGGGAGGGAGGGAGGGAGAGGTGGTACCTGTTATCTGGATGGATGACCATGCATTTGGAGAGGTCTCTAATGCCACTGATGACAGTTCCTCTGCTGAATATCCTACGACCCGGCTCAAATCCTAACTGTCTGTTGATCAGATTCAACCGGCTTCCACGTGACGATTTAATTCGATCTCTCAGATCATCCACCTCATACTCTTCTTCCTCACTTGCGATTCCGTTTGTTTCCTCTTCTCTTCTTCCACTCCCAGCCATTTTATTACGTAACTATCTTTCAATCTCAAACAAGATATACGCCTCGGAACGAAAAGCGCATGTGTGTTAGCTGATTAGTGATGCAAATCTGATTGTATCCAATCCATTATTGGACTACTACCGTGGATTCAAGTGTTTAAGAATTTTTTCTCTATTGACAGCAGAAACTAATTGAGCTTCGTTTGATCTTTCATAAGCAAAAGCTGAATCAGTAGTTACAGACTATGACGTAGCGGAAGCCAAACCATGAAACGTGACTCTCGATACTCATCCGGTGATGCAACTATCTAAATCCCAACCACATTGACAACCACAAACCTTCAACAATCGTCGAGCAATTCATCCAACTCCAAATTGTGCTCGCTGAACATCTTCATCGAGACACTAAAACGAAATTTGAAATCTGCAAGGTACATGTACAGTAATTCAATCGAGTTCCCGGAATATGAATCCGAACCTTTCATATTGACAACGAGAAAGTCAAGTGATCAACTAATGAAGAAACCGAAAATTGAATCAGAAAAAGACAGAAGGTGAATTTGGAAAAAAACTGACCGCAGATATGCTTGTCAAAGGATGAAGGAGGTCACATTCGATCGACAGCCAGAATCACGACAAATACGCGTTGTACAGTCGACGTTGAAACCTCCTGGTTTGGAGAGCGTAGTATAAAATATAAAAATGAGTCTTGTGAGTTTTAATTAATAAATCTCATGAGTTATGTAATATATCACGTAAATATGATGTATAATTTAATATACAAACTTGACGCGTTAATATTAGCATTGCTCTTAAAATAAAAGATTGTTTGGTTAATCTTCCTACAAGTAGTTAAGTTCGTGCAAAATAGTTGTGATAGCATATTCCGATCTATAGTAACTTAGTTGTAACGACCTGCTTCCGCCTTGTACAATATTATTTGTTTTGTCGCCCAAACCTCATGAACTTTCTAGTAGGTCATCCATCCCTGGATTGCTCCCGGGCAAGCACGCTTAACTGTGAAGTTTCATTTGGTGTTGTCGCCGTCGTGACTTTAAAAGACCTTGTACAAGGAAGGTTCATAATCTTATAAATACCACTGAACTTACATCTACCAAACGATGTGGGAATCTTGACCACCCATCCGGACATCCCACTGAGCCTCCATCTCATGGACGCCGGCCTCACAGCTGGCGCCACGTGTCACGACCCATCGTAAAGGTTAAGGTACACGACCGGCCACGAGTGAAACTCGTAAGGCCTTTAAAAATATACCAATTTAGGGATTTTCTATCAACATAACTGATATCAGAGTGCGAAAATAAAATTTACTCCCAGAGTTCGATGTATAAAGTAAAGTGCAACAATATAACCTTTATGGGCTTACAAACCATGACTACGGTCCAAATTCCCGTCCGATCAACCGAATACATTACAATCAAGATCAAGCTACATCTAAATATGCTAAGTCTAGAGATTACAAGAGATACTTCAATTCTGATACAACTTTGCAGAATTTCAAGTATAATCAGCATCATTAATTAAAAACCTGTTGCATCAACAACTTCATTAGCACTAGGCTAGTGTGAGTCTAGATATGCCAAGTCTACTAACTTTCTGTATTAAGATAACCTGTATTCTTGAAATTCATTATAATTAATTGCCAACATTATATGTCTAACTTTTAAGCTTGCGCTGTAACCATGCACACTTATCAAATGATCATGTTATGTGACGTATGAATCCAGCTTTTGGACTTACGCTGTAAACATGGATGGTGTCATTGTATGATCTACGGCCCACCAATAAATTAGGGAGCGACCCCAAATATAAGCCGGCGTGATATCACCCGTTGGATTACCTAGCTAATAATCCCCATCCTTATTACTTCACCTCATCGCTAGAATCTTTATCTGCCCCCTAGCGGCCGGGGCGCCGTATTGATCACATGCCATAATATTTTTATGTTTTCATGATGCCATGATTCTTTTCAAAGTCTTAATATGTTCTGCTTAGTCTACTATCAATTTAGTAGCATAGATGTACATGTATCAAAATAAGAAATCATCCACTTTTACTGTAGAATGTAAGTAAGCAAGTCATATGTAAGACTCACCTGAAATTAGTCCGTACTTCCTTTATATTAACTCGGGCCGATGATCTCTGATTTTCCGGATCTATCATGATGAGTAAAAGGTACTTTTTGCCAACAACTCTTAAAAGAATATACTAACTTAGTGACTCGAATCGCATAATCGTTCGGACTCCTCAATACGTAAGGGTACGAAGTGTAATTCGATTTTTAGATGAAAGTGGTCAATTTACCCAATTAACAAGTGGCCCTGAGAGTTTTCTCGGGATTCGGGTTAATTTTATTACCTAGTCATTAGTCCCATTAGTATGTACTAAGACTCGAGTGACCCACGTTCGATCGGTTTGATCGTCGGTTACTTAGACCATAAAAGGGTATTTTCGTAATTTTACCATCGGCCGTCCAAAAATGTAACCATGGCCGGATCCACATTATTTTCAGTCCTTATTCATATTCAAAGCCTAATTCCATGGTCGGTCCATTCGTGTGGTGATTTTAGTGTCGGTAGGCCAAAAAGTAAGTAAGAGTGGCGTTTTGGTAATTATACTCTCCGGTCTCCGAAACCCGGGACCGAGACTTGTCCCGCACGTTATTTAACCCCAATTTCATTATAGCGCCGTAACGTAGGGGCAGTTGCCATGTACGTAGTCGGAGGTGGTAGAAATTGAAGGAGAGCAAGATGATGAAGAAGGGGGGTTTCTCCCCTTGGTGAGAGAGAGAGAGAGAGAGAGAGAGAGAGAGAGAGAGTGAGACTTAGAGAGAGAGGGTCTGCCGTGAGAAATGAGGGGGGAGGAGAAAATGCCAACTTATGTTTTCATTGTGGAAAGCATTCCTAAAATACAAATTAGGAAGAAAAGAAAATAGAAAATAAAAACATATTAGGTCATAGGTTTAATAATTAGGAGGGAAACACTTTCCATATTTTAGAGAAAAAGAAGATTATGATTTTGACCCTGATGGATTTCATCAGTCAAGGGTTTGGTCCCGAGCGCAAACGCAAAATGCTACGCGATCCCGAGAAACTGTTCTAATACCG
The DNA here is from genome assembly GCA_019985065.2 of Arctostaphylos glauca. NCBI lineage: Eukaryota > Viridiplantae > Streptophyta > Magnoliopsida > Ericales > Ericaceae > Arctostaphylos > Arctostaphylos glauca. The sequence continues at coordinate 3,281,176 of JAHSPW020000008.1, forward strand.
ATTTTTTTAAAAATACGAGAATAGACCGGGTGACTCAGAAAATTACGAGGATCGTCATGGTGTGCTCGGATATTTCTCTTACGAGTATTCGTTGGTAGGTCGATATCTCAAAACATCCTAAAATTTAACATTTTTAAGGAGCGTAGGTTCTGAAATTGAATTTTCCAAATCGAAGAATTAAATTACGTAATAATCGTAATTATCCACGCTATTTTTAAATTTAAATAATTAAATCGGGTCGGAGTATTACCACACGCCCTGGCTGGTGTGTCACATTAGCTGCGGTCGATTATGAGTTTTTAAAGAAAGTATCTAGACCACATCCAATACTAATGTCAATGGTTGATTTCAATAATCAAAATCATTTATTTTTTATTTTCAAAAAACTCATTAAAAACTTAAGTCGTTGTAATAATTATATTGACGTGATATTAATCAATATACAATGCAAACACATCTTGCGATGAATGAAATTTGATCCAATACATTAATATCCTTCTCTTTAACATATGTAATTCAAAATTATATTAATCAATATGCAACTAAAATGAAATGTTATATAAACATTGTGTTTAGTGGCACAAAGAGAAATTATCCTCTGCGATGGGCATAGAGTAATTATTCAATGGTCTTAGACAATCAACATATTTTCATGAGATTTATACACTTAACTTGGGGTAGACCTGTTTAGGTAGTGGAGGTGGCACAAGGTAGCGGAGGTGGCACATGCCACCCCTAGGTTAAAATAAAATTGAGAGTTAATAATGGAAAAAAATTCAGTTTGCTCCCTGAAATGAGGTCTAAATATATTTACAATTTTAACTATGTTGATAATATTAATGAGAATTGTTTTACTAATTCGTTGCATAATCCTTTGATTATATCCTGATTTTACCGATTTTATAATGTGTGGCAATATGCAATAGAACATACGAGCAATTAGGAAGTTATGATTGTCCCATTGGTCCTGTTGGCAGGGACGGATCTATTGAGCGGGGAAAGTAGCATGTGCGACTTCCAAATTTAAAAAAAATTAAAATATAAATAAAATAATTTGTGTTTTCTAGTGTTGCAAGTTGTTTTTTTTGTTTAATAAGAGTTACTTAGTTGCTCTTGAAACACCACCATGATTATACCAAATTCCCTCTCTACTACACATTTGCCTAGAACTTATACATTTTAGTTTGAAACCCACACCTTATCTAGTGAAAAAGAGTTCAGGGCATCATGTAGCGTTGCCCCCATAGCACTAAATATAAGTCTGAAAAGAGAAAGGCCGAGTCAGGAATAAGCAATGAAGAATGAGAATTTAATCCGACGTCGCCCCTAAATCTCATTCATGGGTCCACCACTGCACTTAACTACAAACCCTATTAATAAATAGTGTGTTGAAACACCACAGCCCCAAAAACCATCCAATAGTCTTGTGTGTGGGGCCACGCTGAGGAGCACGAGGCAACCACTGGGATTTTATTTATTTATTTTATAAAGATCTGATATGGGACAAGGAGGTGGACCCTGGTCATGACAATAGGGCTACACATGTTATCTCCTATAATTAAGGTGAATTTCATTTATTTAGGTGGGGTCAACTCAACTTTGTCGTTGTTGTTTGATGTGATGTAAGATATTATGCCAAGTGCATGGTCCTAAGAACTCCAATTTTTTTTTTTGATGACCGACCTTTTGATAATTGTTTAGAGATATCATTGTCCATGCCCAAACTTATAACTAAAAATAGTAGTCACTGAAATTTACTCAAATCTCAACTAATTTATTTACGAAAAGTATGAAAGTTGATCTACGATCTACTCTTTCTTTTTTCAACATACCTAGGACTTTAAACGAACCAAGCTATTTGCGAGCTCAGCTCGACTTGGTTCATTTAGTTAACAAGTCCAGCTCAAACTCGAATTTTAAGCTCCTTTTGTAAATGAACCGAGCTTGAGTCTCGAAAGCTTAACTCGGCTCGTAAAAATTTACTCGTTTAAAGAAACTCGTTAAGTAAATAAGCTTAATGCAGCTCAGCTCGGCCCTACTCGTTTACAAACAAGCCAAGTTCGAGCACTCCAAAACTTGACTTTGCTTGTTTGCAGCCATAGGTATACCGTTCCGCAAGTAAGGAGTATTGTCACGCACGAGCGGAGCAAAAACATCAGCAAGGAAATTTTTTCTATTTTTGTGGGGGCAAATCCAAGCGGTACCCTTCTATTACTGAAAGTTCTTTAAGGACCATTGTTTGAACTGTGCTTTCTCTTCCAAACTCTCCTAATTAGTCTCATCTAGACTCAACATAGGTAAAGAACATTCTAGCAAGATACGACTCCGCCAAAAAAACGTATCTAAAGGTGACAAAGTGAGTGTCTTGCAAGATATGTCTTTTTGGCCTACGCTTGCAAGGATGGAAAGGACAATAGCTCATCAAATGACAACCTAGCACGGCTCGTGATGTGTACATACCGCGCAGCGCTTGAAGAACTTGATATGTAAAAAACCTTCAAGTTATATTGTTGTGAAATGGTAAAATTTCGTGATAGACAAAAGTAATTATGGAAATTCTTAGACTAACATGTAGCATGAATGGTGACAAGTTAGATAATAGCACGAAGCTTACTCAAACTACTAAAGGATATATATAGTGCAAAAGAAAATTATTATATAAAAGTAAGTAATTATATATGATTTGTTTGCGCAAGGGAGATATAAATGGATAATAATAATTTATCAAATAATAGTGCTATTTGCATGAATAAGGGAGATATGAATGGATAATAATATTTTTTTTGTAAATAATAATAATATTTTTTTTGTAAATAATAATAATAATTTGTTAGATAATAGTGCTATTTGTTTAAATAAAAACTGAATATAAATGAAAACTAAATATAAACACATGACAAAGATGTAAAATTTAGTCAAAGTAGAAGAGGATGTATAATCCGAAAGGTTATAATCTTATTAGCCAATAAAACACCGGACTAAAGTAGGCCAGAATAAAAAATCGGGTAGATAACTTATCTAGGCATTTTGTTTGGTTAAGAAACAAGTTCTTAGGACTAATGCAACCAATTACTAGCGGGAGACTCATTTTGAGGCGGGATAGAATTTCGTATGAGTTGAATCAATAAGAATTGATAGTACATAAAAAATTTACACTTGAATCCTATAAAAGAAGAAACCCTATATTCTCTGCTTTGACCACCACGCCGAGACCACCACACCGAGAAACAAAACGAAATGAAACAACTCGAACACCTTTTGGCTAACTGCAGAACAAGTATACTAATAGTAAGAATTCTAGACCCTACTTCTTGTCTTCCCTGCATTTTCCCAAGTCTAATAGGATTATCTTTATCGACGACAATAAGAACCTCAGTTATATCATCAAAATGAATGGCTCGGCTCATCAAATGAGATCATAACAAGTCCTATATCACGTTGCATTAGGATACATCACAGAATCTTGATTCATCAGTATGGTACATCACATCGCATTAGGATACTCACATCACAAAGCTATCACCAATATCTAATTCTTCGCCAAAAAAGACGGCCTTCACGTCACGTATACAACAAAAAATACCAGGAAAAAGAAACAAATATGCATACTTCTGACCTGATTTTAACTGAGATAGATCAACATAAAATCTCAAAGAAGGTATTACTCGAACCGTTCACAGGTTGAATCCACTCACTTTGAACTGTATGAGGAAACCGAAGCAAACCTTCCACCATAAGGGCATCATAGCTGCAGGGATTTCATCCTGGAATTGTACAAGGCTCAATATGATTCAGAAAGGTATGAATACAAGTGGCTGAGGTTCCAATTGATTCCTTCACTCTGCAACAAGTTTGGTAAGAAAGAGCTAGTAAGGATCCAAAAAAACACAGTTCTTGAAAACTATGAGCAACCACATCAGCTTTCTCGGCCATATCTAGTGCATCATCACCCATTCCTTTGTATGTTTTTTCATTTGTTGTTGGGGTGCCTAGTGGCGTATGATAGCGAGTTGGCCGGGTGCCAAAATATTTGGAGATGCCTCATGCTAGCTGCCTTTTTAAACTTTGTAATATCCATTTCAGAGTTTAATGAAATCTTTTTTTGCTGAGCCAAAAAAAGAATGCAATAGTTGACCAGTTCTCTCACACACAGGGACGGTCGGAGGATTTTCAGTTGCGATAGAGAATGTACATAGAATGCATGCATATGTTTGAAGCATAGACGACAGGGGTGGGTATTGGCTTTGTTGTTTTGTAAAAAAAAGAATCTTACAAGACGAAACAATAATACTGTAGTAAGAAATTGTTCCTAAACTTAGGTGACAGATGCTGGTTGCCCAGCCACCTCAGCGGGTCTCCCTCTGTGTGTGAGAGAGAGAGAGAGAGAGACCAGCAATCATGAGATGACATTTACAAATGTTTAGCTCTCCAATCAACTGTGAAATTCTCATCACTATCATCACCACTTGATGAATCTTCATGGTTAGACTCATTGCCCTTGACTTGAGGACCTCTGCTATGTGTGGCAGACCGAGCTGTTATGAGCTCCATTTTCTTCTTCTTCAACACTTCCACTCTCTCCCATATTGCCCTATGGAAAAGTCAAAGAACGATTCAGCATTACCATTGAAGATTATGAACAATTTGATCAGTATAGATAGCATATCTACCATCCATGTCACGTCGAGGAACTGCTACACAAAAAATTACAAAATTTGATTCAATTTCTCGTAGTCGATTAGTTATTTTGTTGGTTGACTGTATTCTGTAACACCGGAAAAATCCATTCGCTTATCAAATCTTCTATTGAGCCATGAATAAGATTGGGATTAGACTCACTTTTGCTCCACAGACTCAGCCTCTTCTATCGTCTCAGCTGCATCAACCTGCAATATGCAATTTCCAAAGAATGGGGTAATGATCATGTCCGAAACAAAACCATATCGAAATGTTTCTGAAAATTGTGCAAGTAAATGATAACCCTAACCTCCTCTTCTTCCAAACGGTTGTCCACCTCTTGCAAGTCCTCTTGGATGAACTTTTCGAATTCCTTGTACTCATCTCTGTCCAGGATATGTCAGAAATTAAGGATTCTGCCTTGTTCCATGTTAAAATACCCAAAAATGACATACTGGCAAAGAATCTTCCCAGCATCTAAAATACTCTAAACCGGCTGAGAGAAGAAGCATATAGTGAAATCAGAATTCCACGACAGAGTCTATCAAAATGTGGCAAGAGATTGGCATTATTTTCAAACATCTCATAGAAGCCTTTTACTTTCTTCCTTGTCCCTCCGTCTCTCAATTCTGTATTGCTGTATAAGACGTTGATCACGATATTTTCAGTGATGGACTGCGGCATCCAAGTCATACAAAATTCTAGAGGTAGCTAGATTTACCACCTTCAAATTCCAATTTTTTTCAATGTGAAATTATGGCTGTGGGATACGAAAACCTTCAGAAGATGGTCAACGAATCAACTGAGCTTGCTTCAAAGCCACTACTTAGTGCACATGTAAGTGTGACACGGGAACTCCAGTGCGAAAAATATGGCAATCTGGGAAAATGAAACTTCCATGGTAGACTGGAGTCTTTTTCCAACCGTCTCTGCCTTTCACGTAATTATTGTTTCCTACAATTGTTCTAATATTTTTTAGGCAGATAAGAAGACAGAAACCATTGTTATAAACACTGGTCAAAGTCCTATAAAAATACCTATATACTAACATCTGTTTGTTGAAATGCAGAGAAGACAGCAATTCTCGTTTTTACCACCACCCAAGAAAAAAAACTATAATAGACATTTACGGCCTCACCAAACCATGGTGTTCAAAATAATAGTACCCATCTAGTGCTCAAATTGTTTCATACAAGAACTCCTGAGTGGGCACCCAGTTCCTTGTATTACTAACTGCAAAAACCAACTGATCGGAAAAAAGTACAAAATGAAACAAAATCACAAAAAGAAAACAGAACCTAAAGGACAAAAGAAAACAAGAATCAAGCCACAAACAATATCTGCTCCCATTTCTTTAAGAAAACTCTAGGAGAATTCTTTGAAACAAATTTTCTTGGAAATTCCTCTCATTCGTCATATAAATAACCGAAGACCACCCCACAAGTCCCTCTATCAGTGTTTGTAGACCAACAACCCACATATTTTTTCGCTGATGAAAAATGAATATATAACCCTTGTTATTCCATCGTTCCACTCCATCACTCTCCTTCAAAGACTTGCGCACTGCAATCGAATTCCCAGCCCTTCCCTATTTGGTTCTGTGGCAGTCCATTAAGTAAAACTCGGAACCCTAGGCCCTGCTCAAGAAGTCCCCCCTTCGAGTTTCTCCAGCATCCTTATTACCGAACAGGGGACAGTAAATTGATACATAAAGTAAACTTGTAAACTAGAAAGGTGCTTTCATTGTCATCAAGCGTATTTGTTATCATCAAGCAGTTGCGGCACCCTTAGATATTGCCTTATCTGTATAGTGTGTTCTCTCCCAAACCTCTCTGTGAGAGTACGACTACATTCCAAACAGCATGAGCATAGAATGAGGATCCCAGAGTCATACCCAGGTAAGAAACAGGAAAAGAATCCACACTAGATGTCTACATCCCAAAGTGCCAGTCAAAGATCCAATGTAGCCACTACCCTAACTGTAGCAATTTCTTTATTTGACGCAATTCATATGTAAACATGACAAAGTAACATGTCCAAGCAGAAGAACAAACTTACTTCACATCTAGCTTAACAGGCGTGATACCACGTGCACGTAGATCAGCATCTTTATCATCGAAGAATCCTTCAGGAAGAGACTTTTTTCCCTGCTTGTTTTCTGATCCTGCAACTATTTTTGAGGTCCGTGTTTGCTCCCTGTCACCTTGAAATTCATCCATTTTTTCATCTACAACCTTGGCACTGGAAAATGCATCTCTTGTACTCTCTGATTTGAACGGCTCTGCTGCTTGAGTTTGAGCAGAATCTCCAGGCTTTTTGAATGGATTCGGATTCCCCATTGTGGCTGCATCCATTCGTAGAAACACAGTAAACTCAAAAGATTAGTATTCATAAATATTGTTGGTTACCCCAACCACAAACTCCAAAACTCAGAATTCCATAGAATTCAGCTATAACACTACTACAAAAAATAAGTTGCAGGAAGGCGGAGCTATAGTTAAACTAATAAATTGCAATATTCCTGAGTGACAACAAATATTCCTGCATTTGCAAACTTATTAAATTGTTAATTGTCATGGAAAACCACAACTCTCATCTGTCATAATACTAACAGAATTTAGATACCCTGCCTCCAATTCATGCAATAATGCCTTGCCATGGTTCGAGTTAATGATCTTGCATAATGACACATATGAAGTGATAGGGGAAAAAAGAAAATTTCCATGTGTGTGTTGCCACTAAATTACACGGATAAGGTTATAGCAACTGTTCTTAATTAAACGCTTGTATGTATCAGCTTCTTGTTTTGGATAAGTAAAGCTTTATGTCTCAGCCGGATCTAAGCATCTTTTTGTGGGGGGTAAAACAGGAAAATCATTCCATACCATTTCAGCAAATGCAGTACTTGTAGAAAGTTACAGCCTAGCTTGTGATGTTCAAAGGCATTGCTAAAACAGCCACTCTCATCCTTTGTCTACAGATATTAGGGCTTGAGAAGGAAAGGGCAAGGCTTGTGACAGGTTCTTACCAGTTTTTTGCCTCTTTGTCTCCTTATTGTCAAAAAAATCTGGTGGAAGCACAGACGGTGAAGGTGCTTTGGGCAATTCCACGGAGGCTTTATCTTTAGAGGGGCGTAAATATGTAGAATGCTCAGGTTTGGATTTAGGCAACTCTACAGCAGATTCGGCTTTTACAGTATTAGCCCGTGGTAGTCCAGCAGCATTAGCTTTGACATTATTGATCGCCTGTCCAAGTAGAAGAATCACAAAGTAAGTAAACATTCATATACAGAGAATAAAACTCAAACAACTAGTGATGGTTAATTGGTTGTTAATATTCCATGGACAGTCAGCGCATGGTGTATAAGATATTGCAGAACTTCTCTTATGACACATGAAAGTGCAACTCCAGAATGAAACGTACTTCCACCTCAAAACACGCTACTTATTACGTGAATACACATACTGTTAGTTGTTACGTTTACAGATTAGGTTATATATAAGTTAACCCTAATGGGCCTTGGTGATTAGAGCCCATTAGGTTAACCCTAACTTCGTCCACTTTATTATAAATAAACGTCTCGCCCCTCTCTAAAGAGTGTGGGTTTTCATCTTTACATGGTATCAGAGCCTGGTAAAGAATAAAAAAGTAAAACCCTAAATCTACTCTACCGCCGCTGCCGCGCCGGTTATGCACTGATCTTTCCGGCGGCATCGCGTCTCCACTGCCACCATTGGCATCCTAGGCTCCCCCCGTTCAGATTTGCTGTCGATCTTGTCCGCTGCCTCTTCCTCCACAGCCTGCCTCCGCCGCCACCATCGCTGCCTCTTCGTCCACAGCCTGCCTCCGCTGCCACCATCGCTGCCACCCTCCTCTTCTCCTGGCATTGTCTCCTCCCTCTGCCACTACCACTGATCTGCATCCCTCTCCTTCCGATTTGGCCTCTTGGCCGTCTGACTGCATTCACCACTGCCCGCCGCCGTCGCCGCCCGCTACCATCCCCGCCGCACCTCCTCCGATCTGCTGCTGCTGCTGTGCCCTTTTGTCTTTTTAAGGCAATGGCCTGATCTCTTGATCTGGCCCCTCGGCTGCTTGACCACCGCCCTCGCCGCCGGCTGCCGCTGCCGCACTGCTCCTGCCTTGCTTCCTGCTGATTTCCTTTGTCTTTGTATGACCGTGGACTGATCTGTCCTCTCCGGCCTCATGCCTACTTGATCTCCGTGTTACTCTTTGGTTATTTTTCTGTTCTTGGTGAATGAATGCTCTGATCCAGTGATTTGTGGTTCGTCGGGCTGATGTAGGTGTCAAGAGTGGGCTTTGTCCTATATTGTCGTAGTCATGTCGACTATTGATTCTTCGCCACCATCGCCATCTGTCCCGTCTGCCCAGCCCGTGGTGACTTGCGAACCTACCCAACCCCAAAACTTCTTCTCATCCACCAAGCTGACTGGCTCGTCCACTTATGTGTTATGGCGAAAGAAGGTCCTGAAATCTCTTCAGGGTATGGATCTCGATTCACATTTGACAGATTGTGCTCCTCCCGAGACTTCATCTCAGTACCTCTCCTGGATTTGGGATGATGTCCGCCTGTTTACGTTATTGCTGAACTCCATGGATGAATCTGTTGTGTTGGTCGCAAATGCCGATACTGTACGGGAAATTTGGCAATCTTTGTCCGATACCTATTCCACTGCTAATGATCTGTCTCGCCTCTTTGATGTAATGAAGGGGTTTTTCCAACTCACGCGTGAGGGAAAAACTCTTCAGGAGCACTATGCTGGGTTCAAGACTATTACTAATGAGTTTGACCGTTTGCTCCCCTTTACTTCCGATCCCACCGTATTTTGCCGTTAGCGTGATCAGATTATGGTGGTGCTCTACTTAGCCAGTCTTGGTGGTGGTGACTGTGAGGCTGCCCGGTCACAGATACTTGCTGGGATTGATATTCCATCTCTCCCGAAGGCCTTTCGACGTGAGTCGCTCGGTAAGTCACTCTGATGCTCGCCCTCTACCCCTGAGTCCGCTGATAGGGTTGCCTGTTTTTCCTCCCCGAGTGGGGCCGGTGACGGCCGTCAGGGCCGAGGCAAGCGTACAAATGGTCATACTGGATCTCCGGAGACTCGCACCTATCATCATTGTGGTGTGGTTGGCCACATTCGTCCCCATTGTCCCAAATTGGGATCTAAGCCATCTTCTATGGCTCATGCTGCTACTACACCTGCTTCCTCTTCCGCGGATCACGTGGTCCATATGTCTGATGTTGAGTATGACCGGCACACTCAGTCCCCTGTGCTCTCTTCTCCTGCTGTTGGTACATTTATTACAAGTAACTCCATCGCCTGCATGGTTACTCCGGACACTTGGGTTATTGACTCTGGTGCTTCAGATCATTTGACCGGGACTACAGGTACTCTTTTTGAGTATTCTCCTCTTAGTAGGACTGGACAGGTTACAGTGGCCAACAGCTCTTCTCTTGACATTCGAGATTGTGGCATTGCTACACCCACTTTCTCGTTGACCCTGCAACATGTGTTACATACCCCTGGCTCCCCTTTTAATCTGCTTTTTATTAGCCGTGTTACTAAAGATTTAAATTGCTCCGTAACGTTTTTTCCTGATCATTATGTTTTTCAGGATCTGGTGACGAAGCGGACTATCAATAAAGGGAGTGTTATAGGGGGGCCTGTATGTGCTTGATCAACCGGTTGCCTGTGCCGGGCTCACTTCCTCTGCTTATGATGCTCACTGTCGTTTGGGTCATTCCTCTTTAGCTTGTTTACAGTCTTTATGTCCTGAATTTAATTCTATTTCCTAGTTATCTTATGAGTCATGTCATTTAGCTAAACACCATCGTGTGTCTTATCCTATTCGTAATAATAAAAGAAGTTCCATTCCTTTTGCTTTTGTTCATACTGATGTGTGGGGGCCGTGCCCCATTCCTACGCCCTTAGGCTATAGATATTTTGTGACATTTGTGGATGACTACTCTCGTTTTACTTACATTTACCTTTTGAGAGCTCGTTCTGAAGTCTTCTCTGTTTGGAGTTCTTTCTTCTTTGAGATTCGCACCCAGTTTGATCAATACTATTCGTGCTCTCCGTAGTAATAATGGTAGAGAATATGTATCACATTGCTTCCAGGCACATTTGTCCCACCATGGCATTGTTCACCAAACATCTTGTCCCGACACTCCCCAACAAAATGGGGTTGCCGAACGCAAGAATCGTCATCTTCTTGACACTGCTCGTGCTCTCCTTTTTCGAACGGGTGTCCCCAAACTCTTCTGGGGTGATGCTGTTCTCACTGTTTGTTATCTCACTAATCGCTTACCTTCCTCCGTCCTTTGTGGTGTCACCCCCCAGTCTGTTCTTCTCCCTACCCTTTCTCCCTATAGTCTTCCTCTTCGCCTGTTTGGGTGTGTATGTTATGTTCGCGATACTCTCCCCAGTCTGTCCAAATTAGATCCCCGTTCCCTCAAATGTGTCTTCCTTGGGTACTCCAAAACCCAGAAAGGGTACCGATGTTTCTCCCTCCAGTTGCGTCGGAATCTCACCTCTCGAGATGTGGCCTTTGTCGAGACTGAGTCATTCTATCCTCTCACTGGTGTCTCAGAGTCCCCTTCTCCGCCTGATGACTTTCTTGTCTCTCTTCCACTACTCCTCCGGCACCACCTCCGGCACCGGCACACACCTCCCCCCTGGCTTCTCCTACTGAGCCAATCGCTTTACCGCCTGATCCGGCATCACCCTCTGTGGATCCCCCTGCCCCCCCCCCCCCCCCCCCCCCCAGCCGCCTCTACCGCTCTTGCCGTGATCACCCCTTATATATTACCTCCTACCATGGTTTGGCAACTCCTATTCGCTCCTTGATTGTTAACCTGGACTCTGTGCCCCAGCCACGTACTCTTGGTAAGGCTTTGGCTCATGCGAGCTGGCATGCTGCTATGGAGGAGGAAATGCAGGCCTTGGAGGCCAATCATACTTGGGATCTTGTTTCTCTTCCCCTTGCCAAGAAAGCTATTGGTTGCAAATGGGTTTTACGTAAGGCTTGCCTTGTGGCCAAGGGTGATGCCCAAACCTATGGTGTCGACTACTTTGAGACCTTCTCCCCAGTAGCCAAAATGACCTCCCGCCGCCTCCTTCTCTCTTTGGCGGTTACTCACTCGTGGCCATTATACTAGCTAGATGTGAAGAATGCTTTGCTTCAAGGTGACCTCACTGAGGAGGTGTATATTGAGCAACCACGCGAGTTTGTTACTCAGGAAGGGGAACGTCGTGTCTGTCGGCTTCGCCGCTCTTTTTATGGGTTAAAACAGTCTCCAAAGGTCTGGTTTGGTCAGTTCAATCAAGTGGTTACTAGCTTTGGACTGATACAGTTTGCGAAGGATCATTCGGTCTTCTATCGCCACCATTCTTCTGGATGTATCATGCTGATTGTATACGTGGATGATATTGTCATTACCGGTGATGATGCACAGGGGATTATTAATCTCAAACAGTTTCGCAAAATCAGCATTTTCAAACCAAAGACCTTAGACAGTTGAAATATTTTCTTGGCATCGAGGTGTTGCGCGGAAAGAAAGGTATTATTATTTCCCAGCGCAAATATGTCTTAGATATTCTGTCTGATGTAGAGCTGTTCCAAGCAAAGGGGACCACTTCCCCTATGGACCCAGGAGCCAAGCTACTGCCCGGTACTGGTGAGTTATTCCCTGATCCCGATCAGTATAGGCGGTTGGTTGGGAAGTTGAATTATCTAACTACGATGACTAGGCCAGACATTGCTTACCCTGTCAGTGTTGTTAGTCAGTTTGCTCAAAATTCGCGGGTTCCTCATTGGCACGCAGTTGTACATATCCTCCGGTATTTACAAAGCAATCCAGGGAAAGGTATTCGGTATCATAATCAGGGACACACCCGGACAGAGGGATACACCGATGCCGATTGGACTGGATTCCCAACTGATAGATGATCCACCTCTGGATTTTCAGTCATTATTGGGGGTAACCTGGTCAGTTGGAAAAGCAAGAAGCAAGCAGTGGTGGCTCGTTCAAGTGCAGAAGCAGAGTATAGGGCCATGGCTTTAGCCACTTCCGAGATTATGTGGATTCGGCAGATCCTCTCCGAATTACGAGCAACAGTGAACGGACCGACCCAACTATGGTGTGATAATTAGTCTGCCATACATATCACCACCAATCCTGTGTTCCACGAACGCACGAAGCATATTGACATCGATTGTCATTTCATCGGCGATAAATACAAGAAGGGCACGATCACTCCTAGCCATGTGCGCACCGGTGAACAATTGGCGGATATCTTCACTAAACCACTAATTGGGAATCGGGTTTCATATATATGTAACAAACCGGGCATGATTGATGTATATGCACCAGTTTGAGGGAGGGTGTTAGTTGTTACGTTTACAGATTAGTTTATGTATAAGTTAACCCTAATGGGCCTCGGTGATTAGAGCCCATTAGGTTAATCCTAACCTCGTCCACTTTATTATAAATAAACGTCTCGCCCCTCTCTAAAGAGTGTGGGTTTTCATCTTTAGACATACAAAGTAACTCGAATACCAAGGGGTGATTCTGTGCTTGCAATAATTCACCTTGATTTTTAATAGTTCTGTTTTGGGTCACATTCATTTTCTTTAGGCTACTGCAAAATTGGTACGACTCTGTTGCTCTGCTAAACTCTCCTGCATTAAGAGTCAATAGCGTTCCAATAACTCAGATCTAGTGGTAGGTAGTTGTCGATTGTGACCAAGGGGTTTTAGTTCAGCTGTAGATGAGCCACTGAATCATTATGTAGGACTGTTTGCAGGTTCAGATGGCATCTGCTAACATTATTCTGAAGTAATGTGCAGTCATTTCCTTACACCACGTCAGCACCATGTATGCAAGTAACTATATATACATACACACACATAACAAGAAATTATGTCATGTTCAGCACCACATTTAACTATGCATCTATCTATGTATATAGGGAATTTCTTAGTGTTGTGCGATCGAAGGATACCCGCAAAGTTGAAGAAGAATATCACCGTACTACTACAAGACCAACCATGTTAAACGGCACAGAGTGTTGGGCTACTAAGAAACAGCATGCCAATAAGATGAGTAGCTCACATGAGATTGTTGAGATGGATGTGTGATAAATCTTTGCGAGCTAGATTTAGAAACAACCTCCTTTGAGGAATTGTAGGATCGCACCAATAGAAGACAGGATGAGAGAAAATAGATTAAGGTCGCTTAGACATGTCTATGGGAAGTCGATCGATGCGGTAGTTAGAGGAGCAATATGGTTACAGAAGATAGTAGCAATAAGGGGAGAGGTAGACCGAAATTGACTTTAAAGGCGGTAGTTCCAAAGGTCTAGGTAGTTTAGATCTCATACAGAACGATGCCCTCAACGAAACTCATTGGAGAAAATGAATTTTAGCCAACCCCAATTAATTGGGATTTAAAGCTCAGTTTGGTATGATGCGTATATATATAAATATATACCTCTGTGTGTGTGTGTGAGAGAGAGAGAGGGGTAGACCAAAATTGGCTTTAAAGGTGGTAGTTCCAAAGGATCTAGGTGTTTTTACGTCTCATGCAAAATGATGGCCTCGACAGAGCTCATGGGAGAAACGAACTTTAGCCGACACCAATTGATTGGGATTTACAGCTCGGTTTGCGTGTATGAATACATACATATATGTGTGTGTGTGTGTTTTTTTTTTTTTTGTGTGTGTGTGTGTGAGAGAGAGAGAGAGGAGTACACAAATCTTTTCCAAATCGTGGGAGTCCATGCCACAACCCAATTTTGTACCCATAATCACCAAGTTTCAAACTTAACGCTTCCACAACCCTTAGCCCGAAAACACCAATCAGAACGATGCAGGCAATCCTGTTTTCCACTATCAATTATTTGGCACAAGATCTATAAAAGATAATACATTTGCATCCAACTAAAATTCACAAAATAGTCAAGGGAAGAAAAAAATGATTGATTCTTTCACGAGACAAATTCATTTCAGGAATTATACAGGATTTTGACTGTTAAATAGCACTTTCAAGATGATCACGTTTTATCTTCCTCTATTCCATATGCCGCTTTGATCTATGCATGCAGTTTAGTAGATTCATAAAGCACTATAATCAGGCTACCAATTTTGCAAGCTAGCAGTTGTAAAGTTTATCCAAAAAGTTGTAAAAATTCACCTCATGATGTTTGCGAGAAGCCTGGTGTGCAGGCCAGAGCGAATCAGATTTCAAAACGACATCACAAACCCTACAGACAGGTTGATCAGATTCATTGTACCTACATGCACAGAAAGGAAAAGTAACTAAGACACTACCTAAAACATAATCATGAATGTCTCCAAATTAGCAACGGTACTCATTTCTCACGAGAAGATAGCATTTCGAAATACAGCTCAACAAACTATAACTCGATTCCAAAAAAAAAAAAAATGGTCGAGGCTTTATGTTGCTGTTTTCCCTTTATAGATATATTAGTATATCAAATAAAACCCAAGTACTCTCTTTTCTAATTGAAGTGGGACATTCTAACCAGATCATAAAATCGATAACATAGGCTGATTATGGACTTCTATTTGGTACACAAATATTTGTTCAACGAAGTCATCTTGGCGGAACTTGAACTTAGCTTGGGATTCACAAGGGACCACTAACCTAAGGAATAATCACTTTTGACTAATTAAAGAGTTGTCTTCCAACTTAGATATACATTCACGTATCAAAACAAACAGACTCCTTCAAGTCTTAGAAAAGTAGATGGATTAGAAATAAACATCAACCAGATTTATATGCTTTTCAATGAGTCCAACACGATAGCACTTACTCTAGGGTGATTGCCACAAAATGAGTTGATTACCAAACTATGAGACTGTGATTGTACCCATGCTATTTTACAATCATATGTAATGTTGCTAGTTACACACATGATTCTGGGGAAAAAAACCCACTAGAAAATCAACTATAGTAAAATCAACCACTCAGCTCCAAATTCCACTAAACAAGAGATTTTATGAAAATTTAGTTATGTCATAGCACAAGACACGCTACACAACTGAAGACACTGACCACCATAGAGGGATGGGAGCCTCAAATCATTTTTGTTTTCTTTTCCTTTCTAAGGTGTTGTTCAATTAATATATTCAGCTTCTAGGTGGGAGTTAAGAGTTAAAACAAATAGGCACAAAAAAGTTGCGGATTTGCATGGTTTCAGTGCACTGACAATTGGGGCATAGGGCATATCATGTGAGGATTTCGGAAAAAGCAAGTTACCTCACGAGAGGAGATTCTATGCGCTTCTCCAGCTTATTGGCATTCAATTTAGCACGATAAAATGCCTTCTTTCTTGCTTGAGAATCCATTGCAACTTGCAAGGCCTTCTTTTTTCACTAGAAATATACAGCTCCCCTCAAACCTGAAATCAACCAATATTATTCAATTTCAGTGTACTCAAACTTTTGAGTATCTAAGGAAAAGTCATTAAAATTTGAAGAGTACTGATACTACAGGACAGCATGTAAAGATACATAAATCCAGAGCTACACGTCTTTGTTTTTCTGCGATCTAAAGACATAGACATCATAAATGAATGAAAAAATCAATATGGAAGCTAAAGTTTGCCACATGAAATGATGCATCCTTCCATATGCATCATTATTGTCTGATCACAGTCCAAAGATTCAATTTTCTCAATCATTATACTTCTGCAGGGTTCTGAAAGCTGATGCAATCCCCATAGCAAAAGCATCCCGCATTTCAAGGTTTAACACCCAATACAAGCACACCTAAATCCAAAAATTAGCTAAAAACAAAACCCATGATTGTGCATGGGGGTCCTGTAAATGTTACATACAAAATAACAATTGTATCGGTATGAATTTCCCCCACCAGGGCAAAATCAGGCACATTTACCTTTTACACCCAAAAGGAAACCAGAACCAAAACCATGGCTGATGGATAGACTAGGCCCGTTTGGTACATGTATCCCCTGTCAGATTGGTTGCATAGCCTACTGGTAATGCTTCAACCAATAGTTGCATTCAAACCACCAAAAAGGTCTCCTAGGATTCCAGTTTCGTGTTTAATTTGGCCAACAAATCAGGCCCTAAATTAAGGACAAGAAAATGTTGCCCGCGAGACCGAAACAAATTCACAATCCAAAATCATATGAAAAAACATACTAGAAAAACCTAATATAAATCATAAAACCCACAGCTTATTTTACGCAAACAACGCAATAGACCAACGTTCCTCAGTAGCTGAGTAAGTGATATGCATTGAGTATTTATACTAATAAATTGGTGGCAAACAGATTGACCAGAGAAAAACCCTGTATGAACCACTGGAACAATCAACCGTGATTGTATAGCTTTGGGATAGAGGTCAGTACCAATAACGGAATAACACCCACGATATTTAGTTGTTCCTTACTTTTCACGAAGCTTTTCAATGCGGTTATTGGCCAAGACTTAAAGACCGTGAAGTTGGCCAACGGGTCTTGACGCCGAGAGCTCCACACAATTGGACGACCACCAGACACCACACTCTCTCCGCAGTCGTCGCCGGTGAATAGTTGCGGTCGATCTCATAAGAGAGAGAGGGGGGAGTGTTGGAGGAGGAGGATGAGTTTTTTTAGGTTTTATTTAACCCGGGGAGTATCCCCAAATTCCCTCCGTTTTACACGTAATAAAAAGCCAATTTAAATGCCTAATTTGTGTTTTTTATTTAACTTTTTGCATTTTAAGTTTTGCATCTAAATTATTAATCCAAAAAAAATAAACGTATAAAATTATGAAATGTTAGGGAGAAAGTAATAAATCTCGTCCCCGCAACACCGGCACAAAATTAGTACCCTCGTAGAATTGAATCGTTTCAACAAAAATATTAGCAATTTTAATTGATTTTAGACAATTACGCAACCTGTACTTTTTATTTATATTACTTGTTATTTTTTTAAATTTCTATTAAGTTTATGTAAAAATTTTAAATTAACCATTCTTTTTATGAAAAAATTATAAAATTATACATATAAGTTTAAAAAGTTTCCCTGAAAAATAATTAGAAAAGTATTTTTATAATTGATTAAATGATATTAAATATCATAAGTTTTATTGATGGTTTATTTTTAAGTTGTGAAATTTTTTATTTTATATGTCAATTATAATTTTATAAAATAATTTATCTAAAAATTTTATATTATTTTTTAGCGATAAATTTGAAAACGGTATTATTTACAAGTAGTGGTAAATAAAAAAACCGATAACGTCGGATAAAAGATCACGGGAGGCAAAGGTTCGGAAAGATAGAAGATAGAAATAATAATTATGAATTTATTTAAGACGTAAAGATAACTTCTTAAAATAATTAAAATTTTATTAAGTACAAGGGAGTTAACTGTAATTTAGTAACTCGCATAAGTCATAAGTTCATAACCGGGAAACGTGGCGGCGTCCCTTTCAACTTTTAGGATCTCCGCAGTATCGCTTCCCGCGAGTCTTTCGTCGGCGAAACACAAAACCCTCGCCACGAGCCGCCGCACCGGCGGGGGACAACGTCACACAACACACACTTGTGCCCCCTAGAGAGAGAGAGAGATGGAAGAGCGAGTGAAGTGCTTGGCTTTGGTTGGAGCAGGAGCTGTGCTGGGTTCTGTCACCACGATAGCTCTTCTCAGGCTCTTTACCAGGTAAATGCATACACACAGTTTTGTACAATACCCTTCTATGTAAGAAACCTCATTGTACGTTTCTTCGCTGCTGTATGCATAATGTTATATGTTTTGGTTTTCATCAAAAAAACGGAAAGGAGTAAAGACTTAACTCATTCAGACCAAACAGTAATTTGTGGTTGAGTTTGAGTTTGAATGGTGGTCTGTTCATTTTTGTTAGTCTATTTATTTTTGTGAGTTCGATCTGAACAATTTCTCATTGTTAATGGGTTTTCATTAGAGTGGGAGCTTAGTGAGATGACGTGTATTTTTGCAGAAGTGTTGCAGGCCAATCCAGTAGGAAGGTGATTGATTCAGGACGTAAGTTCTAAGTTCTGGACACTCCTCTCTCCAAACACATTATCAATTTATGCGGAGCTTATTTAATGGTTTTAGTTTTTTTTTGTTCTCCCTTATTTGTAGAGAGCATTTTTTATTTTTGGAGGTAATTGAGTTTATAACTTCTTATATACCTGTTTACTTTTGGAGGTTGAACTTGCCTCTACGAAATGGTTTTCCATTGCTGATCTTTGTTTTGGGTTTTCATGGAAACGGTGGCTTTCTATGCTTAGTTTGATACATGAATTCACCCACTTATGGGATGTGTTGTACCCACTTCATTTGCTGGAAAATGTCAAAAAATGCTTCTTACAATCGTTGTTGATAGGTAAAGGAGTTATAGCTGAGACAGCTGTTAAAAGGGACCAGAACCAGGGAAGAGCTAGTTTAGACCTGTTTAAAGATGAGATAGTTTCAGAACAACTCACCAGGTACTAATTTTTACACACCTGATAAATTGAGTGCAGAAGACATAGAAACCTACCATGTTGGTAAATGAACATGCGTACTTGGTGTGTGAACATTTTGTTTGTTTGACTTTTGTGTCTTTGAAGATATCTAGGCATTTTTCAAGTAGGGAAGAAAGAAGGAAGCAGGAGGAGGAATGAGTTGACTAAATATTGCACACTGAGCTTGAACAATTTTTGTCAAGCTTATCACTTAAGCGAAATTTGAGCACCATATTAGTATTTACACTTGTGTGGACCAATTGTCAAAAACTGGCACTTTTTAATACCCAACACTTTTTAGGAATGCATTGGGTATGTTTCAGTTATAATTTGTAATTTTGGGCGGTGAGAACACTTCCTGAATAGTTAGATATTAATTACTAAGCATTCTTCTTGCTGGTTATGTATGGGTGGCCATCATTTGGTACAGGTATTCAGACCCACGGGGCTGGGTTCAAGCTAAGCGATGTGTGTGTGTGTTTATATACGTATATTTGTTTGTTATTAAAATAAACAAACAAACAAAGTCCCAAGCTTGGAGGGTTGTGCGCTAGGTAGCTGGCTGCCAATACATAAAAAGTCCTTATGACATGAATCATTATGAGTTATGCTTTGCCTTCCTTCCTCAACAGCCGGACACTATACATTCGTGAGCATAAAAATAAAATTCAGAAGGCTTGAATTTGCACTTTTTTGCTTTTGTGACCCTATTTATAGCATAACTCGTGTGTTCTCTTATGTCCTTAGGAATGTTCAGTTCTTCGGCATTGAGTCCCAAAATAAAGTGTCTGCATCTTATGTCGTTGTCATTGGTCTTGGAGGGGTTGGAAGTCATGCGGCATCTATGCTATTGAGATCTGGAGTCGGCAGGCTCCTCCTTGTGGATTTTGACCAGGTATCTATGTGTGAAGCCTAGCATCTTGAGTTTCGGTCCTCGTACGGACTTCTGTTCTTCATATCTCTTTTTTGTTAGCTTGGCCTTCTCTTTTTCCCCGACATGTTGTGCACATTACATGTCATTTGTCTCATTCCTGAGTCAAACTTGAATTTTGATCTCATTATGACTTGAACGAAACATAAGAACACTAGAGGCTTCTATTCTTCTTTGGTTGAGCTTTTTTTTCTCCCAGTAGAGCATTTCCATCTGGCTGCAGAAAAATGTTCCAGGAATTATTTTTAATTTATGCAAGCTGAGATAGGCAGATAAACTATTTATCATTGTCTTTTCAGTTATGTTTGCAAACTTCTGCAATTTAAACTGTATGGGTTCTATATTCTAATGCATTACTGATACTACTTTATGATCTAAACTAGGTGTCACTTTCATCACTTAACAGACATTCTGTTGCAACAAGAGAGGATGTTGGTATCCCGAAAGCCCATTGCCTTAAGAAGCATTTCTCATCAATTTTCCCGGAATCCCTTGTTGAGGCAAAAGTGCTATTGTATGATGCATCCTCTGAAGAAGAAATTCTTTCTGGAGACCCTGATTTTGTATTGGACTGCATTGATAACATAGACACAAAGGTACTCAGCCTTTTTATGGATTGTTTACCTTTTTAGCACATAGTATCTGCTAGCAGTTGATTATTATTATCCGTGAATACTTGCAAAGAAAGAATTTTTGGCTCACGTCGTATACTTTACAGTATCCGCCACACTTATTTCTGTCCAGAAGTTTAGAATTCTAGACATGCTTCATTTGAACCTAAAGAAGTTGCATCCACTAGAGTAGGGTACAATGCACATGTATCTACATTTGGCATGTTTGATTATTTGAGCAAGAGTGCATACTAGCATTAATGGATGCAGTTTCCTGTGTCATTTGGAAATGATTGTAAGTGCAGAGTCCTTTTATTGTACCTTGGAGGATGCAGTTATTTTGTTGAAAAGTGATTTGTTGGAATTTGCACATTATTAGCTTTCAGCAGAATATTTTGCACCACTCGCATTCCAGTTCTTAAGCGTCTTTCATGTATTCAAATAACATGCGACTGGCATGGAGGTTTTACTTCTCAATTTATGAGTTTTTGATTCTTAATATGTAATAGGTGGCACTTCTTGCAGCATGTGTACGTAGGGGGTTGAAAATTCTATCTGCAACAGGAGCTGGTGCAAGAGCGGACCCAACAAGAATCCGCATAGCTGATTTGAGAGAGTCAACAAATGACCCACTATCTCGAGCAGTAATTCTCCTTTTCTCCTCTATGATTGCTTGTGGAGTTCGGATTGCATTATGCGTCTACTTTATTTGGAACTATGTTAATATTGGAATGTTTAGTTTTATGCATTAAGTGTTCTCTCGTTTTTAATGTCTTTTTTGGGGGCCCTTCTTTTAACTTCTCTTATATGCATTTGGTGTTTTTAAATTTTCTGTTACTCCAATACATACTCTTCAACTGCAACCCATTTCTTTGGTTTTATCAAACAACTGTTCCTATATATTTCTATGCCAACTGCCATGTAATTGTTCAAGAACTGGTTCTCAGTATATGTTGACGATGCTTCTGATTCTTTATGTATTCTCTGATGGATTCTCTACCTTATGAGATCCTTTTGGAATCAATTTTGCGAAAAAAAGGGTAATGGCCCATGATTACATGAGGTGAATTTTTGTCCCTTCACTCCTTAAGTTAATTCTTTTTGTAGGTGAGATACCGATTGAGGAAAGATTATGGTATTGAAGGTGGCATTCCTGTAGTTTTTTCTTTGGAGAAACCCAAGGCAAAGTTGCTCCCTTTTAAGGGCCCAAGTGGAGAAGAAGAAAATCCTTCAGATTATCAGGTGAGGATGTTTACTGTTCCTTTCAAGTGCCGATAGCTATTTCTTATTAGTGTGAATGTGCATATTCTCCTAAATAACTTTGAGAGGAAGGTTGGAACCCTCCTCTTCCCCAATGCTTGGAACCATCTCGTCTGAATTACCTGTCCTATCAAGAACATTCTGACATAATCTCTACATCAGATAGTGCCGGGTTTCAGGGTTCGGATCATTCCTGTTCTTGGTACCATTCCTGCAATTTTTGGACAAGTTATGGCTTCTTATGTTGTCACGCAACTGGCGGGGTTTGAAGTTCAAACAGAGGCATTGGTGAATTTTGATACGGATCACTATCGCGTGCTCCATCAGCGCCTTATTGAGCATGAGGAACTATTATATGGCACATCCATGCAAGTACAGGTAGGGAGGTCTGTAAATGATTGGAATTTTTTTCTTATTGTAGTTAAAAATTTGCTTTGGGAGCACCATTAAGTATTTTAGGCCTTTATTCTCGTTTTGTGCTTAACCGTGGACAGCATGTTTTGAGTCTGTTGTACACAGAAGGGGATGTTTGACAGTAGATGTTGGAGATTTTCATTTGTGTGTGATGGGAGGGATGAATCCACCCTGCAGCATACTATATGTCGGGGAGAGTGTGGGATCTGCATAGGACAATATTTTTGTTTTGTTTATATTCCGGATGCAATTTAGTGCACTCTTTTTTAGTGCTTTTGGGAACTAATTAATTTACACAGGAGAAAGTCATCTTGTATTTTATTGATTCTTGTAATATTTGCTACAAACGGATATCTATCTAGATTTTCTTCCACCCTGAAGGAAAAGGGAAGAAAGTGATTGTTGGAATGGTTTTTAATAGCATGTAACATAGATTAAATCCTCTTTCGTAACTAAGTGTAACGATTACAAGCATCATTTTTTATTGGTTTGGGTCGCTCTTTAAGGTAGATGTTGAAGAAGTTGCATATATTGTAAAAGAATTGTGGCGTGGAAGAAGTGCAAGAGATGAATCTATGAAAGATGTTGGGCGAGGAATGTGGCGTTCTATCAATGACTTAATGCTCGTGAGGTATGAAATGCTTTTGGACTTGGCATATTATGAATTCCATTGAAATTTTCTTGGCCAAATAAGCTTGGGAAGCAAGTATTTGTTTGAATATGCTGCACGAATTATATGCTGCACCTTTTATAATTCCTGTCAGGCAAGAAAGTTTTGGCGTCATTCATTATGTTTCCTTGAATACATAACGTTATGTTTCGGGACTTAATATAGGTGCTTATGCATTAGTTTAAGCTTTTTTTTTTCTTTTCTCTTGATCTGAGTATCTCTTGTGATCTCTTGACGCAACACCTGAGACGTGCGGGATCCAGAACTAATTGTTAACTTCGTTTAAACAACACAAAAAAAAAACAGCTGCTGCATTAAGATATGGGGAATTTTAATATTCTACATGTCCTGAATGACTGGTTTTGTTTTGTGGCAATAACTTGCTGGATGCTAGCATGTTTTACTGGATGTCTTTACTCTGTACAATTGACCATTAGAAGTCTTTCAAGATGTCATTTGATGTACAAGGATCATATGTATGTCATAGCTCGTATATGATGCGTTAGTACGACCTGTTGTCCTTGTAAATTTGTCTGTTTCATCCTCGGTAGTTGAGTGTGTCCTATTTTACTTATACAATTCTGCTGTTTTGTCACGGTAACATATCAGGTGGGATCGTGCAAAGCCAGCATCTATATCAAATTTAATTCTTCTAAGGTTTAAAGAGGTATAAATTGTTTGCCAGTATATTCTGCTAACCTCATTTTAGTTTGAGCTTTTCTTTCCTTTCTTTTTTCATTTTCAACTATGTTAATCAAATTGGAGCTTTATTTAATTTGAAAATTCCACCATTAGTTGTCATATAGTGTAGCTTCTGATATATTGAGGCTTAACATAGATAAACTTTTCAGGTAGAGGTTGGTATCCATCAGAAAAGTGATATGTATGCTTATTTAAAAGTTCTTCAGTTTTTCAGCATATATTTCAACTATAGTATCTGATATTAGTGTCTTGTTGACTTCTTTTCTTTCATGTCTAATTGGATATTATCTGGTCCCCTTTTTTTTTGTCCCCACTTTAGGCTGATGAACACGAGTTGAGGACACTTGAAGATATAAAGGACAATGAACCAGAATTTTTCTCGAGGGTAACATCTGTGCTGAAGCGCGCTGAGATAGATTTCGGGTTGTAACTATTGTTTCTGCTCCATTTAGATTTGAAGCTATTCCTCCCAAAGACTGCAATCAGTTTTTGCGCTAATAGGTCTCACTGTGGATCAGCCGTTAGGTATTTCACTTTTTGTCAAATCGCTTGATAGTAACAGTTGATGTGTCTTGACTGAAGCTGGATTCACAGAGCTGAGGGAACTTGTTTTTGAGGGACTGTAATATTCTCTCAATCCCATGGAACAAGAAGACTGTGTTTGGATCTTGGTTTTTCTGAAACCCATTGGTGGGGAAAATGAAAATAAAAATGAGCAATGGACTTCAACTTTTTTCTTTAACTTTGCCCTTTTTTTTTTTTTACACCTTCCACAAGTTCCTCTACAAGATCAAGATCCAAGCAGTAGCTGTAGAAGGGATTTGGCTCTTGTTGTAGTATCTTTCTTGTGGTGCATTTTATTTGCTTCTTGTGTACTTGCAGTGGCTATGATGTGAGTGGATGTACTTCTATTCAAAAAGGTATCTTGCTTGTAGTGTGCAGTTTTATTTGGTTTAGCCTTTTGTTTTCTCACTCCCAAAACTCACACGACTGTGTTCAAAGGTGCTAAGAATGTTTGTTTGATCAACCTTTCGATTGGTAAACATCATCGTATAAAAGGGTGCTGCCCTCCTAGAATGCAATAAAAAGGGGGTTGAGCATTTTTTTCAAGCAAAATACGTGAGAAGATGGAATTTATTGAAAGCAGCGTAACGCTACTAATAACTACTAACTCACTGACTGCATAAGAGCACGACCAGTCATAGGTAGAGCGGAACGTCGACCACACGGAACTCAATTGCTAATAGTTGGCAAGGAAGAAGAATGCCCTTCGAAAATAAGGCAGTCAATAGCTAGTAGTTGCTAACATTTGCTTGGAAGGTTACGACTTTATCGAATGTAAGGTTGAACCTGTGAATTTGATGCATGAGTGCTTCAATTTGAAAAGTTTAGTGTATTTGGGGCATGCTTCGAATTCGCATAATGTGCAAGGTAGATAATTTCAAATTGTAGTTACTTTTTTGTTAGTTAGAAATTGGTCTGGAGAAAGGAATCGGTAATGGAAAATGATAACGGAGGAGTTAAATTGTTTGCTTGGCGGGGAAAAGCGACTAGGGTTGGATGGATGAACATGGATGTGTACCTTGAGGTCAATCGAGAGTTGATTTTGGTTTTTTGGTGTTGTTATAAAGCATGTCGGACGGTTGGGTAAGAAAAAACGACGTGTGAATCATGGGCCCACACTAACACGAAAAAATCCATCTTTTGAAGATCGATCAAGAAAGCCGAGTCGACGAAATGGGTCTCTTGTATCCCTTTGTTTTTTTAGTCTCCTTGCTTCGTAAGTCAATCAATCATTCTTGTCGTGATGTCTTAGGTTTCACATAATGGATGTGTGTCGTATGTAAGCAAAAGTAGGAGTGTGAGCATAAAGTATTTTAAAAACACTCTAAAATACTAAATTTTGCGAGAGTGAGGGTTGAAAGAAGAGCGTAGAGCAGGAGTTAGGAGCGGTAGTAGGGGCTATTCTATGGACTTTGGCGTTTAGCTATGTTGGCATAAAATGGCCTCATTTTGGCATACAAAAATTGTTCACAGCCGGTCAGTGTTTGAATAATTTTTGTACATCAAAATAAACGTCATTTTATTGCATAATATGCCATGTTATGCGAATTGCACATCAAAGTCCCTCAATATTATGTGACATGGGAAGAATAGAAGAAATGATGATTGTAATATGTATATATACTTATTATAACTGTTTTAATAATTTATTTTTATGAAAGAATTTTAAAAAATAAAAAATTATAATTAAGAGTCTTAATAAATTTAGTAACAACGAAAAAAATTAATTTCTTACTATTTTTAATGTCTTAGAATTGTGTTTATTATTGTGCAACTATTTAAATCATTACATTATATTGCTCGTTCGGATAGAACACGTGGAAAAAAAAAAACACTTGATGGAAGCACTTTTATAAGAAAAGAAAAATAATTGAATTCTACAGAAAAATTGATTTCTTTTTATATTATTTCTGTTGTTAGTTTTTAGTATTCGTACTTCCAAACAAAATTATAAAAAATGGAAAAAAAAAAAGAAAGAAAGGGTAAAAAAGGGAATCTGAACCTGAACCTATCGAACAACCGTTACCATATGATCAAAAGATAAAAAACCCCGTTACCAAAATTCAGGATTTGTGGCTCCTCATTGAAGAGTCTTCCTCCTCAAATCTCCCAGTTAGCCGGTCAACCGAATAATTCAACTGTATCACTGCACAAAATCTAGAGAGAGAGAGAGAGAGAGAGAGAGAGCTGAGACGACATTCATGGGCGTAGAGTTTAGGGTTTCTGATAATTTACTCTGATAAGTTCCTCTTCGCCCCATGGCTTCGAGCGTCTTCTATATTCTCCTATGCTTTCCCGCTCTTTTTCACACCTCTCTCTCTGGTAAGTCAGTTGGATTGTACATTTTGTCTCCTAATTTGATCCTTCATGTCCAACCGATCCTTTTTTTTTTTTTTTGGTACATTTGAACAACGATGCACCTCCATTCCATTTGGTTGCTGAAAAAATGGAGGAATATCCAAAATGAATAGCAGATTCCTTGCGCTTTATTGAATTATATACTAAATCGTGGTGGCTTAGGAATTTTAAGAAGTTTTAAGTACCTATTGTTTTCTGACTTTCCTTCTCTGGCAAGGGTTTACTGTTGTCAATTGGTGTTGAAACGCGTGTATCATGTATGTAGCCTAAAATGACAGATTCAAGTTTGTGTTGAGACTATGGTTTTGTTAAGTTACCATTGTCCCCTAAGCGCTTATGCTGTTAGAAAATTCCCAACAAGGGATATCGAGCTGTCTAGCACCTGCAATCGCATATTGCACATGGAGATCCAAAGGCAAACAGGATGCAAATGTGGGGCCTATGCAAATGGAGAGTTTAGAGACCGTGTTAAGTCCAATTCTCTCCAAAGCTCAAGTAATTAGGAAATGGGTCAAACAATGTCTATCAAGCTCCCACAGCATGTAGGCTCAAGACAATCTCTTGATTCTATGAGGTGTCTTACTCTTTTTCTTTTCTTTTCTGTTTTTTTTTTTTTTTTTTTTTTTTGTTGGGGGGGTTGTTGTTTCGTTTTGGGGTTAATGTGTTTCTTACTTTGGTTTCAATATTGTAGTTTGTCTTCAATTATTTTCATCATCATGATTGATGTGGCCAGTGGGTCTTGTGACTGTATTGTCTTGAAAACAGATCACCTCCTAATCTTTGTTGTTGTTTGCTTTGGTTATAGTATTGATTTGTATGCTTCGATTTGATTTCTTTATTGATTTGAACAGCTCCGAAAGATGTGAAGATGCTGGAGTCAGTTCCTGATCTCCAGAAGTCAATGTACAGGGTTGTTGATGGGTTTCCTTGTGTACGACTTCTTAAGCTTTCTGGAGAGATTGGTTGTTCAAGTAGGTGTCCGAGTAGTTCACCTCATCATAGCTTCATGTATTACTTTTTCATAACTGCAAAGCATTTTCCATGCATTATCATTATCCTTCATTAACAAGTTTTTTATTATATCCCTAGACCCTGGCCGCGAGAAGGTTGTTGCTCCAATTGTAAGATACAAGAATGTTGATAAGTTGGCTCAGCTATCTGCAATAGTGGTGTCATTACATGAATTTGACAGTTTTTTCCTAAGGTATCACTTTTTCAGATATTTTTTCTTAAAAAAAGTTTGTAATTACTTCTTTTTTGATACTTTTCATGGTATAATACATACTTTTACACGATAGTTCTACCTGCTCCCATCTGATAGTCGTATCCGAGTGCGTGTAACATAGGTTCAATGAATGTGTTTTGAGAATGATCAGCGGATGACTTTAAATTCTACAAAGCACTAAGTAAGCCCATCCTAATGAAAAGAGAAACTATGATCTCTATTGAAGCATCCTACTCAAAACCAATTGGCAATGAGTGGAGAGGCTGAGGCCACGCATGCGCATATGTTAGTTTTAGAGGTAATAATTACTTGAAAAGTAACATATTCTAACACTTCCCGCATGTGCAATCTTGACCTGCACGTGGAGAGGTAAACAGAGTATCCACAACACACGGAGCGATGAAACATGATGAAATTTAAGGCACAAACAACAGTGTAATCAACTAAGAGAGCTTGTCCAAAAGCCTCAGAAACCCTACTATAATACCATGTTAAAACATCCAACTCAAGAATATTTGGCAATGAGTGCAAGGGTCGCCCAACCTCATATACTACCTCCGTCCCGGTTTGTTTGTCCACTTTTTGACTTTTACATGTCCCAAAATATTTGTCCATTTTTAAAGTTGACTTGTGAAAATTATCTTAATGCCCCTCTTTTT
Source organism: Arctostaphylos glauca (assembly GCA_019985065.2). Taxonomy (NCBI): domain Eukaryota; kingdom Viridiplantae; phylum Streptophyta; class Magnoliopsida; order Ericales; family Ericaceae; genus Arctostaphylos; species Arctostaphylos glauca. The sequence goes on from JAHSPW020000008.1 coordinate 3,309,774, forward strand.
TTAAAAAACCACACTTTGAAAAACGTGCACTCTCATTTAATGCTTAAAAAGTTAAGGGTATTTTTGGAAAGTTAAAACTTTTAAGAGTAATGATTATGTCCCCTTAATAAGTTGGAATTTCTAAAATGGACAAACAAATTGGGACGGAGGGAGTACTAGTTTTGGAGGTAACTATCAATCAGTGTGGTACAAAATCTATAAAAATCTAACAATCTCCATATCTATGACACGTGATTGTGAACTTGCAGTTGACGTGTAAATGAGGATTAACTTGGAAGTTTTCAAATCATGTCTATGTTTTGACTTCTTTCTTGTACAGGTGCAATTGGTTCTAGTGAAGCCAAGCGATATTTGATCTTGTTGATCTTGTAAAGTATGCATTCTTATGAGAAGCTTCATCTAATTGCTTAACTTTAACTTCAATCATCTATTGAACTGGTTTATGCTTTAAAAATTGGATCATGACCACACCGGGCGATAACTTCTTACAGGTCTCAGTGGTTATGTACTTAGGAGTATACATCTGACGGAATGATTTCTGTTTATGTTTTGGTTTATTATGTGGTTATGTTACTGTTTGATCCATTATTCTTCTTGCACTATCAACTGGTTAAACAGTTTCGTACATTGTTGCTAATTTTGTTTCTTTTGTTTCCTTTTCAGAGTATCAAATGATTTGGATTTTGCTAAAAATATAGGTGGTGTTTTAGTTGAATCAGGAACTGACGTCGAAAATGAGTTAGAAGGTAGGTGCAGTTGCCTAGTAATCATCAGTTTTGACAATCTTGACGAATGAAGGCCTCTTTTGAGGCTATTAACAATGATGTTTCTCTCTGGTGTAGGATTTTCTATGGATGAAAAGTTTCCCCAAGCTAAATTCTCTCCTTATCAAAACATCAGTTATCAATGGAACCCAATTGTATGTAATGAATTACTTGTGAGAAAAGATTCCTCTTTTTGTTGTATGTAAATAGATGAATATTTTTACGTATATGAATGTAATTGATACTATATTGGAACACATTTATATGGAAGTACACAATGAACCAAGGCCTACCAATTTTACAATCATGAAGATGAAGGATAATATGGTCTGACTGAAATGTTCTAGAGAAAACCTGGTTTGAGATTTCTATTACTTGGAGGGACAATGGTAGCTTGTAAGGCGGGCTGCAGCTGGTCTAGACTTTGCGCCTTCATCATTAAGTGTTATTTTACTTTCCATCTCCTCCTTAATGTTCAGATTTTTCACTTGCTTTTCCCTTTGAAATCCAAGCATGGCCTTGATTCCTTGGCTTTTGACATGAACAGTTGCATCTAAAAGAAGATAGAAATGCCCATAGATTCTGATCAAGTTCTGTTCGCGGTCAAATAACATGACTTTATAGCATCTCTAAAAGACTACATGAATTCTGATCTTCCTCACCTTGTTAAACCTCCTTTCATTACCCAGCTCATATTGCTTTGCGTATAGTATTACTCAGCCACGAAAATGGAATATTTTCAGCAACATCTTAGTAAAGAAGAGATGAAAAATTTATAATCAAATTATGTCAAAAATAGTTTGGACCACATTGGTATGGACTAATATAGAGTGAAGGTTTGGCAGGGCAAATAGAAAAAATGAGCTATAAAGCTCGTAGAACCTAATTTTAACTGTCATTACTATTCTGGCAACTTTATTTGGATGTCTAATTATTATAAAAATCGCTTCAAATATAATTTTTTCATTGCCTTAAATTCTTACAAAATGATGTATATAAGTCAACGAGTGTCTCACCATAAAAACTCCAAGTTTCATATTACGTTCCCAGTCCCTTTTCTCGTACTAAAACGATCCGTTTTCCGGCTCTAGCTGACATCATTTTGACTAGAGCTTCGATAAAGAACTATGGGTACACATTTCAATTAATTTTGGGGGGGAATCTCTCGGCATAAGGGAGAGAGGCCGCTGCTTGTAGCAACTTAACAAGGGATGCTTTATTCCCCCAAGTTATGGGTGTCTGGGTATTGCAACTCGTTGCTAGAATTGTTAAAGCATTAAACTTGAAACGAAATGGTAATGAGTGGAGAGACACATAAGAATAATGTACTAGATTAAGACATAGTAAACTCCCTGCATGTGGAGAGATAGATCAAAGAAGCAGATGACATAAAAGATACTGTAGCTTGATAGTGAGAAGGAAAAAAAGGGGTGGGTGGTGTTGTTAGTCTCCTTTTGTATTTTGTCTCGATGCCCTACTTGTCTTCTTTGGTGGAACCTTTTCGTGTTGCTTATACCAGAAGAAGCTTTCCTTGAGAATTTGAAACCCCTACTGCCTGATGCCCCTTCCCCAGGGTTTCAACTTTTAACCAATTTCAGTTGTTGGAATCATATTAGTAACTGCTGAATCCTTGTAATGCGTTTAGTTAGTTTATTCAATAAGTTGTGTTAGTGGAACTGTATATTTAAAACTTAGCTATGTAATTATGTAATACGCTTCAGTCGAAGAATACTTGAATAACTATAAGATCACATTATTAGCTTTAGCAATCTTATATATGGTGATCTCCTTGGTTGTAAGGCAAGTTATTGAATAAATTTGAAATAAATGTTACATAACATTAATAGCTTTTAGCCATCCTAGATATGGTAATCTGATTGGTAACCTTATTTTCAACGATAGGTTTACATCTGAAAACTCACCATTTAGTTTGTGATATTCCTTTGTTTGTTATGAGCTTGGCCTTTAGGGAAGTTCCGCGACTCCTCTTTCTTTGATTGGTTTGTTACAGAGCTAGTTTCTGTTGATTGACTTTAGTTTGTTGTTTCTGTGTAAAGTTCTTGCCTCAGTTTATGCATGTAATTGTTGCGCCATTCCTTGTTGACCCTATCTTCGAGTTGCTATTATGTAATGTTCTTCAGCACAAAAGTCATTGATTTTATGTGGTCTTTTAGTTGCCAGTGTGTACTTTGTCTTTCTACTTGTATAATTAGGATGAGTGAGCTTGATACTTAAAGTGAATTCACCAAAGAAACTTGGCATCTAGAGGTTCAGTAAAAACGGTTTTTGACACTAACATGTGTTGAATTTTGAAGTCAAGAGGTTTCGTTAACTATTCCATTTTAGAAGCTAAAGCATCATTGTTGTCAATTGCAGGGATCTGGTACTATGTGGAACAATTACGATTTTCCTGTATTTCTACTTTCTGATAGTAGCACCTCGACCTTGAAGGAGGTATTGGTTATTTTGTGATTTGCTTAGCCAGAAATATTGTACATATAACTATTGGTCCGATGAGTAAAAATTGGGTTAAAAAACTATTTCTGCGCCCATTAGAAATTGATGAAGATTCATGGTGTACTATTTTTAATACCAGAACTTGCTCCCCCTACTTTAGATGGTGTTCAAGTTGTGGTTGGGCTTCCTGCTGGTAGTGTTGTAGTAGATGATGGTCCTAGGACTAAACAGACTACCAAGGTCAAGCAGTTTAAAGTCCAGCAAAAAACAGAGGTTAATGAATTTGTGGCAAAATACAACTGTCTAACTACTTGGCTGAATAAAAAACACAAATTTTGGTTTTGACCAGCTACGTGAGGTGTCTCCAGTAATATTAAAGGAGCAATTTATTTTAACCGCATGGACTTTGTGGTCATTTCTCTATGCTGCAGTCTTGGTTGCTTGATTGAGGTTTTGTGCATTTAATGCTTTCACTCGCACATTCAGGCTGCCATAAAGAATGAAGAGAACAAGAAAGCTTATACTGCTGAAGTTGCAGAATTTGATCTGGTGATGCAGGTTAGCGATTGTGGTGGTGCATATTGAATGATTCAAAATGTTAAAACTGATATAAGTAACACTTTACAAGGTCGATATACATTTTGTCATTTGTATACTTCATTTTGATTAGACAACAAGATCGGGGACTCGCGATTCAGAATCTTGCCTGAAAGAAGAGACGTGCCTTCCATTAGGTGGATACAGGTGAAATTCCTTAGATTTTTCTGGTTCCATGGTGCTTTTCAATTACTATTTAAATGTGGATTTAGCAGATGTTGGGTGGTTATAAGACCATTGAAGGTTATTTTTGGGTTCAAACAGCCTTTGCCCATCCCCCTTTTGTTGTTTGCTTTGGCATTCAGATACTGCTATCATGGACATAATATTAACTAGAACGTGGCGTACTTGGTTTTCTTGAATACTATAGCTGTCGACTTCATGAGTTTGGGCCATTGGGGTCAATAGGAGAACACTGTCATGTAAGGAGCGTGAAGTATTCTGTGGTCAGCTTCAGTTCGATTGAACTTGGAAGCCCATTTTCAACCTTTTGGATTCACGCTAGTGGAACATTTTTGACGTTTTGCTGCCAATTGAATTCGTTAATTTAGGGTCGACAGGCGAGCAGTGTGGCGTGATGAGTCTGTGATAACTGATAAGCTTAACATCGGTTAATTTGGAAGAAGACTTTTGCCATTCTACTTCATTCTTGGGTTTTCAAGTTTTAAGCAAAACATAAATTTCCTTACTTTTTTAAGTTGAAGTTCTCACATGCTAGCCTGACCTACACGCATACTCTCACCATGTGATTAATAAGAGATCTCACTAAAGAGAGGAGTGATAGCATGATCGGGATGAAAGTCTTGTTGGGAAAAAATCACAGAAAACTTGGAATCCGTCATTTGCCTCTCCATGTGCTACTCCGTGTCTCCCAAGCTAGCAAATCCTATAAACCCTTAGGCCCTAGTCCCTTGTGTATATGTTAAGCTACCAATTATACAAAAAGCTTAAGCTGTTGAAACAGGTTCGACAAGGTATATCAAGCTATCCAACACCCTCCTTTACGTGCAAGCCTGTCTTGCACATGGAGATGCACACTTTCATACATCGAGTGGCAGAGAATAAAAGGGGAGAAACATCATAGAAACGGGCAACAAACGAAGTGGAGAGACTTAAACCCAAGCCCTCTTCGAAACCAAAGCTCTAGTACAATATTAAGTTACCAATTATCTCAAAAGCTTAAGCTGTTAGTAAATAGGATCCAAAGGCATATAGTATATGTCGCTTAGACACACAGGAGGCCTAATGCTTGTTTGATGAAATTAACTTGGAAGTAAAATATAAGTTGGTAACAATAAAATAATGTTGATTTTAGTAAGTAATATCTAGTAATCGTTTTTCCTTAAGGGCTCGGTTTGATTACGATTGCAACTTTCTGGAATAGTTAGTGAGATTTCTTTGTGCACACTTCTTTCTAGTGTATGATATATAGAAAAGTTGTATCTTATTTGCTTCTTTGGTTTTTGGTATTCCCTTCCAATAAGGGAATTGTTCATTTTTGACACAACATGATGCAATTCTCTCTCCTTTTTTTCCCTTTTAAGGCATTGAAATTGGGAATGCTCATTTATTTAATGTTAGAAATTACCATCCCGGTTTTAGTACAGAAAAAATTGCAAAAGTTGCAGTGAGATTTTCTTTGGGGTGGTTTGCGGGGAGGAGTTCAAGTACCATATAGTAGATTGGGATACAGCTTGTTCACCGACAAGAGAAGGGGGATTGGGGGTGAGAGGCTTGCTATATTCAATCAAGTTTTACCAGGGAAGTGGCTAGGGAGATTTGCTTGTAAAAGAGATAGGTTGTGGAGAAAAGTGGTTTGTGTGAGGCATGGAGAAAATTGGGGTAAATGGTCTTCACGAGAGTTGCGTATGCCGCATGGGGTGGGGTTTTAGAAGGGTATCTAGAAAGGGTGGGATGAGTTCTTTGGGCACACTAGTATTAAGGTCGGGATGAGGAGGATGAGATTTTGGGATCATATTTGGTGTGGCGGTGAACAGTCGAGGGATGCTTATCCTTCTATATTTCAGGTTGCGGACGATAAGGAGGTTACGGTGGCGGACTATTTAAAGATAGGGGTGCAGGATTGAGAGATTGTTGAGTTGTTGATCCTAGTGGGCAAACTGTATGATTTTCGCAGTCTGGGAGAAGATTCTTTGCAATAGAATGCAACTAGAAATGGGTCTTTTCAGGTTAATCCTTTTTCCCACATTTTGGTTGGTGGTACTCATACAAGCTTTACTTGGAAAGTTATTTGGTGCGCAACTGAGGACAAGTTTCTTACCATAGATAACCTTGTTTGGCGTAGCAACGTTTTTCATAATCGGTGTTGCATGCGCTTGAGTGAAGGAGAATCAGTGGGGCACTTTTTAATTTATTGTCCGGTTGCAAGGAAGCTTTGTGCTACGGTTTTCTTATGGTGGAATGTGGAGTGGGTTTTCTCCTGTTCGGTGATAGATTTGGTTCAAGAATGGTTTGGGGCTCGAGTGATAAAAGATGACAAAATTGATTCCACTTAGTGTGATGTGGTATATTGGAGAGAGCAGAATAGTAGATATTTTGATGGAGTTGAAAGGACATTATATAGGTTTAAGAGTCTTTTTCTTTCTACTTTGCTTAGTTGGGAAGCGAGGGAGTGTAATCCTACCCTTGATCAATTTCTTGGTATGATAGATTCTTTTGGTTTATAGAGAGGAGGATAGTGGGTACACAGGTTTGGTTTTGTTTGGTTTTTAGGTTTTTCATGTATAAGACCTTTTGTCCTTCTTTTGTATATAGGTGGCATCCCCTTGATGCCTTTTTTCTTTAACTTAACTTAACATTTATCAAAAAAATTAGTACTGAAATTAGGAAAGCTAAGTTGAACATGTTTTCTTTCTATGAGGGAAAAGAGGAATGCTAGTTGCTTGTGGTTGTGGTTTTGAGTTCCTTGGCTTGTATTCTAATAGTATGGTATGGATGAGATCGATCACCAGTTATTGTTTACATGCGGATGGAAGTTAATTAGTTATTCTTTGTGGGCTGGATTTTTATCACCCTTGATCCCTTTTAATTATTGGCTTTGTGATACTGTGTCAATTTTTCCGCCACTGTTGAGTGTTGGCTCACCAGAGGCGGTTTTGTTGATTGAGATTTTGCTGCTGTTGGAGGCCATGTTTATAATAATTTGGCCAGCAAGTTAAGTCATAAACAGAGTTGCGATTTTTAGACCTAACCAGATAATGTTTGCTTTGGTTTCCTTATTTGTTTTTTGTGGGTGACTATGTGCTGGCTTCTTGGGGGCATAACCAAGTTTCTTCCTTTTATCCCAAGTCTCAGCCTATAGCTTCAAGAGATGGAGTTTATTGTTTTGTACGGGATTATGGAGAGTCTATTCATGGATAAAGTTGAGGTTGGATGTTCTATGGAAAGACACTTCCATATAAGTAAATCTTGTATGAAGCTTTGTGGTGTTGCACATTGCTCATGAATTGGCTGTATAAGGTTAATATACGGACAAAAGGGTTGGCACGTTATATTGATCTTTATTAATCTTTGATGTGAAGGGCAGTGTGTGGTCAGCACTTCCACCCATCAATACTTCGTCTTCAGAATCATCTAAGCATATCATATTAGCGGTGGCATCTATGGATTCTGCGTCTTTCTTTCGTGACAAAAACCTTGGTGCAGACTCCCCTATATCTGTAAGTTCAAGGCTCTTGACCAAATTTTTGTCATTGCAGAATCCAATATGTTTCTTGATTGCTTTTATAACCAGGGTCAATGCAAATGAAGTTTATCTAAATCAATGTGTAGGGATTGATTTCGTTGCTGGTGGCAGTTGATGCTCTTTCTCGTTTTGAAGGTTTGGATGATCTTGGTAAACAGGTGTGTATATTGGGGGTATAAACATGTTTCATATAGCTGGTGGCATGATTGCTTATTTCTGAGTTGTTTAACGGAAGTGTATGCTTTTGTTAGGAAGTTGATAAAACTTACATCAGCTCTCTTGAATTACTTGTTTCTGGTGACTCTTTAGTGAAATGTGATTCAATACTGTGTTTGAGTATCTTCAGCATACATTTTGATTTGTTTTGCTGGTTATCGCATGATTTTCACACCTTTTTCCTTGTCAAAGATTAATTGTTGATCTGCTTGTGGCAGTTCGGTTATTCTGATTTTTTTTTTCCATTGCTGATAATTATATCCCCCCCCCCCCTCCTCCCTCCCTCCCTCCCTCCCCTCTCACTCTCTCTTAATTGCAATTGCAGCTAGTTTTTGTAATTTTCACTGGAGAGGCCTGGGGTTACCTTGGTAGCCGAAGATTTCTTCTTGAACTTGATCATCATTCAGATGCTGTCAATGGGCTTAACAGTTCGTTAATTGACATGGTAATCTTCTCACTTTAGCTAAATTACTCTAATTTCAAAAGTTACCGCATTTTACATCACAATTTAAGATGAATGTGGTGATATTTTTGTCAGACAATCTTGATAATCTGAATGTGAGTTTGGTTCAGTATTTTGTTGTAGTATAGATTTTCCATGTCTGCAATCCCCATCAAGTTTCACTATATCAAAATTCACGAATCTTATACCATCAAGGAGCTATACAAGTGAAAAAGGCCATCCAATTAAACTTCAATTTGATAGAAAACTTTGCGCACGTGGCAGTAAAACAGACTTAGTGGCCAAAGAGAAGAAATCTCACAAAGATCATCTATGTTCGAAAGGTCTCATCTTTACTTGTTTCCAGTTTGATTTGAGACGAGGATTTAACTTCTGCTAAATATCCTCACTTGTAATGATTTGGTTGCAACCATTTTTGTATACGATTAAATATTTTTGGGACATGAATTGAGTTAGTGCCATAGTGACATCATGAAAGTTACGGATAATAACTTGTTCGTCAGAGTCGTAAATATTGGTAGTAGAATACTAGTGTCCTGAATATGTTTCTTATAGTTCCAGTGAAGCCAGAATGGTAAAACATCCTTGAAACTACATTTTAGGACTTTGTGCTTCATGATGTGGTAGTCAGAGATGATGCTGAACATTATAAGGCTATCTGGTGTCAAGGTTCTCAACTTTCAAGTGCCTGCATCATAAAGATGGGTAACCTGTACATGGATGGTTTTATAGCAGTAACCACGTGAATTAAGTGTTGTTCAATGTAAGCTTTGGATTGCTGTTGCATTAGCGAATGGATGATGCTATGACTATCGATGCTTGCCACTTTTTATGTTTGACAATGTGTTGGAACATACTGACTTCTGCAATGTGGATAATTATACATAGATTTTGGAAGTTGGATCTGTTGGGAAGGGATTCAGTCAGGGAACCAAAAGTTTTTTCGCTCATTCCACACAGGTGAGAAATCTTCTGTTGTTGTAGCTAATTGATACCTTCCTGCATATTAAATGTACAATTCCTGATTCATGTCTGCTTTTGGATTAACATAGTTTTTCAGTTTGCAATCATGTCTATTGCGCAATGTGCTGATGTTGCTCACTTTGGAAAAAAGGTAAAATTAAATGGTGGAAATGGTGGCAGATGTCGTGACTGATGATTGTGGCCATGTGATTGAGGTGGGAGATTGGTGTTCTTGTTTGAAATTATAGCAGTCTAGGGATATGATTCTGTTGTGTGCGGCAGCAGTGGTGGCAGTTTTCAGAAGAGGGGTGATGGAAACAACACCGCACCCCCCTTTGTCCACTAAATGCCCAACACATTTTCTTGATTGTCTCTTCATACTAGTAGTATGTAAATGCACTTCCCAATGACTTGTGATATTTGTTTAGAGAAAAGCTTAAGTGATGCATAAATCATACAATTGAACTGAAGCAAAACCTGGTCATTTGGTACTTGTTCTCGTCCTTTTGTTTCTTGACTTGAGGTGCACAATCTGTATGTCTAGTTTTGCTCAGATATGGCAGTTTGGCTACAGGGAAGTTTTCATGGTCAAACAAGTTGCATCACTTCTCTCGTAAACAAGTATCTTTGTAGCATTTTTTTTGCTTTTTGACAAATGGGTTTTGACATTCAAAATTCTGCATGGCTATGCCTGATACATTTCTAAGTTGTGCTTGTAGGTATCAGCTGCCACAAATGAAACATTGGACGCTTTACAATATGCTCAACATTCACTTCAATCTAGTGGCATTAAGATCTCAACAGCTGATGCGTCAAATCCTGGCATACCTCCATCATCATTGATGGCATTTCTGAAGAAGGTTTAAGATACTCTACACAAAATTCCTGGTCTCTATACTTCACACTGTCTTTTTTACCACTCAGACATTATTCACTGTTGGTCCTTCTTACACATTGAATGAGGGGGTGCTAGGAGGGAGGCTGAATACACACTTAGCTTGTTGCACTGTTCTTGCATACAATAAACCACCTATCTTTAAGTCTCTACCCTCCTTCCTTCCTTTCTTTACCATTTCCTTCCATTTGGCGGTCACAGCTATGCTGCAACTACCTAGAACCTGATAGTGCTACCCTGCCTCTAATGTCTGTTGCTATGATTCAATCTTTATAGTTATGTGGATCAAAGAAAGTAAGCAACACTAGCATGTCTGCCACTCTTTCCTTGATTACGTAATGTTAGTTTGGTTGGCTTCCTTTCCCTATGAGGAGAAGGAATTCTTCGAGTCCGGAGGGTTGGCGATGTTACTAACATACTAAGAGCATCAGAAAAAGGAAGCCAGCCAGACTAAGACATGGCCTGATCCAGAAGAGAAAACACCATCCTGAAAAGAAACAAGAAAGTTCGTTAGTATCTGTTTTTATCATTAATAATATAACCTGAGCAAAGTACGCGAAAAAAAGAGAGCAGAAAGGAGACACTTACGAATGGCACATAGAAATCCTCGAGTTATAAAAATAAAGCACATGATAAAAAGTCCCCCTAAATAAGCATTTACTACGTTGAAACAAGGTGTCTAGGAATTCCATTTTCTCCAGCAAGGGGGAAACAAATATGAAATTTCTATCATTTACTGACTTCTGGCCTTTGTTCCGGGCTTTAACTCCACTAGTCCATTTCTTAACTGAGAGATTAATCTTTCTTCGTGTCTGATGTAAGAAGTTCTTTAGAATAAAATGAGAAAGAAAATGGGATATTGATGCTTTGTTGTTTCTACTAATTGAATATGTTCATGTTAGAGCTTATTCCACTTCGGTTAATTATCCTCTCCAACACTAGTATGTAATCTAGGCGTGGGCAATCTCTCCACTTATTGCTTAATGATTTTGGAAGAAAGTAATAGGTTCTCTTTTCTTCATGGTATCATTTTTTCTTAATAATCACATTCAAAAATCAAGACGAGGGGATGTTCTACCATATGAAACTGGAAGAGATATATAATTTAATGTTTTAAGTTTAACATGAACTTGAATTACGATTGCAAACTAATTTGAGAATGTAATTGGTCTAGCTAAACTTCTTAACACCTTCTCGTCTCTTATACTTCTTAACAGAACTCCCAGACATCCGGAGTTGTCTTAGAAGATTTTGATTCTGTCTTCACCAACCAATTCTACCATAGCCACCTTGATGATTTGTGTGAGTTGATTGGAATTCTTGCATTCTTCTCTCATACTCTAACTGTCGCAACTGATCAATATTGGATTTTACTCTTTTACCAAACCACTTACCATTTTTCTTTCAAAATGTATTTTGGATGCAGCAAACATTAACTCCTCGTCTATAGTAGCTGCTGCTTCTCTTGTTGCCCGCACTCTCTACATTCTTGCTAGCAACAAGAAGGAATTAAGTCCTACGGCTCTAGATGCTATCAATGTGAATGCCTCTCTGGTTGAAGAACTTATGGGTTGCCTATTGAGCTGTGAACCGGGCATATCCTGTGAGCTGGTGAAGCACTATATTTCACCTACCACCACTTGCCCAAGCCACTACGTTGGTGTCCTTCTGGGGGAACCTTCATCCACTCCTTATCCTGGATACATTAGTGATATTTCACGGTTTCTGTGGAATTTTCTGGCTGAAAAAACAGCGCTTCCTCAAGAGAATGCAAGTTCTGCTTGCCCTAAAAATTGCAGTGGAACTAATCACTTGTGCATTAGATCGGAGACGGATGGGAAGGGAGTTTGTGCGGTCTCTACAACCAGGTACTTTTACTAGCTCATTTAATTGAATTAGACATCATTGGAATATCTTTTTGGAGATTATTGGTTTATTAGATATGGTTGGGGTTTTTTGGAGTTGAGCGTTAAGAAATGTATGCTGCTGCTCTGCTCTTACCCTCTTGGCCCTACCATGTTTAAGCTGTGTTTGGAACCTAAGAAAAGAAAGAGAAAGGAAGAGAGTGAAAAATTCAACTTCATTTCCTGTTTGGTTCTCAATTTTGAAAGAAGGGGAAAGGAAAGGAAAAATAGTGAAGTTACTCTTCTGCAGAAATTGTTTTACTCGTACTTTCTTTTATCTTCAAAACCAGACAAAAAATGGTAATTGCACTTTCTTCAACATCCTTTCTCGTTCCTTTTTCTTTCGTTTCTTCTTTTCTATATCTTTTCACAAGTTCCACGCATAGCCTTAGATTATTATGCAATTAGGAACTTCTAGCCAAACTCTCCTCATTATTTCCCTGCTTGTAAAGTCCATGTACCTTGAATCTGGCATCATACCTTGCTGTCCTACTGTCCCTTGAATATTCGTACCTCTGGTCCTGCCTACACCCCCAAATCTGTACATTCTTATCTCCCCTTCCCTTTGTAGTCTTGTCAGTCTACCACTTCTAGTCGAATAGGGTCTGAATGGCAATATAGCAAATTAATGTGATACTTTCCCAATGCTGAGGCACATAAACTGCTCCGTCGAATTTTTATTTGTTTTTTAAATTATCCCTTTGAGCGACTACCAAACCTATTATTTGCTTCGCCCTAGCATCCCAACCTTCTTGCTTCTCGACTTTCTTTAGTGTCAAAGACATTATGCATTCAAAAGTGAGCTTGGAGGAGCATATTGAAGTTAATGCCACTGAATTTGATTTTGAATGGAGTTATTACATGTCTCCTAAAAAACAAAGAACTTTCAGAAGATTCCGAGAACTTGCGACCAAGGGAGTAGCTTTTTGTGTCATAATTACTGAGCTTGCATAATAACTCTGTTAACTTGAACAATGAGTGGCTTACACTTTCAGGTATGTACCGGCATATTCAACCCGGTTGAAGTTTGAGTCAGAAAGTTGGAAGTTGTTGGCCCCTAATTCCTCTGATCCCATGGGGCTGGTCGACCCTGTTTGGACGGAGAGCAATTGGGGTGCGATTGGGCTTCAGGTTTATACCGTCCAGCACGCAGCTTACGACACTATAGTTCTGCTGGCCGGTTTGAGTCTCACGATATTGGCTTACCTTGCAATAGTACTCATCAGATCCACCATCAATAAGGCCTTGAAGCAGGATTGAACAAAAACTACATAATTGTAACTTCTCTCATTTTCATCTGTTTTTTGTTTTTAAAATTTAGTTTTGTTACTCCACAAGGCACAGCCTTAGATGCAGTCCACTAGTTAAGCTTTCTGGCTAATTTCTGAGTTGTCTGGGTATGAGTTTTAATGTTATACCCATACAACACTATGGGACTACAGGGTTGTAAAGAACCAAATATCAACAGGGTTATTATTTTGATTGAATGGTATTTGGAATTTTTTTGTTCCTTGGATTAGTGGGGTTGTTGCCATTCAATAATTAGATCTTATTCCAATCGCACCTATAAAATTGCTACATATTATGTCATAAATTGCCCATTAAATTGGACTAAGTAGCACTTCTAAACATTAGGTATAATTGATGTTAGTACAGAAAATGCACTCAAAAATTCTTCATACTTCAATTATACTTGATCAAAATAAACAATGAATAATTTTATTTTAATCTCAGAGTTATTGATCTCCTGACTAATAGTTCGAGACTAATTTATTCCCGAATGACATTCAAACGTGCCCTTAGTCTTTAGTGCTCGATACTACAGCAAATAGTTTGGTTAGGTGGGGGGTTTTATATATTTTTTTTTGTGTTAATTTTTTGTGATTTATTTGTCTTTCTTGATGAGAAGGATATAAAAAGAACAAAATATGATCTAAATTTAAAAAAAAATAAAAAGAATTTAAAAATCTGTTCATTTTAAATTATTTTTGTCTGCAATAAAAAATTAACTAGTGAGCATAATTTTTTATTTTTTAAATTCTTTAATCAAGACGATCTAATAATCCATTAAACGTAGAATTAACAACAGTTGGCAGATGTAAAACGACTTTTTCAGTATCTTCTGCATAAGCTGAAAATCCTCAGGTTTATGATCGTAAAACATGCTAGGGTACTTGAGAAGACTGGTGTTTGATTCATTAAAACTCACATCCCATGCATTCTACAATGATTTGTCATATCTCAAATTTAAAGTCCCTAAACAAGTATATACATACATACTCCACAAATCATGCTAAATAAAGATGGATGAACACGTAAAGTTAAGTACAAATCCATACATGACAGTTTACAAAAGGCAAAATGTTTTGCCAAACGCAAAATCCTCCACGAAGACGGCGACCATGGTCCTCTCAATCATAGTTCGTTGACCTATGAAGCTATTCGTTTCCATTTCCAGGACACAGGTGACAACGAGCGCTGTTTGCTTCCACCTCAACAGCTATAATGGTATGCCCGAAAGGAAAGATGATATACAGTGGTGTCGGTGTCCCTACCTCACAAGTAGCTAAAGGCCTTTAAGTCACTCCCCACGACACGCGAGGACTTGTGCTGTTCGCTCACACCTCATATGCTGCGAACTGCTGCGCCTCTTTTGCCGGTAATAAAAAGCAAGAACCAGAACAGATTCAGCGGATAGGGCGAAATCCTCCTGCTGCTAGGATAGTTTCAGCCCTACATACAGCACAGCCTGCAGAATCAGATGCATTGGCTTACAACATGCAACTCAACGAGAAAACAGAAAAATAATATCCCCCCGTGCATAGCCTTTGTAATTCCAGACGAGCTCCTTCCTTTTGGGAGAAATTCAAAATTTTATTGAGATGAAGCAATACAAAGGAGTGAGAAAACCTTTCATTTAATCAAATACTAACCGACTAAGTACAAAAACTGGGAACAGAAAATGGCAGTTTAAGGAAATATTTGCAGGAATGCAGAGAGCAAGATTAAAGGGAGAAGGTTTTACAGAGGATAATTGAGAGTCCTTAACCGTAACATCCACATCTAATATTCCTAAGGAACATGGAGCATGACCTTTTGATACCCTGTATATCCGTTCGTTCCATATATACTAAACCACTGCTGCCGAGAAGAGCTCTTATAGAAGAATAACCAACTATGTTACATAAATTTCGTGGACATTTCATCAATTATAATACCAACAGCAGAAGGTAAACCAAACTAAGAACTTGGGTTTACTAGAAGTGCATATACCTTGGAACGGCACTATGCAACTGCTGCTCCCTTATCCTGACGACCACCAGATTTTACATGCATTTTCCTGCAACCCGAAACAAATAGTAGCCATTTAAGTTTTATTCTAGTCTGGAGGCAAAGCATCATAAATAGTGTATAGAAAGGCATCATGCCGGGAAAAGGAAAAAGACAGCTTTCAAGATTGGCAAAGTTACATAAATTCTCACGACACAACAGTGAGGAGTTCTCGAGATATTTCACTTATTTTTAGCTTCTCGAACCAAACTCCAAAAGCTAAGAAACATCGACGCAAATACGGTACGGAACACATGAAGTGAATTTTTTCCAAATTATGGATATACTAATATGATGTGAACACACAAAATACCTTTCTATTTTATAAGTGACAAAACACATATTTTACAATATTTTGATTCTTACCTCTCTGAATATAATATTTACAAACCGCTAAAAATAGTAAGCAAATAAACTAATTCATCATAAGAAAAAGCTTGTTAATGCATAATATAAACATCATCCAATGCACCCAACATCGACTCACGAAAATAGCAATGCAACAACGAAGAGCAGCTTGCAATCTCTCTCACCTCACCAACGAACAACCGAACCTTAATTTTGGGATTAATCACAAACGTGCAATAATACAAGGATTGTTCCAGAAATGTTCTAAAATGTCTCCAAGCAGCATCCCTAATGCGTCTAAAACTAATACAAGAGTAGTAAAAACACGGTGGCCATTGGTGACTAATAACATCGTCAATCTTCGACCACACTGGCTATGGCAATGTCACAAGACTCACTGGGTTATCAGGACTAGCTCCCTAACAACGTCACATATCAACTGTGTCATATCACTACGACCACATAATCACCACAAGAACAGCACGATGGCACCACCACAGCCAACACATTGTCTCCCATCCGTAATAGCATCATCGCCTAGTTTCGTACATTTTCTGTCCATAATACTATATTGCATGCACTAATTTACTATACAACAGATACTCCTTGAAAGAAAAGCAAGCATGTTAAAAAACGGAATGATCGTAAATAATTAAGTTTCTTTTCTGATGAATAACAAATTTATAGAAGAAGGCAACAAGGGAATGCCACCCACATTCAAAAGAAGGTCAAGGACAAAAAGGTCTTATACGACAAGAGTCTACAAATCAATCAGTAGCAAACCCATGTACCTCACTTTCCTCCACTCTGTAGTCCAAAAGAATGTATCATCATATCAAGAAATGGATCAAGGGAAGGATTGACCTCCCTCGATTCCCAACTATGCAAACTCGAACGAAAAAAATTTCTTAAGCCTGTACATTGGCCTCTTCCACTCCATCAAAATATCTACTATTCCGCTTTCTTCAAATTAGCCCCCATCAACAACACAAAATCAAAATCCAAAGCTTACGTCTTCTTTACCCACTCGAGCCCCAAACCATTCTTGAAGCAAAAATCCACGACATATTCCACCATACAAGAACCGCAGCCCAAAACTCCGTTCCAACTGGACAATGAATAAATAAGTGTGCCACTAATTCCCCTTCACTCAAGCAAAAGAAACACTGGTTAACAAAAATGTTGCTACACTGAATAAGGTTAGCTATGGTTGTCCTTAAACTAACAAACAGGGAACTTCATCAATTAGAAGAAATAAAACAAAGGGACCATCTTAAGTTAGGACTTACAATAAGACCAGACAACATTCATATGCCAAAGAACAAAAGATGCAATGCATTGCTTATTCGCACATCATGTTAATAAGCAAATAATCAAGGGAATTAGTTTAACAGAACTTACGTCTCACGTAACTTAATAATCGACCTTGGTCTCTCATAACCATCTTTCTTCGCAAGAGGCTTTGACTTTGCTTGGTTTCTTGATTCTGGTTTCCAGCAAGCTTTGGCAAGTGACTGACCCAGTAACTCAGCAATATCGGTTGCCATTTCCTCGGCCTTTTTTACATATGGGAAAGTATCCTCTTTGAAGTGGTAAGACAGCCATAAATACATAGACAACACCTGGTGCTTGGTCTCAAGATCCAAGAGCTCGGAATCACTAGTAGCAGAGCCTTTTGGCAGTCCCATTGCTATACCAACAGGCAGGTTTTGTGCATACGATGAAGCAAATCTCAGGAGATGATGCATTGCTTTTGGATCTCTGATATTAACAGGAGCAAAGCAAAAATTGAAACGATCTTCAAGAGATAATCCCTGAATCTTCTCCAACATGTTAGCAACCTTCTTCACATGTTCATGTTGGCACAAGAAGTAAGATCCATCCAACCGGCAATTTTCACTAAATTTTTCAAGAAGCTGGGAAAAAGTAACTTTTGGAAGTTTTCCTGCAAATAACTCAACTTGCTCAAAGAAAGGAAAGAGACCCACTTTGTTAAAATCCTCAAAAGGTTGCTTCAAACACTCAATTAAGTAATCCAAGTCATCTAAATGCAAGGTGGTTGCCAATCCATCTGGATAGAGACTTCCTCTCCGACCAGCTCTTCCAGCAATCTGCTTTACCTGTGATGCTGGAACTGGTACAATCTTGTCACCATTATACTTTGAAAGGCTATAAAAAACAACCCTTCTAATATTAAGATTCAAACCCATTCCAACTGCATCACTAGCAACCAAGACATCGAATTCGTTATCTTGATCATTAAACAAGGTAGCTTGCTGCCTACGAGTCTCCGGAGGCAAAGCACCATAAATAACACAACAGCGGTGATTCGTGTGCTTCTCAATCGCCAATTTCACCTCAAATATCTCTCTCCTTGAGAAAGCAACAACACAATCCCCAGAGCGAACATTTCGAAGATCTCCGAAAAGGGTCTTGGCTTCAATCACCAATGGTTTAAATCTCTCATAATGCTTCTCACACAACTCATCCCCCGTTTCCAAACAGATTTTTCGAACAATATTCAAAACGCTTGGATCCCCACACAAGTGTATCTCATCAGCTTTCAACCCAAGTAAAGCCCTCGTCCAGGCATAACCTCTGTACCGGTCCACCATCATTTGGATTTCATCAATAACGGCCACATCATACATATCATCGGTTGATACCATCTCTACAGTACAAGCAACATGGTTTGAAAATGGAACATGCTTCTTTTCTTGCCCAGTACGGAGACTGCAATACACTCCATGCGAATTCACCTTATCAAAAACTTCCATGGCCAAAAGTCTAAGAGGACTACAATAGATACCCTTCTTTGCTTCCATAAAAGATTGCAAAGCATTGTACGTTTTACCACTATTAGTTGGTCCGCAATGATATACAATCTTGCGTTTCATTGCTCGTGCAAATGGAAACCAAGTATGTGGTTTCGTAAGGTCCGCTGAGTCAATCATGCTCCTAAACCTCTTAATTTCATCGGGAAACTCTTCTAAGCAAAACTCAACAAATATAGGGAAAAGGAAGCGGTCAGCCGCATCACCAGGACCCAGTTCAACCAAGTACTTAGCTACATCGTCGTTACATTTCTTAACGAAGAAATTACGAAACTTGGATGCCGCAGTAGGATAAAAAGATGCCCCAATATACACTGCCAAAGCCTGATTTGATGCCCAACCTGAAATCGAAAAGTTATGAAAAATCTCATGGATTATATTCCAATCACCCTGAGCTCTCTTTCCCCTGGGGCAATCTCGTAGGGCCCTATAAATTTCTGCCGGATCACGCGCTCCCACATGCTCATATCCAGCAACTGCTTCTGAACAGGAGTCCCCATTTGTGGAATCAAGAACAATGTTCGCATTTTCAACCAGTGTCGAACACAGTCGTTTATCAAAATCTAATAGCTTGAATTGTGGATTATGAGATATTAATCGGTCGATTAAGGAGACTCCAACGGAATTTAGGGAATTTGGTGGTTTTGAGGGATAGGATTGCGTGAAATGATGGAGACATCGGTTGGATTGGAACGAAAGAACCCTAGCCGTATCCCTGATGTGTTTGGATCGACATATACGCAAGATACGCGATGCAGGGCCACCAGCCATGGAAATATTGGTTTTTACATGGAGAAGAATGCGAAATAGAGTCAAAATTTATGCAGCAGTGCGTATAAATTGAAGCTGGAGCGTACCTTGTTAGCGGTAAAGAGGAATTCGGATGCTTTACAGAGAGAGAGAGAGAGAGAGAGAGAGAGGAAATGGAGGGAGAAGTGTGGTGAGCGTTAACGCTCAAAAACCCTAGACCCTGAGGAGTAAGGGGAAAATGAAAGTGCCAGAGAGACATACAAATGTGCAATTTTTTTAAAATCTTTTTGGCTCTTAGCTTAAGAAGAAAAAAAAAATACTTAAGAAAAAACTTTTCTTATTCATTTTTTAAATTTTTTGTTCAAATAAGGTACCTATATTATTATGCACAAAAATATAAACTTTTGGCGATTCAATATTAAAATATACATTTTTAATTTTATTGATTCGTGATTCGATATTAAAAATTACAAATTTTGAAGACCAATTTTTGGTGATGAAATAATTGTTTGGTAATAAAAGAAACACTTAGTATATAGTACAGATAGATTTCTTTTGGTTAAGTATTATATTCATTTCAAAAATAGAGAATTTAATTTTTAGTTTATATTCTTTTATGATATTACAAAATTATCCAAAAAAATATATTTATGTTTTCCGTAGAATTCCTTGTTTTATTTTGCTTTTCTTCTTTTATCTTTATTTCAGGGATTCGATTTTTTTACAGTCCGTGTGCAAATTGTAGAAAAGAGTCAAAAAATAATTCAAATTTAATTTTTTATAAATATAAAAATTCATAATTAATAATATAAAATATAAAATTTTAAAAATAATTGACTCTCCAATGCCCTAAAATTGGACAGGAATCTTAATTTGAGTTCCCAATTGGGCTGAAGACGGGTCACACTGTTGTAATCTCATCCACCCATCTTGGGCCAACTTCAAATGATATTTTCTTTGGTCTTTTTGCTATTTCTCATAAGATGCAATTCTTTCTTTGGCAAATTTTTCATGAATATATTAATTCATTTGACTGGTAATTATTATTAAATTATGTTATTCTGAGTATAAATTAATTAATCTAGTTCAATCTGTGTAAACTAAATTATTTGTGATGTGTTTTGACCGCATTTAGTGCAGGTATTTGTTTAACTCTGGATGTGTAATAACTGAAATGTCAATATATCTAACCACCAATGTTATCGATACCGTACGGTACCGGCCGGTACGTACCATTTTGGCAAAAAAACGGTACCAAGTACCTCCAGTACCGTACCGTTCTCAATACCGGCCGGATACCGGCCGTACCGGCGAATACCGGCCGTATCGGCCGAATACCGGCCGGTACCGGATTTATTTATTTTTTAATTTTTTTTAAGAATTACGGAAAAAATTAATTTTTTTTGGCTTTCTCTCTATAATTTATATATATATTGATAGTTGCGATAAATCCGGTACGGTATCCGGTACATGACCGGTACCGGTACGTACCGTACCAGTAGAAAAACCGGTACGCAAACCGATCCGGTATTCAGAACATTGCTAACCACCTTTGGATTAATTTTTTTATAGGGTAATTTTGTTTATTCCTATAAGACAGTTGTAGTGTCATGCCTGTCAAGTCAAAAACTCAACCAAAAGCCTACAATAATTTAGCTCAAATGAACATTCATTTAGGCATATTAATCATCCAATAATCTAAAGTTTGGCCAAATGGATATGAAGTTGATCCTTTAATTATTATTTTTTGGCTATTTTTAATTATTAAAATTCTAAAAATACAAAAAGTATAATCAAGAGTCTCACAAAGTTCACTAAAAACAAAAATAATTAAAAAAAAAAGGTTTTCAGTCTTTTTTGTCTTTAGTGTCATCTTATTTAATTTTTTTCGGATTTTGGTCTATATATATTTCCATATTTTTTTATTTATCTCATCGAGACAAATGAAAAAAATGTAAAAAAATGCCAAAAAATTATAAAAAATTGTGAAATATCAAATAATACCGATTCCCTTTAACAAAAACTAAATTAGTTCAAACTCAGCTTTAGCACCAGTCAGAGGGGTGTTTCTTCATATCCATTTTGCAAAAATAACTCAAAAGAGATCTTAATTTGATTGGGTTTTTTGTTTATGATCTTTGATATGAATTCATTAAAAAAAAATGGGTAATTTAAATCAGAGTCCTTTCTACCCCTCCAAATTAGCATTTCATCCCATCCACTTTTCAAACTTATGTTTTCATCCTACAATTGTATGGATAGACGATTTTGCCATTACATTAGAAAAGTATTTTACTGTTTTATCCTGTGGTTAGTTAATATTTGAATTATTTGGTTTAAATCTGCAGCACATTTTTAGGCTTAAAATATGGGATTACAAATCTCTTTAGGAATATTATTCCCGAATCAATTAGCATGTTTTTAGGCTTAAAATATGGGATCACCATTATCTTTAGGGATATGTATACCGAGAATGGCAGTTGAGATTCTTTTCCAATTATATTCCCGGATCAATTAGATTTGGCCGGAATATTTATCATTTCGTGTTACTGGGTCGAATTGAATTGAAGTTCTCTGGCTGGAAGTGTACCATTTCGTGGGAAATGTACCATGACTTGCCTGTGATGTTGAATAACTGTAAATTTACCATGATGTTTACTAATTTGACCATAACTTACAGATTGATTGATTTTACCATAATGTGGATATTGATTGTTTGTCACATAATTTACCACGCAAATTGACATGTTTACCAGATGTCGTGCGTGACTTCCAAATTTACCATGACATAAGCAAATATACCATGGATGACAGGTATTGCCATCTAGCGCACAAAATTACCATGAAATTTGGAAAATTTACTATATATTGTTTGTTACATCCGGTTTCACCATGGTATAGGCAAATCTATCATGGACGGCCATACTTGATGTTAATTGGCAAATTTACACATGAACGTCATTCAAATCGTATCATGGTAAATTTGCGAGCAAAAGTAACAACATTCAAATCCACCGTCATTCAAATCCTACCATTTACGTTTTTCTATAAATATACCATGCATGAGTCATTTTTATGCAAATCAAATATATATCCTAACATTTCGTACCTTATACTAGCCCGCAGTTCGACGAAAACTGATCGAATGCCGTTTTTTGTCGGAGTGGTGCGTTTTTTGTCCGCATTTTCGATAGGTTGATGGGATCCAAAGACCTAGATCTGTGACGAGATCCCAAAATGGACGATGGTGGCCGAATTTTTCTCGATCCTGTGATTTTTGGAGATGACGTTTCCTGTTCCGGAGATGATGACTATATTCCGGTGCCCATGTATTTAGGGGTTATAGGCGTGAGTTTAGGGATTAGATAATAACCAGGGTTAAATAAACCAGAGGGTAGGTTTGGTATTATTTGAAAAAAAGGACTGAAATTTAATGTGCTAAAGTGTATGGGATGAAAAGATAATAAACACTAAGAGAAAGGACTGAAAATATAAGTCCCCCAAAAAAAATCTATAATACATAAATATACTTTTTATTGACGCATCCAAGTTTTTATCTTAAAAAAAAATGACTTATCTTTGTGATCATATCCCATCTGTATTCGTATTTCGTACAGCAAAACCCCTCGGATAAGCCTAGGGCATAAAGTGGACGAGTCACAATCCAAAGGAGAGCATGGACAAGCTTTAATGCCACTTAAAAATGCCTAAAATTCGTTGAGGGCTTGGAGTTTGGAAGCTGGCTGATGTTGATTTCACAAATTCATCTCCTTTGAACTTACCTTTTTGATAATTTATGATTTTCGGGTTAATTTATGCGTGTCTCGCAATTAGATACGAGAGACTTGTTTATTGGCTACGTACCCCAATTAATTTTTGAAGGACTTAATTATTTCGTTATCCACTAATAAAGGCCGGAAATTCAAGATAAAAACTTGTATAGACCGGCTTCTTCCTTTGAAGTTATTTTTTTGATAAGTTAAGATTTTCGGATTAGTTCACACACATCTCAACTACCCTTTAAATAACTAGTCTCATTGTCCACTAACTCAAAATTCGAGATAAAATTTCGTATAGACTAGATTTTTCCTTTGAAGTTATCAACTAGTTAATATTTATGGGGTCCAAATCGATCTGTGACTGCTATGAGCTTTCACTATCTAGTGACCCATCTTAGTTAGTTCCTGCACAAGCCCATTGACTTGCTCTTATCCTCTGAGATCAGTCGATGTCGGTTGATGGTGTACAAATACTTCCTGATGTCAAATTTTTAAAACTAGCGAGAACTGAGAGGTAAGTAACTCATTGTCATCACGGAATATTTAGTGTTGTCGGCAAATTGCAAGTGATTGATACTACAACCATTAGGACCCACGCAGAGATATTCATAAGGCCGACAACAATGGCAGCAGGAGAAGAAGAAGGAAGAGATAACCCAAACCCCTCATCATTCCCACCACCCCGCACCTCAATCCATTCCAGAGCCAATACCAATCTGCAGAAAGGAATCAACCCACCCACCCGAAAAAACTTTCAACCATTCCAATACAGGCAAATACAACCAATCAGATCTCAAAGGCGTCAAGACAGATACAATGGACTAGATGCAGGCCCATCAACCAATCTGAAGGAGAGCGATGGAGGAGGATGGATACCAGTGCAGCCAAAACCCAGATACAGCAAGAATCCAACATATCACAAACCTGAGATACAAAAACCAAACACAACGTTATTTATTGATAACCTGCCTGATAATGTGGACATACGCTGGTTGGAGAAATTATTCAGCAGGTATGGGGTGGTCAGAAACTCCTATATCCCATTCAAAAGGAGTAAACAAAGTGGAAAGAAATTTGGGTTCGTGAAATTTGAAAACTCCAGGGCTGCTGACATTGCCATATTCAAGACAAATGGAATTTGGATAGGGGATAATAGGCTGATTGTCAAAATAGCAGCTTATGAAGATAGCAAAACTATCCCAGGAACAAAGAAGATCATTGACAACAGGGGCAATCGACAGATAAATCATTCCCCCAGGGAGGAGAGTTTCTGGATAGGGAGACACACTGAAACACCCAGGCTAAATGAAGAAAACATGGGGAGGAAAAGCTATGTACAAGCAGTACTAAATTCAGATAGGAGCCAACTACACAACAACAACAATCGGAAAACCATAACCCTCAGTCCAACTGGCAATGAATGGCTTTCTAGAAGTGCAGTAGCCACAAGACACATAAGAGTTCCAACGCTGAAAATAAAAAGAGACTTATTCCAACAAGGATTCCAGGATGTACAAATCAAGACCATTGGAGCTCGGCAAGTTATCCTCATTTTCCCCAGTGTAGAAAAGAGAAACAACTTCATCCAGCTTGAAGCTAACGGGCATTGGTTCTCAAACATTAGCAAATGGGAGGGGCAAGCAGCCAGCATGGAAAGGATTCTCTGGCTAACGTGCACGGGTATGCCTCTTAATGCCTGGTGCGGTGAAAATTTCTTAAACATAGGGAGGCTATGGGGCGAACCTCTGATGGTGGATGAGGAGACTATTCGAGGAGATAAACTACACAAGGGGAAAGTATTAATAGCTACAATGCTTCAGGAGAATATTCACACAAACATCCAAGCTTGGATAGGTGGGAAAGAATACACCATTAATATCCAGGAAATCCCTTTTTGCACTAATGATCTGGAAGAGGAGGTTAGTCAGGACATTCAAGGCATTCAAAGGAACATGGGATTCCAAAATCTCTCCAACGAAGCAGCTGGAGTGGACAAGGGAGACTATTTGGCATCCTACGTGGCAGACACACCACAGGTGGACCAAAACCAGGAGGAGGTGGCATCCCACATGGCCCTTAATAGCAAGGTGATTCGGGCGGGAAGGGAGGAGATGGCAAATTCAAATCTCCCTAGAAACTCTCAAGATCAGGAGGATAGCCCTATATACAACCTATGCAGCAGACCTATAAGAATGATAAGACCTTTGGAGGTTGACAATAAGGTCGATAAACGTGAAGGGGACAGGACTTCTGGGAAAAGCCCATCAAGCCGCACTACTAACAGTGGGCCGACAGCCCATCCCAACGGGCATCCCCAAATAATAAAACAGATTGAGCCATTGGATCAAGAAACCCAAATAGACTACCCTACTGATCTAAACAGAGCCTCACATAGAAGGAGAAGAAGGAAAATGCTATCTCAGCCCAGTGAAACACCAATAATGGAGGATCAAAACAGGAATGACCAAGAGGAACAACAAGAGAAAGAAAAGGATCATGAGGAGAAACAAAATGAGGAGGAACAACATGAAAAGCAACAAACCACAGAGGCAGAGGAGAACAAAACTAGTGATATGAGCTCTAGCATCGAACTTGAAGTGAGAAATACCATTCGAACAGCACATATGTTAGGCCTGACATTCAAAGACAAAGAAACTGGAGTATGGTCTAGGATGATCGAAGAGGAAGCCCAAGATTATGCCAATGCAATTGGGGCTAGCAAAAGGGAAGAAGAATAGAGGGATAAAACAGGGAGCTCTGGATCTCAAAAACTCTCACATGAAGATAATTACCTGGAACATTAGAGGACTTGGAAGCTCTAAGAAACATTCGGAATTAGCAAAATTGATCAACATTAAGAAACCAGACATTCTTTTCATTCAAGAGACCAAACTACAATGCTTAGATGAACGGAGAGCAAGCAAATTATGGAGATACTCAGAAGTAAAAATGGCATGTACGCCAGCAGAAGGCTCAGCAGGAGGGCTGGCTAGTATGTGGAATCCCAATTCTTTTGAACTAATCTCTCATTCATGCTCTACAAGCTACATACTGATGCATGGTAATCTAGATAACTTGGGAGAGTGTATTATGGTGAACGTCTATGCTCCAAATGATCCTATTTTAAGAAACCAAGTATGGGAGGAACTATTAGAATTAAAGAGAAGATCATCAGTGCCTTGGTGCTTGGGAGGTGATTTTAACGAGATACTACATCTGGAAGAAAGAAGAGGAAGCACGAGGTCAAACAACAGAGGAATGGAGGCTTTCCGTCGATTTGTAAACCAAATGGAATGCATTGACTCCCCAATGCATGGAAGGAAATTCACTTGGTCCAACTTCCGCCAATCCCCCTCGCTGTCAAGACTAGATAGATTTTTGGCCTCTCAAGAATTTCTAGAAGAATTCAAATTCACCCAATGGGGACTGCCAAGAATACATTCTGATCATGCACCAGTGCTAATCTCTAATGAAGAAATCAACTGGGGGCCAAAACCATTTAAGTTCTTTGACTATTGGCTGCAATCCCCCTCTTGCATGGAAATAGCAGAGGCAGCTTGGCATAGGCAGATTCAAGGAGAAGCCGGATGGAGAATCTCACAAAAGTTAGAGGGCATGAAGAGAAAACTTAAAGAATGGAGTAGAACCAATGAAGGCGATATTAATTCCAAATTAAAGACAGCTGAAGAACACCTACACAATCTGGATTTACAAGAGGAGGACCAATCACCAAACCACAATCTCATCCAGGAGAAAGTTACAGCTAGAGCAGAAGTGATGAAACTCTAAAAAATGGCAGAATCATTTTGGAAACAAAAGTCCAGAGTTCAATGGTTAAAGGAGGGAGACAGAAACACCAGGTTCTTTCAACTTTCAGCTTCCAATAGATTCTGAAAGAACAAAATGGTAACATTAAAGTTCAGAGGGGTGACAATTGAAGAACCAAGTCAGCTAAAAGAAGCAGCCAACCAATTCTTCAAAATCAAATACACAGAGCAGTTGAACAACAGACCCTGGATGCAAGGACCAGTACAGTACTCATTATCGACACCAGAGGCAAGCTTACTGGAAAAAGAATTCACGGTGGAAGAGATTGAAAAGGCCCTAAACAACTGTTGCAGCACCAAAGCCTCTGGGCCGGACGGTTTCAACTTCAAATTTGTCAAACTTGCATGGAAGTTTATGAAAGAAGATGTACTCGATTTCTTTAAGGAATTCTACAACAAAGGCAAGATCTACCCAAACCTTAACCACACCTTTATTACTTTGATACCCAAGAGGCCCGGAGCAATGGAACTAAAAGAATACAGACCTATAAGCTTGATAGGTTGTATATACAAGTTGTTAGCTAAGGTTCTAGCGGAAAGGATGAAACCAGTTTTGCCTAAGGTTGTGGGAGATGCGCAGGCGGCTTTTATGGGGGGAAGACAAATAGTTGATGCCATTCTTATTGCCAATGAAACAATACACTGGTGGAAGAAGTCTAACAAAGAAGGAGTGATCCTAAAGCTTGATTTTGACAAAGCTTTTGATAATGTAAACTGGGATTTCATTATCAATATGCTGAGTATACTAGGATTTGGAGATAAGTGGAAGTCCTGGATCAGAGAGTGCATCTCGTCCACGACCATTTCTATTCTTATAAACGGCTCACCAACTAAACCACTTAAACCATCCAAAGGTATAAGACAGGGGGATCCACTATCACCATTCCTTTTCAACATAGTGGCAGAGGCTTTAAATATCCTGTTCCAGAGAGCAAAGGAAAGAGGCTTGATTGGGGGAGTCAAGATCGGAAAAGAAGGAGAAACCATCACTCATCTGCAGTTTGCAGATGACACCATAATATTCGCCAACAATAATGAAGAGGAACTGAGAAACATAAAAAGGATTCTGAGGTGTTTTAATATGCTATCTGGGTTAAAGGTTAATTTCTATAAATCAAGTTTGTATTCGGTGGGAGTGGAAGAGGAAAAGGGTAAAGAATTGGCTATAACATTAGGATGCACGTGGGGCAGCCTCCCTTTCGAATACCTGGGTATGCCTATTGGGGCTAATATCAGGAGGAAAACCACCTGGTCTAAGGTGATGGACAGGACAAGAGCGAAGCTGACAGCTTGGAAGCAAGGAATTCTTTCACAAGCAGGGCGTCTAATACTCATTAAATCTACACTATCACATTTGCCTATCTATCTGATGTCAATATACAAAATACCAGTGTCAGTAGCTAAAAATTTGGAAAAGATGCAAAGGGACTTCTTTTGGGGGGATCAAGTTGAGAAAAGGAAGCTACATTACATCAAATGGGAGGATCTGAGGAAAAACAGGAAATTCGGGGGATTGGGGATTAAGAAATTGGTCATTCAAAATCAGGCTTTGCTAGCAAAATGGTGGTGGAGATTTCATCATGAACCTTCTGCATTATGGGTCAGAATAGTCAAGAAGAAATATGGGTTAAATTCTAACACTTGGCTACCACACATCCCAGTAAATTACAACCCATCACAGGTCTCACAAGTATGGAAGGGTATATGTTCAGTGGGGAATTCTAATTCAGGAGAAGTATTTGCTGAGCAGATCAACCAAGGCTTCAGGATCATGGTCAAATCCGGCAATCAAACACTTTTCTGGGATGACTTATGGTTAGGAGATACCAGACTGAAAGAACAATATCCTAGATTATACTTGGCATCCAATCAAAAGGAAGAAAGAATTTCCAATATGGTGATGAATGGAAACTGGAATCTACATTTCAGAAGGTCTCTATTTGAGTGGGAAAAGGCCCTATTGCAAGAGCTAC
This sequence comes from Arctostaphylos glauca, assembly GCA_019985065.2. NCBI lineage: Eukaryota > Viridiplantae > Streptophyta > Magnoliopsida > Ericales > Ericaceae > Arctostaphylos > Arctostaphylos glauca. The sequence continues at coordinate 3,338,580 of JAHSPW020000008.1, forward strand.
TGGAAAGACTCAGCGAACAGCAGCCATTAAGTTCTAATCAGGATACTCTAATGTGGGCTTGGAACCAGGAATCCCTATTTACAGTGGCATCTTCCTACGCTAGATGGGAGCAGATTAAGTATACAAAAAATCAACAACTAAGCAGCATCTAGAAGAATATAAGTCCACCTAAGGTGGAACTATTCATATGGCGAGCAGTACAAAATGCAATCGGTGTGAAATGTAATCTACAAGAAAGGGGCATACTGGAAGAAGAGAGCGAAGCCCTAACCTGTGTCTGGTGCAACTCTAAAGTAGAAACCACGAACCACCTGTTGATTCACTGCAAATTCTCTTGGAAGGTCTGGAACCTACTCATGAAATGGTGGAATATCGAATGGTCCAGCCCAGGAATCTTGGAGCAAATTCTTGCAGATCGTCTAGCGCTTCGGCTTAACAAGATCGGAAAAACCCTGTGGGTAGCCACTATCCATGCGGCAATTTGGTCTTTGTGGCTTGCCCGCAACAATCAAATCTTCAATCACTCAGCTGCGCAAGAAGAAGAAGTGGCGGAAATGGTGAAACTCAGAGCAGCAATGTGGACCAAAGCTAAACATCAGGGATGCATATACTCGGTAACAGATATGGTTAGGTGTTTACAAGGGGTGGGTATTGTAACATAATTCTGTATAGGGTCTTATTTTGTATTAATCTGGAGGGTTTGGGTAGAATGTGAAACACCCCAATTTTGTCAGGGATTCAATTGTACACCCTATTGAATCCCGAATAATCATTGTAACCTCTACTTTGATTATTTATACAAAAGTGGTTCTATCGAAAAAAAAAGTAACTCATTGTCCCGAGAGACAACAAAGGCTAAAGTTATTCCTGCAAAAAAATAAGAGACCTACTTCTCATCCTGAGAGTTAGAGCGAAAGGAAGGGTTGAATCAAATGCTTATAGGTTATCCAGGGCTTATGAATTCTCGGGTGGACGGACTACAACATATGGATAACGACAACAAATATTTTATGGGTCAAGTACGCTGCTATTGAAAGATCGGCTGCAAAAAAAAAAAAAAACTAGACAAAAAAGAAAGTCGTCATTTAAAACTTATGGATGTCAAAAAACCCTCAAATCAAATGCACCGTCCAAATCGTTCAATTTTTTTAGATTTTAGGATTATTTTTGGTGCGTTCGATTTTAAAATACTAAATGAATTAGTTTTCCATTCAGTTTCGATTTTAAGAATTCATACACCGAACAGAACTAAACCGACCAATTTCTTTGAATTACTTTTATAAAATTTGTACATAATTATATTTGACTCTCCTACATACACTTGATGATTACCTCGAGGTGGAATGAAATTATACTATCTCACTCTCGTGTTATTCCTTGTTTTAAAAGTATAATATTGTCTTGTCTTTTTTACCATTGTGATTATTCTTATTTGATGTTTGTTTCCGATCACGTAAACTTACACATTTTTTGGCACAGTATTTTTATTACAATTATAGGTCTAAATTGATATCACCTCACCTCACCGAATCGAACCGATTCAATGCGCGATAATTTGCTTGGGTTATTAAGATGCCACCAGAGGGTTGAATAATCACTCAAAACCAACATAAGGGATGATAGGTCACATGTCCAGACCTTAGTTTGTAGCCTTTGAGGGTTGACTTAATCCATAAAATTTGCCCCTTTAACCATAAAGTTTTATATTTTAGGTTTAAAACAAGTGATCAAGAACAAAGTTGTTGTTTCTTGAGAGAGAGAGAGAGTCTAGACTCTCGAGTTTTATTTAAGATAGTAAATTCATACGGCTCTCGAGGAGTGAACAAGTTGACGAATCTCGTGTACTATGTCTTTTTTAGTTATTTATTCAACATAGTGAGAGTGAGAGATTAGAGAATGCTGCTACGATAATCAAGATCCGTAGGGTTTCGGTATTGCGCTCGTCGTTCAATTCCTAATAAAAATAATTAATCCATTTTTCTGCAGTGAAGTTGAAAGAAAAATGTTGAGATGTGGGGGGTCTGTGTGTCTGCCAGAGTTTTGGGAGCAGAGTAGTTGCTGTTGGGGTGTGTGTTGTTTTTCCCTGTTGTCTGGTTTTCTTTTTGGGAGCAACATAGGACTCTGTTTTATATACATATATTCATGTTTTATGTACTTTGACATTGTTTTTTCTTAAATGCTCTTTTTGTTTAAAAGAAAAACAAATAATATTTTATTTTAAAAAATATTTTACTTGAGGAAAAACGTTTTTACGTACGTGTGTGGTTGCAATTCTAGAATGAATTCATTGCAGAGCTATGGTGGTGTTGGATGGCGATAACACCAATGGTTGTAGCGGGTAGTGGGTGATGGTTGTTGTTGATATAGGAACTAATAGGTGGGAAAATCGACGACAAGGAGATCTATTCTTCTCGGACCATTTGCTCTTCTTAGGCCGTCTATTCTTCTCAGTTCATTTGTCTGTTTGGCCCTCCATATTAAGAGTGGGTCTCATACATGCAAAGATAAGGATTTGGGACGAAAAAGGTGGAGATAAGTTAAGAAAGCTTCAAGAGGGGAAATGATAAGAATTACGCCTGCCCAGAGAGGAGGTAATGGCTGTTGTGGATAAGGATCCTGGGATTATTTGATAGGCTAAGTCTCATCACTAAACAGACTTCGAAAAAGGGGGAAGACCGGAAAGGAAAAAGGCAGGCCAAAGTAAAAAAACAAGGTACATTCACACAATCTTAGGATTTTTTTTCTATGATTCTCAGCAACTCAGTTTATTTGGATCACTAACTTAGTCCTCGAAGGGGTGTTGACCGGTACCAGACTAATGTCTATAGCATTTTTACATGTGATAGCCGAAGAGGGATCCTCGAGGCGTTATCAAGAACAATTTCATCCGAAGCCAACGGGTACCAAATCGGGACCCCAGGTGAGCTTAATTGGTATTCGTTAACAAGATAAACAAAATAACTTTAATTAATTGGAACTAAAAAGTAGTCAAAGTCTTCAAAGGAGGATTTCCCCACCAAAATGTGCTCCAAAAAATGGCTCTAAAAACGCGTTGAAGTATCGCCGACGTTGGCTATTTTCTTGCTGGGTTGACGCTGACGTTGACACCACCAACGTCCCTTCCTTAACCCAACCTGGGTGCGAAATCAGTTCGGGTTTGATTTATTTATGGGCATGAAAAATCGAACTCGATTAGTTTGACATACAAAATTCACAATTCGATCTCGACTGATTTCAAGAAGTGATTGATTTCACTGCAAACACGATTGATTCAGTCGAGAAATTCGAGACATTCTCATTGACTAAAAAGGGTTTATTTTTGTGACGACAGATCAAAATGGGCTTGGTTTTGGACAACGTGAATAAAAAAAACAAGACTATAGAGTCCAACTCTTGTATTCGGGCCAATACTGTCTATTAAAATATTCAGAAATAGTATTATGTCAATTATAACAAAAAATAAGAACACCCGAAACCAAACCAAAAAAAATCAATTTAATCAAATCAAAACCCACCAACTCCTATTCTGGGCTAACTGAATCGTGATTTTTCGCCGGTTCAATTTTTACGGTAATCCTTTTCACCCTTATCCCAACTGATTGGCTTGATAATAAATGTCCGAAACTTAAGGGTTTCTCTCCTATTAAGTTTTTCAGATTCAAAACCTCTTAAGTAACATTGATTCGTGTGCGACAAATTTATACAAAACTTTGTCGTAATAAACAGTAAGATTGATTTCCAGGATTTAATCATGGTACGCGTAAATTGACTCGAATTCTGAATTGTTAAAAAAACATCCTTATCAGTTCATTAATGCTATGGGGTCTCCAAACCTATGACTACATTTGACAAGGACCTTTCTCAATCTATTGACCACATCTTTATATAATTCATGCACAAGTTCCTTTCACCTCATTTTTTTCGATGACTTGGTCTTACTCTCTACATTTATTTATTTCTAACACAAGTCCGATCTTCTAGGCTTTAGAGTTGGGATGAATCTCATCTTCTTTATGATCGGGTCTTTTAGTCCGAGTAGGTTTGATTTGCTGATCAGACTATAACACTTCATGTATATCATTGACCCAATAATTTATAGGAGACTAACTACGTGGTTCAAAATATTTAATCTCAAGTTATTAGCAATAGTTTATATGACTCATTATATACCTAAAATCACCCATGTAGACTTCCGATGTGGGACAGAATGTCACAATGTCCCCACCTTTAAGACTTTCCTTCATCGCAAGGGGTTGAACAGTAGTAGAGTCACCACAGCCTAACCCTAGGTCTGTTCCCTAGTGACAAAACAAAGTCCTGACCTCATACTCGATCCTGTACAAGGTCGCTCTGATACCATTCATAACGCCATGTATACCACTGGCCCAATAACTTATCGGAGCCTAATAACGTAAACTTTCGATGAGAAAGAAAATGTCACACGAACCATGACCTTGGCTAAGCAATTATCAACAGCTCTTCAGTCGCCCATCCTATACCTATCATCTATAAATTGCTAATTGATTATTGTGTTGGCTGAGCAGTCAATATCTAAGTCAGTCATCAAATGGGATACAGAAATACAATCATTTGTATGGTCAAGTGATCCAAAAACCCAAGTTGATGAATCCGCGTGGGGTATTAATCACAACTTGTTATTAGGGATGGCTACTGGAGTTTTGTCTTCTTTTTCTAGGTCATGAGTCTCCATTTGATCTACATGAGGGCTGAATTTGATCTAAATCTCATTTTATAAATCATTCTTTTAAAATCATGTCAACCGGATATCGATAAGAACTTAGTCGAAGTTTGACGGTATGTTTCTCCCAAGCCAAACATGACTCGTTTGGATAATTAATTATGTTCTATAATATTTTTAGATGACTTACATATATATTAAGATCTACAAGTATAGTTATTTGCCTCATACTATACTAATCCGGCCACCCTTGTACTGTTTCAGTCACCATACCACTGTGTTCTGGCGTGTTCTACACCGGACTGTATATTTTTTTTAATTTTTAATTCATAATTTTTTGGATAATTACACATAAATTGACACTTAAATTGTTCATTTTTATGTTTGGTGATTTGTTTTTAAGATGTGAGGCCTTATTTTATATGTTCAATATTATTTTTTTGTTGAAAATATGTATTTTATTAATAAATTCGAAACGATACTCCGGTACACACCATTACTGGTACATACTGTACAAGTAATAAAAATAGTACGCTCTGCAATAAGAGATTGATAACTTTGCGTACAAGAGAAAAGACTTGAATTATCAAAAGAATCGTGGTGAGACCCATTTGGCATCCCATAAAAATGTAACAAGAATCATCACATAAAAAGATCTTGGCTCAACACACACACACACATTAACATATTGTACTATATATTGGATGTTTTGGGTTCTAATTCTATCACATCTTGCAGAAAGACAAAAAGAATAAAAAGGTAAATTACATTGACCTCCTCTAAAGTTTTTAATAAATACATTGTATTTTCTCTATAGTTTGAAAATTTACTCTTACCTTCTTAATTTCAAAAATATTATGCAGTTACTTCCCATATTCAAACGGCGTTAGTCAACCTCTTGGAATTTCAATTGTGGAGTTTGCTTTTGACAAAATAAACTACAACTTAATTTTTATCATGTCTAAGTTTAATTAAGATTTATAAAAATCTCAAAAATTCAACATAAGATATTACAAACGTGATAAGAATTATGTGGTAATTTGTTTTACTAAAAAGAAAATCAAACTTAAAGTTTAATAGCTTGATTAATATCGTTTGATTAATTTTATCTATAGAGGAGGTAACTGCATAATAATTTTAAAAATAAGGAAGGTTAGCGTAGTCTCAAACTACAGAGAAGGACAATATAATTTATTAAAAACATCAAGAGAGATGAGTATAATTTATTCAAAAATGAAATAAAAAAAGTAAATAAATAATTAAAAGGAGGAAAAGGGTTTAGTTACTTTATTAGTAGATCAAAACATCATTGATCTATTTATTTAGAGGCAATGTTTCCAACTAGACAAACACTCTGCAGCTTGCTTGTTCAAAAAAACATTCTGCCCCTTGATTTACAATAAACTTTTTTGTCTTAATCCCACAAGCCAAAATAAGCATGTCTGTATTTTTTATAAAGATATATATATCAATAAATTTAGGTACACACATTTTGATTTACATCCGCTCACACCCCGCCTATATGTTTGAGATTTTGATTATTTATTTTATTTTTTATTTTTTTTAAGGGTTAAATGGGTGGGAGTTCATGTGCCATGTATATAGGGTGTGAGTGAATGTAAGCCAAAAGATGTGTATGTAGCATTACTATATATATATATATATGTATTTGAAGCTGTACTATAGATCTATTTGAACAACCTACTCCAGGAAACCAAGACCTTATTGTCTATCTAGTACCAACTTCAACAAATCAAACAAGAAGAGCAGATATGATTAATATTATTTTTTATGGTCCATGATTGATGAATAAAGACTCTACTGACTAAAGCATTAATTATTCAGCTTTCCAAAGCAAACTTCTTATTATTTTTTCACTTAATCTAATTGGACTCGGTGATTTCATCGCACGACAGGATATGCTACACACAAAAACAATATCATTTTGGCATCTTCAAAATTACACAAATAGTTGGCAGGGTTCAAGTAATTTTTAGAAGCGTCAAAATCACATAGTTTTAACGTGCAACATATTTTACTGTGCACTGTACACAAGAGAGTCTCGTCTCCTTAACTTAGGTGGTTTGAAAACTTATCCCCCAGCCTCATGTGTTTGTATTCTATTTGAAAAATCTTGATTTAATCGTGGTTTTTTTTCTTTTGTTAAAAGCGGTTTAGCATGTTTAAAAAAACATATCTCTTGGATTTAAAAAACATATTTTTTTAAAAACAAAAAGAGAAAAAGAATCTCCATCTTCAAAGAGTTCGGCTTCTTTGCACTTTGGGCCCATCACGAGTCTAAACATCAATGATTTTAGAAGTTTAACTTCAATCAAGAACTTGTACTAATATTCACTTTTATTTTCTAATTTTTTTTAATTTACTTCATTCCCAAAATATTAATTTTTATCTAAATAGTAATCGTCAACGAAAATTGTTATGTACAACTAATTTTTACACCTTGAACTATCTCAATTTTATTTATTTCGTCTTTAAATTATCAATTTTCTGAACAAATAATCCCTAAACTATACCATTTTGCACCCAACTAGTCAATATGGTACATTTCAAAAGCATTATTTATATCTTTTCAACAGTGTAATTTTCTCTCTCTCTCTCTCTCTCTCTCTCTCTCTCTCTCTCTCTCTCTCTCTCTCTCTCATAGAGGCCTCACACTCCAAAATGGATTATTGGAGTTGGGTTTTAACTTGTTTCATAATACATGCCGACACATCTTTTGGAGATATAGAAAATCCGGATTCGGGGCTATTACCAAAGTTATCAATTTCATTTTGACAAGTATGTCGGTTTTGTTATTAGTACGGTATGTATCAATATCGGTGTTTATATTCAAAATTAATATACATTTATCAAATAATATTTTTAATAAAAAATAACATTAGACATATAAAATAAAGCCTTACAGCTTAAAAATAAATCAACAAACATAAAAAGAGGTCAAGTCAGTACATCGATAGTTTGGTACTACTACGAGACTAGTACGGGACGTATTGATTGGTATCAGCCGATATGATACGAGATAAAAAAACTCTGGCTATTACAGTTCTTATAGTGTGAATGTAGTGCAAATAGAACAATATATTTTTATCTATTTTATCTATAAAATTACGTTATTATAACCTCACTGCGTCTGTGTTACGGTGGCTCCACTAGTCACAAATCAAGCAAATGCACGTTTTTCATGTACCCTAGAGAGAGAAAAACGCCTTAAAAAAGGAGAGGCCTTGGGGGGTTCAGTAGCTCTCAAATGTTTTGACACCAAAGGAGGCAAGTATCATAGGAGGTGTGTGAGGTGTGGCGTTACGTGTTACTCTCTCTCATTTATTGTATATATATACTTAATTACACCATCTCGTGATCAATCACTTCTTCCCTTATCCTCAAACTTTATCTCATTTTCATATCTTTAAATTTTTTGTCTACTTACTCCATTACCCCTTTTAGCTGTCGGTTTTGGTTAATTGTCATTGTTGGGTTTTTTCTCTCTTACACTTCACGGACAACAACAGAAGCACGGGCATCACAGATGGAGTCAGGAATTTCATCATATAGGGGTAAGCACGATTATTTGAATTTTTTTCCTAAGATATTTAGCAAAGACGAGCCTATATACTATATGAAAATTTTTATTTTTTCTACATAATAATAGAGGTTTTTTTCTTCTTGCAGGGACGACCGACCGTACTAGCCTCCCTCTGGCTCCATCCCTGCTGGGCAAATTTACCAAACACAGATCTTACCCTGAGCTATCCGATCGACTTCGGAGTTATCCTCGATCTAGTGTCGATTAATTTTTGAAGAACCAATCTCACGATTGATTTGCTAAGGTTCTATTTAAAATCAGAGTTTTATCTTGTATAAGCTAGACTCATAAGAATTAATAGCACTTGAGATGTTTTGAATATAAAACCTAAGAGTATGCATACCTCTAAGTTTCAAGTTTTCACCACTATGCCAACTCCTTGGGATCTATTGTGCGTTTGTTAGCGGCCTCCTTTGATCTAATTTTTTTCAATTTAATAAAATGACTATTTGTGTGTGTGTGTGTGTGTTTAACATCGTTCTATCTAGACTTTTTTCAATTTAATAAAAAAACACAACATAATGTACAGACACAACAGAACACTCGAAATTAGCAAGTCATATAGGGAACCGGGACCATCTCCCAACCCATTCAATCCTGCTCAATTGAAACCTCAAAACCCAGCACAAGCTCCTCCTAAACCTACTTGTAACAACACAACGCTCATGGACAATTATATATAATCCTCAACAACAACAAATTAAGTGCTCAAGGAGAAAGGTAGGCAGTTGGGAGGAAAGATCGAAGCTTTTGACAGTAGAGGAGTAAAATTTCAGGTTCAAACTCGCGTCGAAGCTCTTCTGCGTCAATCTCTAATGATTTATTAACCCATCAAGAGTGCTTATGTTCTGCAAGAAAAGTCTTTACTATTTTTCTTGTCGCTTGTAAGTACTCCCAAATATAAATCACAAGAATTAGTTTGGTGATCAAGAATTAAGACTTGAGAATTTATTTTCTCGCAAAACTCATAAGCGAAATCTTTCAAGTATTACAGATTTTTAAAAATTCAATTCATACATATAATTTTATCTACGAACTTTATATCCTTTTCATATCTTAATTTTTGTCTACTAACTCCATTACCCTTTTAGCCGTCGGTCTTGGTTAATTGTCAGTGTCCGGTTTTTTCTTTCTTACACTTCACGGACAACAACAGAGGCACCGGAAGCACAGATTATATATGTGCAACGCATATTATATATTTTTTACTCCAGATATCCAATCGATTTTGAAATTACTCACAATTTAACATCAATAAATTTTAGAATTCTAAAGTTAACGATCGGACAAACATCCAATGACCTCAAATGATTAGTTCTGTTAAGATTCGACTTTATAACCTAAGGACACAAGTCCCTCACCTAACGTCTACTGTCCGTTTGTTAGAGAAATAAGGTATTTTTTTAAAAAAATTTCAATATTAATATAATTTATTATTATTGTTATTTATCTAGTTTTGTTATCACCTATCCGCGTCTAGTCCTAGTAATCTCTCCGTCCTTGGTTGATGGATGACTAGAGCAAGTGCGCGACTCTATCCAAATGCATTCTTCATCAGGATATATATATATAATATGACGGTCATCTCGCGACGTTTGGGCCGACATTTTCCTAACCGTTGGTATAGCCTTTTTGGGTCAATAACAACACTTTTCAGAATCTTCTGTGACGGTTTAGACTATTGCTAAATCTAAGATTTCTTGTAGTGATAGTAGTAGTTGTTGGATTATTCTGACTATTCCTACCTATGCGGGATAGGCATAGAACTAGTCATAGTCTCGCCCCTTGGGAGTTTGTACCGATGATTCGACAATTTTCTTTTCGTCCGTTTCTTTTCTTTCATTTCCTTGTTGTTTCAAGGGGTATGCCCCTTGTAAATATGTCCTTTTGATTTCAAACTGGTTTATCAAAAAAAAAAGAGTGATTGATTATATAGTCTCGCCCCTTGGGGGTTTGTACAGAATCTTCTTAGCTATGGTTACGGGCACGAGACAAATTACTTATGGTTAAATCTATTATATTATGAAAATAATTTTGGAGGCGTCTATTAAAAATTATATAAGAAAAATAGGGTGTGAATTTTGTTGGAAAAAATGGTTTGGCGACATATTTTTAGCTAAGTTTAAGCTAAAATAAAAGTGGATTCCACATATCTTTATGTGTGAATCTAAGTGGCAATGTGTTTACATACACATGGAGCTTAAGATTGTATATTTGGTTGGACAAAACCATTTATATGTGAATTAAAAATTGAATTCAAAGTAGGCTCCAAAGATTGGTAAAGTTTGGTATTTTTGGGTGAAAATGGTGTTAGTCCCACATAGGAAAAATGTGGAACATTCATGTGGTATATATAGTTTAAAATTGCTTAAGGGTTTGGGTCCCAAGGGCACCCCACTTTTGTGGATGGGGAAGGACTTAGGTAGCATGGGCTTTGGCCCAAACTACCACACACGCGCGCCGCCGCCGTGCCGGGCCGGGTTCGGGTTCGGGTCATTTAGATAATATTCTTTTTGTTAGAAATTTATTTAATTAATTAAATAAGAATTTTATTTAATTAGATCCGGTTAACCCGTTGGTCCGTTTCAGACCCGCGTGGCCCAATGGCATTTGACCGTTTGGCGGTTTCTGACCGTTATGCCCAACGGATGCGTCCCTTGGGCCAAACCAATACCATTTAAGTGATTCGGTTTAACCAAACGAACCAGTGCACCTATTAGGCCGAACCAGTGCAACTCTTAGCCAGAGTTGCACCCTTTTGCAGCCTATAAATAAAGGCGAATTCAGTCCGAATTACTAACTTAATTCCCAGACTAAAAACCTTGCATTCATAGCATCTTGTCCGCACTTTATTTCCGTTCTTTGTGAGAGAGTCCAGTACACATTTTCTGGTTCGACAGACTAGTGGTTTGCAGTGCTGCTACCATTAGTGTTGATCGTTGCATCCTGGGAGACAGACGCCAAATCAACTCGTAGCACCGTAGCGAGGGCGTATTTTGTCTTAAGGAGATTGTGTCAAACACAAACCTCGATCAGTAAGTTTTCGTGTTTTGCTATAACGCTTCCACAAATCGCTTCGCTCCGAACACCAAGTAAGTTCCTGTCGTTTTCTGTTTCTGTCTTATTTTACAGATTATTAATAGCCTAGATAACAATCTTAAGACAAAATATATTTTTCTAGACTATTACAAATCTGTTCTTGACAGAATTTTATAAACAGTTTATATTCTGGTTGTTGTAGCGACATTATTTTATTTGCTTTACATTTACAAAACATATTTCGTTTTGTGGTTTAAGAATGTCAGAAGTGCAAGAAACTCCTACACCCGCTTCTTCTCGTACACCCACAGTGGCAGTTGCAATACCGACTGCGGTTCCTATGAATCACGGGGAGAAACCCGAGAAGTTCAATGGAACAGAGTTTAAGAGATGGCAGCAGAAGATGCTGTTCTATCTTACAACTCTTAACCTTACGAGGTTTCTCCGTGAAGAAGTTCCTACTTTGACGGACGATAATACCGATGTACAGAGTGTTGCAGCGGTAGATGCTTGGAAACATGCAGACTTTTTATGTCGGAACTATATCCTCAACGGGTTGGACAACACATTGTACAATGTTTACAGTCCACTCAAGACGGCTAAAGAACTTTGGGATTCTTTGGATAAAAAATACAAGACAGAAGATGCCGGTTCGAAGAAATTCGTGGTCGGTAAATTTCTGGACTATGTGATGAGTGACTCCAAAACGGTGATCAGTCAGGTTCAAGAAATCCAACTCATTCTGCATGATATTCATGCCGAAGGTATGTCTCTCAGTGAATCTTTTCAGGTTGCTGCGATTATTGAAAAATTGCCACCCGGTTGGCGGGATTTCAAGAACTATCTGAAACACAAGCGCAAGGAGTTGAAACTCGAAGAACTTGTAGTTCGTTTGAGGATTGAAGAGGATAACCGAGTTTCTGACAAAAGGACTGGAAAAAATTCAATGCTGGCTAAGGCTAATGTGGTGGAACAAGGAAGATCATCCAAGAAGAGGAAACATTCTGGCCAAGGTTCGAGTCAAGGCTCGAAAAGTGGAGAAAACAAGAAGTACAAGTTCCAAGGGAAGTGCTTCAAGTGTGACAAACAAGGCCACCGTGCAGCGGACTGTCGTAGCAAGCCAAAAGATGGGAATGCTCGTAAGAAACCTGCACAAGCCAATGTGACCGAAGTGGAGACTCTCTCCGACAATGTTGAAGACATGCATCTTTCAGCAGTTGTCTCTGAAGTGAATCTTGTGGGATCTAATCCCAAAGAGTGGTGGGTGGACACTGGCGCTACCCGTCACATATGTTCTGATAGGAAGATGTTCTCCTCTTACAACGAGGTGACCAATGGAGAGAAACTATTCATGGGTAACTCTTCTACTTCGAAAGTCGAAGGCGAAGGGAAAGTGATACTCAAGATGACTTCGGGAAAGGAACTCACTCTCAACAATGTGCTCCATGTTCCAGACATTCGTAAAAATCTAGTCTCTGGATCTTTATTGAGCAAGAATGGGTTTAGGCTAGCATTTGAGTCTGACAAGTTTGTACTCACTAAAAGTGGGGTGTATGTAGGAAAAGGGTATATGAGCAATGGGCTTTTTAAACTAAATGTAATGACTGTTGTACCAACTTTGGCTATGAATAAAAATATCACATCTTCTGCTTATTTCGTGGAATCTTCTAATATTTGGCATGGTAGACTAGGGCATGTGAATTTTGCAACTTTAAGGAAACTAATAAGTTTGGAATGTTTGCCTAAGTTTAACATTGATCCAAATCATAAATGTGAAATTTGTGTTGAAGCGAAATTAACAAGAACTTCTTTTCAGTCTATACATAGAAATACTGAACCTCTAGACTTAGTGCATACTGATATTTGTGACTTCAAGTCAATCCAAACAAGAGGCGGTAAAAAGTATTTTATTACTTTTATCGATGATAGTACTCGGTACTGTCATGTTTACTTGCTAAGAAGCAAGGATGAAGCTTTGGAAATGTTCAAACTCTATAAGAATGAAGTTGAAAATCAACTTAGCAAAACGATCAAGGTTGTAAGAAGCGATAGAGGTGGCGAGTATGATGCACCTTTTGGTGAATTCTGTAAAGAACATGGCATTATACATCAAACCACTGCTCCTTATTCCCCTCAACAGAATGGTATTGCTGAACGCAAAAATAGAACATTGAAAGAAATGTTTAGTGCTATGTTGATTAGTTCTGGATTATCTCAGAACATGTGGGGGGAAGCAGTGCTTTCCGCAAACTACATTCTTAATAAGATACCCCGAAAGAAAATCAATAAGACACCGTATGAATTATGGAAAGGTCGAGCACCTACCTATAAATTCTTGAAAGTGTGGGGGTGTCTAGCAAAAGTAGCAGTTCCGGTACCTAAACAAGTGAAGATAGGACCAAAAACTGTTGATTGCATATTCATAGGATATGCTGAGCATAGTAGTGCGTATAGATTTTTGATACACAACTCAGAAATTCCAGATATGCATGAAAATACTATCATTGAATCTAGGAATGCATATTTCTTTGAAGATGTATTTCCTAAAAGGCTTCGACACGAGGCTACTTCATCCAAAAGGACTATTGATGCTACGTTAAATAGTCATCAAGATGTTGAGAATGATGAAGAACCTAGACGTAGTAAAAGGGCAAGAATTTCAAAATCGTTTGGACCAGATTTTCTAACATATTTATTAGAAAATGAACCTCGGACTTTTAAGGAAGCAATGTCCAGTCCTGAAGCACCTCTATGGAAAGAGGCTGTTAACAGTGAGGTTGAATCCATTCTGCAAAATCATACATGGGAACTAGTGGATCTTCCACCAGGGAGTAAACCTCTTGGATACAAATGGATATTCAAAAGGAAGTTGAAAGCAGATGGTTCAATTGATAAATATAAGGCCAGACTTGTAGTCAAGGGTTACAGGCAGAAAGAAGGGCTTGATTACTTTGACACATACTCACCTGTAACAAGGATCACGTCTATACGAATGCTTATTGCCATTGCAGCATTGTATAATCTTGAAATCCATCAGATGGATGTCAAGACTGCATTCTTGAATGGTGATCTGGACGAAGAGATATATATGGAACAGCCTGAAGGGTTTGTGGTTACAGGGAAAGAAACTAAAGTTTGTAAGCTTGTCAAATCTCTCTATGGTCTAAAACAAGCACCGAAGCAATGGCATGAGAAATTTGACAATGCAATGATGTCAAATGGATTCAAGATAAACGAGTGTGACAAATGTGTGTACATAATGCACACGAGCAAAGGTTATGTCATAGTTTGTCTTTATGTTGATGATATGCTCATCATTGGTAGTGATAATGAAATGATTAAATCTACCAAACGAATGTTGAACAAACAGTTTGACATGAAAGATATGGGTGTCGCAGATGTTATATTAGGAATGAAAATTTCTAAAACATCTGACGGATATACTTTGTCACAATCTCACTATATTGAGAAAATACTGGGTAAATTCGGCAAGTACGATGAACGTCCTGCAAGGACACCTGTAGATCCAAGTCTACACCTACCCAAGAATAAGGGTGACAGTGTATCTCAGTTAGAGTACTCTCAAATTATTGGCAGTCTAATGTACTTAATGAACTGCACACGTCCAGATATTGCGTACGCTGTGAGTAAATTAAGTAGATACACCCATAATCCTGGCAAAGATCATTGGAAGGCTATCGTTAGGGTTCTTAGATATCTAAGATACTCCGTAAACTATAGTCTACACTATACTAGATATCCTGCTGTGTTAGAAGGATATTGCGATGCCAACTGGATATCGGATACAAAGGATTCCAAATCTACTAGTGGTTACGTCTTCACCCTTGGAGGTGCAGCCGTATCTTGGAAATCTACGAAGCAAACTTGTATAGCTAGGTCAACAATGGAATCAGAGTTTATTGCTTTGGATAAAGCAGGGGAAGAAGCTGAATGGCTTCGTCAATTTCTGGAAGATATTCCGATGTGGCCGAAACCTGTGCCGGCAATATGTATCCATTGCGATAGCCAATCAGCAATTGGCAGGGCACAGAGTAATATGTATAACGGTAAGTCTAGACACATTCGTCGTAGGCACAATACTGTTAAACAACTGCTCTCAAGTGGGGTTATTTCCATCGAATATGTGAAATCAAAGGACAATATTGCGGATCCACTAACTAAAGGATTGTCCAGAGAGCAGGTGTATAATTCATCGAGGGGAATGGGACTCAAGCCTACTACTTTGGAGTCACAATAATGGACACCCAACCTACTTGACTGGAGATCCCAAGATTTAGGTTCAAAGGGACAACCAAGTTATGTGTGCACTCACCAGAGTCACTAAGGAGAATCCCTCCTCACCTATTCCTATGATGGAAAAAATATAGTGATGCTGCATCGTGAGTAAGGTTAAGCTTTTGTTTTTAATGATTCTTATATCTTGACAAAACAAGTGGAGTATAGCAGGATACTCTTAATAAGAATTACCTATATGAGTGTGAACTGGGGCCGGTTCTATGAGAATTGACAAGGCTAAATTCTCTAGAGCACTCATGAATGACCAGGTCTTGTTCAGGGCCAAAATGAACACAACCGTGAGAACCAGTTTGTGTCAGAGATATTCTGTGTGAATTCTATTGTCTTGGTTTACGTCAACGGCTGAACAGTTCAAGGCATCGCGTCCACTGATTAGCTAGTAAACCCGATAGTCTTTCACAAGGGAAGGTTCAAGGTCAACAGCTACCTATCCTTTGCAGAATCTCTCTTTAATTGTACTCTCTCAGAATTTGCATATTGTTGCATTTCGTATCTTTCAATTTCATTCATGTGGGGGACTGTTGGAAAAAATGGTTTGGCGACATATTTTTAGCTAAGTTTAAGCTAAAATAAAAGTGGATTCCACATATCTTTATGTGTGAATCTAAGTGGCAATGTGTTTACATACACATGGAGCTTAAGATTGTATATTTGGTTGGACAAAACCATTTATATGTGAATTAAAAATTGAATTCAAAGTAGGCTCCAAAGATTGGTAAAGTTTGGTATTTTTGGGTGAAAATGGTGTTAGTCCCACATAGGAAAAATGTGGAACATTCATGTGGTATATATAGTTTAAAATTGCTTAAGGGTTTGGGTCCCAAGGGCACCCCACTTTTGTGGATGGGGAAGGACTTAGGTAGCATGGGCTTTGGCCCAAACTACCACACACGCGCGCAGCGCGCGCCGCCGCCGTGCCGTGCCGAGTTCGGGTTCGGGTTCGGGTTCGGGTTCGGGTTCGGGTTCGGGTCATTTAGATAATATTCTTTTTGTTGGAAATTTATTTAATTAATTAAATAAGAATTTTATTTAATTAGATCCGGTTAACCCGTTGGTCCGTTTCAGACCCGCGTGGCCCAATGGCATTTGACCGTTGGCCCATTGGCATTTGACCGTTTGGCGGTTTCTGACCGTTATGCCCAACGGATGCGTCCCTTGGGCCAAACCAATACCATTTAAGTGATTCGGTTTAACCAAACGAACCAGTGCACCTATTAGGCCGAACCAGTGCAACTCTTAGCCAGAGTTGCACCCTTTTGCAGCCTATAAATAAAGGCGAATTCAGTCCGAATTACTAACTTAATTCCCAGACTAAAAACCTTGCATTCATAGCATCTTGTCCGCACTTTATTTCCGTTCTTTGTGAGAGAGTCCAGTACACATTTTCTGGTTCGACAGACTAGTGGTTTGCAGTGCTGCTACCATTAGTGTTGATCGTTGCATCCTGGGAGACAGACGCCAAATCAACTCGTAGCACCGTAGCGAGGGCGTATTTTGTCTTAAGGAGATTGTGTCAAACACAAACCTCGATCAGTAAGTTTTCGTGTTTTGCTATAACGCTTCCACAAATCGCTTCGCTCCGAACACCAAGTAAGTTCCTGTCGTTTTCTGTTTCTGTCTTATTTTACAGATTATTAATAGCCTAGATAACAATTTTTAATTTCAAAGTTATATAAATCAAGGAATCTATATCAAAAGCGTTATCGAAAATATTGGTGATCGGTCCATCTCTAATTAGACGAGAAAAAATAGCTATCAGATGCAATTGACATCTCATGTTCTAAAATTGATGGTTCAACAAATTCTGATAATTAACTATAATTTAGAATTTAGAGTGTCTAATATAAAAAGAACACGGCATATATAATACGTAGAAACAAGTAGCACCTGGAATTAGCAAGCCATGCATCCAGGGGGTTGGGGTCGTCCTCCAACCCACTATATCCTATCCAATCGAAATCGCGAAACTCAGTACAAGCACTATCCAAACTTGCTTGTTACAATGCAACACCCGTGGACAATTATGATCCTCAACAACAAGAAGATGCTCAAGGGAAAGGTAGGCGAGGGTTTGGAGGAAAAATCGGAACTTTTGACAATGAAAGAGTGAAATCCTACGTTCAAACTCACGTCGAAGTTCTTCTGCACCAATCTAAGACTATGTTTGGTTAGGTGTTTGGGAGATTTGCTCCCAAACAAGTTTCTGGAACAAGTTTCTCAAATATTTTCTCAAACATTTTTCCAGACAACTTTTTCTCTCTATAAAAAGTGTCTCTGAAACATTTTTCTCCCAGAAAAGTTTCTGAGACACTTATAACCAAACAATGTCTCAGAGTTTTGTTTCAAAAAATTGTTTCAGAAACACTCAAAACGAACACACCCTGAGCTTATGTCCTGCATGAAGATCCTTCTCTTTTTTTTCACTCCTAAGCACTCCTAAATATAAATCACAAAAATTAGTTTAGTGATCAAATATTAAGACTTAAAAATTTATTTTATCATAAATCTCACATGCAAAATCTTTTTAGTACCACAATATTTTTAAAAAAAATAATTCATAAAAAATTTTATCTCGATTTTAATTATGTCCGACCTATAGACGAGAAATTAGGGCAGAGGTTCAGTCGTAATCATGGAAAAGTGACCTCTTTACCGTGGATAATGTGAGATGATATTGATTTGTCCTGGAATCTGTTCTCAGACTATTTAAACAAAAATCCAACCCTTAGGTTGGCTAGTGTTTGTTGGACTTAATTAAGTCCTTCACAAAACAAAATCACATTATTGTTGCCTTACCCGTGGGACGTTACATCGATCGGGAATTGTATTGTGCACACTGCATGACAGAGTATGTTGCGTATTAAAATATTATCATTTTGGTTATTAAAAATTGTCTCGAAGTAGTGTTGGAGATTTTTATGGTTTTGGAGGTGGAAGTTCAAAACTTTTGGAGTTTCTTTGCTAAATGAATTTAGTATAACCGGAGGTCTCTTTAGGCAACTGGAAGGTTTTTCATTCATGCACACTATTAATTGTTAGAAATTTGAAGGGTTTTGAGAGTGTGAATGAAATGGATAGGTCTCCCAGCAATCGAAAAATTTCTTTCGTTACGTACCCAAGAGTCACCGTTTAATGCTGATCCATAATGCTTCTTCATGGCTAGCAAACCAAAGACCTTTCGGTTTCAGCATTACGAAGGTCCTTCCTTAGTCTTTATATACAAATCACGTTTTGATTTTGGGGGACTACTACATCACACGAAGTTCTATCTAAAAATTATGTCCACCTCGAGTTTGTTCTTCAAGTGAGAGAGAGACAGATACAACAAAGTTCAACAGACGAACTAGGTTAGGTATTATTTTGTTCGTGGAGCCGTTTTATCTTAGGATATGATGCCGAAGCTATCCTCGAACACTCACGATGAGGTGGCGATTTAGTCTTAAGGGAATTGTATTAAACATATGATTTGGTTCGATAACATTGTTATATTTTTTGAATTTTGATTCGTGTATTGTATTGTTGATTTAGTTTTACAGATAATTGATTCATCTTTTGTTGAATATATGTATAGTTTCTGAATTGTCCATGTATTTTTTAATCTGTCTCAATATATTTTTAATGCTCACCACTCAAAAGTTCCTTCGTTTCAGCACTCAAAGGTCCCTCATTTTCTTTATATGGTCATTTCATTTCATTTCACTAAAGAGAAAAAGTTTAACAATGACAATTTTTTACAATTTATTGTGTGTTTAATACCATCTTATCTAGATTTTTTTTTAATTTAATAAAAAAAACAACAAACATAACAGAGCACTTGATATTAGCAAGTCATCTAGCGAATCGGGACCGTCTCCCAACCCGTGTTGATTTCGTGATCAAGAATTACAACTTCAGAGCTTACTTTCACGTAAATCTCATATGCGAAATCTTAGTTTCCAGTATTACAAATTCTTAAAAACTATTCGCACAGAATTTTGTCTCGATTTTAATCACGACTTCGCTATATGAGTAACCATCGGGGATAATGTGACATATGATATTGACATAAAAATCTGTCCTGCAATCTGTTCGGTTGAGATTTTGAGGTATGCATATGTCAAAACGATTTGAAACTAAAATCCAAGTGTTGGGTCGGCTAGTGTTTGTTGGACTTAATTAAAAGTCCTTCACAAAAAGAAATCACATTATTGCTGTCCTATCCGTGGGACCCCTTGCATGGATCGAAATTCTTTTCGTGCACAACGAATAGCAAAATAGGTTACATAATAAAACAGTTCCGTTTTAATCATAAAAAATTCTTTCAAATTGAAAATTTTCTGTACGCAACCCACGCATCAGAATGTATTACGTGTCAAAAAGAAAAGATACCAATTTGATTATAAAAATTTGAAAGAACCTACGGTCCCAAAATTAAAGACATTTAAACACAATTGTATAAGTAAAAGATAGACTATGTATATTATGACAAGTGGACTTGAATATTACATAAACAAAAAAATAAGGATATATAGTGTAATTTTAAAAGTACATATAATTCTATCAGAATCGAGGGGTGTGATTTTCAAATTTATCCCAAAAAAAAACACAAAAGATTGCACGAAAACATACTGAAATGATTTGTTTCTTTTTTTAGGGTAGAATGATTATGGAACAAAACAGTACTGTATGAAGGAGTAACACTGTGTAATGATGACACAAATATTCTTCAACTATAAGCATGGTGGGTACTTCAATAAATTTCATCACTATACCCATACCATATACTATTTTTTATATAACTTATCATGTTCGAATCAAGGTTATCAATATAGTACCGTACCGTTTTGACGTAAAAACGGTACCAGATATCTCTAATACTATATCTTTCCAATATCAGCCCATACCAACCGGGTACTGGTCATACTAGCTAATACCCGTCGGTATCGGCGGGTACCGGCCGTATACATATATATATTAATAGTTAAGAAAACGAAGTTAAAATTTTTTTTGCTCTCTCTCTTTGATAATCTAATATGGTACCCGGTATATAACTAATACCAACAGTCTACCACTCATTTCTAAATTTTGAAGCACTTATTCTATCGTTCAAAGTGAAGAGAATAAGAAAAGCACCTAAGAAGTTCCAAACTTAAAATTTATGCAGGAATAAACTCTAAAATCTCAAACTTAAACATCATGAAAATTACTTAATAGTTATATATTATTAGATGATAATGGAACCAGGAGTATTAAATGATTAAATTAAGATATATAATCATGAAATATTTTTTTATAATTTAAAATTTTCATACCAATTTATACGCGCCTTAATTAATTTTAAAAAAATCAATTCTACCGTTTATTAACGGATATTCCATTAAAAACCAGGACAAAATCCTCATGCAATCTTGTAGGTGTGTTTTCGGGAAAAAACATGTATGCCCAAATTTTGAAAATTTGACTTTTAACAAATTGTTCGAGTGTTTGTAAAAAATAGCATGTACAAATTATTGAATTAAAAATATTTTTAAAATTTACAAAAAGTTTAAAATTTGATTAAGAAATTTAAAAGTAAAGCACTACCCATTTTTTACTGCGTATCAATATAATTTCGTAATTACAGTAAACAAGTTAATTTATTTTTTCCCGTAAATTACACTACTATATGCAAGGAATTTAAATTTTATGCTTGAGGGACCCACCTGCTAATGGTCCTACTTTGATTATCTATTAAAAGTCATATGAATGGAATATCAGAATTTAAATATGTCAATTAATTAGAGTGACTAAAAGCAGAAAATATGGTCTACGGTTGTAGATTAAACAAAAAAATAATTACTAAAAAAATAAAATCTAATGTAGCTTTAGTTTTTCAATTAGTTTTGTTGACATTTTCTTAATCCGCAAGGAAGATCCTGCCGAAAGAGCTGGCCTAGAGATTTTCCCTTTTCTCAGTTAGTCTTTCAAACTTTAACATGCATCAGCACGGGCAAAATCAGAATTTCACGTTTCGTAAGTTGAGAATTTTTTTTCCAAAAAAGGGCGGAGGCCATATATAATTTTGGAAGGACTGAAATGCAATTTTTTTTATAATTTTTAAAATTTATAATTAGGCTTTAAAAGTTTTTGAATTTTTTTGGAGGCCTAGGCGCCCTCTGTCTCCATGTAGTTTCATTCTTGTGCATTTGAGCTATTCTCACGAGAAATAGCTTATTCTTGGAAAAATTATCCGTGCTTTTCTGGTACCGTCATGCATGTTCCAAGGCTCTCTTGTTAGGTCTGTGAAATCTTATTCGGTCTTAATTAGTTGCCACCTAAATAAGGGTATTATGGTTATTGATAATGTAAATCATATTTTATAAAATTATATCATGTGCAGCATATTGTATTGTTCGTTCAATACATCGTAAAAACTGGTGTGAAACGTAGATATACCCAATGCACTATTGATGAACCACCTAAAACTCTACATGCATCATTGTTTTTATTTGCATTCCTTGCTCCTCCACTCGTCATAATTATTTCGGTATTATCATTACTGTCTTTAAAAGAGTATTTATTATTATTTTTTGTGTCTATAGCTAGCGTCGTACCATCAAATTTTTTTTATTTTGGTTCATATTTTTATACTGGCAGTAGTGACAAATAAAATTACAAAAAAGTAATAATAATTATACAAAAATTATAAAATATTAAATAATATCGACTGTATAGTGTAAAAGAACCTTAGACACCTACCCTTATTTATGAGAGACGTAACGTGGGGCAAGATCGAAATTATTATGGACAGTACATTCTTCTGGGGATCGCATACGTGATTTTAGCTTCTCCCACAAGAAAATTACGTAGGCCCCTCCCAAAATTGGCAATCCAAAAATGACCCGTAATATTAGAGCATTCGCATCAGCTTCTTCATTTTTTCTCCAAATTAGAGAAAAAATCTCACTTTTCTATTTTAGGAAGTCATATTTTGTAATGTCTCATGTATCAGACTCTCTATTCTATTCCTATTCTATTAAAATATTCTTTTTTTCCTTTTATATTTAATTCAAATAATATAGGGGAGGAGAAAGAAATGAAAATAAAATAAAATAAAATGATAGGAGTGAATAGTGACACCCTAAAACTAGGGAGTCACTATTCATTTTGAAAAATAGGGAGAAGGAATAGGGAGCCTGATGTATGGGTTTTTAAGAGGATTTACTTCTCAAATTAGGGAAGGAGCAAAGATAAGGAGCCTGATGTTGATGCTCTTAGTCCCATAATATTTGGGTGAAATTATTGTCTAGCTTTGAAGAGTGAAAATACACCCTCTTAATACTGTTATTCGCTAAAAACACCCCATATCCCAAGCCTCTTATTTTTTAAAATAAACACCTCGAACATAAATAAACTACCAAGTAAAATAGTCCAACAAGACGCCTAAACACATAAAAAGGACAAAAGATACCCTTGTAATATGACTTTTCATACCTCGTTAAAACACACGACCACTATCAGCTTTCTTAACTTCTGCTACTTGCACCCCAACGTAACTGCACCACCTAAACCCCTAAAAATCACCACTCCGCTTACTCCATCTTTTAAAATCCCCCGCATTGCCTATACGAACTAGAGGTTTAAATAGTCGTTAACTTCAGGGCCTCGAGGACTTGTCGGCATTAGGTAGGGGACCCCCCAAGCAATATCAGCTTGATCTCCAAGCCATCCGGATACCTCGGTTATCAAAAAAAAAAAAAAACGAGTTTTTTATTAGCCCAAATAATTTTTTTTGAATATTTTCTTGTTTTTATTTAAAAAAGATTTATAATTTTTATTTTACATTAATTTTTTTTTATAAATTATTGGTTGGTCTTTGCAAGATGTTCCAGAAAAATAAAATAAAAAATGAACCCAAAATATGCAAAAAAGAGAAAATAATTTGAAATGATCTATTCGTTTTAGGTTATTTTCGTCAAGACAAACTAATCAGCCACAAAAATCAAACGCAAAACTAACAAATATAAAAAATTAAATAAAAACAAAAAAAATAATATATAGCCAGAGCTTATTGATGTGACTATTATGTCTATTTTAGTTTTGTCATCGTGTAATTTATTACAAAGTAAGAAATACAGTTCCGAATCCCAACAAAACAAAAAATTAAATATTTTTTCTCCACCAATTTTATATTCAAATTGATTTTTTTAATCCAGGCTATTCTAAGATTCTCTTATCCCATCCTTTTATCTGTTGGCAAACAAACGAGCCCTTAGAATATAGGAACTGTAGGGAAGAAAAAACTACAGCAATATTATTTGTTTTGATTTAGGATAGTGGTATATGCATTTTTCAATTTTGCAAATCATTAATTTTTATATAGATCAAAAGGAAAAAACAGTAATAAAATAATGAAAAAAGATGATATAAAATCTTACGGCCCTGTTATTAGCGATTAAAATTTTATAAAGAGTATAATAGATATAATAAGAACGAAGACATAACAAAAATGTCACTTGTTATAGAAAGTGAATAGTTATAAATAATTTGTTGGATATATTTTTTAAAATATAAGTATTAGATAATATTGTAATCAATAAAAAGAGGATACATTAAAAGGGATAAAATATGAATAATAAGAGTGTCATGGGATGAAATAGTCACCAAATATCATATTTGAGTTCGATAGAAATAAAAAAACCTCGAATATGATAAGCCGGAATATAATAGGTTTTATTTGGCCAAACTAAATTATTATTTATTAGCTACCTTATTCTTAAAAATTTGCGCCCATTCGAACTAAATTGTTCGAGGTAAAATATAATTTTCGGCTTTTATTTGTATACATGACAGGAGTATAAACTAAAATAAAAAACACAATAATTCTCAATTATTAGTTTATTTGAACGACATTATTAAAATTAGAATTATTTTGAAAGACAACTCCACTATTTACCTTACAGAGTCCAACAAAATCCTGTATTAAATTCCTTTCACATTTTTAATCTGTAACTTCAAATTCCCTACGCAAACAGGCCCTTGAAGGACAATATCAGAACTCTTTAGATTCACCTCTCTGTAAAGTAAAGATAAGGGCATAAATGCCATTCCAAGTTTCCAACAGAAGGAGTTCTTTATAGTCTAAACTGAACTTTAAAAGCCACTGTTTTCTCATTCTACACACTACTCGTTTAAAAATCAGTAAGTAGTAATACACAACCGCTCAATTATATGAAAACGCGTTTCCTTTTTCAGGGCAGTTGTCCTCTTCTCTCTCTCCTTTCCGCCTATTCTCTCTCTCTCTCTCTCTCTCTACCCTTTCCGCCTCTTCAAAATGGCATATAAATATCACCACCCACCTCACTCATATACATTCACACATCCCCACTTACTCACACTACCAGGTACAACCCCTCTGACTCTCTCTCTTACTAAAAACCTTTCCTTTCTCTGTCATCATGGCTCTCTGCAACGCCATCCTTCTCCTGCTCTTCTTCCTCACTACCTCAATCACCTTCTCAACCCAAAAACCCACCAAAACACCTCTCGACAAGACCCTCTCTCTCTCCTTCCCTCTCACCTCTCTCCCTCTCTCTCCTCGCCCCAAACCAAAGTTCCTCTCTTCTCTTGCTTCAACCCCAGCCAAACCGACACCAATCACCAACTCCCCACTTTACAACTACAGATCAGCGTTCAAATATTCAATGGCTCTGATCGTTTCTCTCCCCATAGGGACCCCACCGCAGACCCAACAGGTGGTGCTGGACACCGGAAGCCAGTTGTCATGGATTCAGTGCAACAAGAAAGTCATACCGAAAACGCCACCTCCGACGACGACGTTTGACCCTTCTCTATCCTCATCTTTCTCTCCCCTCCCCTGTAACCATCCTATCTGCAAACCCCGAGTTCCCGATTTTACCCTCCCAACCTCTTGTGACCAAAACCGCCTCTGCCACTACTCGTACTTCTACGCGGACGGGACTCTAGCGGAGGGTAATCTCGTCAGGGAAAAATTCACGCTTTCGAGTACCCAAAGTACCCCTCCTTTGATTCTCGGGTGTGCAACGGAGTCCTCCGATTCCCAGGGCATTTTGGGAATGAATCTTGGACGGTTGTCATTTGCCTCCCAAGCTAAGATTACAAAATTCTCTTACTGCACCCCACTTCGACCAAATCACAACGGAGTCCCACCAAGTGGAGGATTTTATCTAGGCCAAAATCCAAATTCAAACACATTCAAATATGTCAACATTTTGACTTTCTCTCAAAGTCAACGCATGCCCAATTTTGACCCCTTAGCCTTCACTCTCCCACTGGTAGGAATACGACTCGGCATGAGAAAATTAAACATATCTGCTGCGGTTTTCCGGCCAAACGCTGGCGGAGTAGGTCAGACGATAATCGACTCCGGCAGCGAATATACCTACTTAGTAGAAGAGGCTTATACAAAGTTGAGGGGTGAAATTGTAAATTTAGTAGGTCCGAAAATAAAGAAGGGGTACGTTTATGAAGGTGTACTGGATATGTGTTTCGATGGGGACGCGATGGCGATCGGACGGTCGATAGGCGATTTGGTATTTGAATATGAGAAAGGAGTGGAGGTTGTGATTGAGAAGGAGAGGGTGTTGGGTGATGTTGGTGGTGGGGTCCATTGTTTAGGTATTGGACGGTCGGATTCGCTCGGGATTCCTGGGAATATAATAGGGAACGTTCATCAGCAGAATATGTGGGTGGAGTATGATGTAGCGAATCGGAGAGTGGGATTTGGTAAAGCTGATTGTAGTCGATCGGTGCCGTGAATTTTTGTGTGTGGGTTGTGCTCATCTGCTGTTGGGTGTATAGTTATATCATACAGTGATGTTTTAATCGACGGTACATATTAGTTGTAAGGATACGTAGGAACTTTAATGTGTCTGCTTTGGCTGTTACCGTGAAATAGAAGGTTTAATCCATGTGTATTTCCGTGTTCAATGATATTACATTTATTTCATTTCATATACTAATAACTCCAGTTTGGCCTGACTTGATTATTTGATTATTGTTTCGTCTTTATTTGAAAAAAAATTTGTAATTTGTAATTTTTTAATATTTTTTTGTGGATTATTGATTTATTTCGACGAGAATTTTCAAAAAAGTTATAAATTATAGACCAAATTTGAAAAAGTTCAAAAAGAACGAAAATAATCTAAAAATAGAATTTGTTTTGTGTTTATTCGTCGTCTTTAGTGACTTTTTTTTAGCTTTTGGACATATTTATACTTGTTAGATTCGTTTCATCGAGATGGACCAATAATCCACAAAAAATTGAGGCAAAAACAAATGCAAAAAAAATTGAATAAAGACAAAACTCGATTATAAATAATCGAGTTAGGCCAAATTGGGCACAATGTGTAATTTTTAATTTTAATTTTATGTTTATTTTCAAATACTTTCTTTGCTTCTCGATCCTGATCTTTCTTACTTTAGCTTCTTCTTTTTATACTTTCTTTTGATCCCTCGTTGCTTCTTCTTTTTGGGGTTTCTTTTGATTTTTTGTCACTTCTCTTCTTTTCTCGTCTTTGGGTTTTCTTTTGATTTCTTGTCGCTTCTCTTCTTTTCTTCTCTCTCGAAATCAATTAAATACATCCTGATTAATTATAGTCAAAGAATTGTCACTTTTTAGTACTGCAAATAGAAATACGTCCCGTGAAATTAACAGTGATGAAATATTACGTTATGAATATTATATATATTTTAGGGCATATTTTTAGCGGTCAAAGAAGGATTCATTGCTTATTACTCCGAATATAACTATCTAATTCGTCATATTCAGAATTCATTTGCTTCTTTGGATCCCAAATATAATATTCAGAGTATTATTTTATCTGCCTAAAATGAGATAAAATTATATCATCACTCCCTTTATTCATATCTTATCTCTCTTCTATATTTCCATACTAATTGCACAAATATTATTATTAATTACGATAATATCATATACGTATTCATATTTACTATATCATTTTCTCTCAAAAGACATTCAAACAAAATAAATCTGACACTACTATATTCTCTATCTTATTATATTTTTCATCTCTTTTTTAAAATTTTGACCGCTAATAAATAAACCGTTAAATTCATAAAGTTTCATATTCGGTAAGAGTATAATCAAAACGTAGCACCAAACATTAAAGATATGTCATTTTTAATATTTAACCGGTCAAAGACACTGGGGACTAGGAAATGGGACATGGTGCATGTGAGAAACATAAATCTAGGTCGAGAGAAATATCATAATGTACTAGCTTGGCCACTGTGAAGCACATGAAAACCCACCAACCATGTTCCCTCCACCCCCACCAGTTTGCTCCTCCTACTGCCCTCCTCGATATTTAGATTGTTAAAGGTCCGACTTCAGTTTGGTTGTCTATTTAGCATTAACAATATTTTTTTCGACAAATTTTTATTGTTTTTTTTATATTTTGAAAAAAAATTATTGCTCCACGCCGGGGGTTGCCTGAGCTAGGAGGTTTGCGAGACTTACCCGGAGAAATGTCCTGGCTCCCCCTCCCTTATTTCTTTTCTATTTGTTATCTCCTTTTGATCAGGTTGAGATCTCATCTCCATGTGTTTTCCCTTTAAAATAGAATTGGTATTTCACCTTGAGTGTTAAAAGATTTCTTTGGTGTCTTTTTTTTTAGAATAAAACAACTCATCAGTCAAAGAAATATCGATTTAACAATTATTTGTCGAACTTCATTGTCTCTGCCTCTCTCACACACGCAATGAATGCGATGATAGAATAGAATATGTATACAGAATTTCCGGTAATAGATATGCAGAGACCTTCAATATCCTACAAATCCCGAGACTCTTGGATGGTATATTTCAATAGAGCTTCACTGGTGTGTATCAACTCCTGAGTCCTGCGAGATCTCCTTTCATTCACACACTTCGAATTTCTAATATAATGACCATTCACAGTGTCTTGACAATCGACATCAACAAAGGATTTTGATGTCTCAAGTTTCTCAAGTTTTGACTATTTCCTAACCGCTTCTAAGAGCGAAATAATGGTCTTGTTTTGTTTTGTTGCTCTTTTTTTAGTTTATCTAAACAAACAGTATTTTCTCTTGTTCTTAAAAAAAATCAACTTCTTGAATTTGATAAGAAAAATATAGCGGAAATGATTTGGATACAAATGTTAGGATGCAAATTCAAATATAAATATATTCGCAATCATTCAATACGTGTAAATTCCACAAATATCGTAATGAACACATTTATATCTATATCTATATTTTCTGTGTTCGAACAACCACGTCGATATCAGTACTCTGAAAATCTAGTGACAGACCTCATAATGATGCATTTACAATTTCGTGCAGCATTACTAAAACCCAGTACTAGTGGTAGTTGCCTCAATTTATAAACCCTGGCATTCATAGTTTCAGGGCTATTTAATTCCATTGCCTATACAGTCATTTAAAAATCAGTCATAAAAAATTGATAAGTAAATTTATTTATTATGAAATATATATACATATACATATACATATATAGATATACACATATTTAAAACAAAAAAATAAAGCACATACACTGCATGGTTTTCAATTTTTTCTGACTACTTTAAAAATCCCAATTACATCTTGATTACGCGTACTCCTGCATTGGTTCTTGCTCATAAATTCTAAGACCGGGAGTGGCAAAAGATTATTCGAGGATCAAATTAGTGATTGAATTGAGAAAGTGTATGCTGAAAAAATATGAATTGCGGTTGTGGAAACATATCTTATCCCTGGTCTCATGATCCCTTAAATAGTGTTGAGAATTGACAGATTTCTAGGTGAACTTGTAGCCACCAATCACGCTCTCCTTTTTTGTACTGGGAGGAACGTACAGCTCATTAAATGAGTGTTTCATATATGGAATTCTGAGCGCCTTGAGGCTCTGATTGTAGAATCTAGTCAAGCAAGTCTTGTGATTGGTTTTTCTTCTTCCGAGCTAAATGAATCATGTTTGAATGGAATGAATTCTGTCCGACCGGGATGAACATCAATTGACGGTTGAGCGTGTGTTCGTAGCTGAGCAGTCATTCGTTCGGATAAGACGTTAGTCAGTGATCAAAGAGTGAGCGATTAGCAGAAGCAGTCGAGTGTGTCAAGCGACTTGTTGTCAAGCCAAGTCAATCCAAACTCATCAAATCTTCATTGAGATCTTTAATTTTTTGACAGAAAAATTTCAAAAAAATACTTTAGTTTTTTCTAATAGAGAATCTCAAAAAACAAATGTGATGGTAAGTTAATACAGACTTTTCCAACCAGCATAGATATAGAAAAAAGAAATGCATTCATTAGTAGACCAATTTTTTTAATAAATAAAAATTCCGAGACAAAATAATTATACTATTATTTTTAAAATAAATATCAAAATTCCAAGTCCGATATATAATTATGTAGAAGTAATATAACTAGGGTTTTATATCACTCAATCTTTTGCCATGTTATGGTGGGCTCTACCGCCGTTGGATGCACGCAATAAGAAAAACAGCCCCCTCCGGACTTTTCTGCCGACCAAACTGAAAGCGCACCGGCCCCTTACATTCCCGACATCTACATGATTGAGGATCTGGTGCCGGTAAAAAGTTAAATTAAATATTACAATTAACCCTTTTAACCATTCTTTTCACCCAAAGCACGTGGCGTTTTGATGCGTGGCTCATCATTTAAG
Source organism: Arctostaphylos glauca (assembly GCA_019985065.2). Lineage (NCBI taxonomy): Eukaryota > Viridiplantae > Streptophyta > Magnoliopsida > Ericales > Ericaceae > Arctostaphylos > Arctostaphylos glauca. Next base: position 3,368,909 of record JAHSPW020000008.1, read on the forward strand.
AATAATGACTTTGATTAACCAGTCTAAGGGCTAATTTGGTTTACATTAATATTTCACTTATTGGAGGGCAATAATCTATTTTACTTAGTTTTATAGACTCCCTCATCCATTAATTGCAATCCATTATTTGTTTCATCTTGAATTGTTTTTACGTTGAAATTACGAAAAATAAATTTACTAACAGATTAAGTTGTACATCAAATAGTACATTATACCTACGTGACATATCATTTAATGTATAAAGTGTAAAAACGGACCTCATAAATTTTAATATGTGTTCAAATTAGTGAATGTCACGTAGGCATAATGTACAACGTGATGTGTTAGTAGCATTGCTCAATTACAAAATATCTACGTATGCCGATTTTGGGCTTTGAGTTCAAAGGACAAAATCACCATTTCTATTTCAACATTTGCATTTAATGTTCATTGAAAACAACATCAATAATTTAGTCCAAACAAACTAAATTTATTTTAATTCTATAAAGGTCTTCATAAAATAATAATTAAATACTTCAATAATCTTGTCAAGTCAAAATGATCCTAAATCTTTGTTGATCACCTTTAGAAAATTAACAAGAGCAATACTCGTACTATACACAAAAGCACATACTTTTTTATCTAATTACGGTTCAAGAATAAATGTGAAAAAAAATATTAAGAGAAAGTTTAAAGTATTTTTAACAGAAAGGGAGGAAAAATAATAAATTTTTATGTGAATTTATGTGGCATTTTTATTTTTTTAAAAAATAAATTGTATCGTGTGTTATAGACGTACTTAATGTATTATGTAAATAGATTAACTTTTTACAATTGTGAAACCTTTCACTAGAGTGAATATTCAAAAACCATTAACATATCTGAGATTGCCAAATATTCGGGAGCTCCTATTCTTGTGATATAATCACGTGGCGTTTTAGATACCTTAACAATCATAGAACTCTCCGAACTTGCCTAGGAACACCCAATAATTTCTCCAGTTGCTGACGCAATCTACCCAGCTTTTGGTTACTTACACTTAGCTACTATCACCCTTCACTCTACGGACTTGTCCCAAACTTTATTTTTGATTTTGATTTGAAATTTTTTTACAATTTTTTAGGTCAAATTTTTGTTGGTTATTAGTTCATCTCAATGAAATATTTTAAAAAAATAAAGAAACATCACCTGAGTTTTAAAAAATTCAAAAAATGCATAATCCAAAAAATCTGTTTGTTTTGGATTATTTTTGTCTTTAGTAAACTTTTCTAAGCTTTTGGACATAAGTTTTTATTTCGTAGATTCCTTAACTCCTATTTTAGTATCATTTGCTTTCACCATAATTATTTTGGTCCCTCTATTTCGAATTTTGACATATCTACCAATTTTTGTCAACCTTATTAGTCCCATGAAGATAGGCACGAGTGTGAAATTGCAACTGGGTTTAAAATGTGTAGTTTCAACTATCACAATAGAAAATGGAGAGACAAAATTGAAGTTGACAAAGGTGCAAGGGTTATAAGTGCAATTTAAATTGTGTAGTTTCAACTAGCACACACGTCGTTGCACCTTGAAATACTTGCACCTTTTTCGACAAAGGAAAGTAATTTTACAAATTTAAATAATCTTAATTATAAAGACTTAGGCATAATCAGGGGCGGAACTATCAAGGGATCGGAAGGCTCGGGTCCCTTCAAAAATTTCAAATTTTATTTTTTGAACTAACTATAGATTTTGAAAATTACAAAAAAAAAAAAATTATATTCAGCCCCTACTTTTTTTAAAAAAAAAAAATCTTAACTTCCCAAGTTTCAAATCCTGGTTATACCCCTAGGCATAACCACAAAAAGGTTGGATTTGAAACGAAATAACCACAAAGAAGAATACATAATTTCGTTTGATAATTCCATGAAAAAGATTAACAAAAAATGACAAAAGAATTAAACTAAAAAAGAATGATTTTTGAATAAATTAAGAGGAACTTTTCCTTATAAAAGGTGGGGAAAACCAAGAATGTTAGGCAGAAGTGAGGAAGAGGAAAATAAGATAATGAGAGATTGTGTAGGTGAAAGTATTAGCTAACAAAAACAAAAGAGCGTAGAGAACAAAAACCAGCTGGACATTGAAAATAGAGTTGGGGGGGTTGTGGTGTGTGTGGACTGTGGGCTGCTGCCTGGCTGGATTATATCACTTTCCAAGTTCTCGAGAACAGAGACACACACACAGACTCAGAGTACGATTCAACACGAGGGGATTCATTTCTTTCTAAATTCTAGTAATTTATATACACACACACATCCCTATAAATCTCACTTTCCTGGAAATGATGGTTCCGGCCTACCAAACGCCTACCCTTTGTTGTGAAAAGGCTTTTGATTTTGTCCACACACTTGTCTCTGAGAATTGTAATGTATCTTCTTAGAGCATGTCCAAGAGGCTAGTCATAAAAACATTTTAGGTATTATACCTAGTCAAATACATAAAATAGGCTCTCCAAGAGGCTCAATAGAGGATAGCTAAATTAGTTTTTGCTACAGTACTTAGCTAAATATACCTAGGTACTATTCACTAGCAATTGTATTTTTTTAATGGTTTCTCTCTCTCCTCTAAAAGCCTCTCTCTCTTTTTTCAAAGAATAAAAAAAAGTAAATAAGTGAAATAATACATATTTTAATAGATAATAGCTAAAATAGATAGTGCTGTTGGACTTCTGAAAGCAAAAACTGCTAACTAAATTTAAAAATGCACTATTGAATAGGAAAAATAGCTAATTGCTCTTGGACATGCTCTTATAGCAGCACACTTGTAAAAGCATGTTCAAGAGCTCCTAATTAAAATATCTAGTCCAACAATTCTATCTATTGTAGATATCCGTCCTTTTCTAACTTTTCTGTGTAAATATAATTTGTATGGTTAAAATGTTAAATTGTAATTCGGAAGTAACTTTTTTAATTCGGTACATAGTACCAATCATGGGCTTGTAGTACTTAAGATTATGGAGAGAGAAAGTGGACCGGGTATTAATGTTTCAAGCTCGACTCATTTAAATACATTGAGTTTGAATCGAGCTCAACCACTCGAGTTTAAGCCACATCAATATTTCTTGAGTACTAAACGAGTCTTTACAATTGAGCTCATACATATCAGTTGAGCTGTACTTAACTCGAGTTCAATTCTTTTCCTAAACATGTCAGTAAAACTATTCAAACTCGACTTGTTTAATTAAATGAATCAAGTTGAGAATCAAATTACTTGTGAATAGCTCAATTTGTTTGTAGTCCTAATTGTGAATACTTCGTCGCAAGATTGTTTTTTATTACTAGAAATAAAGCAATGCTGTATTAACTGTGGAAGCATCCATTTAAAACCAATTGGCAATGAATGAAGTGGCCTCTCATGTATATAAGGTTACCCATATTTTAATATCTTAGCGATGTGGGATTGGTTCCTTCACACGCCCCCTCACGTGCAGCCCGTATTTAGGTCTGTCACGTGCGCCTCTTTTTGGGTCGTCTTCATGCAGCCTTTCTACCTGGGTCTGTCATCGTGGGCTTTGTTCGGCCGTTGGGCCTTTTGGGCTCTGATACCATGTGGAAGCATCCATTTAAAACCAATTGGCAATGAATGAAGTGGCCTCTCATATATATAAGGTTACCCATATTTTAATATCTTAGCGATGTTGGATTGATTCCTTCACATTAACATGTAAAAGTATAAAGAAGACAGCCTTCCTCGTGTTTGTGAATTTTCATTGACCCAAAGTCAAACCTTGTCTGGTTGATGACTTTATAAAAATTGTTTTATGTTTCTTTTTGAAGAAAACATTCGTCTCTCTCTCTCTCTCTCTCTCTCTCTCTCTCTCTATATATATATATATATATATATATATATATATATTCTGATATATTGATATATAAATACAAATATAAATGGAATATATTTTTTACTGTGAACGTCAACTTTAAAGTAGACTTACATTTTTATTTTGCAAAAATGTCGTTTTAGCAAATATTATTAATTTTCAATCTAATAATTATTTGGGGACAAAAGAGAAATCATTCTATGCAACTCCTAGAAGAATTATCAAGTCGTGTTATTGTGTTTGCCCATGTATCGCTTGTGTTAGGCCGTGACCTATTTCTTTAGTCATCTTTCATTACCCTTCAACAGATGACATCAAGTCCTTGGTTGGCGCTATATATTGTGAGACGTAAACACTTCAAATGTTTGTTGTTCATCCAAATGACGAGATTCTAAGATAAGGGGAAGCTTAAGAAAGAATTTCTGTGGGAATTGGTGTCCCTTGTTACAGTGCAGATATTTTATTTCTTGATTAAATTTTGATGATTCGAACCGTTCAATGTGTTTAAAACATATCTTTAAGTATACCCGCAAGAAATTAGCTCAAAACAATATCAAGAATGACATGATCTAAACAATTTTTGATAAATACTGACAGGAACAATTTTATGAAAAATTGAATGAATCAAGCCTTTCCGGATAATAGTTTTAGTTAATTTCTCGCGTTAACCCTTAAAAAATATATTTTAAACACATTAACGGTTCGAGTCATTAAAATTTGATTAAAAAATAAGAGATCTGCATCGTAGCAAAATAAAAAAACTCTTATTAAAAGCTTATATCTACATATGGTCCCAACGGACGCCGCATATATCATGGACAACCATACTTTGGCCTTCTCCATCTTGACATGTATATATTATGATGAATGCATTAATTGGTGGGGTTGGGTGAGGAATGGAGAACTCTATGGGGAGATACAGAGAACGCAAATGGTCAATGGTCCATGTCCCTTTCGAAACAGCTCATGTCTTATGCATGCAATACTCTCCTATTTCTTCCAGTACTTTCTATTTCAAGTAAGATTTGGCGAACGCGCTTGAGTGTCTTGTCATGAAAGCGCTTGTCATGCCTTTATTTTAAACTCTATTCTAAGTTTTATACAGTGATTTAAATTGTTCATTTTGTTTGACTCATTGAGTTTGTTTGATATTCGAAACGGCCAGTAGTACTATGAACGGAGCACAAAAAATTGATAGTTAATATGGTTGTGAAAATAAATTCCAAGCGAGACAAACATTTATGTCGCTGCCGATGTTCAATGGGTGTGATCTTTTATATGCACAATAAACTCGACGAGCCTACAAAATGTGCGGTTTGAATTATTTTCAAACTCAGAATGAAATCCAAAATTAAACCACTATAAGACCTGTTGCCAACTCACAATAGGCCTCTCGGTCCATATTAGGCACTCATATTTACCAGCTTGAATTTTTTTTACTTTACTATCTTTATAAGTTACTTGTAACAAAACCAATAGAGAAAGAGTCATCGCCTTTGCGTTGCGGTCTTGTTGACGTTATTTTGGAGCTATTCTCGGTCCTACTTTGATTATAATTTTTTTATATAGTTGAAAACTCAACAAGAACATGACCATATATATCGAAAATCATGTCTATTGAATTTCAATCAATATAAAAATTACTACATTTATATAAAGGAAACACTAGATCAGAATCATATGTCTCAAGATAAATGTGTTGTAATCATATATTGATCAAAATAGAATCGATTTCTTTTTTTTATACTGTTAATGTTTTCACTTTAAGGGATGGAGTATTAATATATGCTTCTATATATATATAATATATATATATATATATATATATATATATATATAGGAAAAAACTAAATAACTAACACTTTTTTAGACCAATATTAGACTAACATCTAAATGCTTCATTCCTGATTAAATTTTAATGATCCGAATTGTTTAATGTGTTTAAAACATGTTTTTAAGGTCACCCCCGAGAAATCTACTCAAAATATTACCAGAAAGGACTTGATCTAAACAATGATTCGTAAAACAGTTCCTGTCAGTATTTTGGACCCCTACTTGGATCAAGCATTTTTCGGTAATATTTTGAGTTGATTTCTTACGTGTACCCTTAAAAATATGTTTTAAACACGTTAAACGGTTTGGATCATAAAAATTTACTCAGGAATGAAGAGTTTGGATGTTGGTCTAATATTGATCTAAAAAAGTGTTGGTTTATAGAGCCATCCTCATTTATTTATATATATATACATATATATATATACATATATATAATATAGAAAAAGACTATATGAACTAATACTTTTTTGGATCAATATTAGACTAACATCTAAACTCTTCATTTCTGATTAAATTTTAATGATCCGACCCGTTCAATGTATATGTATGTATGTATGTATGAATTAAAAGTCATACGAAAATTGACATCAGCCACTAATATATTTTTTCCATCTCTTTTTTTTCCTACTTGGACAAGAATTCCTGTATTTTTGTGCATAGCATAAATACAGACTGATTGTGTTTCTTTTGAATGAAAATGGAGGCTTGAAAACCCTAGGAAGAAAACAAGGTTGGACCACCAAAAGAGGCTGTTTACAGCTTTGTAATGGGTGCTTTTGTGGTGTACCCCTGCTGGACGCAACATATTTTTCCAGTTTGAAGTTAAGGGCGTCGACTTGGGGCTGCACAGCATTGCACAGTATGTTGCCTGTCAAAATAATGTTATTTTGACGTACGGAACACTGCTCAAACTGTTGAGTAGTGTTTAGGCAATTTTCTAGCAATACTTTATGCACTAAATGATGATGTTTTGTTTCACAACAGACCCCCATTCCCGAAGGGCATGTTTATGAGTCATATAAACGGTTCAATAGTATCATCCAAGGTTATCAATACCGTACTGTATCGGTTAGTACATACCATTTTGGCGTAAAAGCGGTATCAAGTGCCTCTAATACCGTACCGCTCTCAATACCGGCCCATATCGGCCAGTATTATATTTTTTTTTAAATTTAAAATTTTTTAAATTTTTTTGGTCTTTATAGTTTTTTTGGTATTTTTTACATCCAACTCTCAATTATTGTTTACCTCGAATGATTATTTTGAGTAAATTGTAATCTCGTACGATCATGTCGGATGAACAACAGTTGCTCCGTCACAGTATTTGTGGATTAACAAGTTACACGTTAGCCAAGTATCCTACAAATGAAATGGCATCAACATATAGGTTTTATCATTTTTCTAATTTCTTCCTTAGCGGAATGTGAAAAATTACCTTTTGATTTACCAAAAGCAGATAAAGAATTAGTAGCAGGTTATCAAAATGAATATTCGGGTATCAAATTTGATTTATTTTACATTTTGGAAGTTGATCCGAGGCAAGTGTTCGAATCTATTATGACATAGACATGAGACGCTCAACAGACCTTTTTAATCTTTTAAAATCCCTTTTTGGTCTTTGGATTAATGAAAAATGACTTTTTTGTGCATCAATAGCATTAATACCATATAATTTAATTATAAAGAAATTATTTTTTTGGTCTCTCTTTCTGATATATATATATATATATATATATATATATATATATATATATATATATTGTAAGAGGGGTGATTCGATGATCAAGACGGAAAGCTAAGAATCCACTTTCCAGCCGAAACAGTACTTCTCTCAATATGTGAACCTGTGATCTGCAAAAGAATAACCTGTCAAAGAGCCCTCTGCCGCTGTGGCAGGAGGACACTCCGATGATTAAGTCAGGAACAATCTCACAGGGAAATGGCTACGCAAGCTAATATTCTCTATCAGCAGACGAAACTCTCAGTATTTAGGCGTACTTTTTTTGTTCATCTGGAGCTCTTATTTATAGACTTCATCCTGCGCCCTAATTCTCTTAGGGCGTTCTTGGGCCCCAATCCTGTTAGGGCCCTCTTGGGCCCCAATTCTGTTAGGGCTCTTTTAGGGCGAAGTGTCCTCTGATTGGCTATGGATTTCACGTCCATAACTGATTAATTCTGACACATCCTTCTCGGAAAAACGGTTACAGGTCACCTTTCTCGGGCTGCCCGTAATCCTGACCGACTTTCTCAGTTCGGCGAGTCATGGATCCGCCTTTCTCAGGTCGGCATTGCTAAATGCATGATTCTGTTATCCTGATCTGGGTATGGTCGGCACTCCTCGTGTCGGCCAACATCTCACGTGACCGGCACGTGCTTCTGGATATGTTATTTGATCTCGGCCGACCTTCAAAACTTATTCGGGGGGTCTAAATGTATTTTCTCAATTACATTTTACCCTCGTCAATTGCCCCCTAGCTTCGGCTGCTTTGAACCGACTTGGCGAAGTAGTCGAGGCTATTCTGTGCATTCGTGATGTCCTTTCTTATTCTTGATCGGGCGGTTTCTGAACCGCCATCTGAGAATTTGCAGCGTCGCATTAAAATCTGGTGGGACGTGCAGCAGGCTTTATGGCTTTGGGACCACGCATCTCCTGCGCGTGCCCCGTACGTGGAGCGTCCTCATTGGGGAGGCCTAGGGTTTTATCCGTTCGGCCATCCTCTCTATAAATACTCGCCCAGAATTTACTTTCGTCTTTTCTTCTGCAATCCTCCACCATCGTCTAACCAGAGAGAGAATTCGTCTGTCTTTGTAAGTCGCTTTCAACCGGAGCCTTAGGTTTTCCCTCTTTCGTTTGATCTTTTCGTCCCCTTCTGCTTTCTGTGATGGGGATATTTAGGAACTTAGTTGACACACCGGAAAAAATGGCAGAATTCCAGCGACGGTACAACATCCCTCACGATGTTGCCGTTGACCTCAACGAACCGCATACCGCCCGCGATGGGAACGATCCCGACGTCCTCCACATCCCACTGATGGCGGTTGTTGAGGGCGGAGTTCGGTTTCCACTCAATCGCCTTCTTCGTGAAGTGCTTTGTGGGTACCGGCTTCACCCGATGCAAATCTCCATCAATACATATAGGATTATCCATAGTATCGTAGAACTAAATAGGTTGAACCATACCGACGTAGGTCTTCGGGAGATCCGATTTTGTTACGATATGGTCAGAAAAGGCTCTGATGCCTATTACCTGAAGAACAGACCAAATATCGAGCGGATCGTCACCTACTTGACGGATTCCAACCGTGGTAACGACGATGACTTCCTCATCGTCGCTGGCAACTGGGAGATCGGCCGAGACGAGCCTGAACGCCCCAAGTTCCACATCCCAATCCAGTTTGGAGTCGTCCGTTAGTGCCTCGACCTTGTCTTTCGTTTCCGTCTTCTACTTTCTGATGCCGAGCATATCTTGATGCTGACTGTATTTTTTCCATTCTTTTTTGCAGCTTCTAACGCCAATAAGCACCGAAACAAACAGTCGATAAATCTCGACGACCTAAAAAGGGTCGCCCGATACATAGGGTCTTTTGGCCGAAGCTGGGCCCGATCCCCCGAAGTGCTCCTGAGATACGTCGCAAGCTATAGGGGGTACATCAAAAAATCAATTCCCGACACCGAAATCGTTGGTGCCGACCTCCCAGGGTACCTTCCTGAGGCAGTGCCGACTTTCGAAGCTCAGCAACCGGACCCGGTGACGGTAGCTGCCCTCGGGAATTCTCCGATCTCATTTAGCTCGACCGGCTCCGAACACAGTTCTCCCCAGTCGCCTTGCAACTGGAATTCGGAGGACGATTTGGAAATCGATCAGAGTCTAGACCCAATGGCCCGAAACCCCAGCGTCCCGAATCTCCTCGAGCTGATGCGGCAAAAGAAACAGAAACAATCTGACGCCGGCCGAGCTTGCTGAGGATGGAGCCAATCTCTGCGTCTGAAGAGGCTTCGGTTGAGGATGATGTTCCCCTCATCCCGAGGCGGAGGCCAAGGGACCCTGCTCAGGAGGACCCCGCTGCGACGGCCTCGCTGAAGAAGAGCAGGACGGCCGATAAGGCCAAGGCTGTTGAGAGGGCTGCCCCATGGTGCCCCTCCTTGCTGGTGAATGGGATTGATCCCATCACCGTTGCCGACTCGGCGGCCGACCTTGACGTCACGCAAACCCTCACGGGTATGCTGATGCTACCGAGGGACGTCGAGCCCTACCAAGGCACCGACCTCCCGACCTTTCTGCGATCCGTGATGGCTCACGAAGTCTTCGTAAGTATTCTGTCTCGGCTATTTTTCTGTTATGTTACTTGCAGTTTTGTTTCTGATTTCATATTTCCCGATCTTGTTGCAGGCTGCACAGAAAATGATGATGTGCTTGAGCCGTTGCCAGGACTTGGAAACTTGATATAGCACTATCGAGTTGGAGCTAAAGGCGTCCAACGCCAGGTTTCTGAAAGTCCAAGAGGACATGGTCTCGCATAAGAAGAGGGTTCGGGAAGCCGAGCTGAAGGCTAATACCGCTCAGTCCCAGCTCGGGACTGAAAGGGCGAAGTCATCAAGGCTGGAGGATCAGCTGGCCGATCTCAATTCTCGGCATGAGGCCGAGCTGAAGCGCGTTCAGGAGAACTCCTACGCCAAGGGCATGTTAGACGCTGCTGCCGACTTCTTAGAGAACCAAATGCCCGAGATCCAGACCGAGCTCATCGGGATGTGTTGGAAGGTCGCTTTGGAAGCTGCCCAGGTGCCGAAGGATTCTTCCCTCTTCTCCAGGGTTCCAACTGTTACCGAACTGGAGAACAGGAAACCCGAAGCTGGAGAAGAAGGCCAGTCTGCTGCTGCTAGAGAAGGAGAAGCGGGCCAGACTGCCGATGTTGGTGTCCCTGATGCCGAGCATCATCCAGCCGATGAGGATATAGTTATAGTTTAGGCTGCCGATGTTGCGCCTTAGGATTTTTGTTGTTTCATTTATTTCTGTGACTCATATGTAACCCAATCTTCAAGAATCAATGAAACATATTTGAATTTCCTCTGAATGATGTGTTGCAACTGATGGATTGTTCTCGATTAGGTTTAGATTTCATTCTTTTTTCAAGTAATGAATCGTCTTCAACCCTTCTGAATATCAGACCTTTCTCGAGTACTGATTTAAACTCAAACTTTTCTCAAGTAACGAATCATCTTAGACTTTTCTTCAGTCTGCTCGGCTGTTTAACCTATACTTAGGCTTAAACACATATTTTTCTCAAATATGTTCGGGTGTTCTAACTTTTCTCAAGTGTTGAACATTCTCAGACTTTTCTCAAATCTGTTCGGCTGTTTAACCTATACTTAGGCTTAAACACATATTTTTCTCAAATATGTTCGGGTGTTCTAACTTTTCTCAAGTGTTGAACATTCTCAGACTTTTCTCAAATCTGTTCGGCTGTTTAACCTATACTTAGGCTTAAACACATATTTTTCTCAAATATGTTCGGGTGTTCTAACTTTTCTCAAGTGTTGAACATTCTCAGACTTTTCTCAAACTTGTTAGGCTGTTTAACCTCTGCTTAGGCTTAAACACATATTTTTCTCAAATATGTTCGGGTGTTCTAACTTTTCTCAAGTGTTGAACATTCTCAGACTTTTCTCAAACCTGTTAGGCTGTTTAACCTCTGCTTAGGCTTAAACACATACTTTTCTCAAGCATGTTCTGGAATTCAAACTTTTCCCAAGTGTTGAATCTTCTCAAACTTTTCTCAAGTGTTGAGCCGAACAAACTTTTCTCAAGTCCGTTCTGGATTTTCTAACTTTTCTCAAGTGTTGAGCCGAACAAACTTTTCTCAAGTCCGTTCTGGATTTCCCCTTGCCCCCTAGCTTCGGCTGCTTTGAACCGACCTGGCGGAGTAGCCGGGGCTATAAAGCGTATTCATGATGAACTTTGTATCGATCCAGAGGACTTTCATCCGTATCTGGTCCATTTTGAGGCGTGCTCTGTCCTTCCATAAATGCGAAGTGACCGTTTGTTTGTACCTTTTGGTGAGAGACGCGCCTTTTCTGCGCGTGCTTTGATGTGTCGCTTCAATATCTCAGACGCGCTTCATTGATTGGTCCAGGAGCAATGGATCCGACGGTTGGGGTTTTATAACGTGCAACATATCAGATTCACCCGCACAAAATCCTATAAATCCAACCCTCGTCTTCTTCATTTCTTTTCTCTTGCTACTGTTCTTCCTCCATATTCTGTAAGTTGCCCCCTGTAGAGCTCGTTTCTTTTTGCTTTCTGTTCTTGTTTCTCCCCCATTCATCCTCTGAGTATGGGAATTTTCGCAAACACTTCGCCTCTCCGGCGCGGATAGCTGAGTTTCGTAGGCATTACAACATTCCTGATGATGTAATAGTAGAAATCAATAAGCCTGAGACTCATCCTGAGATTCGGGATGAGGACTCCATCCACATCCCCCTTATGGCTGTCACCGAAGGTGGGGTTAGATTCCCCCTTCACCCTTTACTCCGTAGGTTTCTGGCCTGGTACCGGCTGAACCCCATGCAAATCTCCATAAACACATATCGCATAGTAATGGGCATAGTTCGTTTGAACGAACTGTGCAACACAAACTTAGGTTTATGGGACATAAACTTTAATTACGATATGGCATATAACAAAGAGGAGAAATGGTATCTTAAATCCCGTAGAGGCCGAGAGAAGATAGTGACGCATCTTGTCGACTCAAATAGGGGGAACGATGACGATTTTCTGATCGTCTCGGGGAATTGGAAGTTTTCTCCTGATGAGCCCGAGCACACGAGGATCCCTGTTCCTCGCAGTTTCGGGCAACCCCGTTAGTTCCCTCTTCCCTTTGATCATAAGTTCTGTAATTTGCCGACATTAGACATCTGACTATTTCTTTCTTGTGTTTGTGCAGCTGCTAACGTGAACCGAGGTCGGCAACCGCACGCCACCAACCCTGAGGACCTGAAGAAGGTGCTGCGCTACAAGGGTGTTGTAGGACAAGCAGAACCGAGATCTGCTGAAGTATTACTGCGGTATAACCCGACTTACAAGGGTTATATCAAAGAGAAGAAGTACGTAGCTGAGGCGGTAGCGGAGACTTCTTTAGTTGCTGTTCCCGAAGCCATACCTCTGTCGTATCTCAGGGAACCCAGCCGAGTGACAGTTGCTGCTGTGGCCGAATCCTCCAGCTCCTCATCTTCATCCTCTACTGACCGGACGCAGTTCCCACCTCGGATTACTTGGAATACTGAGGACGAGGAGGAGATAGACGCCGATATCATGGCTCAGAATCCCAACATGCCGAAATTGAAGGAGTTGATGAGGCAGAAAGCTAAGGCTGCTGCCGATGCGAAGAAACAGCTGACTCCAGTCGGGGTGAAGAGTCCTCCTGGGGTCGTTCTGGCCAAAAGGAAGCCAGAAGGGGGTGGGAACCTGCCGAGTCCCACCCCTGCTGATGCCGGAGCCGCCCATGCCGTCTCCAAAAGACGGAGGCTGGTGAAGGCACACGAGGTTGGTCCCTCGAAGACGAAGGGCAAATCGAAGGTCTCCAGGAAGGCCGAGACCTGGGCGCCGCCAATGCTGATAGAGGGTGTGACCCCTATCACAGTTGCCGACACGGTCAAAGATCTGGGGACTGCTTCGGCTCTTGCTGAGGCCCTGATGCTGCCGAGGGACATCGAGCCCTATGCCGACTCTGAAGATCACGTCATGCTTCGGACAGCGATCGCACACAATATGTTTGTAAGTTTCTTACTTTGGTAATATCCTTTGTGTATTTGACTGTGCTTGTCCTAACTCTTCTATTGATGCTGTAGGCGATCCAGAAGTCCATGCTCTGCATCGGGCAGAGCCAAGATCGGGCGGCAAAGCTGATGAATGCCGAGGCTGAGGTGAGAGAGTTCAAGCTGAAATTCTCCACCGCTCAAGATGAGGCCGATGGCTATAAAAAGAAGGCTCACGAGATAGCCAAGAAGGCCGAGTCCCTCGACCGTCTCCTGATCGAGGAGAAGAAAAGGACAGCCGAGCTGACGTCTGAGCTGGCTGTGCTGAAGGTCAAGCATGCCGAGGAAATGGCCGAGGAAAAGAATAAGGCCCGTCAGCTCGGCATGGATGAAGCTGCCATGGACTTCCTCAACAATCAAATTCCCGACATGCAGGAGGATTTCCTAGCCGTTGGATGGAAGGCTGCATTGAAGGCCTACAACATTGCCGCCGACGCGCCCCTATTCAAGGAGATTCTCCACTCCTCTGAGCTGGCCGAGGAAGAGGCGCCTGTCCCCGAGGCCGAGCTTACTGTCGATGACTATGAAGAAGCTGGTATCGGGGCGGACCCTGTTGCTGAGGAGGGCCGACTCCAGGAGGGTACTGTTGCAGAAGAGGGCCAAATCCTGGAGGACCCTGTTGACATCAATTGAAGGATGTCTCTTTTTTCTTTTCTTTTTTTTATGTAGCAAGTCTTTGTAATTCGCACACGAATGAATAGAACTTGAATCTTCTGCCAGCAACTCTTGTCTTGATGCAAATGTGAACATTTCTCTTAAAACATTTGACTTTTCTCAAGTCTGTTTGGTAATTCAAACTTTTCTCAAGTACTGAATTTTCTCAAGTGTTGAGCCGAACAAACTTTTCTCAAGTCTGCTCGGCTGTTTAAACTTTTTTCAGGTGTTGAGCCGAACAAACCTTTCTCAAGTCTGTTCGGCTGTTTAACCTATATTCTTCTCAAGTATGTTTGGTAGTTCAAACTTTTCTCAAGTGTTGAACATTCTGATCTAGTGACGACATTATTAACAACCTTTCTGAATATCTATTTGAATAATGAAACTGGAACTTTCATTCACTGAGAAATAAACACAAGTAAAGAAATTACTGATAAAACTTCTTAAGGTTGGAAACATTCCAAGTCCTTGGTATTTCCTTATCATCCAGATCTTGCAGTTTGTAGGCACCCTTCCCGAGTCGGCCTATAACTCTGTATGGACCCTCCCAGTTGGCCCCGAGCTTGCCATCAGTTGGATCTTTCGTGTTTCCCATGACCTTGCGCAGGACTAGATCGCCGAGATTGAATTCTCTCTGATGGACTTTTTTGTTATAGGTTCTAGATAGAGTGGACTGATAGGCAGCGAGTCTGATCATGGCTCGTTCTCGTTTCTCTTCGGCAAAATCGAGCTCTATTGCCAATGCCTGATCATTACCACCTTGCTCCATCACTTCGGTTCGGAGAGTCGGGATACCAACTTCAAGAGGAATGACAGCCTCTGTGCCATAAGCAAGTGAATATGGGGTTACACCCGTAGATCGGCGAGGAGTGGTCCTGTATGCCCACAAGACGAGTGGCAATTCCTCCACCCACTTACCCTTGGCTTTCTCTAGCCGTTTTTTCATTCCTCCCAATATCGTCTTGTTTGAAGTTTCTGCCTGCCCATTGCATTGGGGATACGCCACTGAGGCGTAATAATTTCTGATCTTGTATTGTGAGCAGAAAGCCTTGAACTTGTCCTGGAACTGGGTCCCGTTGTCCGAGACGATGGCGTATGGGATGCCGAATCTGGT
This sequence comes from Arctostaphylos glauca, assembly GCA_019985065.2. Lineage (NCBI taxonomy): Eukaryota > Viridiplantae > Streptophyta > Magnoliopsida > Ericales > Ericaceae > Arctostaphylos > Arctostaphylos glauca. The sequence continues at coordinate 3,384,167 of JAHSPW020000008.1, forward strand.
GATAATGTTCTGCCATACGAATCGCTCGACATTCTTCTCGGTGATCTTGGCCAGTGGTTCGGCTTCTATCCACTTGGTAAAATAATCTGTGGCAACCAACAGATATTTCCTCTCCCCAGTTGCTTTGGGAAGCGGGCCGACGATATCCATACCCCATTGGACGAAGGGCCATGGACTGCTGAGTGGTGCCAGATCGGCAGCAGGTTGATGTGTGATCGTGGCGAACTTCTGGCACTTTTCGCAGATCTGGACGTACTTCTTTGCATCTTCTTGCATATATGGCCACCAATATCCCTGAGATATGGCTCTATGGGTTATGGACCTGCCCCCAGCGTGACTCCCACATATCCCCTCATGAATTTCGTACAAGAATTTCTGAACCAAAGCAGGGTGTACGCATTTCAAATAGGGACCAGTGTAGGACTTACGATAGAGTTCTTGCTTTGGTGATAGCCAGAAACGGGTTGCCTTGATCCGCAACTTGTGGGCTTCTTTTTTGTTCTCGGGGACAGTTCCCGCAGTGAGGTAAGAGATAATGGGATCCATCCAGCTTGGGCCGAGATCGATTTCCAAAGCCTTCTCGGCAATTGGGATGTCGATGCTTGGGTACTCAATGGAATCCACGTATATGGTTCTGAACTTGTCTCTGGGTATTGCCGAAGCCAAACATGCTAAGGCATCTGCGTGGTCGTTCTGTCTTGAGCTGATATGCGTCATCATTGTCTTCTTGAACTTTGATAACTCTGCTTTGGCCCTCTCTGCATAGGCGGTCATCCTCTCATCTCGGGTGGCATACTCTCCACTGAGCTGGTTGAGAACCAGTTGCGAATCACAGAAGACTTCCACATATTCTGCCCCCAGATTGTGTGCGCATTTGAGTCCGAGTATCAATGCCTCATACTCGGCGACATTGTTGGAGGCGTTGAAATTCAATCGGAAGGATTGCTCAAAATAACACCCGTCTGGCTCTTCTATCACGATGCCGACTCCAGATCCTCTTGAACAGGATGATCCGTCAACATACAACCTCCAGTACGGTGTTTGGTCGGGAACTATTTCCCCTTGTTCGGGCATATCTTCCTCTGAGATTGAAGGGATGTTTTCCACAGGTTCGTGGGAGAATTCTGCAATAAAATCTGCCAGGACTTGTCCCTTCACTGCTGTCCTTGGGAGGAATCTAATGTCGTATTCCCCGAGCTCCATAGACCAAGTTGCCACCCTTCCCGACAGTTCTGCTCTTCTCAAGACAGTACTGATGGGATGCTTGGTTGGTATCTCTATTATATGGGCCAGGAAATAGTGCTGCAATTTCCTAGAGGCCACCACAAGGGATAGGATCAACTTCTCCAGGGGGAGATATCTTGTCTCCGAATCCAAGAGTGTTTTGCTCACATAATAGACTGGTGTCTGCTCACCATCTTTGTTCTTTAACAATACCGCGTTGACCGCATGCTCGGATACGGCCAGATAAAGTGTCAATACATCTCCCTTCTCGGGAGTCATGATCAGTGGGGGGTTCGCCAAGTAGTTTTTCATTTCTTGGAAAGCCCTTTCACATTCTTCCCCCCATGTATACTTAGACTGTTTTCTCAACAGTTGAAAGAATGGCCGACATCGATCGGATGATCGGCTGATGAACCTGTTGAGGGCTGCCACCATTCCGGTTAACCTTTGAACTTCCTTCACAGTCCGGGGACTCTGTAAATTTTGCAGGGCGACGATCTGATCGGGATTAGCTTCTATCCCCCTGCGTGTAACCAGATGCCCCAAGAATTTTCCAGAGCTGACCCCGAAAGCGCATTTCGATGCGTTGAGCTTGAGTTTGTATTTTCTTAATACCTGGAAAGTTCTGCCGAGATCAGCTATGTGGGATTCGGCCTCCTCAGATTTGACGACCATATCATCGATGTAGACTTCCATGCTCTTCCCGAGCAGCTCCTTGAACATGAGAGTCGCCAACCGCTGATATGTTGCCCCGGCGTTCCTCAAGCCGAAAGGCATCACTTTGTAACAGAAGAGTCCGCGTGGAGTAATGAAGGACGTCTTCTCTTGATCCGGCTCGTGCATGGCTATCTGATGATATCCCCGATATGCATCCAGGAAACTCATGCGCCGATACCCAGCTGTGGCATCCACCAACTGATCTATCTTAGGCAGTGGAAAGCTATCTTTGGGACAAGTTTTGTTGAGACTGGTGAAGTCCACGCAAACCCTCCACTGGCCATTTTTCTTCTTGACCACCACGGTGTTAGATAACCACTCGGGGTAGTGCACCTCTCTGATGGCATCGGCCTCCAGCAGCCGACCTACCTCTTCTGTTACAGCATCCATATGTTGGACTGCCGGTCTTCTTCTTTTCTGCATCATCGGTTTGTGGGCAGGATCCACATTCAAGTGATGGCATATGATATCCGGGCTCACCCCAGGCATCTCCTGTGGTGTCCAAGCGAATACATCTATGTGCTCTTTGAGAAATATGATCAGGGCCTTCTCGTCCTGCTCTGACAGCTCTGCCCCGATCAGAAAATACCGCTCTGGATCCGTCTCGTGAGCTGGTATCTGCTTGAGTTCCTCTACAATGCGATCGGCTGGATTACGCCCGATATCCTCTATCGTTGGCCGATCTGGGATTTCGATGGATTTCACTTGTTTGGCCTTTGGTTTATGCTTGATGGAGGTGACATAGCAGCTTCTCGCTGTTGTCTGATTACCCCGAACACATTCGATCCCCTTTCTCTCCGGAAACTTCAGCATTTGGTGGTAGGTGGAAGGAATTGCCCCCAACTTGTGGGGCCAAGTTCTCCCCACGATGGCATTGTAGGCAGATGGTACATCCACCACCAGAAAATCCACATCCAAGGTTACTTTCCCTGCTCGAACAGGATAGTAATGGATCCCAAGGGCCAGACTGCTTCGGCACTGAAACCGATGAGTGGTATGTCAGCCTTCTTCAAATCTGCCTTGTCTAGCTTGAGCTTCTTGAAGGCATCATAGTATAGGATTTCTGTTGAGCTGCCCTGGTCAACTAGGATTCTCTCCGTGTTGAAGGTGCCGAGGAGCAGCGTGATCACCAATGCATCGTTATGGGGACGTGTTACCCCTTCCAAATCCTTTTTCGAAAAGGAAATGACTGTTTCCACCTGTGTCTCGGGCTCTTTCCTTTTCTGCCCGAGGTGTTGTATATGATGTTCGTGCCCGTCTTGGCGGCGTTGGAGTCGTGCTTCCTTTTCATCTAGAACTGGAGTTGCCGCATGTATGACATGCACGGTCCCAGTTACCATCACCTCTTCCTCAGAGGATTCGGCTTCCATCGGCTCTGGCTGAACCGCTTGTTGCCTCTGTTTGGCCACAAAACGTCGAAGATGCCCGGCTTCAACTAATTCCTTTAGGAATTGTTTAAGCGCCTTGCATCTTTCTGTCATATGGCCATTTCTTCGGTGATAGCTGCACCAATCTTTGCTTGGGTCACGCTTCACTAGCTCTCCCGACCCAGCTGGCCACTTCCAGAAGGGCTCGTTCTTTAAGGGGTAGATCATCCGGAAGGTCGGGGTGTTGAAAACCGTACGTATAGCTTTATACGCCTGAGCCCCAGGTGGTTTTCGCTCCCTTGGTGCTTGTGACACTTCGGCCACCTCAACTCTGGGCCTCTTGGCCTCGGGCACCATTACCGCATTCCTGTGTGCCTTTGCTGCTGGCCGATCTTTGTCTCGGCGGATCTCGTCTTCAAACACATACTTCTCGACTCTGCTCATCAAGTCGGCAATGGTGCTTGGGGGATCAATGGTGAGAGACTCTCTGAGCCGATCTCGGTATGACAGCCCCAGCCTGAAAGACTCCACGGCGTAGGCCTCTGTGCAGTCCCCGATCTCATTGTAGGTGGCCCAGTACTTGCTGGCGTACTGTCTGAGATCCTCTTCTGGTCCTTTTCTCAAGGCCAGAAGCGTGTTCACGTATTTTTTCTGTGCTCGGTTAGCCACAAATCTCTTGAGGAACTGGTCTGCCAGTTGCCTCCAGCTTGTAATTGATCTCGGCGGCAGAGCCTGAAACCAATTCAGGGCTATCTCTCCCAAGCTCAGTGAAAATACCTTGCAGTAGAGGCTGTCTTGGCCCACATAGATCATCATGGAGTTCACGAATCCTTTGATGTGAGTCATCGGATCCGTTCGTCCATTATAGATCGTAAATTTTGGAGGGACAAACTTTCTGGGTAAGTCCTCCATCTCTATCTGAACTGACAGTGGCGATACTGCCAGCTGTTGCAGTTCCTTGTGGTTTTCGTCGTCCTCTGGGCAAAGGCTGATATGGGAGCTTCTGCTGGGCGTCTGGGGCTGATTCTGCCCGCTGATTCAGCCACTCCCTCATGTCGGGAAGCGGCCGCACCTGAGGCGGTCCGCCTAGGTGCGATGAAGCCCCCATCTGCCTTTCTCCTCCTCGAGGCCTTTTGCTGGCTTCATGTCGGCTATCCTGTCGAGACGGCCCAGTCTCGGAGCGCTCGTCAAGTCTAGACACAGACTGGCGGACTGAGTCTCTATGTTTGCGGAGAGTTCGGTTTTCTCTCTCCATGCGACGTATGTAACGCCTCATATCTTCTACTTCTTGATCCCTCCTTCGGATCCGATCAGCATTATCATACTCTTCGTATCGACGAGACCCTTCATGAGTTCGGGATTCTCTCCCTCCCTCATTCCGGGATTGAGTTAGGGATTTGTCCCTATTTTTTGACCGTTCCGCTTCTCGCGGACGATCTGGACGTTGCTCTAGAGGCAATGGCGTGGGTAGCGCAGGAGCTCCCGATGTATTGGCAGATAGCGGAACGGTAGGATGCAACACCTGTTCTCCAGGTTGTTCCCCTACTATCTTTGGGGGAGGAACCCTAGGAATCTCCCTCCTGGGGCCCTTGGATTTGTGTGGAACTGGAGGGGGGGATCTTGATCTCCCTTTGCCATCACGTTCCCTCCCCTGATCTTTTCTAGATGTTTCAGCCATGAATCTTTAGCTTTCCCACAGACGGCGCCAATTGTAAGAGGGGTGATTCGATGATCAAGACGGAAAGCTAAGAATCCACTTTCCAGCCGAAATAGTACTTCTCTCAATATATGAACCTGTGATCTGCAAAAGAATAACCTGTCAAAGAGCCCTCTGCCGCTGTGGCAGGAGGACACTCCGATGATTAAGTCAGGAACAATCTCACAGGGAAATGGCTACGCAAGCTAATATTCTCTATCAGCAGACGAAACTCTCAGTATTTAGGCGTACTTTTTTTGTTCATCTGGAGCTCTTATTTATAGACTTCATCCTGCGCCCTAATTCTCTTAGGGCGTTCTTGGGCCCCAATCCTGTTAGGGCCCTCTTGGGCCCCAATTCTGTTAGGGCTCTTTTAGGGCGAAGTGTCCTCTGATTGGCTATGGATTTCACGTCCATAACTGATTAATTCTGACACATCCTTCTCGGAAAAACGGTTACAGGTCACCTTTCTCGGGCTGCCCGTAATCCTGACCGACTTTCTCAGTTCGGCGAGTCATGGATCCGCCTTTCTCAGGTCGGCATTGCTAAATGCATGATTCTGTTATCCTGATCTGGGTATGGTCGGCACTCCTCGTGTCGGCCAACATCTCACGTGACCGGCACGTGCTTCTAGATATGTTATTTGATCTCGACCGACCTTCAAACTTATTCGGGGGGTCTAAATGTATTTTCTCAATTACATTTTACCCTCGTCATATATATATGTGTGTGTGTGTGTGTGTAGTTGCGATAAGTCCAATACGGTATTCAGTATATAGCCAATACTGGTACTACCATACCAATAGACAAACCGGTACTCAAGGCGATTTGATATTCAAAATCTTAGTATCATCTTGAATATGGTTATCCGGTTTTTTTTACTTTCTTACACCCATATATGATATTGGAAAAATTATTGTATCCCTTTTGGAAGTGGATAAAATTATTTTACCCCTTCTCTTATCCATATCTTATCTTCTTATATATCACCATTTGATTTATAAGAATATCATTAATTACAAAAAATATCATTCATCTATAAAAAGAATAATAGAATAAATATTTTATAACTATCCATTCCTCCATCATTGACTTCTTCTATTACCATTAACAAACAGATCATAATAATTTTATTTTTAATGAAAAAATTAGCCTTTTTTCACCTTATGTCCTTTTCGAAATTGCAAGCTTAACAAAAAATGGTCATTGAAAGGTATGTTTATTTCAAATAGTGTCTGTGATTGGTGCCAGAATAACATTGTAGAAATTAAATCTTACATGTATGCAAGATCAAAAATGATATTATCTGACAATACGAGTCCACATTTGTAAATATAATTTCTTCTACATTTTCGTTACAATGAGCCTAACTTGAGAGGGATTTAGGATGCACAACAAGACTTGTTGAGTGTTTAAACCGGCATTTTTTTACCTAGCAAAATCTTACTCAAACAATTGGACAGTATTTGAACAATCAAAACAATACTATTTTGACACGCATCACACTGTTGTGCACATCAAAATCTCCTATCCACTTGAGAGACGCAGGGTGCTCTTGCCGAATATCAAAAAGGATATAATTTGAGGTGACAATACAAGGTTCATTGGGGATAAATGTGGAATAATAATTGCCAAATTCTTATTTATTTATTTTTTGGGTCATGGACCACCCTGCTAAGATTTGGCTATTGGCAAAGCTTGTACCAAATTTGATTGAAAGTTTGGCAATTAACAAAATTCAACAGCATTCTAGTCGGATCCTATAACGCTTAGCCATGCAAATCATTACCCCAAGGTTTACCTATCTCTCTCCCTCCCCCTCTGACGTTTATTTTTTTGAAACCCAAAAAGAAAGATTTTATAAAACATTAAGAGATATACAACAATTAAAAAGACAATCGACAAACGGATATAGCTGCGAATTAAAAAAACCCCAACTAGGTTAGCACCCAAACGATCGACAGATCACTTGCACGATGGGAGACCAAGAAAGAGACAAGATTAGAGAGGACCCAACCAAAAGAGGACAAAACAAGCCCTACAAACTGCATACTACAAAATAAAGGAGAAAAAAAATGCTGCAAACTTCCTTGAGCAAAACCACTCCTCAGACCCCGAGCACCTTCTGGTTGAAACTATCATAGGCTATAACACCTTGCAAGGATTATAGAGAACTTCATCAACAGAGAAGGGGAAGTCATGAAAGTGCCCTTTGGTCCATTGGCCTTGGCAAAGTTTGATTAGGCAAACTGATAACCTATCAAAATTCAAAACAAAAGTTAGACCGAATCTAGTTACAACCACTATTGGATAGGAGGAGGGCTCCTCGGCTGCACAATATGATGTGTTGAACTACTGAATAGAAAACGTCTTCCTCAGTCGACTTCCACCCGCTCAGATAGTCGCATCAATGGCATTCATTTTGGAGTTGTTTGCCGAGAGAGAAGAAGGGCGAGCAGGTCTCAAGGTACGCAAGTTTGATTTCGATTTGAGAAAGAGGTGCGATATATATGCAGAGGTGCAAAAGCCTTTAAGATGAGTTGAGGACACAAATTTCACAATTTTCCTTAAACCCCATTTGATTTCAAGTACATTTCTAAACAACTAACTACGTAACAAATAATAAACAATATAACATCACTCTTATCACGATAAACATTATAAGATCACTTCAAATTAAGGATTGTTGTCACACATCACGGATGCAAATACCCAGCAACTCCTCAATCCTAATTCCACACATACTTCCATACTTCATCAATCGTCAATTCAAATCCGAAAACTTTTTACTTGAAAACTTTTTAACCGAAACCCGAAACCCAAAACCCGAAACCGAACTGAATTTGAATTTTCTTCAACAATAACACCATCAAACCAAACTGATACACAAAATCAAACCGATTCGATTTTTTTACTTGATCTTTTTCAATCTGTTCAGTTTTTTGGGTTTAACACCGAATACAGAATCAAAAATAAGCTGAAAGATATTACCTAGCAACCCAAAAATAAAAAATAAGCTTCCCAAGATGAGAGACCTAGTGTCAGATCTGTGCCAAGACGTAATTCTTATGGGTTTGAGCGCAACTGAGATTTGTTCACCTAAATCATATTCGTCAATGTGTCAAAAGAAATCAAGGTTATCGTATTCTTTAATTTTCTTAAGGAGATCGACTTATAGTCTATTCGATGCAATGGAAAGAGAGACTGTCCAATGGAAAGAAATCAGGGTTGTCGTATTCTCGAGTGAACATTATCCTCCTTCTTATTGGTTGAGAAAAAATTAATTAATCTTACCATTATCAAAAAGTGTATTACACAAGTAAGATCTATACACTCTTAGCTAATGAAAATAAAAGTAATGTTCACTCTTTTTAAAATAGGGCGAGGAAAAAAATTCAATTTATATGTTGGCCAAGAAAATTCAAACGCTTAACCTATTCTTAAAGAAACAAACGCTTGAAGTAGGAAACCTATCTAGTGTAAAAATATTTATGACTTACTCCAGTTTAGGAGGCCCTAAAAACATACGGGCCATTACAAAAGGGCTTGTTCTTGATTATGCTTCTTATACTTCGTTCCTTGGTAGCACCGATAAAATCTTAAAGGATCAATTACAATAGATTCACTGATTACAAAAAAAAACAGTTGCTTCTATAAATTCGAGATTACAAGAACAAAAGAGTTGAAGTCGGTTAGAACTTCTTGCCAAATTCTCTTTCTTTGAAACGCCTGGAGGCAATTGGTAGTGTCATAGTGGTGACCCCATTTTTTCTAAGATGAATGTTTACTTAACCAAAAAAAAAAAAAAAAGAAATAGTGAACACAACTCGAACAAAAAATCAAACAAGGCACCCTAAAGACTTTTCCCAAATTTAAACCAAACAAATCCTTGCTCAAAACAATAATAGTTATAGTCGAAATGATCAATAAATTCTCAGATCACCCCTACTGTTTACCTAATAATACTTCTCACCCGACACAAATGCAGTCAGCAACGTGGGGCATTCAAAAGTATACATAAATAACACTTCAAAGCTCCCATCAACCCTTGTTTGGATTCTTTAGCAGATGAACAGGTGAAAGCAAATTGTCGCCGCAGTCAATAGCTTTAATCCAAGTGCAGCACTGCTGTTCAGCCAAATTAAAAGAAGTCCTACAAGCATAATCACCGACCATGGAGTGATACATCCCAGTGTCAAGAGAATAGAAAACGCCGATCTCACCATGAAATTTCGGAAAGTAGATCTTATTACCCATTCCTTCTTGTACAGCCTTTTCTAACAAGCATGCCTCATGGCTAACATAAAGCATTTTATCTCCCAAACTTCCAACGTCCTCCCACACTATCTCAGGAAGTTTAAGCTTTTTGATCTCAACATGTCGATCCTCGTGAGACACAAAAACTACCAGTACCCCCCCATCACATTTCACCATGAAACTTTGACGGTACATAGAATGCTTCCACCTTAACAGAGGCTTTCTGCATATATCCCAAATCCATCCATTGTTGTAACTAATAAGATCAAGTACGCCCACATTTCCTGCCTCGCCCAAACAATAGAGTTTCCCATTATAAAAAACAGGACTAGCATCAGAAATGAGGAAAGGTTTTCTATTTATAAAATCTTGGCGTCTCCACTCGTCTTCTCCACGTTTAATAATGCAAAAATTTGTAGTTGAGTATCCAAGTCCAAGTACAATGACCATACAGTCTGATGACGTTGGCAGCCGAAAAAACGATACGTTCATTGGATAAGTTAACCAAGGTAAATCAGGAAGTTCGATTTTCACCTTTGTGAATGGGTTGAAGAAAAACAAGCTACTATCGCCCTGAGACATAAGCAGCCAACCGTACCTGGAGAATCGGATTCGTGCATTCTTCAACTCTGGAATTTCCTTTTGATAAATCTCGTTGCGTAGTAGCTGAAAGAATTTGCAATTGCTACCATTTAAGACCATCAAAGACGGCAACTTGGAAAGCCTAGATTCAGTTGGAGGTGGGAATGGTGGTAAAATTGATTTCCATGACCGACAAGTAGCCTTGAAATTACTTGAATCCCAGATGAAAAGATCGGATATTATCAAGCTCAAAATCTCCGGCGGAAGATCAGACCAACTCCTCTCGGCTTCCATCTTCTTAGGATCTTGGCTTCGTATCAAAGAGACCTCACGTTCCGTTTCCCTTGGTGAAGAACGACCCTTTTCATCATTCATGCTCTACAAAAATTAAGTGGAAAGAGAAACCTGATTAAAATCAAGCAGAATTTAGTAACTAATAAGAAGCAATTTGACATGTCCTTTGGGGTGGTTCAGTATAAGCCAAAGTTCCTTATTAGCACATGAAAAGGTACTATAGACAATAATTTTTTCTCAGCTAAGTCCACAACATGTGTTGGGGGTGTCAACTAAACAATCCCCAAACATGACTCCTTTATCCCTTCCAACAGTGCAATGTAAAAGATGCCACGCAATATTGATAAATTAAGGGATCCCTTGTATCGAATCTAGCACAGCAGTAAGTTAAAATGATATAAGCATACTTTTGAAATACAGGGTAACCTAACCTGAAAGTTTAATTTACAAAACTTTCAACATCATCTTGGAATATATTCAGATTTCAGAGTAAATATCATATTCCATTCACTGTTTTGCCTAGAAATATCCAAGCAGTGGAGATGCCGAGATAACTTAAAAAACTCCTTGACCCTGTCTCATAGTTATTGTTGTGTAAAGTACAACAATATAAAGAAGCACAATGGGTAACTTCTATCAACATCAAGACTCATCCAAATGTATAAATTTCATCTAAATTAAGGTTGAATTACCAATTGTTTAACCGCAAATTCAAGGACACGATACCTTATTGAAGATTTCAAAGGTAGGTACATCATACTATGTATAAAGGCGCTAGATTGCTATTGGCATGGTGTATGATCACATGACCTCTTTACTAGCAATGCAATTATCTTTGGCACCAAATACTTCTGCAACAAGATGTTTTACTGACTGTTCTTCTAGTAGTTTTATTGGTGAAGTCTAAAATTTTCGTTTTTACTGGGACACTAAAAGACTACAATGAAAAACACAAGTTAAGAACCAATGTAGACGAGGACTAAGGATTGTTTGTTCAAATAAAAACCGGCAGAAGAAGCAAGTATGCACAATTGACGTTATGGGGAAGGTCGTTTTCTAAAACCAATCTTATATACATTTACAAATAAAATGCTTGATTTCAGGTTAAACCACATAATTAAGATTCCACCTTTTAAAATTTGTATACACGACGACAACAACAAAAGTTAAATGCAAATTTCAGATAAACTACAAATGTAGCCCCACAAAATGCCTTGTGCAAGACTTGGAACTTTTTGTTAGCAACAAGGAACCGCAGTTGTAAAGGGAGGAAGTGAACACGTGAAAACAAAAAAAAAGAGTAAAGAACAAAAAATGTGAACAACTATGGCCTGATTGGACACTGGAAAGAAAAACTGAAAGTGAACATTGTTGCCCTGACCTCAAGCAGTGTGGCTCAACAATGAAAAGAGATATGGTTTTGGAATTAGCTGATGTTATAAAGAAGAAGATATCACTCCGACGAATAGAAAGAACAATGTGAGTAGCGTAAGAGTGTCAGAAATAAAGCTCAATGAGCAAAACAATCCAAAGAACACTGTTCGATTTTTCTGTTCGGAACACATTCAGTTGCAATTTAATTTTGAAAAGAACACAAGTAGTTGAATTTTTCATGATAAATATGATCCATTCACATGACATATCCAATCGACTCAATTTCTACATAGAACAAAAGCTTATTTTCCATGTAAATAGAACAAAAGCACATTCTCATCTGTAATCTGATAAACACAAATGCAATATCTTAAATCAAGAAACTACCCCTAAAAAATAACATCTTAAATGAAGAACATTGCTGCGGACTCTAGAAGAAATAGAATTTCATAAAAGACCAAGGTGAATATATTATAATAAAAAAGTGCATAATTTTAAATGTAATAATAAAATACACACTAAGAAAAGAGAACCTACCTGGGTGTTTCCAGCTTCACAGCAAATTAAAACCTCTGAACGGGTTTCAGGTGGCATCATAACCCAGTGACACATAGAATTAGATCGACTTACAGTAGCAGAAGGCAGAGACACTGAAATCCTTTGGTTTTCCAAGTTGAAAACATAAAGGCATCTATCCTCAAGTTCAGTGAAGTAGATGCAATTCCCTCTAACCCCGCCATACTTTGTTGCCGAAATACACATCGCACTGGATGAATCAAGATAAATTGTGGTTTTTTCGCCTATACTTTTCAGCTCCACCCATGTACTCGCAGAGAAGTCTGCCTTGAAGACTGAGAAGCCAAACACCTGGTACAACCCATGCCACATCTTTCGCACCAGCAAGAGCTCCCCACAAGATTCGATAAGATAAGGCTTCCACTGTATGATATCTAGGGGGGGAAACAGATTGCATAATCGTTCACCACTAATAATTTGCCTGAATTGAGGTTCTGGAGTAGTAAAATCGAGAACCACCAAAGCCTGAGTGTATTGTCTGATGCCATAAAGCTTCCCTCCAAAGGAGGTTGCACATTGCAACGTGTCTCCACTTTCCAAATGTTGTTCAACAAATTCATTATCACCGGGCCGACAGAACTCAAGCGAATTCTTGAATTCATTGATGAATACAACGCGACAATTCTTCTCATCAGTTGGGGGTGAAGTCAAAACACATATGGCATCCTCGGATACTCGCGGTGGAAGTTGAATGTTTTCCAGGGAGATGAGATTGAAAAGGGAATGTTCATCAGACCCGCGGGCTTCCACTACCAACCACCCACTAGCATGAGAAGCGCATATATACTTATAGCACAGTTGAGGGATTTTCCTGACATAGCAACGGTCTTCTGATATGCTGTAGAAGGTCTCCAGTTGCCCATGCTTCCCATGGTGAATTAGAAGCCAAGGATGTTCTTGAGCACCAATGAGAGGAGGGCGGGAAATCAAAAGTCTTTTGTCATCCTCTGCTCCTTCCATTACTGTCTAGTTTTTGCCAAATTCAACAACGAAAACGGAAATGGGGTATAAAAGTTAGCACATCAGTAAAATTCTTTCTACTAACAGAAGATTTCACAGCAAAGGTGAACAAACTGTTCTATCCTGCATCCAGATTTCTAATCAAAATTTTGCTCTTTGTAAAATAGTATTAGTGGTCTATCCTCAAGAGAATAGAAGAAGGCGGGAGTTAGCATTTTGACTAAGTAGGGCAAAGATTAAGCCAAGGATAAGGTGAGATCAGTAAAGTCACATATTTCCAAATCTACAACTCATACGAAGTAGATCAACCCTCAATTGACTGAAACAAACAATTATCATGGTTATGCTATCTACTTTTGTTTGGATGTTGCTCGAATGTATTTTCTCTTCCATATTTAATATCACCAAAGTCATTTGAGAGTTGCTAGTATGAATATTCTCGAGAAAAAACTAGCATATTGAGGGGGGGGGGGGGGGGGGGGGGGGGGGGGGGGGGGTTGGGGGGTTGGGGGGTTTAAGTATAGATTTATGCACAGTTTGGGTTCATCAAATGAGTATTCTTTTGCTTTGCTATCAGTATTTTGTTTTACACTTTGATTTACTTTAATGTTTATGATGACATCTACACTCTTTCTTTGTCTCATTAATACAAGCTAAAACAAAATAACCAACCCATACATTATGATTTCCCAATTCAATTTTGCTCGTCTGTTTTCATTACATAGAAGCACTTACATATATAACTTCATCTAATGATACAAAAAAAGATTATGAAACATTTTATTCTTACTTTGCAACTGTCCTAACTCTCATGAACTAAACTGATAAGAATTCTGATCAAAGTTGAGTTATTTGTCAATCTGATCTTCTACCCCACCTCCACCACCTCTACTTGATAGCCTTCTTATTTCCTTGTGCCTAGCACTGCCATTCAATTGATGTGCCATTATAGCCGCAAATAATTCAAAAGGCATCTCCTATGTCAAACCCCAAACACATCTCAATGCACATTCAAATCTCCAACTAAAACAAATCCCAACCCATCCACTAGTAACTAAGAGGCATTAGACTAGAACGTTAGATTCCATCTAGAAACACGAACGTTCTTTCCATAATTTTCTCTACTTATCTATATCTACACACATACACATACCCATGAAATTTATATTTTTATGTAATTAAGCATAATATTTAAAAAATTACGCAGAGATTGCTTTTTAAAGTAAAAGTACAAATTTGATCTCCAGTTCACGGAAAGGATGGAGAAGTATTAATTTTAGGGGATAAATTATTGAAGAGATGGGAGTAGTATTATTTTTAAAAATTAATTTGTATTGATGTGATGTTTATATGGAGAATAAAAAATAAATAATTTGAATGAGATGTTAAAAAAATAATATACTATTTGGTTTAGATAGAGAATAAAATAATAAAAAAATTATTTTATAATTGTAATAAAGAAGAAGTGTATAATTTTTTACTAATATCCAGGAATAATTTTTGGACAGAGGGAGAGTGTCCAAAAATAAATTCTTAAAAGTTATTCCTTGTATTTTTATTTTTTCAAATCATGTTAAATCTATCACATCAGCCTTTATACTCTCTTCAAAAGTCATCTCCTTTCTTATCCCATCCAAACGGGCGCTAAATGATAAAAAAGGCTACTTTTTTTTTTTTGGGTAATTTATTTTCGACTTTTGGAGTGGTAGGCCCTTGCTATAATTCATTGAATTATTGTTTGTAACTTGGTATTTTAATTTGATCGTGTTTTTGTCCATACAAACTTTGAACTATTTGTCTAAAATATGTGAATTATTTTTCTTGACTAGTTACTCACTTTAAGAATAAGTCTAGTGCCTCGTGCCTTTAACGACTGAGATGGTGTGTATTTTTATGAGTCTACAAGGCAGAGGGTTTGGAGGAGAATAAGCCTTATATGAATGATGAAACACGCACAGGACATAGCTTCAACAGCCCCATGCACCAAACAAATTGGAAATTCTTTTTCTTCCTAATTTTATGCTTCTAACCTAACCCTTTCCAAAACAAAAGAGGGAAAAAACACATCCTTTATTAAGGCCACCGGTGGACGATTACAGATAAGAGTTACGCATACTTTGGGCAAAAAGACAGCAGAATACATATGATGACCTATTTGAATAAAACGGCGAAGAAGTATGAATACGACAGAGAGAGAATGATGATTTACCTGAGACATGGCGATGACTATTTGATGAAAAACTAAAAGAGATTTGAAGAAATAAGAGCGAGAGAGAATGTGTGTGTGTGTGTGTGTGTGTCTTATGTGAACCGAATTCCTTCCCGCTTCTGATCTTCGCCCCTCTCTCCCCTCTGAGAAAAGAAAAGAAGTCTTTTATAACAAGAAGTGGGTCTACCATTTCCTACTTGGAAAAGACTTCCTTTTGTCCTTCCTAGCCATGGGTTATAATGCTCTTATTTTATTTTATTTTTTTCGTCAGAGATCTTCCCAGTGAATCCTTTTCTTTTCCTACTTTATTATTTTATAAAACTCCTTCTCTGTTGGATTTCTAATAAAAGTAAGCCACTCCTAATAAATATTATTATTTCTTTTTTTAAATACATATTGAAATAAGAATTATACTAACAAAAATCCCGTGCTATGCACGAGACGTATAGAAGTATACTTTGTTGATACGAATGCAAAACTAATGCAATTTCAGTATATTAAACAACAAAAATATGTATATTTTTTACACTATTAACCAAATACGGTAGTAAGCTAAGCCTAACAAAAAATTTTCTGAAAGCTAAACAAAACAAACATGATTGAATTTTATTATTTTTCTCCTAATTCTTATATAAATTGCATATCAATTATAAGAATTTTTAAACTCATAGAAACAAAAAATTATATTAAGAAAGAATAAGATTTGATATATTTTAAATTAAAAAAAAAATTGTTAGATATGTTTTGTGCTTACCGTTAATTAATTTTACTTTTAAATTATTATCTTACACCTATTTTTACTTTCAAACTATAAAATCTTTAATCTATTCATTGGTTTCTAATATTGAAATTTTATAGATTTCTTATTTCTTTTTCGAGCATGCTGGAGAATCAAAACTTTGAATCTATATTTGGAATGTGGGGAAAATAATTTAACATTGCATTTTCTAGAGAGAGATGAAATTTTATTAAGAAAACACTAAACTTTATTGGAAAAAAAAAATCCGTATACGAATATTTTGGTAAGAAAATATCTGTTTGAATCTTAATTAATATTTTATTTAGAAATATCTGTCCAAGTCTTATTTTGAAATAATTGAGGAGAAATCCAAAGAAAATTGTGTACGACTTGTGATGAACATTAATAAGTGTCACTCCCAAGTGCTTAATTTGTCCCCGTGCATAGTATTGTGTGACTTTTTTTACTGACATTGTAACTAATGTTCTGATCTCAATGGCAACTCACAAGCTCGCAGTGATTATTAAAAATTAGAAAACCACTTCAAATAATCAAGGAATAAAGATGAGTTACCTTCAATCGGTGATGTGAGCGATTCAAAACTGGATGAAAAGGTCTTAGAATATGCTGAACTAAATTACCTGTAAAAATGTGTTTGGTGGTGAGAATAAATTCCTTGAACAATATTAAAAATATTAAAATAAGGATGAGAGTCACCTAGCAAATTATGAAGATAGTGTGCCCTGATAAAAAAATATGAACTAATGAAATTTACATAATAAAGAAACCTTTTAGCAATATATAGAAGCGAAGTTACATAGAAACAAAATATAGATGATTTTAGGTTTTCTTTAAATTTTTTATTTTAAATCCCCGTATATTGATTTTCCCCCTAAAAGGATACTAAATCTCTCCCAATAAAGAAGAGGTTATTTTGTTAATATTGTTATTTCTTATTTACATAATAAATTAACAAATCTAATTCTAATATTAAATCATTTCCCCATCTCCCAAAAGGATACTAAATCCCTCCAAAGAAGCAGAAATTATCTTGTTAATATTACTATTTCCTATCTGCATAATAAATTAGCAAATCTAACTTTAATTTAAATTTAATCTTGATTGTGTATACTTTTTTTGGAAGTATTATTCACCTTAAATCCTTTTGTTTTGAAAATAATACTATTACAATTACATTTACATCTAATTACAAATTTGATCATTTTGATAATTTTATCACAACCCCCAATCTCTAGTAACCCTGACAATACTCTCTTTCTCTCTTATGAACTCAATAAGTCATCGACACCGGTTCAGATCGGAGCTTCCCGTCAAATTAAAAACACGTTCTTTGAAGACAAAATAGAAAAAAACGAACGAATTGAAGGGATTAAAATCCAGTGACGAATCAAGAACAAGATAAACTAATCCCTAGATCGACCAAAAACGGGGAGCTCAAACAAATCAAAGCGAAACCGACGACGCTACAGTTGAGACTAGGAAACCCTGGAGAAGCTTCACATGAGAGTCCAATTCAAAACCTGGATCTCTGAGTAGAGCTGTTGGGAAATTGGCGGGGGTCGTTTGAAACCCTAGAAAGGAAAGCCTTCGTCGTTAACCTCCGAGAGAAAGAGATACGGAGAGAAGAGAGAGAGGAAAGAAACTTGTCATTCCTTCTCTTGTTTGCTCCTCTACTTAAAGGCGTCTGGCCTCCTCGCCCGCCGCTCTTGGAGAAATCGTATCCGTGTATTCAAAGACCCACACGATCGAACGGCTTAAAATGTAATCCATTATATGCCATCAGATCTGGATCGGACGGTGGTGGCCTTCTAGGAGGTTGGGCAATTCCGTCCATAAAACAACGTGGCGGTTTGAATTGGCGCCGAGCCCACGTGCTTGATTTAGGAGCCTGTTGCTTAGGCTTTGTTAATAGCTATTGATGGGCTTGGACTTCCAAATTTGGGTCCATTTGGCATGTGGTTATTATTGGATTATTCACTGTTTAGTTTTTTGTCCTTATTTGAAATTTTTTTTTAATTTTTTGTTTTTCATCAATTTTTTGATGATTTTTGGTTCGTCTCGACAAGAGTTTTCAGAAAAGTTATCAATCATCGGCTACATTTGAAAAAAGTTCAGAAAAGACAAAAAAAAAGTCAAATACAGCGTCCGTGTTGGCTTATTTTCGTCTTTAGTGACTTTTTTTAAACTTTTGGACATAATTTTATACTTTTTAGATTCCTTTCGTCGATACGAACTAATAATCCACGAAAAAATGACATAAAAATAACAAATACAAAAAAAATTTGAATAAAGATAAAAAATAAGCCAAAAAAAAAATTTTGGCCAAATAGGGCCAAAAAGTTTGTTAATTGTTACTGAATGGACGTTTCATCCAAAATCACTGCAGCCGCCACAAGTAAACTCTATCTCCCACCGACACCATAAGCTCCACGAACGAGTATGACTCGTTTATAAATGAGTTGATTTGAACTAAATTCATTCATTTAATGTGTTTCGTTAAAAAAATTGAGTTTTTACGAGTTGAGTTAAGCTTTTGAAATTCAAGCTCAGCTCGTTATGATACAAACTTAAACTTGATCTCAAATTTGACTTGTTAACTAAAAGAGTTAAACCCTTACTAAACCGGGTCGAGCTCGCAAACGGCTCAATTCATTTTCATCACCAGCTCTATCACCACTATGGGTGTACAAAAAAATCGTAAAAATTGTTAAATCGGACTGACCGGACCAAATCGATTCTTTTGAATAGATTCTGTGGTCTAATGTATTGGTTATGGTTCTAAACAATGAAAACCGGATATTATGGTTCGATTCATGGTTTCATAATTACAAATCGTCGTTCGAACCGATATATATATATATATATATATATATTATTGTAGGGCGACTTTTCGTAAAGTCGTCCTGAGAACAATAAGTGTCAACAATTTATTAGATTGTCATCAAACTTTTTAAATATTACATGTTACTTATCTTTACAAAATATTGGATGAATTTTTTTTAATTCAAATTCACAAATTTGCCATATTTCATATATGATATTTTTATTTCCATAATTTTCTCTATTTATCTATATCTACACACATACACATACCCATGAAATTTATATTTTTATGTAATTAAGCATAAAAATATGATAAAAAAGGCAACCTAAAGGGATTCAAATTTTATACTTTTGCACGAAACCTATTAAAAAAATTTATTTTAAAATTTCGAGTTCACGGTTAATTTCAAAATATTCGTTTAAATCAACGGTGAACTTTTCAAATTTTTTTGAAAATAAAATTTAGAAAACACAACCTAAAGGGATTCAAATGAGCGGTATCAGTTATTTTTTTTAATGCGGCGGTGGCAAAATATATATATTTTTGTAGTTTTCTTTTTACTGTTGTCACCGCCGCATTAAAAAAAAAAAACTGATACCGCTCATTTGAATCCCTTTAGGTCGTGTTTTCTAAATTTTATTTTCATAAAAATTTGAAAAATTCACCGTTGACTTAAGAGAATATTTTGAAATTAACCGTGAACTCGAAATTTTAAAATAAATTTTTTTTAATAGGTTTCGTGCGCAAAATACACAAAATAAATTTAGTTGGAATACTAAACTACGCCGTTTCATTGCACGGCACAGCCTGCTGTGCACTTGTGCACAGCAGGTCCCCCCAATCCCTCTCTCTCCCCTCTCTCTCTATATATATATATATATATATATATATATATATATATATTTTTTTTTTTTTCCCCCCTATTAAATGGAACACATTTTTTTGTTGTGAATGCCAATTTTGAGGCTAACTCTTACTTCTAATTTTCAAAAATGTCCTTCTAAATAATACTCTATTAAATTTTAATTCAATAACTGCTTGGGGACAAAAGAGAAATTCTCTATGTAACTACCAAAAAGATTTATCAAATCGTGTTATGGTGTTTACAAATGCACCAGTATATATATTTTAGGGTATAAGGCACTGACCTCTCTTGAGGTTTCTGACAAATACAAAAATTTCCTCTGAAGTTCTAATAAATGCAGTGACTTTTTTTACATTATAAATTATTTAGCAGATTTTTCCCATATCGTTAACTTTTTACAAGTACCGTTAATTTTAATTTATAAAAAACTAAAATGCCTCTTTTTAAATTTATATATATATATATATATATATATATATATTGTGTGTGTGTGTATTAAAATATGCATTTTATAATTATATACACATATGTATATAGTACAAAATAATTTCAAAAAATAAAACTCAAAATGTAAAAATCAACTTAAACTTAAGTTATATTTTAATCAAATTTGTAAAAATAATTATGCATCTTATCATTATTTTTCTTATAAAATTTATTTTTATCACGTAATGTATATTATTAACGTGTAAAAGTCGAGCTACACCTAACTTGGCTCCTTTAAATACATTGACTTTAAATTCTAATCGAGCTCAACCACTTGAGTTTAGGCTAGATCAATATTTCAAAACTCAAGCTCAGTTTGAGAACTAAACGAGTTCTTACGTTAAAACAGCCGAATTCATACACATCACAAATTTGGAATAGTTTAACTATGTTGGCGAGGCATGACAATACCCCAACAATGGAGATAAATGAAGAATAGTTATCTCAACATTGTTTTTTGTTTTTCTTTTGCTACTGTGGCGCAAACTAATTTAGCCCAATTTTCTTTTTCGGATTATTTTTTTCAATTTTGATTTTACTTTTCATCAAATTTTTGTAAACTATTAGGTTAAATGTCTTTAAATTATTCTTTCCTCCTAACAAAAGAAATCTAAAATGTATAAAAATTATGTTCAAAATCTTTTAAAAGACTCACAAAAAATAAAAATAAAATTCAAAACACAGACTTTTATGTATTATTTTTGTCTTATGAACTTTTTTTTAAGTTCTGGTCCTTTTTTTGTTCTTCTACTTGAGACAAACTAATAATTTATATATCAAAATTTAATGTAAAACAACCAAAATTAAACAAAGATAGAAAATATAAATTAAAAAAATAAAAGTTAGGCCAAGTGTAATTTTGTTCATCTTTATTTAAAGAGAGCAAATGTTACCCTCACTCTTATTGTTTAAGAGGGCGTAGATTCCGGTCACCAGTGCAACACACATTTTTGAACAAAATAAAATTAACTTACTCTCTTTAACCAATAATAATGAAAGTAATGTTCACCCAGAATGAAATTCTGCTCCATATCTCCCTTTTCAGAGAAATTAAAGAGATGAATTGATATATATTTTTTAAAACCGTCGAGATTGATGGAAATCGAACCCGCAGCTTCACCGAACTAGTGCAGTTCGGCATAGGCCAAAGGCTGGGCTCTAATATACAGTTTTTTTTTTCCTTAAACAAACAAAACGGACCCAAATCATGAAAGTAGATTTTCTATATCTACATCTTGATGGTTCGTTACAACAACATCAACATTTTCTACATCTTTCTGTATTAATTTTTCTGATAGAATACATTTT
Organism: Arctostaphylos glauca; assembly: GCA_019985065.2. Taxonomy (NCBI): domain Eukaryota; kingdom Viridiplantae; phylum Streptophyta; class Magnoliopsida; order Ericales; family Ericaceae; genus Arctostaphylos; species Arctostaphylos glauca. The sequence goes on from JAHSPW020000008.1 coordinate 3,405,666, forward strand.
TTTTGTAATTTATTTTTAAATTATACAAGTCGTTCAATTTTTCTTGACGGACGTGGTCAACTAATGAACACGTTTGATCGGCAAAACAAACTCAGCAACCGAACAAAAACAACAACAATCGAACAGAAACAACATCAACGTCCTCTATATCACTATGCATTATTTTTCATATTTGAACACATTTGTTTGCAGTTTAATTTTCAAATGCACACAAGTTGTTGAATTTCTCATGATAAATGTGATCCATTCATATGACATGTCCAATAGACTCGATTTCTCTACATAAAACAAAAACGTATTATTCACGTTAGTAGAACAAAAGCATATTCTCATCTCTAATATGATAAATACAAATGCAACATCTGAAATCAAGTACATTGCTACTGACTCTAAATCAATTGAATTTCGTAAAACACCAAAGTGATTAACATTCTAATAAAAAAATGTGATTAGTTTTAAATTGTAATAATAACGCGCATACTAAAAAAAAAAAAAAAAGAAGCTACGTCGGTGGTTGATAATTTGACAACTTTTTTTTTCAGCTTCACAACCTACGAATGGGATTCAGTTGGCATTATAACCCAATGAAGCATAGACGTAGACGGACTTACAGTAGCAGATGGCAGAGAAAATGAAATCCTTTGCTTTTCCAAGTTGTAGACATAAAGGCATCTATCATCAGGTTCAGTGAAGTAGATACAATTGCCTCTAACCCCGCCATACTTTGTTGCCGAAATACAGATCCCATCGCCTGAATCAAGATAAATTGTGGTATTTTCGCTTATGCTTTTCAGCTCCACCCATGTACTTGCAGGGAAGTCCGTCTTGAAGATTGAGAAGCCAAACACCTGGAGCGATGCATGCCACATCTTTCGCACCACCAACAACTCCCCACAAGATTCAATAATATAAGTTTTATACCGTATGATTTCTAAGGGAGATAAGTTGCGTAATCCCTCACCACTTATGAGTTGCCTGAATTGAGGTTTTGTAGTAGTAAAATCGAGAACCACCAAAGCCATACTGTATCGTCGGAGACCATAAAACTTTCCTTCAAATGAGGTTGCACATGCCAAAGTGTCCTCACGTTCCAAACGTTGTTCAACAAATTCACTATCACCGGGCTGACAGAACATAAGAGAATCATATGATTCATTGATGAATACAACGTGGCAGTTCTTCTGATCAGTTGGGGGTGAAGTCAAAACACATATGGCATACTTGGATTCGCATGGTGGGAGTTGAATTTTTTCCATGGTGACGAGATTGAAAAGGAAATAGTCATCAGAATCTAGGTGTGCCACTACCAACCATCCACTAGTATGAGAAGCGGATATATCCTTATAGCACAGTTGAGGGATTTTTCTAACATAGCAACGATCTTCTGATATGCTATAGAAGGTCTCCAGTTGCCAATACTTCCCGTGATGAATTAGAAGCCAAGGATGTTCTTGAGCAATAAGAGGAGGGCGGGAAATCAAAAGTCTTTTGTCATCCTCTATTCCCTCCATCACCATCTAGTTTTTGCCAAATTCAACAACCAAAACAGAAATGGGGTATACAAGTTCACACATCCATAAAATTCCTTCCACAAACAGAAGATTTCACAGCAAAGGTAAACAAACTGTTCTAATATACATCAGGACTATCCTACAAGAGAATAGGAGCAGTCAGTAACTAGCATTATGATCAGAAGGGGAAACATCAAGCCAAAGATCAAGTGAGATCAATAGTCACATATTTCCAAATCTATAGCTGACAATAGGTAGATCAATCTTCAAATGAGTTGAACCATGCCATTATCATGGTTATGCTATATACTTTTGTTTGGTATGGTGCTCGAATGTATTTTCTCTTCCATTATTAATGTCACTTGAGTCATTTGAGAGTTGCTAGTACGAACATTCTAGAGAAGAAACTAGCATTTGTATATATTTTACTGGGCCAGGTGCTCGTGTAAAAAATGGGCTGTTTAGAGTATAGATTTATGCACAGCTTTTTTTTTTGAAAAGCAATTTATGCACAACTTGGGTTCATCAAATGAGTATTTTTCTGCTTTGCTATCAGTATTTTCTCTTAATAATAAAACCAAAACAACTATCATATATTACTACCGCAAATAATTCAAAAGCCATCTCCTACGCCAAACCCCGAAGGACATGTCTACGCAAATTCATATCCCAACTTATCTACGAGTAACTAAGAGGCGCTAGAATAGAATGTTACATTCTACCTAGCAGCATGAAATTTACAAATTCGACAAAAAAAAAAAAAAGCATGTTTATTCATCTTGATACTCCATTTGGCCAGCTAATTGCTCAACTATGTTCATGAACTTGATGGAATATTTGAGGACTAAATTTTTTGGCTCAGGGAGTCTACAAGGCAGAGGGTTTGGAGGAGAAATAAGCCTTATATGAATGATGAAACACGCACAGGACATATAGCTTCAACAGCCCCATGCACCAAACAAATTGGAAATTCTTTTTCTTCCTAATTTTATGCTTCTAACCTAACCCTTTTCAAAACAAAAGAGGGAAAAAACTCATCCTTTATTAAGGCCACCGGTGGACGATTACATATAAGAGTTACGCATACTTTGGGCAAAAAGACAGCAGAATACATATGATGACCTATTTGAATAAAACGGCGAAGAAGTATGAATACGACAGAGAGAAAATGATGATTTACCTGAGACATGGCGATGACTATTTGATGAAAAACTAAAAGAGATTTGAAGAAATAAGAGCGAGAGAGAATGTGTGTGTGTGTGTGTCTTATGTGAACCGAATTCCTTCCCGCTTCTGATCTTCGCCCCTCTCTCCCCTCTGAGAAAAGAAAAGAAGTCTTTTATAACAAGAAGTGGGTCTACCATTTCCTACTTGGAAAAGACTTCCTTTTGTACTTCCTAGCCATGGGTTATAATGCTCTTTATTTTATTTTATTTTTTTCGTCAGAGATCTTCCCAGTGAATCCCTTTCTTTTCCTACTTTATTATTTTATAAAACTCCTTCTCTGTTGGATTTCTAATAAAAGTAAGCCACTCCTAATAAATATTATTATTTCTTTTTTAATACATATTGAAATAAGAATTATACTAGCAAAAATCCCGTGCTATGCACGAGTAGGGATGGCAACGGGGCGGTTCGGTTCGGTTATTCGGATATCCGAACCCGAACCGAAGACAAAATACCCGAATCGAAACCGAACCGATAACCGAACGGAGGGAGAGTGCATATTCCATAACCGAACCAAACGGGGTTCGGTTATTCTCCGAACCGAACGGTTAACCGAATGGTTCGGTTATTAATTACCCGAACCGAACCGATCCGAAACCGAATCGCCCTCTCTCTCTCTCTCTCATCCTTCAATATATACTATATATATATATATATGACGTCATTTTCGGTTTAGTTCGGGTTCGGTTCGGTTCGGGTAACGGTTCGGTTATTCTGCTAACCATATCCGAACCGAACCCGAACGGGTATTCATCCGTCCATACCATATCCACACCAACGGGGAAAAAAACGGTTACGGTTCGGGAAAAATTAAGCAGTTCGGTTCGGGTAACCATCGGTTCGGTACAAATTGCCATCCCTATGCACGAGACGTATAGAAGTATACTTTGTTGATACGAATGCAAAATTAATGCAATTTCAGTATATTAAACAACAAAAATATGTATATTTTTTACACTATTAACCAAATACGGTAGTAAGCTAAGCCTAACAAAAAATTTCTGAAAGCTAAACAAAACAAACATGATTGAATTTTATTAATTTTCTCCTAATTCTTATATAAATTGCATATCAATTATAAGAATTTTTAAACTCATTATAGAAACAAAAAATTATATTATGAAAGAATAAGATTTGATATATTTTAAATTCAAAAAAAGAATTTGTTAGATATGTTTTGTGCTTACCGTTAATTAATTTTACTTTCAAATTATTATCTTACACCTATTTTTTACTTCCAACCTATAAAATCTTTAATCTATTCACTGGTTTCTAATATTGAAATTTTATAGATTTCTTATTTCTTTTTCGAGCATGCTGGAAAATCAAAACTTTGAATCTATATTTGGAATGTGGAAAAAATAATTTAACATTGCATTTTCTAGAGAGAGATGAAATTTTATTAAGAAAACACTAAACTTTATTGGAAAAAAAAAATCCGTATATGAATATTTTGGTAAGAAAATATCTATTTGAATCTTAATTAATATTTTATTTAGAAATATCTATCCAAGTCTTATTTTGAAATAATTGAGGAGAAATCCAAAGAAAATTGTGTACGACTTGTGATGAACATTAATAAGTGTCACTCCCAAGTGCTTAATTTGTCCCCGTGCATAGTATTGTGTGACTTTTTTTACTGACATTGTAACTAATGTTCTGATCTCAATGGCAACTCACAAGCTCGCAGTGATTATTAAAAATTAGAAAATCACTTCAAATAATCAAGGAATAAAGAAGAGTTACCTTCAATCGGTGATGTGAGCGATTCAAAACTGAATGAAAAGGTCTTAGAATATGCTGAACCAAATTACCTGTAAAAATGTGTTTGGTGGTGAGAATAAATTCCTTGAACAGTATTAAAAATATTAAAATATTAAAATAAGGATAAGAGTCACCTAGCAAATTATGAAGATAGTGTGCCCTGATAAACAAATTATGAACCAATGAAATTTATATAATAAAGAAACCTTTTAGCAATATATAGAAGCGAAGTTACATAGAAACAAAATATAGATAATTTTAGGTTTTCTTTAAATTTTTTATTTTAAATCCCCGTATATTGATTTTCCCCCTAAAAGGATACTAAATCTCTCCCCATAAAGAAGAGGTTATTTTGTTAATATTGTTATTTCCTATTTACATAATAAATTAACAAATCTAATTCTAATATTAAATCATTTCCCCATCTTCCAAAAGGATACTAAACCCCTCCAAAAAAGCAGAGATTATCTTGTTAATATTACTATTTCTTATCTGCATAATAAATTAACAAATCTAACTTTAATTTAAATTTAATCTTGATTGTGTATATTTTTTTGGAAGTATTATTCACCTTAAATCCTTTTGTTTTGGAAATAATACTATTACAATTACATTACATCTAATTACAGATCAAGAAAAGAGAGACAACAATGAGTGGGTCATGATCCATAGTTTTCTAATGGATTTTCATGTAGCTTATCTTTTCTCCGTTGTTCAGTTTCTATTTTTCTATTATTTTTGTTCAATAGAGATGAGTTGGCATACTGAGCTGGCTCTTAGCTCAGTCGGTGAGTGCCATTTGGGGCTTCATGCGTTTTGTTTTGGCAGTATATATACTGTATTTCTGTTTTGTCTCTCGCAAGAAAAATAAATGAGAGATTTAGGAGGATTTTCGTCCAACACAAATGTAATCAGCAAGGTGGAGCATTAAAAAATATGCACACATAATTACTACTCTCAAATTCTGAGAACTTCTTCGTCCACAAATAGATGTTTAGAATTTTGAAAAACTTATTTGAAAAGTAATACCTAGAAAAAACTACCTTTATGTTATACCTAACAGGAAAATAAAGCATTGAAGCAATATAAATAACACTTCAAAGGTCCAACCACCCTTTGTTTAGATTCTTCAGCGAATGAACAGTTGAAAGCAAATTGTCGCCGCAATCAATAGCTTTAATCCAAGTACAAGACCGTTGTTCAGCCAAATTGAAAGAAGTCCTACAAGCGTAGTCGCCGATGACAGAATGATACATGCCAGTATCAAGAGAATAGAAAACGCCCATCTCGCCATGAAATTTTGGAAAGTAGATCTTATTACCCATTCCTTCTTTTACAGCACTTTCTAAAAAGCATGCCTCATGGCTAACATAAAGCATTGTATCTCCCAAGCTTTTGATGTCCTCCCATACTATCTCGGGAAGTTTAAGCTTTTTGACCTCAATACGTCGATCCTCATGAGACACGAAAACTACAAGTATCCCTCCATCGCATTCCACCATGAAACTTTGACGGTGCTCGTAACGCCGCCACCTTGAGAGAGGTTTGCTACATACATCCCAACTCCATTCATTAAGATCAAATACGCCCATATTTCCCGCCTCTCCCAAACAATAAAGCTTCCCGTTATAAAACACTGGACTGGCATCTGAAATGATGAATGGTTTTGTATTTTCAAAATCTTGCCAAGTCCACTCGTCTTCTCCATGTTTAATAATGCAGAAGCTTACTTTTGAGCCCCCAACTCCAAATACAATGACAATACAGTTTGATGAGGTTGGCAGTTGAAAAAAAGATACATTCATGGGCCAAATTCCAGGTAAATCAGGAAGTTGGATTTTCACCATTGTGAATGGGTTGAAGAAAAACAAGCCATTCTCACCCTGAGCCATAAGCAGCCAACCGTATCTGGAGAACCGGATTCGTGCATTCTTCAACTCTAGAATGTCTTTTTGATAAATCTCGTTGCGCAATAGCTGAAAGAATTTGCAATCACTACCATTTAAGATCATCAAATACGGCAACTTGGAAAGCATAGACTCAGCCGGAGGTGGGAATGGTGGTAAAATTAATTTCCATGATCGACAAGTAGCATTGAAATTACTTGAATCCCAGAAGAAAAGATTGGATATTATCAAGCTCAAAATCTCTGGTCGAAGATCAGACCAACTCCTCTCGGGTTCCATCTTCTTAGGGTCTCGGCTTGATATCAAAGAGACCTCCTCACGTTCTGTTTCCCTCAGGGAAACACAAGTCTTTTCATCATCCATGCTCTACAAAAATTACGTGAAAAAAGAAACCGGATCAAAGTCGAGCAGAATTTAGTAAGTAATAATAACGTATATGACATGTCCTTTGAGACATGCAGATCCGAAATTTTATTCATTCGGGTTGTTTCAATAAAAATGCTATTGAACCTAGACTTATTTGAATCCTTGATTTTGTATCTAGTATAGCATTGTAGACACCCCTAGAAATAGTAACAACTGGAACCAACATAACTTGGTTTTTCTTGGGGTAGAAGAACCAGTCTTGTACCTCAAATTGAAGTACGGAGGGAGCAAAAATAACAATACTAAAACCAACAGAGAACAAGGCGAGTGGTATCATCACCGTAGATGCTAGTCTTGCTAATCAGATATCAATCTAGACAAGGCATGGTGAATTGCATGATCACATAAACTGCAATTATCTTTGGCACTACAAATCCCCAACTTTTGCAACAAGATGTTTTCCTGGCTGTTATTTTACAAGTTTTATCGGTGAGGTCTAAAATTTCTCTCTTGGAAAACAAAGTACTGCAATAAAAACAAAGGCTAAGAACCAAATGTAGACCAAGCGTTAAGGGTTGTTGTGTTCAAATAAAAACTAGTAGAAGAAGCATGTATGCAAGATTGACGTTACGGGGAAGGTCGTTTCCTAAACCACTTTTGAATACATTTACAACTAAAATGCTTGAATTCAGGTTAAACCACGGGATTAAGATTCCACCTTTTAAACTTCGTTTAGATAACATCAAAAAATGTTAAAATGTTAAATGCAAGTTTCAGATAAATTCCAAATTTATAGCTCTCAATTGGAGGGCAAAAAGACGAAAAAAATCTGTTACTATGCTACGGGAGGACTAGGGTCGATCTAAACTCGATATCTAGCTAGAGTCCGCATACTCCACAAAACCATACTGATTGCTCATGATGCCATACCAGTTGCTGCTTATTGACTCAATCGAAGTCTTGTTGATTTTTCGTTTGCTGGTTCGAAAAAGAAGAATAAAGAAATCCAAAAGAATAAGAAGAAGACCAGCACAACGTTGATTACCCATTGACTCCTAGTTTAACCTTCTCTGTAGTATTCGTCTTGCTCTCTAGATGTAGATATGTATATATACTTGCTCGAACGTATTTTCTCTTCCATTTTTAATGTCACCTAACTCTTGAGAGTCACTAGTACGAACATTCTCGAGAAAAAACTAGCATATGTATGTATTTTAGGGAGAGATGCTCGTGCAAAGTACGGGCTATTTAGAGCACAGATTTATGCACAATTAATGAGTATATTTTTTGCTTTGCTATCAGTTTTTTTTTTTTAAACTTTGATTTACTTTAATGTTTAGTGACATCTACGCTCTTTCTTTGTCTCATTAAGACAAGCTAAAAAAAAAAACAGCCCATATATTATAATTTCCCAATTCAATTTTCCTCATCCACTTTTTATTACACAGCAGCACTTCAATATATAACTTCATCTAATTATACAAAAATGGATTATCAAACGTTTGATTTTTACTTTGCAAGTGTCCTGGCTCTGATGTGCTAAAATAAAACGAATTTTGATCAAAGTTGAGTTATTTTTCTATTGATCTTCTACCCCACCACCTCTTCTTGATAGCCTTCTTGTTTCCCCAATCACTGCCGCAAATAATTCAAAAGCCGTCTCCTAAGTTAAACCCCAAACGACATCTCAATGCATATTCAAAGCTCCAACTAAAACAAATCCCAACTCATTTAGTAGATTCCATCTAGAAACATGAAAGTTACAAATTCGAGTGAACTGAGAAAATCAGAAAGTGAAGAGATGAAGTTGATCTAATTAAAGCGGAGGAAAGTAGCAAAAAATTAAACCTAAGGTAAAGATAAATGTATGGGTACAAGTGAAAAATAGTAAAACTTCAAGGAGAAATTTGTAAATTTAGGAATCATGTAAAAACAAAAGCTTTTCCACAACTCTTTCTAGGATAGCATATATTATATTGCTCGCATCAGAACAAAAGAGGAAACATGACTGTGTCTAATGTGTCAAAAAAGGGCAAGAGTGTGGACTATTTGCGCTATTTTAACAAAACAAAAAAATGGAAAACAAAACATCCCAAAACAACCATTGAAAGACATGTATAAAGAGAATGAATATCGATTAATATCTTACGTTCAACGGGAGCAAATTGCAAGAATTTTCTTAAAGAAGATGGGAAAATCTAATTTCAGTTTTGAATGATAACGAGTAGAAATTGGTATGTCAACTGAACCTATTGAAGCTACTGTCACAGAGGCCTTTTGCATGGCAACACTTTACCGGATGAAGACAACACTGATCATAAAACATCCTATCAAAATCACACAATTTATTTTTTCAAGTGAAAACGCCTGAAAAGTCGAGAAGAAACTATCAAACGAAACATGCCAGACAAACTTTAAACTTGTTTGACTTGAAACCTCAAAACATGGACTATGAATGCTTAACAACGAAAAAAGATCTATTTGGTTGATCAGGTTGCTTCCAACGAATGAAGCACGTTTATTCATCTTGGTAATCGGTTTGGGCCTGTTAATGGCTCAACTATGTTCATGAAGTTAATGGAATGTCTGAAGGCTAAAATTTTCAACTAATTAGGCCAAGGGAGTCTACAAGGTAGAGAGTTGGAGAAGAAATAAGAGATACATCAATGATGAAACACGGACAGGACAAATACGTATGATGACCTATTTCTCAATCCAATTTAGGAGAAGCCAAAGCCATGTCACCATCAGCGAATTCCATGATTACAATTCTAATAGCTTCATTGAATACCACGAGAGACCATATAAATTCTAGTTTCTACGCGAATCAAGGGTTAATTTTGACGTTTTATTGAGTTAATTTTTGATGTTGCAGAGACAAACAAATCCAAACGTAATTGGTGTATGTAAACACTAAATTCGAATAAAACGGCGAACAAGTATGAATATGACAGAGAGAGTGATGATTTACCTGAGACATGGTGATGACTATTCGGTGAAGTAGAAGAGATTTGAAGAAATAAGAGAGAGTGGCGCGCATGTATATGTATACGTATAGATGCAGATATATGAGGCGGTGAGCATGTAGGAGTGTGTGTTTTCCAGGGCGTGTTGTAATTTGTTTTGACACGTGCTTTGTGTTGATCTTAATCCCGGTTGTGCTAGGGTTTTGGTTTTTGGTTTTGAGGTGCACGACTCAAATATGTTTCCTTATCTATTTTGGCAAATTTTATTGCAAGTTTGATTTTGATTCAAATAGGTAATGTTTTCTACATTGGACCTCTTACATGTTATTCCAAGCATAACAAGAGAAGAAATTGCGACTCCTGATCGAAAGGAGGAAAAAAAAAGCCACATAATTTATAATGACGGTCAAATATAAAATTCTCTAGCAAACTCCACCGCTCTTCTCTGGACAACCACCGTGGATTTAAATTTGTGGCTTTGATTTCGTTAGTTGTGTTGTCGCACGAGTAATACGTTAGTCTATATAAACAGAGGGAACGGGAGTTCAAAATGATGTCCTTTTTGGGACATTAATCAGTCTCCACCAAAATTATGCAATTTTGGTGCATGAAATGCTTCACATCTTATTAGTATTAATTCTAATTCTTTGTTTGACATCTAATTTTCTTGTCCAAATTAATTGTTTTGACTAAAAAAAGAAAAATATCTTCACACTCTACTGCTGGCCCTACTTTGGATAAAGGAAAAGTGACCGACACTATTTATTTGAATCCTTTTCGGTCGTGCTATTCAGATTTTATTCTCAAAAAAATATCAAAAATTCCTATTGACTTGAAAAATTATTTCAGAATTAATCATGAACTCAAAATTTTCATAATAAAATAAAATTAACATTCATTTTTTGTTTGAAAGCCTAGTTGGAATTTTTTGAAATCTTACATTTGAAATTTATTTTGAAAATTCTGAGTTCACGATTACTCTCAGAATAATATTTCAAGTCAATAGTGAATTTTTATTTTTTTTTTGAGAATAAAATTAGAACATCACGATTGAAAGGGGTTCAAAAGAGCGATACCAGTCACTTTTTATTTCTTCAAAATAGGGAGACAGTATGATTTGTGAAGTCATTTCTTTATTTTTTGGTCAAAACATCTGGTTTGGACCAAAAGAATTTTTTTTTATTGCCAAACAAGGAATTAAGACCACATAAGTGTAAAGCGTTTCATGCACCAAAATTTGTTTTGGTGCATGACAGGACGTTCTGTGTAGGTTGGATAATAGGTATCATAGTCCAACCACCTGATGCTGAGTTTTGGTAAGGTGGAGTCCAATTTTGTTTATCCTAACGTGAATAACACAATGAATTTAAGTTCAAATACAATGAGTTTAAATTCGAATCAAGCTCAACTTCTTGATTTCTTGCTTAATGGTTGAGAACTCTTGCTCAATTTGAATATTAAACGAGTCTTTTCAAACGAACTAAGCTTATACATACATGCCGAGTTACACCTATTTTGAGTTCGGCTCCTCTACTAAACATGCGAAAAAATTTCTTTGAACTGGACTTGTTTATTAAATCAATTGAGTCGAGACTCGAACTGCTCGCAATGCTCAGTTTGTTTGCAATCCTAACTGTGACTTCCTCATTAGCAGGTCACTAGATTGATATTTTTCTCATAAGAAATGGAGCAATATCGTATTGACATGATGTGTGCAAAGTTACTAAAGTATGGTGGTGGTAGCATCGACGGAGCCAAGAATTTCACTACGCATAGACAAATTATTTTTCCAAAATGTTTAGCAAAAGCATGCCTATATACTTCATAAGAGAACTTTTTTGGTATATAATAATAGAAGTTTTTTTTTTGACATAAAATATATGCATTGTTGAGTGCGAATTACATAGCATGTTCATGTCCAAAAATAAAGAGAGAAAAGTAGCAGAGGTGCAATATTTGTGTTAGGCTGTTACCTTGAGTTTCTGGCTTTAGAAACTAGTTTTGTTTGTAAGACCAAATGTGCTGGTTTTCTGATTTTTTTGGAAGCAGCAGCTAGTAGGTCCATCAGTGATTTTTGTTTTGTTTTTGTCTTGGCGGCAGCTGATTGTTGGGCTCTCTCCAACCATATGCTTTTTCCTTTTGTTGTAATTCTACTTATTCTATCAATATATGAATCTCTCTCTCTCTCTCTCCCTCCCTCTCAGATTTAATTGTGGAGAATGATGATAAATATACCAATAAACATGTAGAGGAAATAAAAAAAGTATACACACATTCTATGACTTCACTGCATAGTTCTCATTTGGGTTTACAAAATATTTTGTAAACCCTCGTGTAGAGTTTAGTTTTACTCGAGAAGTTTAAGATTGGTATACTTGGTGTTTGAATCCCTCCAAGTTGAAGACATTTAGATTAAAAGAGTTCATTTAATTTCGTTACAATCCCGCAAAAGGGTGAAAAACAGGGTAATGGTTTACCACAGGCGTCGCACGATGACTTTTAAACTGAAGAAAGAACAAATAGTACTATTTTTCTACTTAATTTGATGTTTAGAGGCTATGAAGAATTATTTTTACATACAGCTGATGTATATTGTACATTGTGGTGATTATTGAAATGCTACTACTATGTGAAAGGCTGTAAAACATGAGAGAATCTGAAATTTTCAAAGTTGATGGCGTCATGCACGCAACAGAATAAGTTTCATACCAAAAGAATAGACATGAATTGAGCTCTTCCGACGAGTGAGATTTTCATTAACATCTTCCTTGACAAAAACTATCCAAAATCTCATGAGAATTGAGCTGTTCTTGCACTTTCCTAAATCTCAAGATTCTCTAGTATAACAAAATTCACACAACTATCTAAAAAACTGAACTAAAATTTTAGAATCAACAAAGCACCAAGATGCAGCATAATAAAAAAAAAACATGGTGCAAAGGTTCAAATTTCAAACTAGGCCAAAACAACCAAAAAATAGAAACATGGTGCACAAAAATCCTCTTGAAACAATTGCACTTCAACTTTTCAAATCGATTGGATCTTCATAAAGGTCGTAACTCCACATGCCAAAATGCGGTCCAATTAATTGGGACGCTTGAAATAAAAAATTAATTTGTCATGTACGCTAAAATGAAATGGAATTTAAAATAAGCAAATTAAAAAAAAATATGCACACTCACACTAATATTTACACTCTCTCGTGTCAAACTTTTGTTCTCGACTTTCCATCCCTGTGACAACAATAGGTTATTCATCTTTTATGCATCTTCACGATTCTTAGAAGTTCTTGAAATCATGGCAAAACCTTGCTCTTTGACATAACTAACATAATATTCACGGACTTCAACTTATGAATCAAAGAACAATCCAACCTTAGGTTTGCTTACCTTCTCCAAATTCGATCTTTCTCCATGGGCAAATCTTCAGCATCAATTCTCGAAATAGTTGCAATATCATCTTCGTCACATTCAGGCAATATTTCTTGTCTTCTCCTGCTTCTCATACAACAAAATTATCAAGATTATCAGTTGTTCTAGTATTCTAATACACATACCATACATCCAATTAAAATCATTTGAAAGGTAACATGACCAGTAATCATTTGAAAAGTGATTCAAATACACAGTGTCATCTTTGTTACAGTAAAATAATTTAAACATGTAACTATAAATTATTTGAAAAGTAAGCATTGACATCGTATAATAAGAATACAAAACTATGTACAAAACAGAACAATACGAAAACAGTAACCATTGATAGCATTTAAAAGGAATACAAAACCATCTACAAATCAGAAGAGTAGTCGTCGAAATGGAACTTCAAGCAACCTTTTCATGAAATCGAAATCGAAATCGAAATCGAAATCGGCGTCGTCGTCATGATTGCTGGAATTATCTTCCAATGGACTGTTGACAGAGAGTAGTTGAGAGAGCTGTTGAAGTGGCGGACGGTGGCGGAAGAGGAAGAGATGCAGGATGGGCTTGCTTGAAGAAGAGAGTTTACTAAATTATGAAATTAGGGCAAAAAAGAGCACCCAACTTTTGGGCCGAAATTTGAAATGGGTTTGACAATACGTGGACCCAAAAATCTGTACTAGTTTCTCTGTACCCATAGCAAATTTGGTTCAAATCTTATATCATTACTACAACCCAAAGAATTAGCAAATAAACAAAAAAAAGGGCACTGAAAAGCAACAGAAAAAATAAATAATATACTTGGATTATCTAGAAAATCAACTTTTTTAATTTAGATATATTTTCGTTGAAACTTTAAGTCTTATAGTTCATCTCGATTATAGAAATAAAAAAGACATAAATACTTAAAACAATTATATATGACAAAAAAACACTAATGAAAAATTCATAAATTTTCCCAATCTTATCAATATTTTTTAAGAATTAATTTTTCTCATCCACATAAATCAGAAAAGCAAAAACAGCTGACCAAAAGACCAATGAGATTCTTAAAAATTTAGTATTTCTATTGTTGGGAAAATCGAACGAACAACGTTCAAACCCACAACGTCCTTTATAGATCTTGAGAACAATGGATCACCAAACGAAACAAACAAACGTGCGTAATAGAAAAATAGAAAGAAAAGAACGAGACACAAGATATACGTGGAAAATCTTAACGCAAGGAAAAATCACGGGAGTCACACCAGTCTACTATGAATCGAATCAATGAGTACAAGTCTTCTCATAATCTCTCTAAAATTTGTGTTTTCTCTTGATTTTCTCTCTCTCTTAAAAGTTTCTCTATTGACTCAATAGATCTCTTACTTAATTCTAATATCTTGGGGAATCTCTCTAAAGATATATATATATATATATATATATATATATATATATATATATATATATATATATATATATATATATATATATATATAAACAAATTCCTAAACAATAGAAAAAGACTGGATCCTAATTAGATTAGGAAAAATAAATCTTGAAGATCTTGCGTAGGATTTTCGCGCATCCTCGTATTACTGATAATACTAGCCATTACCGGTAATCTCAGGCACTGCCCAAAAAGTCAGTAACATTTACTACCAGTAATTCCAGGTAATGCTGACACTTATTACAGGTAATTCGAGGCACTAACTCAAAAATTCATTTTTGACTTCAAATCACTAAATTAACCCGGACGGGCATTCCAGTGGGGGGTCTTCACCTCCTAATAATCTCTCACTTGAAGATCTCCATAGCTTCAACGAATAACCTTGCTGCAAATCCGAACCTCCTCAATCGTGGACGTGGTCATCCGACCCCTCTTGGTGTGACTCCTGGCCTATCATCTTCTCAAGCATGAAGGCCCACTAAAGTTGAACACAACATCAGTTTCTCAATTGCAACCGCCTGGGTCAACATATCTGCCGGTCAACACCCAAACAACTGCTGTGTTCAACAGCTTATTACTCCCATTCCCGAGCCCTCCGAGCCTCGGGTCCAACATGTATGCGTGCTAAAATGCGTCAACTACGACCCCTAATAAGTATTTTTCGTAGAAAAGTTGTAGAATAAAAATTCCAAGTGATTTAGCAAGGTATGTTACCGGTAAAATCTGACAGTGTACATTTTATCGTTCGAACAGCCAAAATTTCGTATTTTTCAACATAACCACCTCGGATTTGAACATGTACTAGTAGTATGGTGTCTTAGCTACAACTCTTATAAAAAATCTTGACTCGAAACGGAACGAGAAAAAACGAAATGTACTGTCCAAAACTGGGCAGTGTAATCTGCCTAGAAATTGCACCCAAACAGATGCTATGTTCGACAGCTTGTTACTCCCATTCCCGAGCCCTCCTAGCCTCGGGTCTAACGTGCATGCATGCTAAAATGTGTCAACTACGACCCCTAATAAGTATTTTTTGTAGAAAAAGTTGTAGAATAAAAACTCCGAGTGATTAAACAAGGCATACTACCGGTAAAACTGGGCAGTGTACCTTTTTCCGTTCAAACGGCAAAAACTTCGCATTTCTCAACATAACGACCCCCAGGTTTGAACATGCATGAGTAGTATGGTGTCTTAGCTACAAATATTATCAGAAATCTCAACTAGAAACGAAACGAGATAAAAATGAAACGCTTATAAATGTAAGGTGCATAAAGAGGACGAATGAAAATCGGTACCTCCGGTCGCGTTTTGCTTCGGATTCGAGCGTCCCGAGCACGTCCTGAGACTGACTCGAGTCTAACCTGAGCCTTCTCTTAATCTCCCTTGCTAGTTTGACTTCTCTCTCTCTCTCTCTCTCTCTCTAAAATGCTAGGAATGCAAAGTGTGAGTATGCTAGTGTGGTGTGTGTACTTATAGCCCAAATGAATTGCATGTGCTTAGTGTGTGTGTGTGTGTTCTGCCGTGTGAAAGAATGGAGGAGCAGATTTTTGCTTCCAAAGTCTCCCAATGCATGTGTTTCCATTGGCCCTCTCCAAGTATGCATGTGCTAAATTTTTGGTTTTCAAATATATGCATGATTAAAAATCCTAGTGTATAATATAAGTAAACCTCTAGGAAAAGATATATTCATGATGGCTTCCACCCTCCCCTAGCCATGAAAAAAACAAATTAGGTGGGGCCTATTCGGTCTCGTCTTAACTGTTCGGTACAAAATCTGATCAATTTCGATCGCGGACAAACCTCGTAAAATTAATGCATATAAATTTATATATCTACGCAATCGAAAATATTGTGAATTCGGTAATTCTCGAGTGATCGGACATAATTCCTTTGTCTCTCGTCGGTTAAATTAAGAACATCATCACATTACCGATATTTTCGTTAAAATTTGAATTTAGACCAAAGAATCATTTTTAAAAAAAAAAACTCCATAAAATTAATAATTATAAACTTAAAATTTTAAATTTTCAAAATAATTTAATTGATTAAAAGGATCGGGGTTTCACAGTAACCTACTAGCCAACAAGGGGGATTTGATCAAGGAAGAGATAAGAAACAACATGATGATGGTCAAAATCAACCTGAGGAGGTATTTAGGGGCAAAAGAGCAAATTAGAGAGACTCTTCGAGAAGAGGGAGGCCCAAGAGGCAGTTCTAGGAATATACCCCTCTTGTGGTTTCTGTTGATCAAGTTTTATAAGAAAATAATGACCATCTTGAGCTCAGGTGGCCAAGCAAGATGAAGACACCTTCGAAGAAGCGTTCTCAGAACAAGTATTGCAGATTTCATCGTGATCACGGGCGTGATACAGATGAATATATAGAACTCAAGCAGCAAAATGAAGTGTTGGTCAAATGAGGAAGGCTTCAACAGTTTATGCGGTAAGAAGACAACCCGCATGGGAGACCAATAGAGAGGAAAGAACCTAAAAGAGGTCGGGAACAAAAGCCTCATCTCCCTCTTCCTCGTCCTTGTCCAATAGGAGAAATCCGGATGATATCTGAAGGGCCAAGAGTCAGAAGAGATTCTTAATCTGCGAGTAAGTCATAAGCCATAGAGGTGCTCAATACAAAAAGTCCTTGGAAGCAAGCCAAGGTGGAGACTTCAGTTATCCAGTTCACGGATAAATATGCAACAGGGGTTCTTTAGCCCCATGATGATCCAGTGGTGGTGAAGGTGATATTAGCCAACTACACGATGATAAGAGTACTCATAGACGCATGTAGTTTTGCCGCCCTCATTTTAGGCCTACGTTCGAAGAACTTCATCTTGGGAAAGATACACTTAGGCCCGTAAAATCTCCGCTCATTTGATTCTATTGAGAAACGACCCATCCTACAGGGGTGTTACATTGCCTGTGATGATAGGGGATGAGGACAAAAATACAACTGCTACGATCGACTTTTTGGTCCTTAATTGTCCCTCAGCCTACAATGTAATATTGGGGCGGCAAACCCTCAATAAGTTTTAAGGCGGTGATGTCAACTCATCACCTTAAAATGAAATTCCCTACCATTAACGGGATTGCTGAGATCAAGGGAGATCATCGAATAGCACAAAAATGTTATTTGACTTATATGAAGTCGATAAAGGAAACATTTGTTGTTGAAGGGATGGATGTGCAAGATGCAAATAAGCTTAGGCAAGGTGAACATGTAGAAAAGTTAGTGGAAATACTAGTTATTGAGGGAAGAGACAACAAAGTATTTCGAATTGAATTAGGATTGTGCCCAGATGAAGTGGAAATATTGATATTTTTTGAAAAGTTATGTACATGTCTTTGTGTGATCGCGTGAGGATATGTCGAGGATAGATCCCATGGTGATGGTTCACAGACTAAACGTTGATCTATAATACCGGTCAGTCAGGCAAAAAGTAAAGACCTACGCTTCAGAGAGAAATGCAGCCATTGCAGGGGAGGTTGAGAAGTTGTTGAACGCCTAGTTCATCCGAGAAGCCCAGTATCCAACATGGATCTTTAATATGGTCGTGGTGCCTTAGCTCAATGGGAAGTAGCAACTATGCATGGATTTCAAGGATCTCAATAAAGCATGCCCTAATGACAGTTTTCCTCTACCAAGTATTGATCTCCTAGTAGATTATATAGCAGGTCATGAGTTTCTCAGCTTTATGAATGTCTTCTCGGGTTATAATTAGATTCAAATGCTTGGCGACGATGAAGAAAATACCCCATTCATCATTGATCGAGGTCTCTATTGTTATAAGGTGATGCCCTTTGGGCTAAAAAATATAGGTGTCATGTACCCAAGGTTGGTTAACTGTATGTTCCAATGCCAAATTGAAAAGAATGTTGAAGTATATGTCGACGATATGCTTGTGAAGAGCATAACTAGAGCCGGACATGTTGGTGATTTGAGAGAAGTTTTTGAAGTACTTAGAAAATACAAGATGAAGCTAAACCTCACTAAATGTGCCTTTGGGGTTTCCTCATGCGCATTTTTAGGATAGAAGCCAATCCTGAGTACATTAGGGCTATCATTATGATGGAGTCTTCTAAAAGTACTAAAGAAGTGCATAAATTGAGTGGGCGTGAAGCAGCCCTCAATCATTTTGTATCGCGAGCAAGAAGAGAAAGAGCAACAATGAAGTTCACCATTTACCAGCAACAGATGGCTAGGTATTACAATAATCAAGTAAAACAAATGAGCTTCAAAAAGGGAGACCTAGTACTTAGAAAAGTGGATCCCACGGGAAAGAAGACAAGGAACCTGAGGCCTAATTGGGAAAGTCCATTTCAGGTCCTGGAACACATCAAAGCGGGCTCGTATAGGTTGGCAACTCTTGAAAGAAAAGAGCTCCCTCATCCATGGAATATAGGGCATTTGAAGATATATTTTCAATAGTAGTACACTATTTGTTTTTTTTTTTTTTTTTCCATCTCTTTCCTTACTTGCAATTATGAAAATTTTACAATCAATTCGTTTATGATAATTTTCATTGAATGCAAATGATAATTGTTTATCGATATAAATTTTTTATATTGAATTTAACCTCTTGGTATGCAAAATATTTATTTGTTAATTACAAAATAATTTTTTTTTATATTGACTTGATCTAACCAAACTGAACCGAAATCAAAATCGAATATAAACCAAAGTAATTTAATTCGATTTCCTTTAGTTCAACCGACTACAACCATATCACAAAGTAAATTTAATGGCCAAAAAAGGAAGAAAAACAGAGGAATATTGAGAATTTATACTAGCACTCAAAGAAAAACTTAGATGAGATGGCAGAAATTTTGAATTATTTTTTTAATTTGTGAACTTTTTTCAAGTTTGTTTTTACTTTTTTAATTTTTAATTTTTATTACTCCAATCAATACTTTATAAAAAAAAAAATTAACATCAAACAGTGTCATTAATAATCTGAAAAACAATTAGGCCAAACCGACTCTAATTATAACCGAAAAGACTTTAAAACATACTCATGAATTAATAAAATATAACACAAATTTTAATCAATAAAATTAATATCTACTAAATAAGTACAATTAAATTAATTTAACTATACATGATCCAACAAAGCCACATTCATATCCAACAAAGCAACGTGAAATTAAAGGCAACTTGATAAAGAAACTAAGTAGTTTGATAAAAACAATTAAATAATCCAAAATTGTATTTATACGTGCAATTTTTGTAAAAAATTTTGCGCCAATTTCAAATTTTCAATTAGCTCTTAATTTTTATAAAAATATTACACATAATAGTGAGATCAATTATTTGTTAATAAACTACCATTAAGAACAAACTAACAATAGTTTTCCAAATATTCGATTTGAACTAATTTTTCTTTTGAATGATTTTGTTATCCTTATTTAAAGATATTTTGTAACTTTTTTGTGTTGCCCTTAATTTTTTTTACTGATTATTAATTCATCTCGATGAAAAATTCTAGAGAAATAAAAATTTAGCCAAATCAAACCAATAATAACCGATTTAGTAAATGGACCAACCAACAATCAAAAACTACAGTTGTTTTTTTTTCACCTCTAAGAATGATACAAAAAATGTCAAAACATCAAATTTGATTATATTTATGATTTGCATCCTTTATGTGTTTTTTGAAATTAGAACATTCTGTATAAAAACATATAATATTAAGGAAGAGCTGTTTTTTGTTTTTTGTATAAAAACATATAAAGTATAAAAACATATAAAAACATTCTGTTTTTTGAAACCCTAGCAGAGCTGTTTCTAAGGCATAGCAAGGTGAGATTGAGTTTCGTATCCCTCGATTTCGCTACATAAAGTAATGTATGTGCCTTTCTCACTGAAGTTCTTCACGAAGCTTTTGATTCTCTCTCCATATGTATGTATTTGGTTTTGTATTCAGTAAATAGGCTTCAACCATGGGTTAGTTTTACTGTGATTTGTGTGTCTTAATGGCCGCATTTTTTATCTCTATAATTTTGATGCGGCTGGTTTGTCTCCTTCGTTTTCAGTCCACGAGTTTTGTATTTTGAGGGATTTACAATCTTCAATTCTCTGATATGCGTCGATTCTGAGACTCCGTTATGCTTTTCCACTCCTATTCAGTGTTATCCTTCTTGTTGTTTGCTGATTTTGATCGATACATCTGTGAATGCATCTGCGAAATCGTCCGCATCATTTGTGAAATATATATATACATCTGTGAATGCATCTGCGAAATCGTCCGCATCATTTGTGAATGCATCTGCGAAATCGTCCGCATCATTTGTGAAATATATATATACATCTGTGAATGCATCTGCGAAATCGTCCGCATCATTTGTGAAATATATATATACATCTGTGAATGCATCTGCGAAATCGTCCGCATCATTTGTGAATGCATCTGCGAAATCGTCCGCATCATTTGTGAAATATATATATACATCTGTGAATGCATCTGCGAAATCGTCCGCATCATCTGTGAATGCATCTGCGAAATATATATATCTCACACATATATCTATCGCACCTCTGCATATATATATATATATATATATATATATATATATATATATATATATATATAGGGAACCTCTCCCATGACCAATACATTTCTTACCAATATTTGACCAATAAGGAGAACCCTTGGATCAAAACCAATCCAAGGGTGGAAAACAAAATCAGATTGCTCTCTCTCTCTCTCTCTTATTTCCCAGCTGGATCAAAACCCTCAAACCCTTCTCTCTCTCTCTCTCTCTCTCTCTCTCTTTAACCCTTCTCTCCCTCAGACCCACACCGTCCCACCCGCCGCCGACCCCCTCCGTCCCACCCGCCGCCGACCCCCTCCGTCCCACCCGCCTCCGACCCAGCCGCCGCCGACCCCTTCTTAACCCGCCTCCGACCCACCCGCCGCCGACCCCTTCGTCGCCCGTCTCCGCCGCCCATCAGCGCAGCTCGTCTCCGCCGCCGCTCAGGTCAGCCCGCTCAGATCTTTACATTGCATTTAGTAAATGTTTGTTGGGTTTGTTTTGCTGAAAATATTAGTGAAAATATTGCTGAAAATTTTTGTTGGGTTTGGTTATGGTCTGTAATGTTCCTGGTACCAATCTAAGGGTTTGGTTTGTTCTGTAATGTTTGCTTTACTGGGTTGTTGGACAATTCCGGTACCAATCTAATGTTCCTGGTACCAATCTAATGTTATGACTAATTTCATGGACTAAGTGGATCTGTTGGATTATGCCTCTTTATTTGAAAAAAATATTATGACCAATTTCATGGACAGGGGTCTGTGGGATTATGACCAATTGGATCTGTAATGTTTCAGCTGCTTTCTTGTTGGACATGTTGTGAAAAATCTGGTTCGTTTTTATCTGATGTTTGATGTTAGGGAATTCCACTAAAGTAAAAGTTTGTTTGAAATTAATTCTATCACTCATAATTAATAATGTTTTTATAGGTTTGCCTTATGGATTGTCCGATTGAAATGGAGCCCGGAAATTCTACAAATGTTGTGGAAAAACCTTATATAGGAATGGTTTTTGCTAGCGTAGATGATGCAAGAAATTATTACACACAATACGGCCGACAAGAGGGTTTTTGTATTCGTGTTAGAAATTCATCGAAGTCGAGAGGGCGAGAGACGGAGGTTAGTACGACAAAATTTGTTTGCACACGTGAAGGGAAGATTGGTAACATAGGGGATAAAGAAAGTGCTAATAATAGAGTGAGAAGAACTTCAACTATAAGGTGTGGGTGTTTGGCGATGATGAGCATTTTACGCAGCAAGAATAATTCTTCGGAATGGATAGTCTCAAAATTTGACGATAATCATAATCACAAGCAAGTTACCCCATCTAAGAGAATGAAAATGAAATCGAATAGAACCATGCCTGATGCAGTGAAAGACTTAACAGAAGCCTTCCATAGAGAAAACTTGAAAGTTGCAAAATTACCTGATGTGATGGGTGGCGCCTCTATTGGTTTTGATAAGAAAGATTGTTATAATCACTTGAGGAACGTGAGACATAGGAATCTGGAAGGGGGTGATGCACAAACGGTCCTTAATTACTTTAGAAAAAAACAGTCAGAGAATCCACAATTCTTTTATGCAGTTCAGGTAGATGAAGATGGGAGGGCAGTGAATTTTTTTTGGGTGGATCATTGGGCCCGCATGGCATATGATTATTTTGGTGATGTGGTGACGTTTGACACCACGTACCGGACGAACATGTATTAGTTGAATCAAAGTTGAATACGAACACAAGCTAAATCCACTACCATACAGATTACATTACTAAATCCGAAATACAGTGAAAGACACAAACAACCAAAACCATAGTTATCAACAGTTTCAAATTTTCAATTTTAGCTTCAAGAATCTCGATCCTTGTCAGGTAGCTTGAATCACTTGCATCTCGAACATGCGTAACAATGGGATCTTCAATGCAGCTACTTGGGTTACCTCCCTTGCACCACTCCCACAACGAGCACTCTCCTCTCGGACATGCGTAATAAAGTTTTCCTTTATTTCTTTCATTATCGGTTATCTTCAAAATTGCTTTACAACCGCAATAGCATATCTTGCTTCTTGCTCTAAGTATGTTGCTGGAACTGCTAGCTGTGGACATGTCTGAAATTTAATAAGAGTAAGCATTTTTGTAATAATTGGACAAAAACTTCTATTTTTGAAATAAGAAAATATTGATCAATTCTATTTTTCAAAAACTCAAAGGCAAACTAAGATCAACACAGAAGCCTTCAGAAGCCTTAACTAAGATCAGAAGCCTTAATTAGAACATTATTAAACGAAAAATCAGAAGCCTTCAGAAATGAAACACAGATCTAACACAAACTAACACAAACACATAAACATACGAATAAACACAAGATCTAATCAATCTAATAGTCGGCGGAGACATACGAATAAACATACGTCCAGGTACAAACCAAACCCAACCAGATTTACTAACAACAAAACAAATAATGTACTCAGCGGTACAAACCCAACCAAAAATTACTAACCAAAAATTATTAACAGCAAAAAACTAAACAGATTTTCTGTTTTCACAAATCAGATTTACAAACCCAACAAAAAATTAGTAACAGATCGTCGGAGGGCTGACCTGAGCGGGCGGAGATGGGCGGCAGAGACGATGTACTCAGCGGTACAGATCGTCGGCGGCGGGTGGGTCTGAGGAGGGTGGGTCGGGTGATCGGCGGCTGAGAGAGAGACAAGGGTACGAGGAGAGAGAAACAGCGGTCGGGTGGTCGGCGGCTGATAGAGAGAAGAAGAGGTCGGGTGGTCGGTGGCTGAGAGAGAGACAAGGGTTCGAGGACAGGTTATTTTCCAGCGGTCGGGTGGGAGTCTGGGACGGAGGGGGTCGGCGGCGGAGAGATTCGGGGTTGGTTAAAGAGAGAGAGAGGAGCGGGTTAAGAGGGGGTCGGCGGCGGCCGGGTCGGAGGCGGGTGGGACGGAGGGGGTCGGCGGCGGGTGGGACGGAGGGGGTCGGCGGCGGGTGGGACGGGGTGGGTCTGAGGGAGAGAAGGGTTTGAGGGTTTTGATCCAGCTGGGAAATAAGAGAGAGAGAGAGAGAGCAATCTGATTTTGTTTTCCACCCTTGGATTGGTTTTGATCCAAGGGTTCTCCTTATTGGTCAAATATTGGTAAGAAATGTATTGGTCATGGGAGAGGTTCCCATATATATATATATATATATATATATATATATATATTCGCCCGCATCATTTGTGAAATATATATATACATCTGTGAATGCATCTGCGAAATATATATATATATACAGCACCTCTGCATATATATATATATATATATATATATATATATATATATATATATATATATATATTTCACAATCGAATTCAAAGATTACTAGAAATATTGAAAATGAAGAGATGATCTCTTTAGATAAATTTAATGACATAATAAAAATTAAAGTCTAGTTACATCTTATCTAATTTAAAAATCTGTACATTAAGGAAGTGTGTCTGAAGTAAATTTTTTACTACTATATCCAATTTAGCATTATTGTTTTGGAATTTGTACACGTAGATGACGTACATAATAAAAGATATACAATCTATTAAACGCCATAATATAAGACTAATAAAATTCTGCATATATATCTCGCGCCCCCCCCCCCCCCCCCCCGACCCACACCCACACACACACACATATATATATTTCCAGACGTATATATATAGGAGTGAGGAAGATGAGCACACACAGAGGGGAAGGGTTACTTGTTCAACTCAAGATTTTGGGGTGGTTCGAACTGCAACACGCGGTAGAGATTTAGGCGTGCAAAATTGTGGCTATTAGGAGTGAGATCTTTCTGGAAATTATGACGAGCACTACAATGGACTCGAGACCACCGGAGGCGGAGACAGAGAGAGCTTGGGGCGACCTTAGAGAGAGGGGGGGATGGCAGTGTAGACGGGTCAACCAAAGATTAAATGCTTGTATTTAATGTGGTTATTGCCTGTCATGTCTTTAATGATATGTCAACTCGTCCCTATATAGAAGCCATGGAGGAGGAAAGCCAGCTAGTTGGCTTTCCTCCCATTGGAGGGGCAGAGTGGAAGTTGACAAGACTTCTCTCTGAGTCTTATGGTCAGAAGTTGGGTTCTGTATCGTGGGACTCAGAGATGGTTTAGGTGATATATAAAGGCTCGTATTGTAAGAAAGCAATTGGTGTGAAATGAGCTCCTAGGTGTCAGGAGGTGATTGTGATACATCTTCCGATGTGTCGAATGTTGGGCGATGGCCCTCTCTCTCGCAGACGATTAGGACGTTGCTCCAATGGCAATGCAGTTGGTAGCGCAGGGGCCACCGGTGTATTGGAGGGCAACAGAGCGGTAGGGGGCAACACCCGTTCTCCAGGTTGTTCTCCTACTATTTTGGGGGGCTGAACCCTAGGAACCTCTCTCCTAGGACCCCTGGATTTGTGTGGAACTAGAGGGGGGATCTTGATCTTTCTATGCCGTCACGTTCCCTCCCCTGATCTTTTCTAGGTGTTTCAGCCATGAATCTTTAACTTTCTCATAGACGGCGCCAATTGTAAGAGGGTTGATTTTGATAATCAGGACGGAAAGCTAATAACTCACTATCCAGCCGAAACAATGCTCTCAATATGTGGACCTGTGATCTGCAAAAGAATAATCCGTCAAAGAGCCCTCTGCCGCTGTGGCAGGAAGACACTCCGATGATTAAGTCAGGCAAAACTCACCGGAAGAAATAATAACACAGGCTAAGCAAGCGAAACTATAATATACCTCCAACGTCCGTCTTTTTGTTGATCCGGAGTTCTATTTATAGACTTCATCTTGTGCCCTAAATCCCTTAGGGCTTTCTTGGGCCCCAATTCTCTTAGGGCTCTCTTGGGCGAAGTGTCCTCTGATTGACCGTGGATTTCACGTCCATAACTGATTGATTCGAATCCCGACTTATCCGGGATTCTGTTTTATATCGGAAAAACGGTTACTGGTTGCCTTTCTCAGGCTGCTCGTAATCCGGAACGACCTTGTCAGTTCGGAAAGACATGGATCTGCCTTTCTCAGGTCGGCATCCTTCGGTACTTGATTCTGTTATCCTGATTTGGGTATGGTCGGCACATCTCGTGTCGGCCATCATCTCACGCGATCGGCACGTGCTTCTGGATATGTTATCCGGTCTCGGCCGAACTCTGAACTTACTCGGGGGGTTCAAAAATATAACACAAATTTTAATCAATAAAATTAATATCTACTAAATAAGTACAATTAAATTAATTTAACTATACACGATCCAACAAAGCCACATTCATATCCAACAAAGCAACGTGAAATTAAAGGCAACTTGATAAAGAAACTAAGTAGTTTGATAAAAATTAATTAAATAATCCAAAATTGTATTTATATGTGCAATTTTTGTAAAAATTTTTGCGCCAATTTCAAATTTTCAATTAGCTCTTAATTTTTATAAAAATATTACACATAATAGTGAGATCAATTATTTGTTAATAAACTACCATTAAGAACAAACTAACTATAGTTTTCCAAATATTCGATTTGAACTAATTTTTCTTTTGAATGATTTTGTTATCCTTATTTAAAGATATTTTGTAACCTTTTTGTGTTGCCCTTAATTTTTTTTACTGATTATTAATTCATCTCGATGAAAAATTCTAGAGAAATAAAAATTTAACCAAATCAAACCAATAATAACCGATTTAGTAAATGGACCAACCAACAATCAAAAACTACGGTTGTTTTTTTTCCCCTCTAAGAATGATACGAAAAATGTCAAAACATCAAATTTGATTATATTTATGATTTGCATCCTTTATGTGTTTTTTGAAATTAGAACATTCTGTATAAAAACATATAATATTAAGGAAGAGCTGTTTTTTGTTTTTTGTATAAAAACATATAAAGTATAAAAACATATAAAAACATTCTGTTTTTTGAAACCCTAGCAGAGCTGTTTCTAAGGCATAGCAAGGTGAGATTGAGTTTCGTATCCCTCGATTTCGCTACATAAAGTAATGTATGTGCCTTTCTCACTGAAGTTCTTCACGAAGCTTTTGATTCTCTCTCCATATGTATGTATTTGGTTTTGTATTCAGTAAATAGGCTTCAACCATGGGTTAGTTTTACTGTGATTTGTGTGTCTTAATGGCCGCATTGGTGATCTCTATAATTTTGATGCGGCTGGTTTGTCTCCTTCATTTTCAGTCCACGAGTTTGGTATTTTGAGGGATTTTCAATCTTCAATTCTCTGATATGCGTCAATTCTGAGACTCCGTTATGCTTTTCCACTCCTATTCAGTGTTATCCTTCTTGTTGTTTGCTGATTTTGATCGTTTCTTAGCAATGCTGTTTATATACTTTGTGCTATCTTCGTACTATATTTGTTACCAATATTCGCAGCTATATGCGTGAACTAAGCTACTGTTATGCTTAAAACTTCATCTATCAAATATAAACCTAGACTGTTTTTCAGATCTGTATTTGAATTCCTAGATCTTGAAATATCATTCTGCACAACAGTCATCAAAAGACTTAGGGGTACTATCATCCAAATAAAAATTTGTCCTATATAAACTCTTATACAACAGTCCACAACGATCCAAATACTTCCTCAGAAAAATATTTTAGCACTTGTTTAAGACTGAAATAGGTAAACTATGAAGCCTTTTGAACAATCAGTGACAGGGAGTATGCATTTATTGACTAACACCACCAACAATAGTTTATCAAACATGTATCCGACTTGGTAGAACTGTCATTTTATAGAACATGGAAAACGGAACTTGATAGAACTGTCAGTGACAGGGAGTATGCTTTTTTTGACTAACGACAAAAAATTGGATTACCAGTGAGGAATGGCAGGTGAGCAGTGAGAGCGAGCGCAAAATGGAAAGACTGCACCATTCTCCTAAAAAGAATGATAACATACAACATATCAACACTGCGACGACCAATTAATCTTCAGTTCCTGTGCAATTTGTTTCCCAACGAACTCTTCAAAATTCATTTGAATAACCTGGAGTTGGAGAACATATCAGAAGCGATCTTCCCAAATAACCTGCATCCATGATTTGTTCGACAATTTCTTCTACCAATTCATGGATACATAAATCCTAAAATTGTGCTAAATTTTCATTAGTTCGGGTTGAAGATACATATTTGAATGACGACACACGAGTAAATAAATTAAACTGAAGACAACTAAAGCTAAAAAGCATAACAAATCATAAAACAGTTGACCAAATCCTGCTACCTATTCTTGATCTTTGCAAGACTTCACAAATTGGTTTCTGTTGCTTGGATCCTGAGAACTCCATCAATGAAGCTAGAGCTTGATTCTAAAGCGAGTGCTTCATTTCTCTTGCTCGGTCAAGGAAAGGAGAAGAAAAAGATCCGAGAAGAAGGAAGATACATGACGAGTGGAGAAATGGAAGTACCTAGGGCGCAAAGGAGTAGAGAAAGGGTGCGCGAAGGAAAGTAGAATGGGCGAGAAAGGGCGCCAACTCTCTTTGTCCATACATACGATTGGAGGGAGGTGCAGCCATATGAAAGGAAGGCAAAATAGCTAGCCAATTAAAGAGTCTCTTGGAGCACTCAAAAATGGGTTTGACTGGCTATAATTGCCAACAGGACTCAAAAGTTGAGCCTGTTGGTTTTGCTCTAACAGTACTGATATCTGCACTACTAATGTTTATTTTTAAAAGATAGGGACCAAAGTAAGACTAAGTTCAAACTTGAAGAACTATTGAAATAATTTAACTTTTTTTTTTCCCGAGTAAGCATTCATCTCAGAAAAAAAGGGTCACTATGACACCAACAATTACCACCAGGTGTTTCAAAGAACAAAAAATTGGCTGATGTTCAAACAGGTTTCTTCCTTTGTAATAGCTTCAAAATGAATTAAAAACAAGTATACTCTGAGAAAATTAAAAAATAAAAATAAAGCTATTTATTTAAGTCATACACATGCATGCTAAGGGAACTATTTTGTTCACCATTTTTTCCACTAGTTTATTCATGTAATCTCAAATTTATGGAAGCAACCATTTCTTGTAGTCAGTGTCCGATTAATAACCCAAAAATAAAATCTTGGTCTAATAAATTTAATAATTGAGCTTAACTAGATTGAAGGTCATACATATGTCTAAATGATCAAGAGACAACTGAGCTTCTTCAAATTGGGAAACTTGCGCTCTTCTGCCTAGGACACGTATCTTGACCACAGGAATCCCCCAGTGTCGTGATACTAGAGGACATGGGCAAAGAAGGATTACCGGGAAGAGATACAAAGATCCATAAAGGAAATAAGATCAATATGGTCACTGTGAATTCCCAGTTCAACAAACATCCATATTCTATTCAAATACAAGCCAAGGAAAGAGAGAGGCCCTTGCACAACACCTATTAACATCCAAAAAGAATGTACAAACTGGACAACCCAAAACGTCTTTCTTTCCTAGAAAGGCAGTAACAAGACTTTAACTAAAATGTACAACAACACACATCAAAAAATGTCGATATTCTAGGAACCAAATTTGTGGAGCTTTTTCAACATCTTTTTCAACATTTCCACAAGGTTCTGACTGCGTTTTTGAAATGTTTCCAAAGCTATAATTTTGATAATCTTGCCTGTCAATACAGCAGTTGAGGTGTTGATATGCAGATCGCAGAAACCCAAGTCCATAAATCTAGAGTCCATTAGCCGGAAAGGACGACATACTTGGGGCTTTTAGTGGTAGAGAAGAAGTACTGCAATCATCTCTTGTATTGATCCTTTGAGTTTTTATTAGAGCTACCAAGGAGCGAAATATAAGAAGCATAATCAAGAACAAGCCCTTTCTCGCCGCGTAGTTTATCAAAATCCTTAGAATCCCCATGCTTAATGTGCCCTTCTAACAAGATGTTGTACGTAATATCATCTGGAACCACCCCTACATTAAGCATCGCGTCCAATAGCATTTGAGCATTTTTCATTTGCCCTTGTTTACACAGCCCATTCATAAGAGCATTATAGGTCACAACACCAATCCTACGCCCACCACTCTGCATTTCCTTTAGCAATTTGAAACCCATTTTAACATCCCCCACTTTACAAAACCTATCAATTATCATAGTAAACAAGGCATCGTCGGGTCTCATACCCACTCTAATCATCTCCCTTAATATTCTCTCCGCGTCAATAATTCGTCCCACTCTACACACCCCTGAAACAAGGGCGGTGAAAGCAACATTATCAAGTTCAATCTCTCCCTTAACCATTTCTTTCCGAATTTCTAGAGCCGAATCCAAATCTCCCTCTTTGCAGAATCCATCGATAAGGGTAGTGAAGGTGATTTTATCAGGCTTCAAACCCCAAATACTCATTTCATCGACAAGCTTTTTCGCATTGCTCAACTCCCCGTTCTTGCAAAGACCATTGAGTAGAGTGTTGTACATAATTAAATCAGGTTTTACACCTTTCCCTAACATTTGCTGATAAATTTCTATAGCCATATCAGTCCTACCATTCTTGCAATGCCCATTAATTAAAGTAGTAAAGGTGACATCATTTGGAACCAACCCTCTACCACACATTTCATCAAACACTTGATTAGCATCATCTAACCTACTATCCTTGCACAAACCATTGATCAAGACACTATAAGTAAACACATCAGGACAAACACTAATCTCCTCCATAGCCCTTTTCAACCTGAACCCTTCTTCCAAATCACCCAATTTACTATACCCATTTATCAAAGTATTGAAACTAACAACACTAGGCCTCAAACCCCATTTCTTAATTTCATCAAAAATCACTTTACCTTCTTCAATTTTACCCTCTCTACAGAAACTATGCATCAAAATGTTAAAACTATACACATTGGGAGGAAACCCACAACCCAAAATCTCCGAATAAAACGCCCATGCCGCAGCAGGCGAATTCGACTTCAGTAAAAGGTCAAGTAGACGACCACAGGCTTGAAACGGGACACTGATTCGATGCTTTCGAACCAACCGAAAGACCTGAATCGCATCAGAGATAAACCCGCAATCTAGGTAAGCATTCATGAGAGTATCAAACACAAAATTGGACTTATGGGTACCTCTGGTTTCAATAATTGAGGAGAAAATGGAAGCGGCTGAGTCCTTCCCTTTTCGAGAGACGACAAATTGAATGAGGGTTTGAGCTTGTGAGTGCATATGGTGGGAAAATAGGAGGTGGGCCATGGCGCAGTAGGAGTGGAGGGTGTGGCGGAAAGGGGGTTTAGAAGAGAGGTAAGTGAAGAAGGAAAGGAGAGAAGTTGGGGAGAGAGACAATGGGTTGAAGTTGAGGAGGTCGATGATGTGGCGGGGTGTGAGGGAAGGGATGAGCTTTTTGAGAGAGGCATCGAGGGGCTTTGTTTGGGAGTTTTTGATGGCGTGGGAGAGCGTTAAGAGGATCGGGTCTTGGTGGTGGACCTCGTGAGGTGGTGGTAGCTTGTACCAGGCGGTGGTGGTAGCGGTTGTGGTGGTGGAGAAGAGGAGGGAGAGTTGGGGAGGAGAGAAAAAGAGACGGCGGGATCTCGATATTTGCCCGGTTGCCATCTCCGCTACTGCTGGACGGAAAGGCATTACATCCGGTTGAAAACACTGATCGTATTTGACATTTATGCCAAAAATTAATATAATAGTGAAATATATTTAGGTGAAAATATAACAGATTAATATGTACTATTATTTTTTAAAAAAAAAATTTGATCTTTCCACCTCCGGTCACATGAGCTTTCGAGAGCCTCGTCTGAATCTAAACGATTTTTTATGTATATCTCATGTCTTTTACCTCAATAGGATCTAGTTAAAGATTACTTACAAAAATTAAAAAACAATTCACTCAAGACAATTAATTCAAAAAGGATAGATTTTTTTGAATTATTATCTTTTCTGAATTTTATTAAAATTTATTTTTTTTAAATTTCTCGACTAGATGACTAATAATTTATTTAAAATTGATGCAAATAAAAAAAATTACGAAAAGCTTTTAAATAAGGATAAAAAATAATCTAAAAATACACTTCCGGATAATTGTAGCTATAGTTGTAGATGTAGGGTAGGTCTTTCGTTCTTATCACTTTGGGTTTCGATTTGTATGACCTCCGAACAATACAAAATACCCCTCTTTCACACAGGCACGTAACAGCTTAAACTTTAAAAGTCTATTCAGGGAAACTCTCTTATTTATCAATGGAAAGATCTACATGTGCGGCGTGAAAAGAAATCCTAGAAAAAATTAATTGAGTCTATGGTTCTGCGAAGATCCTTACGTACTTGTTCAAGTAAGCATGCATAAGTTTGAGAAGGACTCGTTGGTTATTGTCTCAAGAGCAACTACGTCATTGTTCTTGTAAATCGGCCGTATATTATGATAATAACAGTGGCATCTTTCTAAATTGTAAATTACAAATGTTTGAATTACAATTATAATTTGTAAGGATTTAAATGATAATGCATAAAAAAATTGGAAAATAATGGTTTTGTAAATTTGTATAGAGAATTTAAAAGTTCATCCGAAGATTATTAAGTTTCCAATTCGTTCCTGAATTCTTGGGAAATGAATATAATTTACTCCCAAATACTCAAAATGCAAAATTTTACAATAGAAAAAAATGCAAAAATGGAGTGCCCAAACACTCCCAAAAGGGATATTTCGGAGATAAGTGAAA
This sequence comes from Arctostaphylos glauca, assembly GCA_019985065.2. Taxonomy (NCBI): domain Eukaryota; kingdom Viridiplantae; phylum Streptophyta; class Magnoliopsida; order Ericales; family Ericaceae; genus Arctostaphylos; species Arctostaphylos glauca. Next base: position 3,438,461 of record JAHSPW020000008.1, read on the forward strand.
CAAGTTTCAGATTTTAAATAAAAATAGAAAGAAATAAAAATAAATAAATATATGTTTTTTAAATTTTGATTGTCTCTTTTGAATCTGTCACATTATATTTTCCTACCATTGTTAACGGAATATAAATATCAATAACTTACATTTAAATAAAAGTTTCACACTCTAAGAGTCACCATAATGTTTCATGATATCTCATTCATGTACCATCTAATGATCTCATTCATTCATATATTACCATCCAAGGGTTTTGGGGGATGTACGATACCAAAGGCCCCTTCCCCAGTTTATTTATATGTTGCTTTCACGTTTTGAGGGAACTCCCGAAAATCTCAGTCTATAATTTTTCATTCCAAGAGTTGTGATTCTTGCAAGAGAGAAAGGCGGACACAAGAAATTAGTTTGATTGGTGAATGAGGTTAGGTGTTACCTAGTTCGTAGAGCCGTTTTACCTTGAGAGACGCCGGCGAAACTATCCTTCAACACTCACGGTGAGGCGACGATTTAGTTTTAAGGTAACTGTGTTAAACACAAGACTCGGTTCGGTATTTAATTTCGTATTTTGATTCTTGTATTATATTAAATTCTACTAATTTTTTTTCCGAGATGACTACAATAGAAAGAAAAACTAACTAACTTGATCTCACATAAATGTGTGGTAGAGAAAGGTACCAAGACACTACATATGTGAAGGTGCCATAGACCACTAAATTATTACTTGGAGGAAAGAGTATGACTTGTTTACAATTCATTATGTTAAGGACGAGGTTACTAATTTTGATGTCAAAAATGATACAAACACATCACTTTTACACATCATTTTTGCACATCACTAAAAACTACGTCGTTTTGTGTTGAGAAAAAACCATATTTGTATTCGACCCATATCACTCAAAATATATTTGGGTCTTTCTCAACACAAAACGACGTAGTTTTAAGTGATGTGTAAAAATAATGTGTAAAAGTAATGTGTATGTAGCACTCTTGTTTTGATGTTCTCTTTTAAATCAATAAAGAGATGCCAATTGACTCTCTCTATATATATATATATTATCTCTCTATATATATATAATATATATAGAGAGAGAATGTTAAATTAGTGACCTCGTCCTTCCTAATTTTCCAATTCACAGTTTCATGGGGAAAAACTTAATACAAAAATAAAGTGTAGAACTAAACTGGAATATATTAAACGAACAAGGGGCTTTGGTGAAATTAAATGAGCTGGAAATAGCCCCCCACTTACGTAGAACCACTTCCCCAATTGCCGGTAGTAGCCCCAAATTTAATGCACACCCCAACGACCTAAACCAATACCCATTCCCACAATCAATCACGAGAGAGGAATGTGCCGATTTAAAAATTATAATCAATAAATTCTTTCCGAATTCAAAATTAAAAATTATAATTCATTTGAATTTATGAGAGTAAGAGTACAATTGATATCATGACTTTTGATTTTGAATTCTGAAAAAATTTCTTGGTTTCAGAATTTTAGTTCTGAAATCATAGACTTTTTCATCATGAGGTCGTCCGAAAATTCTGAAACCGTAGACTTTTTCATCATGAGGTCGTCCGTGGCCGCCAATTCGCCACCACACCTCCACCACCCTTCTCCGGCCGCCGCCGCCTCTGTCTTAATCCCCTCCCAAACTCCACCACGTCATTTCTCGAAGCTCCGCACGCCAGTACCCTATGCCGTGTTAGCCAAAACCCCTTGGTTATCCTCTTGCTCTTTTTCTCATCCTTCTTGATCATCACGCTCACGTCACTTTCCGGCGCAGACACCACCCTCCGGTGATCACCCCAATCACCGGAGTTACCCCTCTCAATATAGTTTTCTAGCTGCTTTGAAATACTCTCAATCTCGTATTTATCAAGAAGATGAGAATCATCATGATCATGATCTTCACTTGGTGGACAAATTGTGGTTGATGATTTAGCCTTTGATCTCTCTGCTTCGAACTTGTAACGAGTGGGGTTCGGGACTCGCTGAGTCCTCGTGAGGCTGAACTCGCTCGTGGGTCTGGCCTCTGAACCGGATCCGCGTTGGTACCAAGCCCATGCAGCCGCCTTTGTTGCCGCTGATTCGTCCTCCGAGCTTATAATTTCTCTGGGTTTGTGATGCCTCTGCATTTGAACTGGGTTTTTGGTTGAAGGATAAGGGAGGGAAGATGGAGAAAGTGTTTGGGGATTGGAGTTTTTACGTTAGGATATATATACAATAATACGAATACATACGTTATACGTATACATACATATATATCTATATATATAGATATAGATATATATCTGTGTGTGTGTGTGTGTGTGTGTGTGTGGAAGTATAAAGATCCACGATACGGTGATATAGACTGTAGGTGTTTCTACCATTTGAGTTGTGTGTGTGTTTTCTTTATAGCTGACTGGCATGGGCTTTTGTTGCGAGAAGTATAAAGATCCACGATACAATGATATAGACTTCACGATTTTGAAGGTTTGAATATTGGATGCAATATTTTTTTTTTTGGCTCATTTTTTGGTCAGTCCATACAAAATTTTGCGTTAATTGGGAACGGTGAGATTAGTTTTTTAAAAATTAGTTGATGTACTCGTAAACTGGTTCGGACACTTTGAATTATCAAAAAATAATTGCTCATTTTTTAAAATTATTTCACCCCATAACAATTAGTTCTAAAGAAATACTATAGTACACACCTCTATTTGAATGTAAATTAGTTTATAAATTCAAAATTGATGTTCTAAATTTTTGTGCAAAATTCAATAAATTCAAGACGATTGAAGCAGTGAATACGATACACCTAAACAGACATGATTGGGGTAAAATAAAAATATAAAAAATAAAAAGTGATGTATTAAAATCTCTTTACAATTGAGGAGTTATCAAAATTAATAAATTTGATTATTTTCTCTCTCTTGTTTTAATGCCCTTGTAATTTCGGAGTTTTGGCTTATCATCCGAAACAGAAAACAAGATGTGGGTATTGGATAAGCCTCTATCCTACTCCCATTCTATCCAATGATGAGTTAAATTTTAAAAATTAAATAAAAATTTGCTTTTGATAAGATCATGGTTCCACTTTATCTAGATGGCAATAAAAAACGGTGAGTTCGGTTTTGTTCACCCACAAGAATAAAGTTTGTTTTTTCTCGATTGTACGAGATTACTTTGAGATCTCATGTGATGATCGAAATTATCTACTTTATTTAGATTAAATTTTTAGGATCCATCAAAAAAATTCAGTTTAATCAAATATTGAAAAATAGGATTTTATTAGATCAATTTTTTTTAGAATCTCAGGAAATTAAAAATTTAGTTAAATCAAATATCGAAAAATGAGATCTTGAAGTGGTCTCAGCAGGTAAGAGTAAACAAAGTTTGTTTACTTAAAAGTGAACAAAACTGGACTTAAAAATTAATCACCTCTTGTTGTTGATACCAAGCAATATTCTAGTCCTTATGAACCTATGGTATGATGAGTGATTATTTGTCAGTTTTGGGGTACCGTGATAGTACCCCAACACCTCTTCTCGCAACAAATTTATGTGAGATCCATATGTAAACGTATAGTGGGGAACTGGGGAGGGATGTCAGAGCATCACATGGTGGTGCTTAAAATCACCCAATAATTTTTCATGGTATGAGAGTCGAACTCATTTTATTTCATATCAAAAAACAAAAAGCATTAACCATTATGATGGTACACCAAAAAATGGCAGACTAATAAGTTATTTTTTTTCCGTCCCAAAATGTTAGTCCATTTTAAAGTGTCGGATTTTTCATCAAATCAATAAATAAAGTACTTCCATGCGCAATTTGTTGAACTTTTCTTCCACCAATTTACGATCTTTACCTTAGTTCAAAAAAAATTAAGAATTTACACACAAAAGTAGTTTTTTTATTCAAAAATTGCAAGACTTTGCGTAATAGACTAACATTTGAAACAGAAGAAGTAATATCCTTTATTAGTTTACTGAACTAATACTCCATTTAGAACACTAAAAATTTGGTCCTCAGGCAGCATTTTATTAATTATAAAAGAGCCAAAAATGAAAAAAGAAAGATAATTAATACCTGAAAGCCAATAAAACTACTTATTACTAATGTGTCCAAATAAGACATTAGAGAGGGAACTCAAAGAGTTTGGCCTAGTAGTTAAAATTTAAGACTTAAGACTTAGACGTATTTTTCTTCTTAGGTCTCAAATTTGAAACCTCTCACGTTTTAAATGGGATCTCGGCAAATGGAGAGTGAGATTAGTCCTCCGAAAATTAATCGACAATAAATTGATAATGATCTTAAAACGGCCGGATATCCCGACTACAAATAAAATTAAATTAAAAAAGACAATAGAGAGGAAAGTTGATATGCGTCCTTGTTATTATCAGAGTTTCTACCCGGATATTAATTCTGGTGGGCCACTCACTGGGCCTACTTGAAAAGTCCAGGGTTATGTTTTGAGTGTATATATATGTGCGCGGTCCAACAGAACATACCTATAGTATTTTATTTATTTAATTTTTTTTGTCTTTCTTTAATTTTTTTTATTTGTTATGTTTTTATTAATTTTTTAACGTTTATTAGCTCGTCTCGAAAAAATAAATCTAAAAAATATAAAGTTATGTAAGTAAAAAACGGACCCTCTTTTGATTTATTTTTCGCCTTTTCTGAATTTTTTTTAATTTTTGGACATAATTTTGTGCTTTTTATGTTCACTTCATCGAGCCAAACCAATAAACAATCCAAAATTGATCCAAAATAAAAAAATTCAAATAAAGATGAAACAATAATTCAATAAATATCACAGTCTAAATAGAGCCATAGGGATGTTCTTGCCTGTGATACACTAATATACAAATCAAATTGTTCCCGTTTGAGTTTGTATTTGCTCGTTAAAAGTTTATTTGAGATGAGTATGTTACTTAAGCAAATTAAGATTGAACATTTTTCCGCAACTCGTTAAATTTTCAAACCAAGCTCGAACTAGTTGCTACTCAGCTCGTTCGACTTATAATAGATAAACCATACAAGTTACTTGAGATCTACTCAATTAAAGCTATTTGCGGCTGCTCACCCCATGAATAAGTCAAACTTGAACATATTTTTTAAATTCTTTAAATGCTTAAATCAAGCTTGAACAATTAATTGTTTGATTGGTATAGTTCGTTTACTGGTCTTAGATGTACTGTTCTAGTCTACATTAATTTCTATACTAATTAATGCAGATTGGATTGGTCATAAAGAATCTTCATTGAGCATTAGTATTTACTAATTGGTCCTTAGAATATTTCTAAAGTTCACTTATCAAGAAATAAATTCATTTCGACCCATATGTTTATACTTTTCTAATTCCTTTTGTCGAAATAAAAAAATTGATGAAGAATTATATAAAAAAATTATAAAACGTCAAATAAAACCGTTTTAAAAATATATATTTTAGTCAAACTCAGGCTCAATAGCATCTCTAAGAAAAATGTCAAATTTTTTTAATGGCCTATGTGGCAATTTGGCATCTTTAATTTGGCATTTAAAATTTTTAATCTCTAACAAAGATGTTAAATTGAGACATTTAAGGTTTACGTATTTACGGCAAAAAAAATTTAACACTTGATGTCAAATTTAACATCAAGTATATTTATCCAATTTTCATGTAGAATTTGACAATGCTTTGAACATTTTGTTGAAGTTAGTTTTGATGTTATTTTTTAAAAACAGAATTATCACAGATTAAACATCTTTATCATAGATACTTTTGGGCAGTCTAACGTTGTCATTAGTTCCATTGCTAGGGTTGTAAATAGCAATTAATCATGAGATTGTAATATATATATTCCCCAATTAAACGTGCCCTAACACAATCAAAAATCCCGAGTATAGATGGTTCTTTTTCCTCAAATGTGAGCTCTAAGAAGATAGCATTTTGTTAGGTTTGTAGAGTTGTCATCACATAAAAAGACACATCGATCAAACATCTTTAGGTACGCGAACAAAATATGTTTGTCTTGAAGTATATTTTTAAATTATATTAACCGTTAAAGTTTTTTGAAATTTATTCTCAACACTATATTAGCCATTAAATGTTTTTAATTCATACCTCTAACAATGTCCAATTTATGTGAATTTTTACATGCATGACAAACTCAACAAATCAAATAAAATGAATCCTTGTAATGCACTTCAATATAATCTTTCAAAATGTTTTTATAATTCGAACGGTTCAATTTATAAACACACAAAATCGAGATAAATTTCTCATACAAATTATTTTACAAATCATACTAACCATCTATTTTTCCACATTAATATCATATTGACTATCTACAAATAAATTTTTCGGCAAATTAAAAGATTTGAGGAGTTCAAATCATGATGTGAGATCTCATAAAATCCTGCAGAGGCTAGTGCATCTTAAGGCAATTTCAAAGCCAAAGAGGGGCAGCTGTTTAGCGTTCTAAAATGATAATTTTTTGCCACATGTTCGGATACTCCAGACATTGTGTCCGACCGTAAGATGCATTTTAACGACGTTTTAACACGCAATGTGCCCTAATGTGCACTCCAAGTCATTCCAATAGCTTTGTGATATCAAGTGCTCTAAAACAAAATAATAAGGAAAAGTTTGGATAAACAGCTCATCCGGACAGATGTGGATCTCAAGTGTATCCAACAGTTCCCAACACATCTTTGTCTGAATAATTTGCGTTCCTGGTATTACTCCAATAATAATCAACAGAGAGAAGAGAAGGGCCAAGTAAACAAGATGACATATTTTACAACCAACAAATTCAACCTCCCCTTCATGCATTTGTTATTAATGAAAAATATAAGCTGTTATTCAAGGCGTAAACAAAAGGCAAAGGAAATCACCAGAGCTGCTAAATGAGACACAGAAATCCCAATACCAAGAAACTAGAAAGGACCAACCAAACACTACTTGAATGGAAAATAGACTGAAGGGTGGGAAGTACTGAAATACAATTCCTGTTTCCAACTTTCAAATTGGACAGTACCCTCAAGGTTTCCACAGAATGGTGGTCTCTGCAATCATGGAAGTAACAACATATGGATCCATGTTCGACGCTGGCCTCCGATCCTCAAAGTACCCTTTGCCTTCTTTCTCAGTGTCTCGGCCAACCCTGATGGATGCACCGCGGTTTGCAACCCCCTGTTGGAAAGAAAAGGTAAATTGAATGAGCACGACAAACTTATCTGTAAAACAAAGTAAGTTACTCAACCTTAAATGCTCGTTTAATATGTGATTGACATGTAAGCAAATCAAACGTGAACGGTTTTCAAAGTCCGTTAATTACTGCTCAAACTTTAAGTTCAAAATCGTTGCATAAAGAGCCAAGCTACTAAAGATCGACTCGATTTAAGAGGGTAGGTCCATAACAATTATTGGTCTAGGCAGGCAAACAGTGAAACCAAAAATTGGACCAGTATGCCTGACCACTGGCAATAAAATATTTCCTTCATTCACTCCACAGTGAGTGGATTTGGAGATTGTCTAGTGGTCCAAACTGGAAATTTTCTCAGAGCGAAAACATACAAGTACATTTTAATTTCATCTCCTATCCAATGCCTCTGATGGATGAATCAATGGACACCAAGAAAAAAACTGTTTCAATATAGTTCTACAGGCAACAAAGTAATGTGATTCTGGTTCTAAAATCATCCTGTGCAATATTTGAAAAGTAGGCCATACCATTTAGAATGAGTGGGATTTTCCAGGAACCCGCGAAGCACTTAGCTGACAAGATTTTCAGCGAAAAAAGACACTATTTGTAAACTTGGTCAGCTCTACGAATAGCAGTATATCCATGTTTTATCACTCTATGGACAGTTGGACACTCTTCCAACAAATTTGGATTGGTTGAGACTTGTACACAATGACTAGGAGAACAAACTCTTTTGAAGTGCTGTCAATCACATGTTGGAAGAAATTGAAAGACTTCTTTCCTCAGTAAGTCCCCAAGCTCTCAAAAAGAGTGGGGGGAATGAAATGCGTTGGATAACTAATTATTGGTAGAGCCCACGATGTTCCCAACATCATATTTTTCTCATAGCCAAGCATTATATCACACTGCCTTTTTGTCAAACATCACACAAGATGATCCATGAATTACAATCACAGTGCTTCATCACCAATATAACGATATTGGAGGTGTTCTTTTTACTAAAGAAATCAAGTAGTTTCCAGAGCCACCCATTGAATGAATCGAAAGAGATACGGGTTGCTAGTGTTCAAGCATTTTTCAAAATTGGCCCAAAGGGCACGAGAATAGTATGCAATAACTGAAACTATTAGAAGTATTTGAGGAGGAAAACAGATCATTTACCCATAAGAAGGTGTTGATGTCAGCAGTCTCATGGCGTCCAGTCAGACGCCGTTCGTTGCCTTCACCATATGCAGCAATATGTTCTTTGTGCTTCTTCCCAAGCTTCTCAATAGCCTTTTTGATTACCTCATAACCTCCATTTTCCCTCATGGTCTTGGTGCTGAAATTTGTAGTAAAATTTTACCATGAAAACAAAGAAAGAGAGGAGAAGGAAAAGTGTTCGGCAATTAAATTTTCATATACATCCTTACTCCCTAAGCTGAATTTCATCCATTACCTGTAGTTGGTATGAGCACCAGCCCCATTCCAATCACCCTATCAAGCAAAAATCCCAGGCATAGAATTAAAGACACTCTAGATGCTGATGTTTATAGGAAACTACGGACAATGCAAAAGTCATTGAACATAACCACTCAGTCACAAATTTCATGAGATCCAATATTCTTGGAAGAAATTAAGACGAAGTAAACAAGAAAATCTTACTGGAATAGGTTTGGGATCGAAAGAAACCACAACCCCAGCAATCTCAGTAATCCTCTGTTAATAAAGGAAAGAAAAACCAATTTAGAACAACCATCTTATGATTAAATCCTAAATAATAAACAAGTTTTCATGTTAAAAACATCTTGGAATTGTAAGGACTATGGAAAGTTGTGAAGGGGAAGAATATGGACAGAAAAAAGCATCCAAACATGATGCATATTTTCTATTTCATTTTAATTTGCGGAGAATCCCCTCATGAACCTCCAAACACAACCTTAGTTATTATTAGTAGCGTTTGAACAAGGTACGAAAGGTAGTTTACCTCCAAGATATAGCGAGATGCCCACAATTCATCTGCGGCGGAGATACCAACAGAAGGTCCAACTTGATACTCCCACTGCATAGTGAAAATACACAAAATAACACACAAGTTCAACCATATAGAACCAATGTTGAGACCAATTCAGATCAGGAGGAGAAAACTTGAAATTCTTTTCTACCTGTCCCGGCATAACTTCACCATTGATGCCGCTTATGTTAATCCCAGCATAAAGGCAGGCCTTATAGTGTGCGTCAACGATATCGCGTCCAAAGGCTTTGTCAGCACCAGCCGCACAATAATATGGTCCCTACGTTGCACCAAGAAAAGGAAATAGTAATTAACCGTTCGAATGTACAAAATGCACGAGAAATGTAATCATAATCATGCGATACAAAATACTGGAAAACAAGTCAAGTGCGTGAAGATAAAAATAAAGATATCAAATGGGTTGTGGGACAAGGAGAATAAAAAAGACTATATTAGAAACAATGGACATAATAATCATATCAAGGACTATACAGAAGAGGATCAATTTCATACTTGTGGCCCTGGAAAACCTCCAATTGGCCAGCCAAGAGGCCACTTGACATCTTTTTGCAACAAGGTGTACTCTTGCTCAATCCCATACCTATTTTTTAAATAAAAATGAAGTAAATTTACAAAGTCCCAAAAGAATTATGGAGGAATATATTGAAATCGGACAAGCTCGAAATACAGGTTACCAGGGCACTTCAGCTGCAACTTCAGGTTGGCTGAAAATCTTTGCTGCGTTGAACCTCTTGTTTGTCGGAATTGCCTCACCTCCCGGGGTGTAAGCATCGCAAATGACCTAAACAAGTACAATAACAGGAGAGCGAGAGAGAGCACATTTTGTTAAGAAATTGTACGAAACGCTCAAAAACGCGAAAGAACCAAATGCAATAATACAAGTGTAATTACCAAGATATTGTTGCCCCTCCTGAATGGATCCTTGAAAATTGCCTGTGGGCTGTTTATTAAAAGGTAAACCGTTAGAAATTTTAAGTAAACTTAATCAGAGCCAATAGTGCAAACAGAGAAAATTGGGAAGAAAAAGATTGCATACTAGATGATCACTTCACTATCTTCACCGGGAGCTTGACCGGTGCTAGATCCATCAAAATTCCACTTAGGGAGCTTTTTCGGGTCACTGACAGGCCCAGGAAGAGTCTATTATAAAACCAGAAAACCTCACAAATTAGATATACTATCCAATAATGAAGTACACAATAACAAGAAGAATGACATAATAAACAAACTTTTTTCAAGAGAAAAAGCTATTACCTTTGCTTTACTTCTGAGGTCCATGCCCGAACCACCAATCCTGTGCAAATTTCAAATTTATAAACCAAAGTCGAAAAATCGAAATAGAAAGCACGAAAAAAAGTAATAAAGGCAACATATTAGCAATAAGAGTTAAATTAAGACGGCGAGGATAAAAAAACATTGCCAAATTATATGCAATTAGCCCGGAAAAAACCCAAAACATAACACACAAATGGCCTGTTTGGCAATGTTTTTGTTTACTGTTCTCTGTTTTTGTTTTCAAACATTTTGGATATATTGTAACCGACGTTTGACAACTAAACAAAAAAACAAGAAGCTGTTAATCTACCAGAACAAGGTATATTTATGGCACGAAACTGAATGAAACCAGATCTCATAGAAACTAGAATGACAACAAAACTAAATTAAAGAGAAAGTCCAACTAATTACAAAGACATGGAACCAGATAAATAAATTAATTCAAACACAGAGCATAAAATTTCCATTGATAAACTATGAACAAAGGGCATCATCATACTGAGGGGAACAGAGAATGGTAATGAAACTCCATTCACAATCAAAACAGTGGAGAAAAACTTTTTAAAAAGAGGGAAAAAATTGGAACCTGGGAACAAAAAGTAGAATGTTAGGAGAAAGAAAAGGCAGATACTATAATAGTAAAAACAGATTCAATAAAAACCAGATCTTTACAGAAATTAAAAGGGAACAAAAGTAAATTGAGGATCAAAACCATAAAATCACAAGGCTGTTAGATTGATTAGATGGAAAACACAAACAGCATAAAATTTTGACAGCTACGACGAGAAAACAGAGCACCATCCTAATGAGAAGAGAGATGTAGCAAAAGTAAACCCATTAGATTATATACAGTGTTGAATATTCACAAATGAACACCAAAATTTTGGGCTGATCTCAACGTAAAAAAGTAAAATACCAAGAAAATAAGAGGGGACTAAAAAGATATTGAAATTAGGAGTAGGGATTTTTCCCAAAAAACTGCAATAATAGTTAGAAAAAAGTTGAGATCTTGTGCGAAAAATGTCAACGAAACTGAAAAATGATCTAAACAGAGAAAAACCAGTTGCAATAAGAACGGTATAAGATCAATACACGAAAAAAAGTTCCTTTTATCTATAAATGCGCTGAATGAAGGGACTTTAAAACGAATACCGACGACGATGAACACAACAGTAGTACAAAAATCCAGACTAAAAATATTCAGAAGACAATAAATTGAATGATTGATCACATAACATCTACAGCAATAAAAAATATGATGAAAAATCTGGGCCTGTAATCATCAAACAGAGTAAAACACGAGTGAAGAAACACAGCACGTGACTAAAAACAGAGCAAGCTCACCATATGTACTCCGCAATGATCTTCTCCGTAGTCTCGGACAGGTTGAGGTTGATTAGATCTGTAAGCAGCGACATCTTCTCCTCTCTCTCTCTCCCTCTCTCTCTCTCTCTCTATCTGTGTGTATTTGTGTGTGAGATCTTATGAAGAGCCGTGAACAGAGAGGCCAAGCGGGTTTTATAGACCGCCTAGATGTTGAAAAGTCTGAAACAAACTGACGAATTATTACCCAGAATTATTGCGTTATTTTTTATTTTTGGTAAATTGCATTAAATCAAGCTAATAAATCTAAATTGATTTTTGATATATTAAAGGGTGAATTACACTAACCTCCACTGAGGTTTATGAAAAATACAATTCCTCCCTTGAGGTATCTAAAATTATTCTAACCTCTCTTATTTTTTAAACTATTATGCAGTTACCTCCCTTATCGTAAAAATCTATCAAACGTCATTAGATGGACTATTAAAATTTTAAATTTGAGAATTGTTTGACAAAATAAACTATAATATAATTCTTATTACATCCAAAATAGTTTATCTTAAATTTTTATGATTTTTTTAAATTCAAAATTCGGACATATTTTAAAATTCTGCTTGAATTTCGACCTTAAAGAAATTATAAAAAATTATCATAGGTTATTTTAAACGCAATAAAAATTATTTTATAATTTATTTTTTGAGAAAAAATCTCGAACGTGAAGTTTTAATTATGTAACTAATGATATTTGACTGATTTTAATAATAAAAGAAGTAACTGCATAATAGTTTAAAAAATAAGAGAGGTCAGAGTAATTTTAGAAACCTTAGAGAGTTGTACTTTTTATAAACCTCAGGGGAGGTCAGTGTAATTCACCCTAGATTAAATGAAGTCCCAAAAATTTTGTTTTTGGTAAATTGCATTAAACTAGTAAGAGAATTACACACAATTAATATAAATTCATAACATATGAGATTGCGTTTAATCTAAATTGTCAAAAAAAATATTAAATCATTCTCAATATTCAAAGGTGTTTGAGATTCCATTATTTTTAAATTCTATGTGGTCGATTATAAATTATAAATCTTTCTATTATAATGAAAATTTAAAAAATATGTGCATAATAAATTTTATGAGAATATTTTTTGAGTGAAAGTTTAATTATAATTGTAAGAAAATCACATTTTATATATTTTAAACAATAATTCCCATAATACAAATATTGAGCTATTAAATAAAAAATCATTACGCAATTTCTAAACAAATTAATTTTTTAGGGGAGATTTTTACCCTTCGATAAATGTTTAACTTCTTCTCTGACCTCTATGAGGTTTTTAATTAGCACATTGACCTCTTCTGAAATTTTTGAAATTATTTTAGTCTCTTGATTTTAAAATTGTTATGTAATTGTCTCGTACACCATTAAAATCAATCAAATATCATTACGATTGAGACTTTTTAGGCAAAATAAATTATAATAGAATTCTTATTACGAATTCATCGGACATAGCCTATGTTAAATTTTTAAAAAAAGTTTAATTTAAAATTGGGATAAAAATATTTTGAGCACAATAAAAATTATGTTGTGAGTTGTTTCGTCAAAAGACTCAAAAAATAAATTCTGGAAAAAAAAAAAGAGATATTAAAACAATTTTAAAAATCTCACGGGAGATTCGTGTGTTTATTAGAAACCTAAAGGGAGGTTAGCATAATCATCCAATTTAAATGTATCAGATAAATAAACCAAGATAATATTATTGAGTTTGGCTGGGGGATTGGTAACCATTCAATTTATTGACCAAATCTCATCTTGATTTTCTATATTCCTTGAATTACCGCTAACGGTTACACCAATTTGGTATCAGTTGATAACTTTGATACGGAGTACTAGTTACAGTTTTCATAAACAAATATCAAGTGTTATGAAAAAAAATTTGTTTCTAAAAAAAGTGGAAAAAAAAAATCTTAGAAGTCCTTTGGGCTAAATTAAGATTTATTTTCTTGTTTTTTATTTATTCGAAATTGATAAATTTACATATTATTTCATCTTTCTTTTTTTATTTTCCTACTTTAAAAAATCAAATATTTTGATAAAAACTATTTTTTTTTACTAACAACGAAAAAATTTATTATTTTTACAAAATAATAAATTTAGTCCAAACTCCATCTACATATGCTCTTACAGAAATGTAACGTTGCATTCTTAGGGGGAAAAATTCAATTAATTCATCAACTTGATTTAGCGGGCTATAACCATCGAAACGAGCAATACTCAACATGAATACCCCGTTTGGTAAATTTACGTAATCGGATAATTGTTGGCTTTTCTATTGGCCTGGGTAGTTGGTGCACTAAAACATGATCAAAACAAAATTACTCTAATATATAATACTATAAGCTGCCCAATCGCTATCTAGCAAAATCTATGTTAGACCCAAAATTATTTGCATTAAATTTTTCCTTAAGTAGCAGAACTATTTGTTGTATTTTTTTATTTTATTTTTTTGAAAGAGCTGCTATATTTTATATATTTTTTTTTTTGAAACAAATATTTGTCTTAAAATCTACCTTGTTTTTATTCTCTTCTTCTTCTTCTTCTTTTTTTTTTTTTTCATTTTGGTGTTTTTTATTTCTGTTTGAAGAACCATTTTGAAAAATTACTATCTTCAAATTCACTTCATGATGATGGTAGGTGAGAGGTCAGGGCCTTGAACTACCCCTCTGCCCCTGGCTACCAGTCCATCGCAAATCAATTGGTCCATTTATATAAATAAAGACACAGAATATGAGATGGGATTTTACAAATATATATCAGTACAAAAGGCCAACCCACTTATTTTATTGACATGATGTGTATGGTGACCACTAGGCTTTAAACAATCTATACATACAATATCCATACACGGATGTATGTATTATATTAGAGGAGATGCTGCTCAGTACACCTCGAACAAGATATTTTGCGTTTCAAAATGATATCGTTTTGGTGCTTAAAAAATTATCCAAACGATTACACAATATTTAAATAGTTTCGTTTTAGCTCGCAGCACAATCCATTTTACACAATACATGGTAAAATCCTCGTGTCCCGTGCCCATAAGACGAGTGGACAAATAGCTAGTGGGATGGTGATGTGGACTCTCATATAAAATCTTTTTAGGCAGCATCCACCAACATTGCAAAAACAGCTTATTGGCTCTTCTAAAAGCCATTGTTGTTGTGTGGGACCATGGTGGTGAAATAAAACATTGACTTATAGGTTACAATTAATTAAGTATAAGTCAAGGTAGACAAGGGATGATTCCTCTCCCATTTTATGTTCATTTGAATCTTGGATTAGGTAGGGAATATGCACCTACTCTCTCAATTAGACACTGCCAATTGGTCAAATCTTGGCAAAGATAACTATTTTATCATTAGTTATCATGCATACAAGTGTTTTGTTGTGCTAATTCTTATTTATTGAGCTTGATTTAGTTATCGAGAATTTCTGTAATTGAACGAGGTAAAACTTAAATAAATATTAATAAATTCTTAAATAATTTATTTAGTTCGACAAAGAAGTGCTCTTGTGCACATATGTGCACACGATCACATGAAGATATTGCCGAAATGAGAAAGGCAGTTCAATGAGTAGTTGACCTGAAAAGAGCGAGTTAGGAGGTTGTCGGCCTGAGAATGGCTCTTGTCAATCTCAATTTGGAGGCAGAATAGAACCCCGAATATCTCGGGATAGGTTCTATTCAGATAAGGATCAAGAGTCGTAAATTGATTCGACTTAGAACGAGAAGTTTAAGGTTGAATGAAAATCTAATGGTAGAAGATAATTATTTAGAGAGTCTATGTTGGTTTATCTCATTAGAGTGGTCAATTAGAGGGTAGTCTCACTTCAATTCTAATGACAACTGAGAAGATTAAGTCACAAAATCTACAAACAAAGATTCAGAACCATGGTGAAAGGTACGCGTCGACTCATAACCTAATACAAATCATTAGCTATTGTTTAGAGAAACTCTCGTGATTCTCATTTTGACTTAAATATCGAAATATCTTCCCGTCACAGCGACGGTGGATTCTTTGGCAGTTTTATGTCTTGCAAATCACAAGATTTCAAGCAAGAGAGAGGACATAATTTCTTGTTGGTTATTGGGGTACTAATTTTTCGCTCGATTGAGAAAATCACCCCAGTCATAGTAATAATCCAAAGTTTTTAGCAAGTTAACAATAAAATTTAATTTACTTTTAAATGATTAATTTATGTTTCATTGTCAATTTAATCATTTATCGCATTTATTTTTAATGGACGGATGAGATTGAGTGTTGAGTGGGCGAGAAGCATGTAATCTTTCTCCTTTCTTCTTCGTAATTTCTGCCATCCATTTGGGAATCCAGCTTTCATAATTTTGATGGGGAATAAAGGGGGTGTTAATTGGAGATTATGAGGGGAAATTATGGGCTTTCATGGTTTTAATGTGAGAATAAAAAGGGAATTTCATGAGGTATTATGGCTGCCATTGATGGAAATTGAATCCTCGAGGTCTATATAAACTCAACGAATCTTTTATCTTCATCCAGCACATCCAGCATTGTTGGGACTCAGAAAAAGAGTCAAAGAGAGTGTGAGATTCTTGAGAGGAAATAGGGAGGGGTCTGTCAAAACTCTACCATCGCTTCTATTTTTCATCAATCGCAAGATTAAGGTAGGGATTTATACTTACAACCCTTAGATGTTTTGTTTTTGTTTTAAAATTGTTCAAAAGCCATGATTTTTAGTTCTGTTCATTGGAAGAACCGTAACCCAGAATCTGTCTCTCAATAGCTCGCTCAAGCGAGCCAAATCTGTAGAAATGTAGACTAGTTCTTGGACTGTTCGGGTTTCACTTTGAGATAATTTTAAACATTACTCAGATTCATGTTAACTTGCACATGCATAAACTCGTACTTAATCTATGTCCACGGATCCCCATGGAATTTCGTGAGAGCAGAAATATCCTCGTTGATTATATTTTTTGTATCGTATTCTATGTTGTAGTTGTGGTTATGCCGTTACATTGTTGTTTTGTGATGTTATTGAAAATATGAAAATGTTGGTTATGCCCGAATACAATCATTATGATGACTAATCTTTCGTCCATTTATCATTAATTGAATATTGGGGAAACTCTAGATTATACATTATGGATATCAATTTCTGATGGCAGTTAGACAAGGAAACAAAGGGTGATTTTAGTGTCGATCGGAGTTTTGGACAATCTTGAATGTTGAAATGTACCTGGTCCCAAAGGGGTGATGACCAGAGTACTAAACGGTCTTCAAAGTTGAATTGTACCCAATCCCAAAGGGGTGACGATTGAAATGTTGGACAGTCTTGAGTCATATTGTGAAAAGGCTAGGATACATTAAATTGTACTCGGTACATCGTGTTCGTCATGATTTGGGTAAAGGAAAGGTAGTTATTGACTTGAATAGAGGGTAAAAAGTCTCATCCTTGCAGGGTCATGAGTAATCTAGTCGCCTATATTACCTCAGGCTACGGACCCAAGGTATGTAATAACCAGTCAATCCCAACTGAAAGCTTTACTATAGAATCAATGTATAAGATTGGATTCTCAATAAGAGGATCATAGAAATATTAAAGTAAAATTCATAATGTACCTACGTGGTACTTCCACCTGTTACATTTACTTTGTTTATTATCTTGTTATGGATGTACTTGCTTGCACATCATTGAGTTTGATTTTTCGATATATTTTCCTATTGAATTTCATCACTCATGAAGCTATTTCTGTGCTTCTAATGTTTCATCTCAGATGAAAAAGAGCAAACAAAAGTTTCACCCGAGCTGAACAAGACGGGCATCGCAGAAGAGAAGTACAACGACCCCTGGCTGCCATAACCCTAGTTGCTGTATTTTTTATTTTTTACTTTGAAATCAAATGTAAACCTAGAAAAGTATCTTTGTCATTTTAGTATTAACGCTGCAACTATGTTTTAATTAATAAATGTTGAATTTCCTTTAAAGTACTCTTTAAATGAGAAATTAAATTTAAAATAAATTATTTAATGTTCTGAAAAATTGAAGCTTTACAATCTCAAAGATTGATGTACTATCCCATTATTATAACTCTTTCAATGTAATTTTCATATTGCTCAACATAAAAAAAACACCATATTCTATCCCAATGGTAAAAGTCATTGTCCCAATCTCCTCTAGAAAAAAGAATTACAACTTATTTGTTAGCGGTCAAATTTTAGAAGAGATATGGTAAATATAATAAGAATGCGAAATTTATTATAGAGGAGTGAACAATTATAAATGATTTATTTGAGTATTGTTTTTAAAATAATGATATGATAGATATGATAATGTGGATAACATTTTTATAATGAAAAATGATATTCTCATAATTAATAGTGACATTTACGTAAATAGAAGAAACATATATAAGATGATAAGATGTGGACAGAGGTAGAGGAGGGGAGAGGGATAATAATTTTATCCTCTTCAGAGTAATAAAATAGCTGATCGGATATCATATCCGCAATTCAAGAAAGTAAACAAATTCCATATAGGACAAACTCGAATAACCATATCTAAAATAATAAAAATAAACTATTTTATGACTCCTAACAAACAAACCCTTGCAGTCGCTAAAGTTTTACCAAGTCATTAGTCTCAAAAGCTTAAAATTAATTAAGGTACGTACAAACTAGCTCGGAAATCCAGTCATGACTATTGTCCTGGATATTGAAATAGAGCATTAACTTGTAAGGCTAAAATAAATTAATTTGTGGTTTTCAGTTACACTTGTCAAGTATTTTTTAGGCAGAGTGTTAGAGCATCTGTTATTTTATAAAAATATCATTGATGTACCCAGAACGTATCCGAGGCCGGCTCCGGGGTAAGCCCTGCAAGTCCTCAAGCTCAGACAATTCCCAGCGTGGGATAACAAATTTTTTTAAATATAGAAAAAATAATAAAAATTCACTGAATAAAATTATTATTAATACTAAGTAGATAGCCAAGTTAAAATCGGGTTTGAGCAATTCAAATGTCGGAGCCGACACCGAACGTACCCAGCATCACTCTTTCATTTACTCTTTTGTGTATTTAATTTGAGAAAAATAAAGGTGGAGAGAGAAATGGGAGCTGAAAAATATATTTGTTTTATATGTTTAACTAGTTTTTAATGGTTGGGCTTTAACCAACTAAAATTAGGACTAATTATTTAATAATTTTCGAGTATCATTTGGTGTTGTTTACGTGATATTTTTGGATAATAAATTATTTCAGTACATACTATTTAATTATTTTTTTAATTTTCGAACAACCTAACAAAAGTACGTGATAATATGACACTCTGACAAATTTACCGTTACTTAGCTATTTATGTAGCTCGATGGCTATGCAACCTAAACGCGAGCTTGGAATGGAATATTCTTCCATCCATGAAAATGGAATGCACAATTTAATTTGTCCATTTGCAGATTTTTATCTATTGATTCTGATTATTCTAAAATAAAGTTTACATGTCTTATAGACGAAAATATGATCGGAATCGTTTAATTTACGAAAAACTCATCAAAATAATATTGATCCCACATATATCAAACGCCCAGATACATCTATATTTAGATATATACATAAAAATTACATGTATAGACTTGCTCTTATTCAGACGCTTACTTTTTAAGTAATATTGAGAATATTGATGATATAACTTATAAGAAAGCAAATTTCCCGGATAACAGCTAATGATCCCCGAATAGTTACTCCGTGTCCCTCGGGAAGAATTGCACAAACTTGGGTACACAGCGTAGCCGGTTACAAGATGTGAAGATATCGGAAAAATTTACTGTCTCGGAATTGGAACCAAGAAACTCTATCATAATTCAAAATGAAAGGTAATGATTTCACTTGTACTTGCTCCCCATGAATCTAAGTGAATTATGATATTTGAATTTGAATTCGATGAAATTAAAAAAAAATTATGATCATTAATTTTAAATTAAAAAAAAATCTTGATCTATCTTTGAAAATTGTAGCGTTGCTCGGGTGGAAGGTGGCACAATGCCTTCGTTGACCCGTTGCTGCTAGCCGTGTAGGTAAGAGCACACCGACACGTGTCATCGGATTGGAAGAATCCATAAGTAAGTAGAGGTTGGGACTTGAGAAACATGATGGGGCCCACCGCCACGCCCTCTTTGGGAGTAATTCGACTAAAAATTATTATATATTTAAATATAGCGACCATTATTTGATCGTTTGTAAATTTTTCATATAATTTTTGATCAAATATTTTCTGTTTCTTTATTTGTTTTAGCGAGAGGAATCGAATAAATATAATAAATATACTGAAATAGAAAAATACAAATAAGATAACGCTTATGGTATGAAAAAAGTGAAAGAGTTACTCTCTCTGTCTCAATTTATTTGTCTCATTTCAATATACGTGCTATTTAAGAATTATCTAAAATTGAGTAATTAATAATATTTTAAACAATTATGAAAATATTATCTAATACAATTAATCGAGATCTATCAAACAAGATCTATATTAAATATAAAAAGAGCTTGAAATTAAAATATATAATTTATTTTTTTAGAGGTCTAAAATAGTGAAAGTCGACAAATAAATCAGAATGGAGTAAGTATATTTTTTAAATAAAATTACTTGAAGACACAAATAAATGAATAATTATATATATATCTTGTCCTTAATAATATATTTTGAAAATTTTGCTCACGTATTAACTTTCAAGAAAAGTGATTGATCTCAATTTAGTTAAATTTTAGAAAAAGGGCCAAAAAATTGATATTAATATATAAAAAAAGAAATTGGCCAGGGACAGTAGCTCTGGCCTCTGGGTCACCGCCCCTCTCCACGACTGGATTCGGGGTGATTTAATGTTCTATTTTTTAGCGTGGATAAAATGACGTAATTTTGTTCATTTTATTATTAAAATTATAACGTTTTCACTTAGCATGTGAATTATTATCAAAATATATAAAATCAAAAAGATGTAGTTTATTTTGTCCACACAACATATGCACTATAACCACCCCGAATTCCTCACAAGACACTAGTATGAAATCCGTATAAATAGGCTCGGAACAATTTTTTTTTAATTTTCGGGTGAACATTATTCTTATCAAAAAATATGTTGCACGTGTAGAATCTACACACTCTCAATCAATAAACATGATAATAATATTTATATGCTTTTAAAAAAATAAAAAAAATTACACTCAGCCTGAAATTCACACGTAGATGTAGTGTCGGTGCCCTTTCGACCACTGAATAATTTTACCCATTTGGATGGATTGTTTGTTTGTTTATGGAGTAGTATATGGTTTGACACTCCCAATAAAGTGTCCGTGCTGTCAGCTGTGTGTGAACATTGATAAGATTCCTCCTCATCTTCTGAATCTTCTGGTTGATTAATTTACTCACGCGCCTTAATGAATGTGGAATCCGGCGATGATTTGGTGATGAAATAGTCACGCGCGGTTATATACGTTGGCACTACCCATGTCCAATGGAATTTCTTCCCCCACCCCACCCCCCACAACAAACCATTTTCATGATTTTTATTACTACTTCCGTCCCGATTTGTTTGTCCAATTTCGACATGTGTGCCACTGAAAGAATTATCTATATTAAGTGCTCAATAATGTTTTAAATGATGATGAAAACATTATCTAATAAAACTAATCGAGATCTATCAAATAAGATCCATATTGACTATAAAAAGAGTTATAAATTAAAAGATATAAATGATTTTTTGAGAGGTCCCAAATAGTGAAAGTGGACAAACAAACCGGGACGGAAGGAGTACTACTTTTAGTACGTACCCAACAAATAAACTCAAGAAAAAAAAAGTCTAGGAAGATATCTAATGGGACATATTTAAAAATAAATGTGTTCAAAATTATTGAATGCACGTAAAATGTATAAATTATTGAATGCCCGTGTAGATCTAATGATTCCGAATATATCTATATATACAAATGTGTCCAAATACATTTGTGTTCATAGTATTACTCTAAACTCAAATTTATATAAATGTATAAATATGATACAAGGCGATTTTATCATGACTTTAGAATTGAATTGTTTATTATTTTATAAACATCTTTGTATAACTATGAATTTCTTATTATTGTAAGATGAATTACTTGTGGAAGCATCCATTTAAAACCAATTGGCAATGAATGAAGTGGCCTCTCATGTATATAAGGTTACCCATATTTTAATATCTTAGCGATGTGGGATTGATTCCTTCACACGCCCCCTCACGTGCAGCCCGTATTTAGGTCTGTCATGTGCGCCTCTTTTTGGGTCGTCTTCGTGCAGCCTTTCTACTTGGGTCTGTCATCGTGGGCTTTGTTCGGCTGTTGGGCCTTTTGGGCTCTGATACCATGTGGAAGCATCCAATTTAAAACCAATTGGCAATGAATGAAGTGGCCTCTCATGTATATAAGGTTACCCATATTTTAATATCTTAGCGATGTGGGATTGATTCCTTCACATTACTTAGCATAATTTCATAATTTCATGAGCCCATAAGAGAAAGGGTGGGATGGAGGGATACATGGACATGAGAAAAAGCAGATAATCCACCTCGTAGAAGCAGAGTGCAAAGCATGGTATGCAATGTCCCAAATAAAACGATAGCTCTCAAAATACATTTGGCGTCCGGACACTATGTTTAGGGTATCCAAACGTATATCAAAACAAAAAATGACAGGCGGTACTTGAAATATAATCTTATTTAAGTCTATAGATAATAAATAGATTAAATTTGATTATCAAAATGACGTAGTTTGAACGCATTGTTAAAGTAGATAAAACAGAAAAACATTGAAGAGGTATTGTTCGTATGGCGTAACAAATTGACAAATTAAGCATGATTCTTTTACAATTTTAGCAGCGAGGCTTTTTAATAAAAGGACTAAAAAAATGAGGGAAAGGCAAAAAAAAAAATGATTAGATTTGCTAAAAAGCTTGGTTTGATAAAGCAAATGGAATATTTATACACTAAGTAAAACCCACCAGCTCTAATGATGACTCCCACTACCCTAGAGAAAGAGAAAGCATAAATATTTCAGAAACCGTATGCGAATAACCGGTCTACCCACAGTTTATTTGGCTGTGAATAATTATAGAGAATGACAAATAAATATGAATATTAATACATATTTTATATATATTAATATAAAATCAAGAATATTAATATACAATTTATAATTATTGATAAATTTTTTATACATTATAAACTACCCAATAGATTCTTTGCACAAAACGATAGCGTTTTTTTGTCACAACTTGTGTAATATGCGATGGGGCACGACATGCGCACCCCAAACTTGGAAAACATTAATATCCTTATACTTTTTACATATTTCAATACATCTATCTACAAATATTACAACTATACTATATAATACAGCAATAGCTATTTTCACCATAACAGTTTTGCTAGTGACAAGTGAAAAACATTAGGCAAATTTTAATATTTACCTTAAAATCTGTACAACATGATTTGCAATTTAATTATTTGAGAGCATTGCGTGATACCGTGAACACAAATTAGTTAAGATTTATTTTCATCAATATCTAATGTTTATATTTATCAATTGTGCATTTCAATATTAATAGTTTATATTTATTAAAAGTTTTACATATAAAAAATATATTAGTGGATGAGCTCGGATTAGCTCAGTTTGACATTTAATCTCTCGACACTCGATTACTTTATACTTCATAATCCAGCGCTCACTGACTATGCATTCGTTCCCTCAGTAAAATAGTCGTCGCCCTGTTATCAAGTGCTCAGCAAAATATCACCTACTAATACTCAGACCAGGAAGTCACCCTGCTCGGCTAGAGGAAATCAATTACGGGAGTCCGGGACCCATTTAGTGAGATCTTGTAAATGACGTCTCAAAGTGCTCAAGATTCCAAGCGGAGCTTTCATTTAATGGTTTACACCTCTCAATATAAAAAGAAGAGCGTAATAGGTGATCTTAAATCCGCATAAGATCCATCCGTTATTCACCCTCTAAAAGGGGTTACGAGACCAATGATAACGTATATTTTTTATGTACACTCTGTTGTATACATCACCTCACCTCGATTATTTATTTGATCATACATCAGAAGGTTATTAATCAAAAGATATCTCCACTCTTAAAATTTGTGCATAGGAACCAACACAAAAGTTCGAAAACAGCCATTGCATTTTCGACATCAATATTCATTTACCAAAAAAAAGACATCAATATTAATAAATCTAAACTAGCAAAAAACCAACACTAAATAGCATCTCTATAGTCCCAACACTAGAAGCCAAGGGTAAAATACTCCATGAACACTGAATAACATCTCAGTCACGCGCTAATTGGAGGATAGTGGGGATCGTACTTCAAATTTTCAATCATGTCTCGAACGGCACGCACCTGTACCGCTTACGTAGTGAGATATCACCGTAGATTCATGGCCCCATTACTAACGGCCACGATCTCACCTCGCTTGCACGGTGACGTACGGCATTCATTTCAGAGTCAAGCTCCACGCTCACATGCCGTACGGACTCCAAAACCCCTGCTCTCTCTCTATTTTTTCGTTTTGGCCCATTCGGCCTAACTTTATTTTTTATTTATTTTTGTTTCTGTTCAAAAAAATTCACATGTATTGTTTTGGCTTCAATATTTTATAAATTATTTGTTCGATTCAATAAGATAAATTTAAAAGTATAAAGTTATATTCAAAAAATAAAAAAATAATAAAGACAATGAATAAACAAAAAAATCTTTATTTTTGTCTTTTATGAAGTTATTTTAAATTTGATCAATTTTTTATAATTTTTTTAAAATCTCTCATCGACATAAACCAATAATCTAAAAAATTTAACGAAAAACAAAAAATTACAAAAAAATTCACATAAAAACAAAAAAAATAATAAAAAAAAGTCAAGTCAGATGTGGCCACAATCTCTATTTTTTAATCTTGAAGAATGAAAGTTATTATTCAGAAAATATATTTAACAGAGTTGAATGTTTATTCTAACTGCATAACAATAGACATGGGGCCTGTTGTATTGTATCTTCTCGGCCGAACAAATTTTTATAATAACAGAATCTGTATATTAATAATACTGCAATTTATATAAGTATGTTATAAAGTATAAACAATATGATTGGTATTGTAATCAACATTATAAGTAAGAAGGGGTCAATTTTCTCGTCGACATTTTGCACATAACAAATTCTCATCGAGTAATGAGTCTTAAGTAATAGTCATTTAAATTTTAAATAACTATCAGACCGTCTAGTATGATGAATCGAAGTTAAATTTTTCGTTTTGAAGACTTGAAATGAAGCATAATCGAAGTGCATTTTTTTATCGTTTTGAAAATATGAAGCATGGCTAGAAATGTTCTAACGTAAATAAAAGGAGCGGTTTGGGGACTGGAATCATATTTCTAAGGTTTTTCTTACTTTAAATAAATATGTCAATTTATGATCTTATGAAGATTAATAATGTGAGGGTTAATATCTGTATTGACGCTTTGTATTTATTATTTGATGTTGCACATATCACGTTTGCTCGATAGAATGAGAAAGTTGAGTTGTCTCACTTTTACTTGGTAGGACGAGAAAAGACAACCCTACCACGTCGGCAATGGCTGGGTCCGATTGTCGAAAGCGAATCCATTAATTTTAACAATAAAAGATTTGGCAGAGGAGAAGGATATATCTATAACTGACTTTAAATATAAAATATTAATACATTTTATTACGGAGGTTGTAGGGTTTCTAGCATGATTCAAATATGCATTATATTGTTGACTTTGACCTAATCACCTGATTCCATTATTCGAATATATTTTTTGCACCCTCTTTTGTAAAATAATAATGCTTTTTTATTTAAATCTTCTGCCTATCAAACCGAGTATTTACAACTATCATAAAAATATTAGTTAATTAATAATGTTTAAAAAATAAAAAAGAGCTAACGAATCACAATATCAATAAAATTAAGTGTCAACAATCACGCCACACAAATCTGAGTGAGGTAAAATCTTATAAAATGATTATAACGTTGTGCTATAAAATGAGTGAAGTAGTATCACGTTCCTCTCACTAAGTTAGTATCCATATATCTTGCAAAATCACATTTGTTTTCCTACACGATTTGGGTTATCTGCCGTCTACATTCGGACTGCAGCAAGCAATTCACGCAATTTGTATTATTTAAAACTATTTGCAATAGTTTATATTTGTTACTAGACTCATAGTTGTGATAGTCTATTTTTATTGGTTATAAAGTGAACAACCAAAGATGCGACAAATTCCTACAGTTTACGTTTAAACTGCAGAAAAGTCGTGTCTAGACCATTGATTATCGAGTGGATGACCAAAGATGCGACTACTTTCTATAGTCCAAGTTTGGACAACAGAGAAGCTGCGTCTGGATCATTAATTATCGAGTGGACAACTAAAAATATAATCGCTTAAATTCGAACTACAGAAAAATTATGTCTGGACCATTAATTATCGAGTGGACAATTTATATCAATAAATGTGATATCATGTTGGTTGTTCGGAGCCACAAAGGGTCACTTAGAGGGATTTTAGACATTTAGAACACCAAAGGTCAAGTCCAAACACTGAAAAATGACTTGTTATATTTTACTGCATTAATTTTGGTTAATTAATTAGCATTGAAATTTATAAATCTCTTAATTAGACGAATTATATTCTCCAGCTCTACGTAATATGGTTGACTTTCTTTAATTTGACCAATTTGCAGCTTCTTATCCTAGCGCCGCGTACACTAATACCCTAATACAAACATACATTGGAATATTAACAGCTTACAAAAATTAAAATAACTAGAGGACTTCTCCCCTTCTATTCCGCGAGTCGGGAATAATGAGAACACTCGGAAAAATATCGTCGGGGTTGTGAGTATTCAAATGATTCCGAGATTTAAATCAGTTCTTGGATATACCTGCATCGTGTAATTTGTTGCTCGGAAAGTCTTGAATGCACGACCCGGAGATTAATGCCGTCCCAAGCCACAATAATTTAGACATTTATAACATGAAAGGGTAAGTCCAAACACTGAAAATGACTGGCTATATTTTGCAACAATAATTTGGTTAACTAATTAGCGTTGAAATTTTAAATGTCTTATTAATTAGACAAATTATGTTCTCATGCTCTACGCAATACGATTGATATTTTTAATGTGACCAATTTGCAGCTTCTTATCCTAGCGTCACATACATTGTATTCAAATTATTTCAGTTATATATATATATAGAGTCCACTTCTAATGAGGGATCCCTCATTTTACTAAAATGTGGATTTTTTATTTTTAGATTATATTTTGATGATCCGAACCGTTCAATGTTTTTAAAACATGTTTTTAAGGGTGCCCGCGAGAAATTGGCTTAAAAAAATATTGAGAAGAGCTTGATCCAAATAGTTTTTTATAAATGCTGATAGAAACAGTTTTATGAGAAATTGCTTGGATCAAAACCTTCTCGGTAACATTTTAAGTTGATTTCTCACGAGTATCTTTAAAAACATATTTTAAACAGATTGAACGGTTCGGATCATTAAAATTTGATCAAGAAATGGAAGGTCCTCATTTTAGCAAAATGAGGGATTCCTCATTAGAAGCTTACTCTCTCTCTCTCTCTCTCTCTCTATATATATATATATATATATATATATATATATTTATATTTATTTATTTATTTGTAACCCTAATGCAAACAAACATTGGAATATTAATAGCCTACAAAAATTAAAATAACTTGTCAAGATTAGATAGCCGATCCGTCGCATAATTTATTCCTCTTATTTTATTTTTGGACGTTCCATAACATTGTTACACTTAAAAAAAGTCAATAAATCAATCTTGACGTAATTCCCATTAGTCCTTGCGATTACAGATTTTATAGTATAAGAGTACATGTTATCGAGCATGGACTAAATTATTATTTTTATTAGAGGCAGTCGATATTATTTAATATTCCATGATTTAATTTTTTGAAATTTTTGTGTGTGTCTTTTTATTTGTATTGATGAGAACAATCAAAAAAATATGAAAAAAAAATCTAGATAAAACAATGCTAAAATCAGGGTTTGAGTCATATAATTTTAGTTAACCCTAATTTGCAGACCAAGGGGCCTGCTGTGCACAACACGTCTTGTTGTGCGTAATGTACGGTAAACTCCTCGATTCCCCTAATTTGCAATAGATCATCGCCACTATCTTAAATACTAATCACTCTTGTATATATGTCCTCTACACGCTATGGTTTATATATTAAATGAACCCTAATTTGCAACTTCAAATCCTGGCGTCACATTCATGGCGGCCAACTATTTCCAAGTTGGGCATCCATCTTTTCTCTGTACATATTCAAACCTTAATAGAAGACAAGACAGGGGCAAAATAAGGATTCAAAGTTTGGGAGTCGATTTCTTTTGTTTTTGGGTCTGAATATCACACCATATCCCAAATGATCACTCAGCTAAGCCACACAATTTTGGTTAGTACAATCTAGAGGCTAAACGCTCCAAAAAAATCTAACATGGTATCAGAACTAAGCAAGTGAGTGGCCTCATAATGAGTGGTTGAGTCTCAGTCAAGTCAATTTCTCACATGCATTCCTAATTCATACACGTATCTCCATGTTCTACCGGACAGTCCAGTGTATTTGTTAGCGGTCAAAGAAGAGTTCATTGCTTATCACCCCGGATATGATTATTTGGAGCATTGTTTTATCTATCTGTAAGGGAATAAGATAATCCCATTCCTCCCCAAATTCATATCTTATCCCCCTTCTATATTTCTCTTTTGTTACGCAAATGACATTATTTATTACAAAAATGTTATCACTAATTACAAGAATGTCATACGTTTATTTATATCTATCATATCATATTTTCTCAAAAAACAGACAAACAAAACCTCTATAACAATTCACCCATCTACAATAAATCAACTATTATACTATATCCACCATATCATTTCTAAATTTTAACCGCTAACAAACAAACTGATACTGTAAAAAATAGTTAACAAATATTACTATAGTTTGAAACTTTTTAGGTATTATATTAGCTCATATGGAACCAATCTATCTTTCATTTCCCTCCCGCCAGTCCATAGTCTGATCGAACGTATAAGCTGGTCCGAAAATTTTAAGTCACTAGATGAAGTAATATTATCGTTGATAGGAATATTGAAGTTGACGGTAAGACAATGACCCAGTGTCCGTCTTGTGAAAGATGCTCACACCACACATTTGATGAGGGGATAAAGCTTTGGTTTTCTTTGAATACACCCATGGGGCACGCATGAAGTCAATAGTACCTTTCATATTTTTGGCTTCATGGGAAAAATAATTTCCTCTAGACCAAGAACCAGTCAATTCATCTCCCCTCAGGAACCTTCTGCTAATCCTCTTTCTTTGGGCTTCACATATTCAGCATCACTGGATATTTTTATTTTTGGTAATTTCCCAAGGAACTAAGATTTTTTTACAATGTTTTTTCTCTTATTTTCTTGGATAAGAACAAGGATAAGAAGTTCAAAAAATCCCAAATGATTGGTTCCGGGGAAGGAAAGATGATGACTAAGGGACCAAGCTCATGAAGTGAAATTCTATCAGAATTAATCGCCGGGGTCATTGAAGATTTGTCCGATTATTAACTTTAGGGTTCTGAAGATTAATTGACAAAAAAATAGTCAATGGGTCTAATTTCAGCTCTATCAAATTTAAATATCAGAATAGCAGATAGAGTCATGATTCAATGGGTCACGTCCACTTACTTTTTTTATTTGCTGATTTTTAATTTTTACAATGTATTTGATTGGCATAATAGAAAGTAGGTATATTTATAAACGATTTATACTCAGTGCTTTCAACAAATATCCACTCCACATGCTACTCTGCTTTTACCGTGTGCACGATAACTGATACACCAAAGGTGCGTTCTTTTTGATCCTCTCGTACTAGAGAAATATCCTCTCAATGCTCTAACGCCCATACCGAATAGAGACCAATTTATCTCGGGACGTTTTTAAAATCGGTCGAATACCTTAACTGAAAAAAGAAGTCCAAAAGATGTTGGTGGAGTTTGATTAGATTGAAACTTCGTTACAACCACCACATAAATTTTATAAAATATGGACTAGACTTTTGGCAGAGACGAAGAAAAAAAGGGCTTGGGGCCTATGACTTTTTGGCAATCCCCACTCAGCATGGCAAATTGTCACATATTTTATGGGACATCGTGATTTCATCAAACCTTTTCCCCCATTCCACAAGCCACTTTGAAATAATTTGGCCCAACTTTTTCTTTGCTTTATTTTTTTTTTATGTTTATTAGTTTTATATTATAATTTTATGAACTATTATGAAAAAAAATTTAAAAAAATTCTTAACGGCAAAAATAATTACCGTAGACAAATATTTTTAAATTACTTTTATTTCTTTGAACCTATTAAAAATTATTTTTTTCATATATATATTTTAAAAAATGCAGGTTTTCCAACAATACATTTTGGATTCAATGTTCTTTATGAGTTTTTTTTTCTTTTGACAAAACAATGTTCTTTGTTGTTTGTATCATTGTCATCTACCGACTACCATGCTAACCCGAGGATTATCCTTTGAAAAATATAAATTACACTGACATCCCTTAGGGTTTCTAGTAAATACATTGACATTTCCTAGAGTTTGACAAATTACTCTGACCTCTTTTATTTTTCAAACTATTATATACAGTTATCTCTCATATTATCAAAAATCAGTCAAACGCCGTTAGTCAAACTATTGCAAGTTTGAGATTTTCTTTTTGCAAAACGATCTGCAATATAATATTTCTCAAATCAAAACTTGGATAGATCGTGAAAACTTTGTCTAAGTTTTGATTTTTAAAAAAATCTAAAAAAATTCAGCATATGTTATTTCGAATGTGGTAGGAATTATGTTGCAATTAGTTTGCCAAACAAAATCTTGGACATGAAATTTAAAAAATTTAACCAACGACAACTACATAACAATTTCAAAAATAAGGGAAGTTAGAATAATTTCTTTAATCATAGAGGGTCAATGCATTTGTCAAAAATTTCAGTGGAGGTCACATTAATTTACCCCCAAAAAAGTTGAAAACAAACAAGAAACACAGAGATATTCTAAGCCTTGAAGATGGAATGAGAGAATATGATGTTTATTGTGCATAACAGGATGTGCTACGTGCTAAAAATGATATCGTTTTAGCGCACAAAACAGGAAATTATCCGGTCAGTGTCTAACTGTTCGATCAGTATTTTGTGCGTCAAAACGACGTCGTTTTGACACACAACACACTTTATCGTGCGCAATGAGCAACGGGACCCTAAAGTCCCTTGAAGATGCCAAAGCTGGCCTAGCATAGTCTTCCTTTGTAGGTATTCACTTTTTTCTCTGTTAAACACATGGGCCTTGTTGCTAGAATATTCCATCTGAGCAAAACTGTTCCATACAAGGGTTGATGGCATTTTGGCATCTGGTGCGACATTGGCTCAATTTTCTGTACTTCTCTTCATATGCACATTGGTTGGTGATGGTGATTCCAAGATCTTTTATTGGGCTGACTAGCTAAACACTTGTCTGCACTAATTAATATTCCAAGGCATATATTCTACTGCCTATGTCCCAAGCATCCTATCCATTTACATATAGCTTAGTTGTATGCACACCAGTTCTATTTGAAAACTATTTCTCAATAAAAAGTGACCCCATTTGGATATCCCATAATCTGTTTCTAATTTCCTAATGTTGTGTCACAGATACATTTCTAACCACTAGTCTGACATTCCAATTAAGCTGTGCTGCTAACTGTGAGGCCGAATGTTCAGAAAGAAAAGTCTCGATGGACATTTGGATGGATGGTAAAAAGTTCCACATCGTTTGATAGATGTAACTTCAGTGCTATATATTTAATAGATCATAGTCATACATTGTGTAAGGTTTTTTTAAAGTTGCGAAGGTCGTCAAAACCCAACGAAACTTCACAGTTAAGCGTACTCATCATATACTAATGCAAGAAATGAGCGACTTACTAAAAAATCCATGAGATTTGAGAGATCAAAACAGATAATATTGTACAAATCAAGAGCGAGTCATTACTTACAGTTAGGGTACTTAGAAATTTCACAAATGGGATTAATATTGGAAGATCCTTCAAATCTTCGAGGTGCCACAATACTAGTTTATTTCCTACATAACAAAATCTATGTTAGGTAGTCTCTATATGTTTTATGAACATTCACATAGTGTTCTTCATAAGATATGCAGTATATAAACATGCAAGTTTACAATGAATCAAACCATTGTTTGGAGTTAAAGGTCGCGAAGGCTTCTTCATAAGATAGCGACAGCGACGAACAACTCAATTACTATTATTGAGAATAAAACAAAATTTAGGGGTGTTTGGAGGAAAACTCAAGTAGGCATTAGGCTTAGCTTTCAAATCACCCACCCACATG
Source organism: Arctostaphylos glauca (assembly GCA_019985065.2). Taxonomy (NCBI): domain Eukaryota; kingdom Viridiplantae; phylum Streptophyta; class Magnoliopsida; order Ericales; family Ericaceae; genus Arctostaphylos; species Arctostaphylos glauca. Next base: position 3,470,810 of record JAHSPW020000008.1, read on the forward strand.
TAGGGGTGTTTGGAGAAAAACTCAAGTGGGGTGTTTGGAGAGAATTTTAATTGGAATCAACATCTTTATATTATTGCTTTTGTGGCCAAACTGGAACATGTCATGGAAACACACGGAATTAACATCTTTTTAGTGGCATCTTGCGTACTGAAGCTTTGTGCGTTGGCTTTTAAATTCTCAACCACCCATCTCGGAACGGGACTCAGGGCATATTATGTGCGTCAAAATGATATCATTTTGATGCACAAAAAATTAGACGAACGTTGTTCGAATGTTGCCTGATTGTTTGCACAATTTTTGGATCAAAACGACGTAATTTTATCACACGGCACGCTCTGCTGTACGCATTAATGCACGGCATGACCTAAGTCTCCTCATCTCACCCTAAAAATAGAACAGATGAGTTCCTACAATTTTTAGGAGGGGTCTTCTCTAAGCACCATATAGCTACGGGGATGGATTTTAAGATTTATAGGCATTGGAGTCAATGTTTATAACATGTATAATTTTGTAAGGAAATATATATCATATGCGGAGGGACAAATTTATCAAAATATTCAAAAAATATATATATCCTAAGGAAATTTTCTAATGCTACTACGTAGACCCGCGCCATGCATAGCTATGTATAGAGTATTCCACCTCATTAACGTCGGGTACAAAATATTTATTTTATTATGTGCTTTGAGCGTTAAAAATTAAACATGTTAATTCTAAGTTGGGAGCCCATAAGGATTTGGGAGTCTGCAGGACGTGTTGTGTGTCAAAACGATGTTGTTTTAGTGCACAAAACTCCGCTTGGACAATTAGAGCAGAGTTCAGATAGTAGTTTTGCGAGAAAACGATATCGTTTTGCTGCATAACACGTCTGCTATGCAACGGGCTCCCTTTTCTGACCCATAGGTCTAACAAAAAGGCACTACATTTTACAAAATAAGTATTCGATAAGGTTTACAAAATACATTGTTTAGATGGTAATGATGGTATTTCGAAGAGTGCTATTGAGTTGTACTATAACTCTGTAGTGCATTTAGTGTGTAGTTGTCCGGATCGACATTAGAGTTGGGTTGAACAGAAGCCCAACATAGCTCACGAGACCTCGCACAACCAGCCTAGCTTATGGGCGTGCGTCATTTAGGTTGGGCCAAGTTAGGACCCAACAGGTCAATTGAGCCACATGGTTGTAACCCATTTTCAATTGGCATCCAGGTGTCTCGGTCTCTACACATGTCATCCGAGCTAGAGCTCAATACGTCATTCATGATGTTAGGTCATATACAGTTATTTCTAAGGTCATTTGGGAGTGTGCTCCGCACATTCATGCTGCCTTCGAGTCCAAATCAGGCTCAAATATATAAAAGGTGCTCTCATGTAAAAAGTATGGTACAGTACTCTCTCTGTCTCTTCTACAGTACTTTCCTTTGCCTTTTTTTTAACCTAGCAACAGAGTACTTTTTATCTAACATTTATTGAAAAGCACTAACTGGTATGACTTTTGCAGTATTAGGAAACTTAGAAGAATTATGAATCGAAACTCAACCTAGACGACTTCTATTAAAAGACTTCATACCGCGCGTTACAGAGAGTCCGTGTCAGTGGCGGACCCAGAATTAAAATTTGGGGGTGGCGCCAAATTAAGTCGTCACTCCTTAGTATTCATTCATTATCACAATTTGTCTCAATTCCTTCTTATTGTGTAGATTTATTAATTAACTTGCATAATAAAAAATTATTTGATGGTTCACGGGCATTGCAACGAAATGCACATATATTTTTTTCACCACATATGGTATGAGTATAAATTTTATATAAATATGTGATAAAAAAGGGGACTAGAAACACTCGAGGTGGTGTTTCGGAAGCACTGAATGAAGTTTCCTAAACAAAAAATATTTTCACATTAAAAAATAATCATTTTTCTTCCAAAATGGGGGTGGCACCAGCCACCTCCCCCCTCCACTATGGTCCGCCCCTGGTCCGTGTCTAGATGGAAGTGTAAGTTTAGCTAACTTGGAGTCACGATCATACCTATATATTCCTTCTCAAAATTAGAGCTATCCTTATTCACATAACTCATTAGGAAATCTTATCTTTATTTTTGCTTTCAGTGGATAAAAAGAGAAGTTATGGGATCTTATCCAAGTTCGGGTTTCGTCCACTTACGTGACTCAAATAATAGGAACTCCAAATCATACAACTGACCCACATGAGTACCACCAAGAATAATACAAAAGCATGCATCTGCATTCCTCAATCAAGTTGTGAAAAAAGTTGAAAATAAAGCTTCAGACTGACTGTTGCTTTGCATTAGGTTTACATTTGATTATTGAATTATTTTTTAAATAAACAATAAAAAAGGCAAAAGGAAGTAATTTTAAATGTTCATGTAGAGTTTGAATCGTGTTGAACGTCACTTTGGACCAACCCGAGTGTGTCCCTCGCCTTATCTACAAAATACTGAAGTTAGCGCTGATCAGACGTGGATATCCGAAAGTCACTCTGACGTTCAAGTTAGTCACTGATAGAAAAAGGAAACCTACTCTAGCCAGAGTGAGTATTCCGCGTGTATATGAGAATGGAGTGTCTTGGTACTATTTATAGAGGGATCTGTCAGGACATGGATTATATAGTGCATGGAATGTCACATTGAGGGTCACACGTTATGACGCTATCGTCACGTGTCTCACGCTTGTGAATCGAGTGCTACCCAGCCACGTCTGATGACTATAACGTCTCGATGTCTCTTTCGGTAACTGCGTGTAACGTGCGCAACACGCCTCACTCACATCATGTTGAGCCCTATGCTCACGATGGCATGATAGAGTAGCATTTCTCGGAAATAACCCCATGAAGCTTCCCAATACCGACCACATGAGGAGGCTCGGCTCAGTTGGTGATTGTGCACCCGGTAGGGTTTCGGCATGAGTGGACTTGTCAAGTTCTATTATCAACTGGCCTAGACTCAATCCAATCCTTTCCCAAGTTGGGATGGGCCGAGTAAATAAAAAATGACATATCCCCAAACTTATTTGTATCCGGCCTACTATAATTTGAATTAATTAATATGTACTCCAAGGTGCAATTATATAATCCATTCGATATGGTATTAAGGGAATGCTGGTGTCAAACATGCCCATGATCTATTAATGACTATTATGAATCTAGCAAGTAATAACCTAAATTTATTTTAAAATCATTCCACATGATGATGGACATTTTCTTCCTTACTACAACAAGTTATTGATTTTTTTGCGCATAAGTTAGTCTGATAATCAATTTGTCAAATATATAATTTTCCATTATCCTTTCATTGAAATCTAATCATCTATAAATCAAATGAAATATTTTTTATGCATACGTACATCAACCCTGTTTGTTTAATTGGATATAATATCATATTGAATTATATATATTTAAATTTGTCAATTTTTTTATGATTTGAATAGAGTATGTATCAGAAATATAATCCCGCAAAGTGTTGAAAAATTAATACCATGGGATTATGACAATGTTGAGCCCTTGGCTATTAACGCGATGAGATTGCATAGTGTTTGTGTGATTGTATGTCGGTTTATTATTAATCATGTGATACAAACAGCTCATATCGTTTTTCTCAAAGTTTTGGTATCGGGCGTCAAATAGGTTATATTTGTAAATCTATCAAGTAGTCTTTAGATCTTTATGATTATATATTTATGTGAAATTCATACACAAAAATAAATATACAAACATTTGTGCGGCTGTAATGCCCTAGGGCCAGCGGTCTGCAGAGAATATATCGGCTTTATTCGAACGTAGATTCGTCAAACGGACTATCATACCGCATCAAAACTCCCGGGCCGAGGGAGAGCCCACCAAGCGGCCCATATTGCAAAAATGACTAATGCTTTGAGGCCCCATAACACTTTTCCCGCTCGAATTCGAAAACATTTCGGACCAAATCAGGTACAACAGAGGAGAGAGAGAGAGAGAGAGAGAGGGAGAGAGGGAGAGAGTGAGAGAGAGCAGTGGATACTGGATACATCTGCAATGGCTATCGACACCGATAACGAAGAAGAGAAGCGATTGATGCAGAAGATCGCTAAGATTTTGGACGAAACCCGAGGGTCAAACGCCACACACATCCGTAAGCTCAAGGACCTCTCCGCCCTCCGATCGTCGTCATCCCCGATCCAATTCTTCTCGGCATTCTCCAAAACCCTAACCCCTCTCTTCAACTTCCAACGCCGAATAGCCTCCGCCGAGCGCATTGTCAGGTTCGTTGCCATCTTCGCCGTTACTCCTGACGCGAAAAATGCTTCCCTTTCCGATTCCTTCCTGGAGGCTTTCTTGCGGTTCCTCCTCGGTGCTGCCACCGCCGCCAATAGAACGGCGAGGTTTCGGACGTGTCAGATAATCTCCGAGGTAATATTTTGGTCGAATCTATGTTGGTCGCGGAGAATTATGAACTAAGTTCAAATTTTGAATATGTAAGTCTTCAAATTTTGAATATGTAAGTTGTGTGTAGTTACGATTTGCTAGGGATAAACAGATTATTGGAAATTTCGAGTTTTCAATTTGTTTCTATGTCAGGGGCCGAAATGACGGTAACTTAAAGTTTGTATTTGCTCAAATTTTTTTCCTGCTATATTGCCAGCCTTCGAAGAATTGGGCCCACTATGCCTACTGTCTTTCTGTTTTACTTCGTTCTTCTTTTCAAAATGAATTGCGGAAATATGGGCAAATTAATTCTTTAAATTTCGTATGTAGATCATAATGCGATTGCCAGATGATGCAGAAGTCAGCACTGAAGTCTGGGATGAAGTGATAGAGTGCATGAAGTTGCGGGCTGGTGATAAGGTCCCTGTTATTCGTACATTTGCAGTCAGATCTCTTTCTCGCTTTGTAAATGATTCTGAGAATGTTGACATCCTTGACTTATTCCTTGAGATGCTGTCTCTAGAGCAGAACGCGGTGAGCTTTCCATTCGGTTGCAACTAGATCTTCAGATTCTTTCTCACATTTGGTAAATTATGATTTACTTCTTTTGCTTTCAATAAACAAGAGTGGATTATGATTGTCTGGCTATTAGAAACATAAGAGTTTGCTAATTTTGTGGATAATATGAATTGAACTCCTGAAACTCCTGAATTATCCAAAGAACATTCCATCAACTGCTTTTACCATGCCTAAAGAAGGGCACGTTATGATTCCTTCTACAAACAAAGTATTGCATTGCAAAACTTGGGGATATCGCAAATTAAAGGTCAATTGATGTATCGGGCTTATTGCTTTGCATACATTTAAGTGGAGCACAATTGGTTGAGTTCCCTGTTGTGCGTGCATGTAGGAGGTTCGTAAGGCAATTGTACTATCTTTGCCCCCTTTAAAAGCTACTTCAACACCAATCATCAATTGCACATTGGATGTGTCTGAGTCTGTTCGCAAAGCAGCATATTGTGTTTTGGCTAATAAATTTCCTCTTCAAAGTCTCAGGTATGTTGATGTCGTAATCCCACAGCTATTGCTTAACGTCATATATTTCTTTATACATTTACAGAAACATTGTCTTGGTGTTGCATTTGATACCTTTTGGAGCATCACCTTAAGATGGATATGGAGCTTCAAAAAGTTTGTATCATACCAGTTAAGTTCCAAATTTAGCAGTAGATAATAAGTTTTGGGAGGAGATAACCAAATCTTGCAGCGAAATGCAATTGGCACCTTGAATTTGTAGTTAGAGAACTGATTCCATGTTATACGAGGCTTCAGATGGCTTATAAGGTAATTGGCTGCTCTAGTTTGGGATATTACCAACTATTTGATCCAATGTTGCATGTTTTTGCATGCATTTTTTTTTGGTTAGCATCAAGCTCCGGACAGTTATTCTCCAGAGAGGACTTGCTGATCGGTCTGCAGCTGTGACGAAGGAGTGTCTAAAACTACTGAAAGAAGATTGGCTTGTGAAATGTTGCAATGAAGATCCCATTCAGCTCCTCAAGTTCCTTGATGTTGAAACCTATGAATCAGTTGGAGAATCGGTAATGAGGGCTCTTTTAAATGCTGGGTTGGTGAAAGTACAAGATTGTCAAAGTATCCGACAAATTATTATACATAGCGACACTACAACTCAAGGTTTGTATAGGTTATGGGCCTTATGGCTAATTTTTTCTTGCCCTTTGAAATGCATACTAAGGCTTTCTTCACATAATTTTACTATCCTACATCTCTCGCAACTCTCCAGTTTGTGATTCACTTGGGAAGGCTCAATGATTTCGTTCCATTCCATGTTAACTGCTTTGAAGTGAAATACAAACATTTGTGTTATTCACATCATAAATATTTGTGTTTTTCTGCCATAAATACTTATTTGATCAGCAATGCTGTTTATAAATCCTTCATATTGGACACTTGGAATACTGGTCTTTGCTACTATTAGTTTTCGTCTCTCCATCTATGGCTGTATTCTTTTTCATTTTTGCTGTTGGTGCTTTCCCCTTTTCTTAGGTTAAAGAGTCACCTTTCTTGGCAAGGTTTGTAAGTTTCCCAGCTATAATCTAAGTGACTTTTCCATTATGTTAGGACACAACACCCAAAGCATCCAGCTAATGGAGCCAGAAGTTGCACTGTATTGGAGAATTGTTTGTATGCATTTGCAAACAGAAGCACAAGTAAGTAGTTGTGATATGTTTATTATGTCATATATTTAAGCCAAAATATCGACTGTGCATTGATGGTCTGTACACCTTTCTGTGGAACTTTAACTGATGTTGGATGATTGCGTGTCTTAATTTTCCTTCTATCTATCTTTTCGATTTTGGCTTGTTGACTTTCAAACTCTTGCACAAATGGAAGTAGTCATATCATCATGTCCTGATATGAGGAAGATGTATTAAGTGTAATACGTTCAGTGTATTGGGGCCTGGGGGTAAACATTGTAAAATACATAAGGTTTTTAGTGTTCTCCTTGTGATGTACTTTTCTATTAAAATTCTGCTAACTATGGAGTTACACCAAGAGGGTGACAGACATGCTGGTAAGAGCATGTGCCATGTATTAGGGGCTAGATGACATCCTACAATGCTCTTAACCAAGGGCAGACAATAATTGCCCCCTATGCTGCAAATCCAAATTTCTCTCCATCCACCATGAGGCGGTTTCTACTATTTTGAAAGGTAGCACTGAAGATCCTGTCTAGATCAACATTGTTACCTACGAGAGTGATCCTTGAAGATGGTTTCATATTATTCTATGATAGATAGTGAAGTTGATTCTGCTATTTCTGAGATAGAGCCTGCCCAATACAATGGTCTTGACGCGAAAGTATGGACAGGATTTCTACTTCCTAGTTTATTTTCACCCAATTAATGTTCCTTGAATGCATTTATTAATTGCTCAAAAATAAATATGAACCTCTAGGCCCTCAATTTAGATTTTTTAACCGTTTGGAGATATTGATATTTCCTAGCGTGTACTTTTTCTTGTTTGAAAATATTCTCGGGTTGGAACTTGGTAAACCCAAATGCATTTTAATCAGCAAATTGAGTTTTGTTGGAGCAAATGTGGGTGTATATGTCAACGTCTTGCATTTACTATTTCTCCATCGCAGCTGACACTTTTGAGTTTCTAACAAAAGTATTTTAGAGGGGGGAGCTAATATCATGTGTATTCAGACAAATGTTTTGAAGGGCTTCAAATCGCTTTCCCCCCACGCAGTAAAAGAGACACTCTTATTCAATGCATGCTGTTTCTGCTGTGTGCGGACTATTGAACGGCATATGCCATAAATCATACCTGTGCTCTACGATCCAAGTTCAAAGTAACCCAGAGTGCACTACAGCAAATTGTACACTGAAGAAGCATTCTTCAATTCATAGAAATAAGGATTTTTATGTGCATGTCTTCCTTGGGAATTCATTTTATGTTATATTGCTATGTGTGGTTAGCTATGCAAATTGTTCTACTGGTCTATTTGATTAAAGCAAAAATCTATTTGACTGTGATCATGGAGCACATTGTCTTTCGCTTCATATCTGTATGCATTTGAGGCCACAATGTTAACTTGATTTTGCTTGTCAAGTCATATTTAACAATCTCAACAGCCCACACTTAAACATAGGCAAAAGGTTCTGATGCTGCTGCAATGATGGGCACTGAAGCAGCAGTATATGCTGCAGAAGCTTCAGACAGGCACGATCTTTTGGATAGAGTTCTTCCTGCAACCATTTTAGAGTACATAGAATTGGTTAAAGCTCATCTTAATGCTGGTGTGTAAAATTTCTTGTGCTTGACATTTGTTGTTTTATTTAGTATGGACCGTAATACAACAGATTATTACAGGACCAAATTACCGATTCGTATCTCGGCAACTACTGTTACTTGGCGCAATGCTCGATTTCTCTGACTCTACAAACAGGAAAGTCGCTAGTTCATTCCTGCAGGAGTTATTGCACAGGCCTCTAGAGTATGAAGCAGATGAAGATGGAAATAAGGTTGTAATAGGAGATGGCATCAATGTTGGTGGAGACAGAGATTGGGCTGATGCAGTGTCACAACTAGCAAAAAGAGTGCATTCTGCTTCAGGAGAATTTGAAGAAGTTGTTCTAGGGGTTTTACAGGGCCTTGTCCTACCTTGCAGAGAAAGAACTGCAGACTTCATGCAGTGGATGCACTGCCTTGCCGTAACCGGTCTCCTTTTGGAAAGTGCAAAGTCTTTGCGCTGGATGCAGGGGAAGTCTATTGAACCACAAGAGATATTGCAGTCTTTAATACTTCCAGGGGTATCTACCAGTTTAAAGTTTGCTGCGTTATATTCGTTATGCTCATTTCCCCTTTTGTTTTTCTATTTCACTCTCAAAGTGGACAACAAAAATGATAGGGAGGGAGGGAGTAGTATGTACTGTTTCATTCTCAAGTCTTTATACTCAATTGGAAGTCTTTAATGTTTACTTGAACAACGCAGGTGAAGCATGTCCACTTAGACGTTCAAAGGGTCGCCACAAGGTGTCTTGGTCTTTATGGATTGCTAGAGAGAAAGCCAAGTGACGAGCTAGTAAAACAGTTGAGGGTTTCTTTTGTCAAGGGACCATCGCCTATCAGTGTGATGGCTTGTAAGGCATTGTCTGATCTTGCATTGTGGCATGGTCCTCAGGAAGTTGACAGAGCCTTGGGGATGGATCTCTCATCCCAACTTAGGAATGGTGCGACAACTTTTTGTCCTGTTGAAATATCTGATGCAAACGAGGATTTGAATATTGAATTGCTTGATCTGTTATTTGCTGGATTTGACAAGGGTGACGGGGGCAAATACGAAGATGCAGATGAGAACGAGTCGGTCCAATCTGTTGTTGGAGAGGGTTTTGCCAAGATTCTTCTCCTAAGTGAAAACTACCCAAGCATATCTGCTTCTTCGCAGCCTTTAATTTTGGCCAAGCTCATCGGCCTTTATTTTAGTGATGAAACTAAAGAACTGCAGAGGTAGATGCTTTTTCTTTCCCAATGTTTTCAAAGTCATTTTCGAGGCTCACCTTGAGGCAAAGCCCACCATGCATGAATGCTTTTGGGCATATATCTTGGGACGCTGAACCACAAAAGCGATTGGCTCGGAAATGCAGGTGTATTGAGTCGTACGTCTTTTATGCTTTTTGCGCCTAGACAATAATGGCGAAGTCCTCAGAGGAGGGAAGGGAGAATTAGGAAGTTATTTTTTGAGTTTAAGTTATCGAACTTTATCGCATGTTTTTTATTTATAGGCTTATAGCTTAGAATGCTTCTAAAAATACTAATGCACTATGTTTTTATGCCTTATTATGTCTTTTTATAATTTGTTTAATTAATTGAATTTCTTATAACTACAAAAGAACTCCAAACACTTGTGCCTCGAAGCCTATGTCTCGCCTCATGCGAGGTGAAGGGCCTCACCTTGCGAAAACATTGTTTTTGCAATTATCTGTATCAATGTTTGTTTGAATAGAAAACTAACTACTTATCCCTTTTACTTTACCAGGTTGAAACAGTGCTTGTCTGTATTCTTTGAGCATTACCCATCCCTCTCGATTACTCACAAGGCAAGTAAAGCATAGCTGAAAACGTGTCATACACATTTGTCTATATTTGTGTGGCGCTTGGATTATTTTCACATTTTAATTCCACTGATTTTGGTGTTCATGCAGAGATGTTTATCCAAAGCTTTTATACCAGTTATGCGTTCGATGTGGCCAGGCATCAATGGAAATTCTGGGGGGTCTTCATTGATGATTTCCAACATGCGTAAACGTGCTGTCCAGGCTTCACGTATCATGCTGCAGATGATGGAGGCTCCTTTATATGCAAAAGAGATAGAAACAGTGGACGTAAATTGTGGTAAAGACTTGCCGGGAACCCCTGATGGTTCAGTGCATCCTTCACATGACTTTGAGAATGGGCAGGAAGGCCTGGCGATACGCATAGCCACTGAGGTACTTGATTTTTTGCTATGGAGAATTTCATTATCATACGGCTATAACACCTATGAATGATGGGAAGCTGCTATTCCTTGCTTTCATTCATTGTGCTTTGTTTGGAATTTGTCAAGGGTCATAAGTGAAAATGAACCAAAGTCAAGGAAGCAACAGCAAATGAAAATTAGTTCATCTTTTTTGCAATACCGTTCCTCGTTGGCCCTTAGCAAATTTGAGAAGTAATGTATACAATTTAATGTATTTAAGTACAATATATTATTATTAGTGCCACAAGGAAGAACGTAAATACTAATCTCAACGACATTGATTTTGATGAGACCAGAAGTGGAAAGTAGCATGTACTCGTTTTGGGACACAGGGAGTGTGTTTGGTTATTCATCTGAATCATTTTCTTTTTGAGATTCTATATTTTGGTTGGTTTATATATCTGTAGTGGTTGGAGTGTTTATGAAGCTGTTAACTCATCTCCCAAAATGTCTCATAACTGGTAGAAATGAATTATTGAAACTCATGCAATTCCATAAAGAGACAAGAAAAACAAAAAGTCAAAGAAAAGAGATTTTCTCACGGTTGTTTTGGGTTCCAGATGTAGATTGAACTTGTCGGGATTCCAAGTAACATTTCACAATTTGTTCCTCGACCCATAGTTCGCACAATTTGATCAAATGCTGCATGTGTGCTAATTATACAGACTTGTTGCTAATTGTTCTCCTCATTGTTCTTAAGATTGCAAATTTCCACATGAAGAAGAAAGCGGCTGAGAGATCATATGTTTCAGCACTATGCAGAATACTTATCCTGCTTCATTTCCGGTCGTCCGAACAAGGGGCAATAAAGTTGACGAGGAGGCTCTTGAATCGTGTGGCTGAGACTGTTACAGCGGAGAAGGACCTTGTTAAGGAGTTGAAGCGGACGGCTGAACGTCTCAAGGCAATGGATGAGCATCCAGATCAGGATTTATCAATGGAGGAAGCTAATGATATTTTAGGTAAATCCTTCTCTTATTTAACACATAAGATGCAAACAGAATTTTCTTGGTGGAATACTGTTCTTGCACATATAGCAAGTTGTTCCATGTGTTCATTAAACAGTGAGTCGAAACGTAAGAACTTTAGTATCTGATATGATAAAACTAATGTTTTGATTTTGTTCATGGCATCAAACTAGAAGATACAATATCACAATTAGAAACGAAAACACACACACACACGTGTATATGTACATAATGTAGTTTACCTTTTCGGCTCAAACTCTCTTATCATCATTTACGAGATCAAATTCACAAAAAGTGGCTCAGACTCGGTTGATTCTGATTTTGTTTTTCTCTTTCCGGGGAAATCTAACTCAAGCAGTTTCATGATAGTTTGGTTGTTCATGGAAGTTCTTAAAGAAAAATTTCCAACAGGGTTTGGAACAATCATAAACACACGAAGTCAAAATACCCTTTTAGACTTAGTCTAGTCTTTCTCATTCCAAAAAAATTGTCTCTCAGTTTGCCGTCCAGAAAATAGTTTTAACTATGCTCTCTGCATATAAATGGACCGTGGTATGATATAGGTGGACGTTTTTATCAAATCCCGCAATGACAAAAGCCAAGATCCATGGACAGCAAAAAGACCAAAATTTTCACCATTTTCCTTTGTTTACCGGGTATAATAGTTTGACTATTGTGATTGTCTTCTGCACAATTATCATACAGTATTTGTGGTTCTTTCCTTTTTCCCCATCTACAATTTTTATTTTCTCAGTGTTGATCTCCTTTTAACCCTCCATGCATGTTATAGGGAGGTTGGAGCTAGACCTTGACGTCAACCTGAATGACTCCACGGAAATGCCACCAACACCAGCACCACGGTCGACAAAGCCAAGCCGCCCTAGGAGAAGAGCAAGGCAACAAGAAGAATCTTCCTCCTCGGAAGACGACAGTAACTCAAATTGTTCGGTTGTTCCTGCTACCAATCCTGGTGTTATGAGCACCAGGTCACAACGGGCAAGTAAGACCGCAGCTCTAAGTAAGTTGATGACCACTTCCAGTAGAGGTGTGACACTGAATGAACATATAGACGAGGAAGAGGAAGAAGATGGCTCGGAGGTGACATCCGACGAGGATTCTGATGAATCAGATCAGTCTTAGTGAGTCATTTGGTTGTTGTCATTTGATAAGAACATTGTCTTTATAACACTGTACTTTTCCTCTTGTAATATGATTGTTTCTATGAGCATGTGTTAACAAAAGGGAAAATTACGAATCAGTGGTACTGGCCCAAAATAATCCCCACATTCATGGTGCCGACTTTCAAATATAAATTTTCACAAATTTGGGATATATTGTTTTGGCTATCACATGGAACGAGATATCGGGCAGTGGCTCGATCATGTCAGATTCTTCACAAGTGTCCGTGGCATCAGTTTGTTCAAGTATTGGAGACTCTTCAACCATAAACAACTGGGGTCGTTGACAGCGGTGGCCGGAAATGAACTTCTCGTCATAATAGTAGCACAACCCTTTTTCGCGGCATTTTCATGCCTCTTGATTGGTAATGCGCTGAACAAAAATCAAAGTGGTGGTTGGAGCGTGACTTATCTTTTGTACGGGTGGAGGGCCTAAGACTCCAGCTGCATTATTCAGAGCAGATTTCGGTGTCACTATGGCCACCTAAGTATGAAAGGGACTAATCCCTCTTCTCCGTAAAGAGTTGCGCTCTTCGATTAACCGAGTCACACCAATGGTGTCGGCCAAGGTACGCTATTGTTTAATTTTGATGTCCATGTGTATGTCGTCTTAGAGACCTGCTATGAAACACTCAATTTAGGTTACCCATCAACCCGATAAGAGAGCATCTCGAAAGCTTCTTGATAGGCAGCAACTGTAGAGTTTTGTTTGAGGGGTCAAGGCTTCCGAGGGATCTTTGTAGTTGGTTGGACCGAAGCAGAGCAACACGACTTTGGTTTGATTGTCCCAAGTTAAGGGACCCTTGAACTTGGTCAACCATCGAAGCCATTGTAGAGCTATGCCTACTAGGTGGAAGGATGCAAGTTGAACATGCTGATCATGAGCAATACTTTGGAAGTCGAAGTACTGCTCGATCGTTTCTGCTAAATTTCGGAAATAAGAGTTTTAGGGTTGTGTGGTTTTGGCTAGGAGTGGTCTTGGTACTATTGATAAGTGAATGGGTTTTCTGGTAAGGGAGGCTGATTGTGAGATGTTTCGGCTTGAGCAAAGGGATTGTCCATAGGGGGTGTGTTATGTGAGACTCGCAAAGCTTGGAGCTCTGTTAAAACGGTTTGGAGGTATCATGGATTTGGTTGAAGCTGGACTCACGGCGAGCTATGATTTCTTTGACTTCATTAGGAAACTCAGCATTACTTTTGCCCCGGGTTTCCATAGAACCTGGCTCCAATACCAAATAGTATGAAATTTTTGTGAGAATGATTGATGAGTAGCAAAGAAGAAGAAGACTGAAGGTTAGAAAAGAAGAAGTTTGGAAATGTAAATATTTGATACCTTTATTCCAATAGTTCTTAGGCAATTTATATGCCAAATGATAACACATGTACTACAAAAGATAGCGACTAGAAACGAGATAAACATTGGGATCAATAATGCATGAAATGTGGAGGCAGTATACAACCATTTATTGAAACAACCTACAACTAAGTTCTATTCTCAAGACATTAGTTCTTATTCTCATGGCAACAGTGAACGCATCACTGTGGTCGTAAATAATAAACCCTGTAAAGACCTCTAACAAACAGACCTTTGGATTGATCGGGGATCCGCCTTTACGTCAAATCATCACTGCACAGTTGGCACAAAAAATATAAAATAGGAAAAATTTTAATGCACATTTTACATGCCAAACACTTTGTTTCATATTTCTATACATTATTCACGAAAATCAATGTGCTATCATGTTATTATTTGTGGCTTTTTGATTGGTGTTAGTATTTTTTTTCCCCTTTCTTTTCAAGTGCAAACCTTAGCAAATTCAATACTCAACTAAAGGTGCAAAGGTTTATTTAAAAGAAGGCTACCAATTGAGAAATCGAGAAGACTCTGTTGGTAGTCTTCTTTTAAATGAAGATGCTCAGATGTATCGCAAGTGAAGATTCTTATTTTGTAATTCAAATTCATAATAATAAAGTCACTTTGAAATAATTTTACTTTTACGATCTTTTCGATAAACTCACGTTCAAATAACTTTACGAGTATGGCCGTGCTGTATTTCAAAGAATAATTGTACATAAGAAAATTGGGGGTGGGCTACCCCTTACAAGTTGTACCTAATCATTATAGAGCTTGAGAAAAGGATAGAAATAGGCAAAAAAAGACTCCCAAAAATCTCAATCACCACCCACGATTACGACCATTTCAAGTGATGTATGAGGCAGGCAAAATCATGGACCCCATCATATAATATTTCCCCCACTTCTTTTCGGTTATTAGTCAACTTTCCTCTCATTGAAAATTGAAATTAACCCACTTCTCTCATTGGGCATTGGTACTCGACAAGATATATATAAAATTAGGAGAAAATTTTAGTGTAAAAATATGATTTGAGATATTATTCTAATTTTTCTTACTTTTGAAGCTATTTTACTTTCTCTATTGCTAAAATCAGTCAAACGTCATTAGTCAAGATATTAAACTTCAAGTTCGGCTTTTTTTTTTTGGGCAAACACACTGTAACATAATTTCTATCATGCCTGATTTTACTTATGTTGAATTTTTGAGTTCTTTTGAAATTTAAAATTTTTGGGATTTGTTTGAGTTTTAGTTTCAAAAAAATTTGACATAGGTTAATTTAGACGTGTTAGGAATTATATTGAAGTTTATTTTGTAGAAAAAAATCCCAGCATTTGACTAGGAAGTAAGGACTTTTAAATTGTGGGGGTTTCTAATTTTTTAGGTTTTTAACTAGTTTGGGTGAAGTATGTGGAGTTGGCATCTTATTAGCTCCTTTTTGTTTTGTGTTTTAGTATTATTTTGAAAAACAAGGAGGCTGAGTAGCAATACTAGGAAGGTTCATGTTTACCTTCGAAGCTCTCTCCATGGGGTGTTCAACTTATTATAAGGATTTCATAATTTTATCGTTATGATAAATAAAATTTTCTTTGCCGATCAAAGATTATCCCGGACTTGAAGTTTCAGTAGCTTGACTAACGGCGTTTGATTAATTATAAATGGTAGGAGAGAGAAGCTCATAATAGTTTTAAAAGCAAGGAATGTCAGAATAATTTTTTAAATTACAAGGGAGATTAGTATATTTATTAGAAAACTCAGGAGAGATCAGTGTAATTAAATACCCAAAATTCTAATCTCCCACAGGTCAATTAATCTCCGTGTCTGCTGTTTTTTATTGGTTTCACCTGGCTGAAAATCATGTGCTAAATTAGGACAAGTCAACTGCACACTCCTTTTGATTTTACCAAATGTGACTCGGGGGAGACCACCTATCTTAGCATGTTAATTTAGACTTGAATATATAAAATGACTATCTAATGTTCGAGTCTCATGCCGTTGTAGGAAATGGAGCAAAAATTAAATATATGTAGCATTATCTTCGAAAGCAGAGATGACGTTCCTACATACGACTTGAATCCGTGATCAACAAATCATATAGGAGAAATTATAGAGTTGCCCCGAGTTATCCTTTTGACTATGAATTTAAGCGTACATATCTATTGTGACGCACATGACATAACACTTATGTAGTTAACTCGGGAAAAGAGCAACATGAGCGAGTTACTCATACCCGACCAAATTGTGATCCGCATCAAGAGCTACGGATTCAACATGAGCCGAGCACACTAACCAATCCACAGAACAAAATCCTGTAAATAGGGGATTGTGAGTAAGAAGGGGGATTTTCTTGGACTACCGAATAATTTTGGGTATTCTCTATTCTGATTAAGCTATCGAAGGATATTTCGGCAAGAGGTTGAGATGTCTTTGACGGGTGATTACTCGTGCAGATTGAAGTAAGAGATTGAGATAGACCGCCCATACCATCGCTCATTCTAGCTCAAACAAAACTAGTGGAACGTCCCAAATCAAGTGTCCCCACATATAGTATAGTAGTATATTGCTCTAACGGAAGAGGATCCTCAATGACTTGATTGCTCTGTTGGGTTATTTGTGAACTTCTTTTGAACCTGCTTCGATGATTAAAATTATTCATCTTTTAGAACTCGTCGAGAACACGAACTATGTCAGACGCTCACTCAAACCTTGCTATAGACTATGATTGACTAGCCATTATTAGAGCGGTACAAACATAAGAGTGATTGCTGCAGACGCTCGCTTGAATCTTGTCTTCTTGCAAAGTCTGACTATGGTTCACTAGCTATTAGTGGAGCAATAGAAATCGACTTTTTCTTGACGGGTTCGTTGCAGGTCTGAAGTCGTTATAGTCACGTCTAGAAAAACAATTCTATAACCAATCCCCTCCTTCCACTTTTTTTTAGTAGCAAAAAAATTACCTCCACAATAAATTTTTTTTCCCCATCTAGATGACGTGGTCTTTCTGATTACCAAATGACACGTGACAGCCATGTGCTTACTGTGGTTTGGTATAAAATTGTATGTTAGAAAAATGTCACATTATTTATTTTATTAAAAATAATGTACATAAATATTGATCGTGTATAATCCGCGTTGACATTTTCTGGTAGCTAGTCAGCAAACAAGAATAATGTTATTTACAAAAGATTAAAAAAACAACGTGGTTATCGTGCAATTAGAGATCCTATAGTCAAAAGTATTTTTTTTTTTTATAACTGATGTATTCGTTCAGCTTGAAGTATGCCCCACCTGTTATTGATTAATTTAAGGTCTTGAAACTAATGACTGGGCAAACCTTCAACAGTTCTAAGTATGTGATTGTCAATGTTCGATTTCAAAATATTTGAATTTATAGTTTATTTCGATCTCCACTTGGACAAACAAAGGGATTCTATAGTCAAAAGTATTAGCATGTGAAAGAACACGCGGAGGAAAAAAAAGTACATCTTGAAATTTAAAAATATCAAAAAGTTTAAAATATTATTACAGATAAAAATAATTTAAAATAGACAAATTTTTAAATTTTTAATATTTAAAATTTTTTTAGTTTGGTTTTGTTTTTTATTTTTCTGTTGCTCTTTTCACTAATAATTTATAAACATTTAATGCAGGGAAAATAAGCATGTTTTTTATTAATAATTTATAAAATTTTAATGCAAAGAAAATAATTTTTTTAAAAATAAAAATAATATACTAATAAAACTAGGGGTAATTTAAATTAGGATAATCTTATGAGCCTACACTGCATAGGTTTTAATCTCATCAAGATTTTCAAGTTATGTTTTTATCTCATTTTTAGATACTTTGACATTTTTGTCATTACTTTTTAATGTTAGTTTACTTTTTTTTTTTTATCCTTTTTAAGTGAAAACATATAATTCTCAATTTGATAAGTTAAAAAACATCAAAGTAAATTAGGCTTGAAAATTGAAAATAAATATGGTAAAACATATTATGTGAATAAAAAAGACATTCACCGAAAGCTAAAATATACTCATCTGAATCCCAAAGATATTCACATGAACCATATTAAGCAAAGTTATCAATCTCGTATCGGCAAGAGTACCGGTTTTGTTACTGGTACGGTAAGTACCAGTACCGGTAGGTACCGGGGTACCGTTTCGGATTTATCGCTAAAAAATAATATAATTTTTTAAACTAATATTCTTTACAATAAATTACATTTGACATATAAAGTAAACCCCACAACTTAAAAATAACTTACAAAACATAATATTTTCAAAGGATAATAATAAACCTATGATATTTCAATATCATTTAATACAAAAAATTTATAAAATTAGTTAGCATACGCTTGATTAGAAAGAAAAATTAATATTCATTTTAACATTAAGGTATGAAAAGCGAAAAAAGAAAAATTAACATTCATTTTCTTGTCTAGAGAAATTGAAAAGAAAAATTAACATTCATAAAGTATCGAAAGTGGAAAAAAAAATATTTATTTTTATGTATGTATGAAATTATAAATAAAGGTTAACATTTATTTTTTATTTTAAATTAAAAAGCAATGTTAAGTTTAAAAAAAAAAAGAATGTTAACATTCATAAAAAGGAATGTTAACTTCAAATTAAAAAAAATGATAATTTTTCCTTTTAATTTTCATAAAAAATAATGTTAACTTTTCTTTTTGCATTATAAATTTTCATACCTTAATTAGGAGTATTTAAAAGGAAAATGACAAAACAACAAAGGTATATAAATGTAATTAAAAAATACATAAAAAGTAAAAAAAAATTAAAAAAAAGAAAAACCGGTACCGGCCGAGATCCGGTATTTGACCGGTACCGCAGGTATTGGCCGGAACTGACCGGTATTCTCGCCGGAACGGTACGGACGTCCGACGGTACCGGTTTTGGTCCGGTACGGGACGTACCTCCCGGTACCGGGCGGTACGGTACGAGATTAATTACTTTGATATTAAGTGACTGAGATTTTATTTATTCTTGTATTTGTTTATAAAATCTGAATTTATTGTGTTTATCCTCATAAATTCAATTTAATTGGTATATTCATCATCCTATATCATTGATATTTTTTCAATTTCTTGTATTGGTTCATTGGAATCCGAAGTTCTTATTTTCATCCTCCCCCAAACTAATCGAAAAAAACTCTGGGCATATAAAGAAGAAAATCAAGTGTTGTGAGTTAGAAGAAGAATTTCATCGTCATATATAAAGAATACTTTTCGAAGACAATTTTTATTACGCAGTGAGTGAAGTTTATTCTACTATTGTTCCTCTTTTTCATCTCCGTTTTAGGATGATTTTGGTTGAACATTATAACAAAAGATTTTGCAGAAATTTACTATGATCTGTAAAGTTATCATTACAAAAGAACAAAAATTTTACAGCAATGTAAACCATTAGATGTGCCAATTTATCATCAGGTTTATAGAGGGCAGCAAATTTACCATCGACCCTAACAAATTAACCAGAAGGTAAATAAATTTATCATCACATGTAGAAAAGATATGCATATTTACTGTAACAATTATGGAGGGCAGGAAACTCAGTTTTTGGGGTATGGAAACTAATATGATAAGTTCATAATTATATCCCATTATTGTAAACTGTTGAAATTGTGCAAAATTAAAAACTATAATAGTTTTGGTATTTTTTAAAAGATATGATGAAATCATAATCATTACAAGAAAATGGGATAAAAATTTACTTAACACTAGGACCAAAAAATAAGTGGCCAAACTTAACCTACCTAATGTAGAAAGTACATTGCAAAGATGTTTTCCTAGTGTAAAAGTGCACATTATAGTTTCAAGCAAGACTATAGTCCCTAAAAAGTATTCTCAAAAATATTTTTGAATTCAAAATCAATGGATGAGATTTATTTAGATTTAAAAGCATCACATACTCAAATGAATGACATGCATCAAATTAAAATTCGAAAATATTTTATGGGAAACTTTTCGAGAATCAAAGAATTTTCCTATAGTTTCAAAAGGATGATCCACATGCATAATAACTTATTATCAAATGGGAAAATCTACACACATAGATTAATATACAATATATTCGAGCACAAATATTTTTAAAACCATTCGATACACGTGGATCCCTAGAGTTCATCGGATGATTTCAAATGCACCTATATCACGACCAATGCATGCATGTAACCGGCTTGTAATCTTGGAGCCCACATGCATAAACTAACTAGTAAACATATTAGTATGAACTAGTATGTTTTTATTTTTTTGTTGCTCTCGTAAAAACAAACTAGTAATTTATGGAAACTCAATGAAGAGAGTACATTATAGTCATGTGGAGCCTACATGCATACATTATTAAACATTAGAAAGTTTATACACACAGATTATATAAATTGATCTCGATACAAATGTGTTCGGAACAGTTCGATGTACATGGTGTCCTTTAAAATATGTGAACTCTACTTGCATCAGACAGATTCAAATATATATTCTTACTTTTTGAACAGCAAAAAAGGTTTATTTAGAATTAATCTCGCTCTTATCAAATAGTCATGTTGAAAGTTCCATTCTTTTGCGGAATCAAATGTAGTTGATACTCCGTTCTTTCATACGTTACTAAACTTAATTCTGGACTCATCGAACTGTTTATATCGTAGAACTCACAATGAAAAACGTTGCAAAAATTCAACAATAATATAACATTGGTATGAACTCATGTCAAATCGAACCGGTAAACATATTGTGGAGCCCGCATGCATAAACAAACTAGTAAGCATATAATTGGTATGAACTAGCTTTTTTTTTCAATTTTAATCTATTTTTTATTTTTCTGTTGCTCTCGTCAAGACAAACTAGTAATTTATAAATACTCAATGCAAATAAAAGAGTACATTATAGTCATGCGGAGCCTTCATGCATAAATTATTACACATTTATACACACATATTATATAAATTGATCCCGATACAGATGTATCCAGAACAGTTCGATATACGCAGTGCCTTTCAAACTAATGTGCGTGAACTCCACGTAGATCTATGAGTTCGAATATATTTATATATAAATATGTGCATATAATCTTGTCAAATAGTCATGTTGAAAGTGTTATTATTCTTTTGAGGAATCAGATGTAAATTGTAATCGATACTCTATTCCTTCATATACTTCCAAACTTTCATTTGGTGAGTTAATCTTGGACTTATTGAACCGTTCATATTGTAGAGTTCACAATGAATAATAAAATATTCACAAATAGTCATATTCCTCTATATGCTTCCAAATTTTTATTTTATGAGTCAATTATGAGCTTGTCGAATCGTTCATATTGTAGAACTCATGACAATGAAAAACATGTTGGCAAAAGTTCTAGTAAAATAATATATATAAGATATCACGTGAGATATGGAAGATCGATCAATGATCCAGAAGGACTGAAAACTGTATATTTTATGAACTTGTGAATTGAACCCACTTGAGGTAGTTTAGTGACATATTTGTTTGTTATTGTAACGACCCGCTCCTGTCTTGTACAATACTATTTGTTTTTACCGTCCTTCATAATCTTATAAATATCACCGAACTTACATCCACTAAGCGATGTGGGATCCTTGACTACCCATCCGGACGTCCCATTGAAACTCAATCTTCCGGACGCCGGCCTCACAGCTGGTAGTACAGCCTGGCTGGGGTCTCACACTTCTTTAGTGAGTTTCTCTAATTGGAAAAATAGTTGTATTGATATGAAAAATTAGCAATACTACGGTACCAAAAATAAGACCAATAAATTTTTTTTGAATACAAACTTAATGGCTATGATTCACTTAGATTAGTGAAACTACAAATACAAGTGAATTATGATCATTAATTTTTAAATTCAGAAAAACTTTTTTGGTCTAATTTCAAGGACAGTACTAGACTTTTCCATGACAAGTACTAAACATATTGTAGAGCGTTTAACCTGGAATGAATTTCTGCTAAATAGTTTTCTTAATTCGGTTGTTTGCATGGGTTGTAAAAGAAGGAACTCGTTAGTGCTGACCGATCGTAAGTGCCGAAAGATACTCCGATATGTTTGCCCATACGTGAAATGGAGTGCCTTTGTACCTTATGTAGGGTCTGTCAAGACGCTTGTACCACGACGCTCGAGAATGTCGCGTTGTGAGCTGATCAACCCAGTGTGAACGTACGCCACGTGACTTTCATAAATTTCCGTCTGTATTCAAATCTTCTTTGTAGTTGTTACATTTTCATCAATTTTTAAAGATATCTAAGCTTTTTTTTTTGTTTTTTCTGAATTGTTTTTGAATTTTAGACATAATTTTATAATTTTAAAATTTATTTCTTCGAAACGAACCAATTGATTTGTTTTTTCCAATAAGGACATAAAAATAATAAAAAAATAATCTAATAAATTGATGGACAGATGTCTTTCTAGTGTGAAACCTATCACATGGCTGACCCATATGCATAATAAATTATTATCAAATAGTGATGATCAATGATCTTGATTTCACAATAAAAAAACAATATAAGATTTCACATCATATAGGAAATCAATGATGTTCAGGAGCACTGACTACTTTATATCTTATGAAGTACTAGTGAACTTAACCCACTTGAGGTAGTTCAGTGACATATACTGTCTTCAAAATCTATTTTTTTACTTAGGTAATTTCTAGAATTTGAGAAATATAATTGTATTGGTATTAAAAAATAGTAAAACATATTTTAAAAACTGATATTAAAATATAAGAATAAGAAGTCTCACCAATCCATACCAGAAAATTGAGGATCATCACAGTGATTCGATCTACAACCCTTACTGTTTTTATAATTTTGTATTATTGAAAAGCTTCTTCCGACTTTGAGAAGTACTGTCTGGAATGATCGACCACATGCTATTTGTACTGTACACTTATGTGGAGTCTTTTAATTCCGAAATCGTTTTAACTAGGTTTTGATCCAAATTAAATACTTTTCTTGATTTCTTGGTACCGAAAAAGTTTCAATCAGTTAATACTCAATGGCTGGAGTTAGCCAGGAAACATTTTGATGCTTAAGTCAATAAATGAATTAGAAAGCCAAAATGTTGTGTACTTTGTATTTGACCTTTTATATTTGAGCCTGGCTTGAGCTTCATGCAAGGGTGCATGGGCGGAGCACACACTCCAATAAAGTACGTTATAAATAATCGCCTTTGCCATGATGTCACCCATGATGTACTGAATCTAGTTAGGATGTCACGTGCCCTTATCGAGACACCTGGATGCCATATCCACACGGGTTTGAACCATGTGAAACAAGTCGACCTGTCAGGTTGTGACTTATCCCCGTCCAAACGAAGCGCGACCATGAACTGGGCTAGTTGCGAGATGTCTTGAGCCTTGTTGGGCTTCGATATGGCTCATGAGATGTTGCGCTAATTAGTCAATTGTCCATCCCCAAACTTGAATATAATCTGGCGCATTAATCTTGACGTCGATTCGTTCTACTCAGTGCCGGCCCCGATATTTTGATTGTTTAAGTCTGACCTCAGTTTGATTGCTCACTTAGTATTAAAAATAATTTTTCGATGAATTTCTATTATTTTTTTCTAAAATTTATATAAAAAATAAAATTGTTGCTCTGCGCCAAGGGTTTGCGGGGGCTTATTCTGGTGCCGGCCCTGAGTCTACTACAACTCAACATCAGATAGCATAATATAGTTTTATTAATAAGGATATACTTCGAACATATATGTGTCTTGACGTGATTTGAGCGAATATTTATCGAGTGGTTCTAA
Source organism: Arctostaphylos glauca (assembly GCA_019985065.2). Classification (NCBI taxonomy): domain Eukaryota; kingdom Viridiplantae; phylum Streptophyta; class Magnoliopsida; order Ericales; family Ericaceae; genus Arctostaphylos; species Arctostaphylos glauca. The sequence continues at coordinate 3,494,560 of JAHSPW020000008.1, forward strand.
ATATATATCTTTAAATTGATGTCAGGATATATATATATATATATTCGAAGATGGTATAAATGTGGTATATGCGCGTAAGGACATCTTCAAAGATGGTATAAAGGTCCATTCTTTCTCAACACTAGGAGAGTGAGATGTTGCTGTCTTTTGTTAGAGAGAGAGAGAATAAAAAAGGTGAAAATATAGGCCTAACATTTTCGATAAAAAATGAGTGGACAAAGAGAGTGAAACTCAGTAGACTGATTTGATCGACGAGTGTCGAGTCAGCAACACGGACATCAACACGTATTCCCTAGATCTTACTTTTCTCACTCAAGAACAAGACACGTCTCTCTCTCTCCCCCTACTTTGGATGTGCACTACTGCACTGTTCGATAATTTAATTGCGAAATTTTAATAATTCTTTACCCTCTTAATGGTTGGATTTAAGTATTCATATTTCATAGTCACTTGATTAAGTTAACTATATTATATAGAGAAAGTCTGCACAAAACTTATATCCACAGATTCAGATACAAATGTGTTGAAATTATTTCATACACGTAGAGTTCACATTATCTTAGAAGATATCGAACTGTTTCAGACATATTAATATTCGGATTTATGCATGTAAATTGTAGTCTTGCTCTAATTTTTTACGTTCCTAACATACGGTGTGGTTTTGGTTTCGTCGTCAATATATGAGAAGAATCCTATATAAACGACCGTATAGTATTTAAGACAATTTATCGAAAGAATATGTAAAGTAGTCCATATGTATATTTATATTTTCACCCAAAAAAATGTATTTATTTAAATTTGATATAGGTTTAACAAATATGTTGAGTAGTCTATTAGTATATTCATTTTTGCACCCAATAGGTGTTTGGTTAATTATTCAGGATTATTGTTAATGTTTCTTTAGTTTTTTTTTTTTTCAATTTTTATCAAATTTGTGTTAATTTTTTTAGATTTATTATTTATTTTTTGCATTGAAAACCAAATAAAAAGGAGAGAAAATTTCTTATTTTCTTTTCTTTTCTCGTACTTTCCCAAAGTTCCAAACAAAGTGTTCAACTTGTGGGGCTGTAGCACGCTGCATTAGATGATATTAGAAGGGTGTAGGAAGGTGTCGCTTTTGGGAGTAATACCTCCACGATTTAACCATATATAGCGATGGCATCCACCCTATCCATAGGCTTCACAGAAAGAGAGAGAGAGAGAGAGAGAGACCCAAAATAACTTCCTCCCCCTTTTCTCCTGTCTTTGGGTAGTTAATAGCTGTTTTTCCGTGTCAATTCAAAAGGGACAATCGGATTTTTGGCTCCTCCTTTCAGATTGCTGTTTATATATATAGATACCCATTTGCATATATACGAATTCCGAATTTTACCCAGAAGGGGAAACACAGAGGTTGTGAGGAAGAAGAGAATGGTAGCTTTAGTTTCTCGCACCGGAAGGCATTTACAGCGCTACAACAAAGGCCGTCGCCAAGTCGTTGGGTTCGTCTCTCTCTCTCTCTCTCTCTAATTGTTGCAGTCTTCTTGCAATTTGACATTTTGGTAACAAGGGATTTGGTTAAATAAGATATAAAGATTGATTAATTTTGCATGCCTATGTGAAACTCATGAATTTATGAAATTATCATGCAAAAAATTAGATATCTGGCAATTCAGCTCATATTCTAGCCTAAATATAAGAAATCGAAAGGTATAAACTCAGATATCTTTTTGAAATAAGGCCCATCTCCAATCCTTATCCTATTTTTTCATGAATATTGAGTGTAATTTGGATGAAAACATAAATCTTCTTGCACCAAATTTGGTGCAAAAGATGTTTCTTCCTGATTTAATGAAGGATTGGAGCACCTTGGTACATAAATTATGGGTTTTTTTTTTTGGTTAATGGGTCTTTTGTTGGTTAGTGATGGTTAACCCTTTTGTTTGTGATTTATGCAGATGCATTCCATATAGATACAGAGTCACATCCTTGGGGGATGAGGAGAAATTAGAAGTCCTTGTCATTAGTTCGCAGACGCAAGGCAAAGGGATGTTGTTCCCAAAGGTATAATGAGATTTCCATCAAGTTTTTGGACAAACAATTAATCAAAATATATTCAATACATGAGTGCCGTGACAGCACCATATTGTGCATCAGCAAAAATCACTATTTTGTTACACATCACGTGTTTAATACATACTAACTGTATCAAACCGATGTCATTTTGATGCTCAACACGGAGCTGTCACAACACTCATCCCGTGCCTGAATTTGTGATGTATAATTTGTTCCAAGTACTTGATTACAGTATGATTATTGTCTCTAATCTGGATTATCATACCGAATATGGTACCATTAGGGAGGTTGGGAAGCTGATGAATCCATAATGGAGGCAGCTTTGAGAGAGACAGAAGAGGAAGCTGGTGTATTAGGCAATCTTGGGGTTTGTTCCATCTCTACATCCTATTTCTTCACCTATGCCAATACATTTCTAGCACACGGCACCAGGCCTTTAGAGTTGCGGTATATCGTGCAACTAAAAGTGCATTATGACAGAAAGACAAAAATATTTGGAACCGAAGATCATAAACCCGAATTTCTTTTCACTAGACATATCATATTAGGGATGATGTTTTATGTCAAAAACCAAAAGCATGTTCATTACTTCCATGTTATTTCGTCTCACCGGGGTATTTGTTTTTGGCAGTGTGAATTGGGGAAATGGTACTTCAAGAGCAAAAACCAAGATACATACTATGAAGGGCACATGTTCGCCTTGCTTGTTACGGAGCAACTTGAGTTTTGGCCGGAAAAAGCCATTCGCCGAAGAATTTGGGTATGTCCATTTTGAAGAATTTCTAATCATACATATAGAACATGGTGGTGTTTGCGGAAACATTTCGTTTATTGCAGACAAGATGATTGTGTAAAGCATCAAAAAACTTTGTTCTAGTGTAACAATTTCTCGAAGAAATCGAGAGTTTGACGTGTAATGTGATTTTCTTTGGTCTTGCAGATGAGTGTGACAGAAGCGAAGGAGGCGTGTCAACATTGGTGGATGAAGGAAGCCCTAGATGAGTTCGTAAGCCAGCTCACGTTGACAAAACAGGAGATCAAAGAGGCTGAAGTAGTAGGACCTTGTTCTTTATGCTAGTAATTGTTCTGCACGTTAATCTAACCGATTTTCGTGCGTATAGGAAATTGTTGAGAGGGAATGGGGGCGAACGGGATTGTTGTTAGAGCAGGAGAGTAGTTAAGTGCGAGGATCAGAGCAATCCACAAAGAGGAAAATCCTTCTGAAGTAGTGAAATGGAACTGGCTTTGTTCTTGTTCATTTTACCTGGGTTTCTTTTTTTCCCCTTTTTTCCAGCTGGTTCTGATGGGTGTTGGATGTAATTATTTGCTTCATATATAATCCAGTGGAGAATTCTCTTTCGTCGAGTTGACAAAGTGACTAGAGAACATTGTTAGACTCTATCGGCTAGGGATGATCGGAAGACATTCCGATGCTTAAATTGAGCATACTTTCCAGAGTCGATTAATGTATCTTATATACTGCCCACATTCGTTCTCCACATGCTCGGAAAGTGAGCTAACGACCTCGTGCGAATCCCATGTATCATGGAGACACACATGTTGTCCCTCTTATTCATTCTGGAAGTAATGCAACACAACTCCAACTCAAAGCAAAACTACTCATCCGGATCGTCTTCGGTTTTCGTCGTAACCTTTTGTTTTTTCCCTGGAATTGCATCTCCATGCGTTCTTGTACTTTTTATTGTTGTTGTCGTTGTTCCTCGTTCATGAGGGCCAATAGAATTACATCTCCATGCGTTCTTGCACTTTTTATTGTTCTTGTTGTTGTCGTTGTTCCACGTTCATGAGGGCTAAATAGAGTCTGGATGCGTCTATGGTGCTATCCGCAAAGTAGATTCATAGTAAAAAGAGATGAAAAGAGGTTGTTTGAAAAAGGGTGAGGGTGCTTTATATAACAAGTCATTTGGACAAATTTCATGTTATCTGGTTTGTGCATTAAGTAATTTTTTATTTTTTGGCTTAAATTATTGACCTCAATGCCCACCCATATCAGTACAGACTCGGTTCATGAGTCTGTGGGTCTTAATGATTAGCTGATATAAAATGATATTTTTGCCCTTCACTGAGCAAAATGTTTTAATTCTTGGTGTTAGGGCCCAATATTCTACTTGTTTTTTTTATCTTTCTGAAATCAGATTTCATGGTCAATAATTCTTGGTGGTCGGTCTAAATTATTTGACCTCAATGCCCACCCGCATCATCGAATACCCGATCCACGATTTTGTGAATCCTAATGATTGGATGATGTAAAATGACATTTTTGCCTTGACTTATCAGCAAATTACTTTAATTGAGTGGCAAAATCGTCTTCTATATTTACTTTCCTTTCAAGTCAAAGAAGACCAAGAATTAATTCGATAATACAATTACATTAAACAGGGACCGTGTGGTAAATTCCAGGTGTAAAGAGATAAATTGCTTATTTTTATTTTTATCGGGTTTTGTTCAACAAATCCCAGCCTTTTGGGCCGATGGCATGCGAACCTTATCTTACAGTTAGAAGGCTTTGGGCCGCTGTAAAATGGGCCGTCTTGATGGGGTGTTGAGTGTATATGGATCGGGCCTAGTCGGGTTTGTAGGGTTGGCGGGTACGCATTTCGAAGCATTAATTACGTAAAAAATTAAATTGATCGAATAACAGTAACTCTATACATTTATCTTCAATTTGGATTGCTTTTTTTTTTTTTTTTTTTGACTTTTTCGTGCTATCGATCAATAATTGGATTACTTAAAAAATAAGATTTTTGCTATTTGAATATTTGTTTTATGTGATGAGCAAATTAGATAAAATCCAATTCAGTAATTTAGAATTTTATGGTGTTCAAGAATTAGATATATCAAACATTCATAAACGAGAATTTCAACAAGAAAATGACATTCTGTCAACTCGATGATAGTGGCAATGGGACATGAAGGAAAGAGTCATAGTATGGGAACGGAGAGCTTATTGTCAGTGATTTGGTAGATAGCATCGAAGTAAGGATTTTGGATTGGTTCCCAAATCCGTTGGTGCATTTGAAGGTGGAGCTTGAGATGTAAAAGAAGACTTGTACTTGACCTTCCTTCTAAGTTTGGGTTTATGTATTCATATTTAAGTAACTAAAATTTACAAAAATAATTTCAAGAATCTTTTCAATTTTGATTCTGGTAGTTCCCGTACAAATTAAATTGTGTTAATCGTTGTTATCAAATCTATAGACCCTAGACTATACCTAAACCCTAATACGATAGTAAAAAATCATGTCCAGAATCTTCGTATAATTTGGTTTCCTTCGAAACTTATTCTGTCTCTCTATTTCGTTGTTCCCTTTCTTTTGGAACTTTTAGTTGCATCTTGATGTGATTCAATCAAGCTCTTTCAAAACTTTTAGTTGCGTCTTGATGTGATTCAATCGAGCTCTTTCAAAAGGCTCGGGAGATACCGATGTTCGAAAGGCCGAGTGGAGAACTCTTGATCTTTTTTTCATTGTCATTATTGTTGTTGTTGTTGTTGTTGTTGTTAGTTGTGGTGGTGGTGGCGGCGTTCTCTTTCTTTTTGCACTCGTAAGTCCTGTTTGAAAATATTTATTTTAGAAAACTTTGAAGTTCATTTAAAGTGAATTCTGCTCTTTCATCGGAACAATTTCACATATCGTTGTCCTCGATTCCATGAAGAGATTATTCCTAAATATTTGATTAATTAAAAAAAATTAAGAATGAAGGAGAAATTATCACAAAATGTCTCTTTACCAAACAGTTAAACTTATTATCTAACTTTGTCGTCGTTGTCGTGAAATGTATTATAGATTTTAATATGTTTTGTGTTGTTTTGTCGAAATGAGATTGTATTGATAGACCAACTTTGCTAGTTATTTGGCCTTTTGAAACCGTAATAAACTGTGACACCCAGTCAGATTGTGGTGCCTAATTTAAAGCTGGATGTTTGGGAGAGAGTCTCAATGGATGTTCAGATGGGAGGTTAAGGGTCTCACATCAAATGATGAATATAAAATGTTGTTATATATAATAAATCATAATTCTAATTTGTACAAAGTCTTTTAAAGTCATAACACATCAAAATCTAATAAAACTTTACAGTTGAACGTGTTTGTTCCGAAACAATGCAAAAATAAATAATTCTTGTCATATGGACTTGCTATAATACTCAATTGGAACTTTCTCAACTAATGGTAAGTAAACTAGAAATGATTGCTTTAGTCTTGTGGGTTCAATCAAATTGAAATTTATTACAAATAAAGGAAGAAAAACAAAAGTGAACCAGCTGGCAAAATCACTCACTAGTGTGTACCATCATTATACCTTTTGTGATGTTTCTAATGTGTCTTTTTGGTCTTTCTTCACTTCTAAGTTTTCCTCTTAATTTACACCCCTAGTCCCAGGCTCCATTTTTTACTATTATAACCAAAAGCCTTAGGGACTATTGGGGACTTTCAGAACTTCCATTTTAAGAACTTTTTCTCACTCCTACTTAATTAATTATTTGAGGACATTCAAGTCATTAGTTAGAGTTCTCTGACTGATTGTTTCGTTGCGTAAATAGAATCTCTATTTGTTAAGAACGGATGAAGCGAATCCTAATCATTATTTTTTCAGCTCTAATAAAACTCATGGAAAAATCCCATAAAATCATATCCCACAAACCTCAATTCCACAACACAAACGCTCGTAGTTATTAACTTTAAGGTTTTTTTTAAAATTATTTAAGGTGTACGTGTGTAAATTGATTCAAACGCTTGATTATAAAATAAAAACAATAAAGTACTAAAGTAGTTTAGTGGGTATAATCTTTTGGTTTATATGCACTCTTACTTCCGAAGATAGGTCATGATAAATTTGGATGAAGGCTAGGACATATATATAATTGTAATAATTATTGTCTCCATTTGAGTAGGTGGCCAAACACACCCTTGCGGTATGTTGATGACCTTGGAAGTTTTAAGAAAACAGTATACTACATATTTATTTTGTGATGTCCGTCACATAACGAGAGTCTACATGAGTGATTTTGGGTATATAAGGAACCATATAAATTACTATTAACAATTTGGACTTAAGCATTTTATAAAATTACTAGTATTATCTGAATCACTTATTTTATAAAATTTGCTCAATCATTATATATATTTGTGTGTTAAAAGTTACATTGGTCGATAACGACAACAACATAATCATACAGTATGTTTGTTTTTATAGTGGATTAGCTAGTATTAATCAGACAATGAATGATAAGTAAATTTTGTTATCATATAATTATCGATATCTAATAAATTTAAACTCAATTACTTTAAGTGTTCTTTTTCACCAAACAATGGCAAATTCTTAGCTTGGAGAATAGAGATACGAGAGATATATATAAGACCACCCCACGTAAATGTTCCCAACAGATTGTCGCCACTTGCATTGCTTACCCAAACTACTCTCTCTCTCTCTCTCGCTCTAGACATGGCAACAACACTTCCTTCTCTTCACTCACTCCTCACCGTCCTCCTCCCTCTCTCCTCCCTCTTCACTCCCTCACTCTCCTCCACCGACTCCTCCTTCGTCTTCGGCGGCTGTTCACAAATCAAATACCCACCAAACTCCCCCTACGAGACCAACCTCGACTCGCTCCTCACCTCCCTGGTCAACTCGGCAACCTTCTCCTCCTACAACAAGTACACCGTCATGGGCTCAAGCCCACAAGACGTAATCTACGGCCTCTACCAATGCCGAGGCGACATCTCCATGCCCGACTGTGCCATGTGCGTCGCTCGCGCGGTGAGCCAATTCGGCGTGTTGTGTCCCCAGACTTGTGGTGGGGCTGTACAGTTACAAGCGTGTTTCGTGAAGTACGATAACGCTTCCTTTTTGGGTGTGGAGGATAAGACGGTGGTGTTGAAGAAATGTGGGCCGTCGACTGGTTATGATACGGAGGCGATGGGCCGTCGTGACGCCGTGTTGGGGAGTATGGCTGGGGCCGGTGGGGCCTATAGGGTTGGTGGGTCCGCGGATGTGCAGGGTGTGGCGCAGTGCGTGGGGGATCTGAGTGGGGGCCAGTGCCAGGATTGTTTATCGGAGGCGATCGGACGGTTGAAGAGCGACTGTGGGACCGCCGTTTACGGAGATATGTTTCTGGGCAAGTGTTATGCTAGGTACTCAACTAGTGGGGCTAACGTTTACACCAAATCCAACGGTGAGAATTTTACCATTTGGAAATTTTTTTGAGATACAAATCAAAACTCCCATAGAACTAAGTGGGAACTAAATATTTTTACTTTACTTATTTATTATTTGGGGTTTACCAAACGAACCCTTAAACTTAACCACAAAGTAAAGAAATTTGTGAAAGATTTGCTTACTATGTTCTAACATATTCAAAATTAATCTGGAAGTTGTAGTGTGAGTTGCACGTACAGCGTTATCGTTTTGATTATAAGCAATTATTAAAACATATGAGATCAACACGACATAGTTTCAAAGAGTAATGTGTCTCATTGTATTTTGAATAATAACTCGTTGCTAAAACGATGTAATTTTAACTGTCATACTGGGTAGTAGTGCAACACGCACTACAATCCCTCGAGTGTCACGAATTAGTGGTTGGTTCAACTAGTAAGTATGTTTAAAGCTTGAATTCAAATGCCCACAGTTATATATTAGGACTAAGCATATTTTTAGTGCTCGTGCCACGCAATTAGACCTTAACATCGGCTCCAGCATAAATACAACGAAATTTCATTATTGATGATCGACTATGTGATATTGATGACAATACTATCTCCGACGGCTATGAGATTAACATATGTTTTCAAAACTTTAACAATATTGGACTTAAATTTCTGATGTTGTTTTTCTACAATTACAGGTTCATCTCATAGTGAAAGTGAAAAGACATTTGCGATTATCATTGGACTATTAGCTGCGGTTGCTCTGCTCATCATTTTCTTAACTTTCATGAGAAAGATTTTCGGAGGAAACGGTAATACTTCCTTTATCTCCTTTTTTTCTTATTATTATTATATATTGATAGATCCAATCATAGTTCTTTTAAAAAGGATATATGATAAATATAATAAGAAGAAAAATAGAATAGGAGAGAGATTTATTATAGAGAGCTAAATAGAATATTCTTTGTAGAAAAAAGAATATGATAGATATGAGTAGATGAATATCATTTTTGTAATTCATAATGACATTCTCGTAACTGGTAATAGTATTAACGTAAATGGAAAGAGAATACATAAAGGGATAACATATGAAGAGAGAGATGGATATAATATAAAATTTGGATCCTAAACATAGCAATACGGTCGTCATATCTGGGGTTTATTAGCGGCTTTGGATCCCATATATGATATTTGGGGTTCAAATTTTATTCGCCTGGAAGAAAATAAAATTTAGACACTACTCTTCCTATGGCCATATCATATTCCCCTTTCATATCTCTTTTATTTATGAAAACATCATTACTAATTACAAGAATACCAATATTAATTACGAGAATGTGATCCACGTACTCGTATCTATTATATTTCTTTTCTAAAAAATACAAACAAATCCTTATAACTATCTACGCCTCTATAATAAATCTACACTTCTACCATATCTCGCATCTCGTTATATTTACCATATTTCTTCCATAATTTTAACCGCTAACAAATGGGCTGCTAGTGACATAAAATAATCCCTCTTATGTCATATATGTGGTCTAAGAAAATAAACAAACTACAAACATGAAAAACTCAAATAACCATACCTAAGGTAATAGTAATGAATTATTTAATAACAAAGAGACCCTGTAAAGAATTCTTGTACTTCGTTTTAATTTCTCTTTAGAATCAAACACCATGATTCAGCACTATTATTTTACTTGATTTACTGAATTTTCTTTTTGCAGGGAAATAAAAAACAGCTTCATGCAAAGATTAGCAATTCCTTTTATGACCCACCATTTGGTTTTTGGTACCTCTTTTGTGTTACTTTTTTTTTTCTCTTCCATGATGTACCAATTACTTGTCTTTTTTTTCTCTCTTTTATCTTTTGCCCTTTTCCTTTTTTGCCTTTGGAAATTGTTTCTTTTATGTTTCTTCCCCAAAAGGAGATTGAGGAAAGATAGAAAGGATATGTGTTTGGGGAATGAAAAGGAGGGGAAAAGGAGAGGGTAAAGATTCCACTCTCCCCTCCACTCAACAAAAGTTCTTTTGTCTAGTGTGAAGAAATATGGCATTATTCTTTTTTTTTTTTTGTGAAAGTTGTGGGATGATTATTCCTTTTGTGATGCTTTATTATCTTGGTATAGTCTCAAACTTTTTGATATTTTCACAAATAAAATAAATATAAGATAATAAATAAACAAAATAGAATAATTAACACAGACGCGGTTGTCAAGTTTGAAAGGAAAAAATACTAACAAACCGATAGTACTACAAAAATACCTGTTTATATCGTTTGTCAAGTTACTTTGTGACGGCACCTGTTAATCGTTCAAAATGTTCTTGTTCATCACTTGCCTTAATCGAGTTGGTATGGAGAGGAAGCAAGAAAGAAAGGAGAGCGAAAGTTAAGTTCTGCCTTTCATGGCGCAATAAAAAGGAATTATATGCTTCTAGTTAAAGGGGCAATTTCGTTCATCTTATGCCTATTAATTTGGAGGGTCAAAAGTCTTATTTGATTTGGCACATTAAAGTAAATACACAAAGGAATTCACCAGCTCGAGAGAGTAGGCAAATGGATTTTTACAAGTCTGTGTGTTTCGGTTTCTTCGTAAAGCAGTGGAAGTGCGTCAAAGAGAATCCTATCCAAGTTGGATTAGCTAGACTCAAGCTCAATCAAGCAAGCGAAATAGAAGGGAAGTAAAGAAAGTTAAGAATGTCCATAACGAGTCTTTCTTTTCTTTCGATTTTGTACTTTTGGATTATTTCTCCATAGGCAAGCAAAACAAGAGAGCCGTTGCTCTTCGAGGTGGTAAGGTGGACAATTCCTTACTTTAGCTTTAGAGGAGCATATCTGCATGGATCAATACTAACTCCCCAGTCAAGTCGAACCTCGATTTTGGAGATTATAGTAGAAGAACTTCGTAACGGGGGAAGGATTTCGCCTCAAATTCAAACAATTTCTCGTTTTTCTTCTCGACGAAACATTTGAGAACGATAATCTCCCTAAATAGTTGTTTAAGGCTAAATAACTGCTACCTCTCCCAACTTAATTAGAAATTGTTCATCACACCATTACTACGCCTAATATGCATCTGATATTGTTATTATAATTATCGCTTTCTTTTGGAATTTTATCGGGTTCACTTCAATTATAATTTTTGATTAATCGGACATCTAAAAGGTAAATAATTATGATCAAAACTTTTAAAATTTCAATAAATGCGGAAAAAAATTAAAATGGAAAATTTGTCACTATTTTCCATGTCTTTAGGGTCGTCCTACGTGAATATTCTATTTAACAGCGGTTCATATTTTTTTGTACTTTTTTGATTTCTCATCGACAACTTATTAATTCCAAAAATTAGACCACAAGCTATACAAAAAAAAATACTAAACATCAATTATACCCACTGTCTTTAAGAAAAAATTAAGTTACGTGAAATTCAAGTACTTCTTGTTTTAATAACTTGGTATGAAGCTCAATGGACCAACGACTCCGGGAAACTAATTTCACCTTTTCATAGTAAGGGCCTAATTAAATCCGCGATACCTAAACAAAGTCCCGTATAGAGTGTTTTAATACACAAATAGATAGCACGTGATCGGAAAATTAGATAGCACGTGATCGGAAAATTACAATAAAACATAATATGATGTTAGATTATTCGTCATTAATTAAAATACAACGGCATGATATTAAAATCACTGTTACGTCGGTGTGTGCTTTCCGACATTTTTTTCTTTTTCAATTTTTTTGTGTGGCTTTATTAGTCAATAATGCAAATGAGAAATTGTAGTGGATTACATGTTAGCAATCTGTGATGAAAGATCTCCTTTTTTTCTTCAGGTAAAGAAGAACTATACAGTATATTCTGCCACCCATTATCCATAACTTTTGCCCCTGATTCGTAATAAAGTGGAAAGGGTAGCACATAAAAGATTCATTTTTTTAAAAAATTTAGAAAAAAGGCTTAAATCTAAAAAGGGGTGCCAGCCTCAATAGCTACAATACTAATTCATTTTATTAACCAATACATCATGAATATTGTAAGGGGGTTGATTTAACCAATCAGGACGGAAAGCTAGGGATTCACTATCCAGCCGAAATGGTGCTTCTCTCAGTATGCGTACCTGTGATCTGCAAAAGAATAATCTGTCAAAGAGTCCTCTGCCGCTGTGGCAGGAGAACGCTCCGATGATTAAGTCAGACACAATCTCACAGGGAAATGTTAACTGTAAGCTGATATTCTCTATCAGCAAATGAAATCTCTGGAGTATTTAGGCGTACCTCAAATTCGTCATCTGAGGGTGTATTTATAGATTTCTCTGGTGCCCTAACTCCATCTGGACTTTCTTGGGCCCCAATTCTCTTTGGGCCTTCCCTTCAGCCCTAATTCTCTTAGGGCTCCACATTGGCGGAGTGTCCCCTGATGGGGCGTGGTAGTCACGTCTGTAACTGAATCCGACAAGATCCCGACAGAATCTCATCTTATTCGGGATTCTGTTTCCTTTTCAGAAATACGGTTATCAGTCGCTTTCTCGGGCTGCCCGTAATCCTGACCGACTTTATCAGTTCGGCAAGTCTTGCATCCGCCTTTCTCAGGTCGGCATCCTACATACTTGATTCTATTACCCAAATATGGGTATGATCGGCACTTCCCGTGTCGGCCATTATCACACGTGATCGGCACGTGCCTCTGGAAATGTAATTCGGTCTCGGCCGAACTCCTGGATAATCCTGGGGAGTAAAAGGTATTTTCTCAATTACATTTTACCCCCGTCAATTGCCCCCTAGCTTCGGCTGCTTTAAACCGACTTGGCGAAGTAGTCGAGGCTATGTACTGCACTCATGGCGTCCCTTGTTATTCTCGATCGGATGGTTTCTGAACCGTCACATGTAAGCCTCTGGTATCGCATTAAAGTCTGATGAGGCGTGCAGCAGGCTTCGTGGCTTTCGAAGCCACGCGCCTCCTGCGCGTGCCTCGTACGTGGAGCGTTTTCATTGGGGGAGGCTTAGGGTCTTATCTGTTCGACTCCCCTCCCTATAAATGCTCGATTGTTCTCACTTTTTCACTTTTCTTCTGCAATCTTCCACTGTCTTCACACCAGGGAGAGAGTTCACCCGCTGTCGTAAGTTCTTTTCAACCAGAACCTTAGGTTTTCCCTCTTTTTCTTGACCTTTCATCCCTTTCTGCTTTCTGTAATGGGGATTTTTAGGAGTTTAATTGACACACCGGAAAAAATGGCAAATTTCCGGCAACGGTACAACATCCCCGACGATGTTTCCGTCGAACTTAATAAGCCGGATACCGCCCGGGATGGGAACGATCCTGACATCCTTCACGTCCCATTGATGGCAGTTCTTGAGGGCGGGGTTCGGTTTCCACTCAATCGCCTTCTCCGTGAAGTGCTCTGTGGATACCGGCTCCACCCGATGCAGATCTCCGTCAATACATATAGGATTATCCATAGCATTGTAGAGTTAAATAGACTGAACCAAACCGAGATAGGACTTCGGGAGATCCAATTTTGCTATGACATGGTCAGGAAAGGCCCTAACGCCTTCTACTTGAAGAACAGACCCAACGAAGAGAGAATCGTTACTTATTTGACGGACTCCAACCGTGGTAACGACGATGATTTCCTCATCGTTGCTGGCAACTGGGAGATTGGCCGAGATGAGCCTGAAAAACCCAAGTTCCATATCCCGACCCGGTTTGGAGTCATTCGTTAGTACCCCGACCTTGTCTTTCAATTTCACGTCTTTTTCTTTCTGATGCCGAACATATCTTGATACTGACTGTTTTCCTCGTTCTTTCTTGCAGCTACTAACGCCAATAAATTCCGAAACAAACAGGCAATAAAGCTCGACGAACTAAAAAGGGTCGCCTGATACACAGGATCCTTTGGCGGGAGCTGGGCCCGATCACCCGAAGTGCTTCTGGGATACATTGGGAGTTACCGGGGATACAGCAAAAAATCCATCCCGGACGCCGACGTCGTTGGTGCCGATCTTCAGAACTACATTCCGCCTTCCGAAGCTCGGCGACTGGAACCGGTAGCAGTAGCTGACGTCGGGAACTTTCCGATCTCGTTTGGCTCCGCCCACAGTTCTTTCGAGTCGCCTAACAACTGGGACTCAGGAGACGACCAGGAAGTCGACCAAATTCCCGATCCAATGGCACGAGATCCCAATATCCCAAATCTACGTGAAATGATTCGGGAACAGAAAAAGAGAACCCCTCAGGCAGGCCCGAGCTCGCAGAGGATTCCGCCGACCTCAGCGTCTGGTAAGGCTTCAGACGATGCTCCGCTCATCACAAAGCGGAGGCCAAGGGACCCTCCTCAGGAAGTTCCAGCCGAATCAAACTTGCCGAACAAGAGCAAGACAGCCGAGAAGGCAAAAGCTGTTGAGGGGGCCGCCCCATGGCGCCCTTCCTTGCTGGTGAATGGGATTGATCCCATCACTGTCGCCGACTCGGCGGCCGACCTCGACGTCACGCAAACCCTGACGGGTGCGCTGATGTTACCAAAAGATATCGAGCCTTACGCAGGCACCGACCTTCCAACTTTGATGCGTTCTGTGATGGCCCACGAAGTTTTCGTAAGTATTTCGTCTTGGCTATTCTTCTATTGCCTTTACTTGCGATTTCATATTTGCCTTCTGACTTCCCGATCTTGTTGCAGGCTGCGCAAAAATCTATGATGTGTCTGAGCCGCTTCCAGGACTTGGAGACTCGGTATGCCACTATCGAGTCGGAGCTGAAGAAGTCCACTGCCAGATTTTTGAAAGTTCATCAGGACGCGACCTCTCACCGGCAGAAGGCTAGGGACGCCGATCTCAAGCTTAGAGCTGTTCAGTCCCAGCTCGACACGGAAAGGATGAGGTCTTCCCAGCTGGAAGATCAGATAGCCGATCTACAATCTCGGCATGAAGCCGAGCTGAAGGATTCTTACTCCAGGGGCATGATGGATGCTGCAGCCGACTTCTTGGCGAACCAGTTGCCCGAGCTCCAGGCCGAGCTCGTCAGAAAATGCTGGAAGGCTGCTCTGGAAGCCGCCCTAGTTCCGCCTGATTCTTTTATGTACTCCAGGGTTCCGTCTGTTACCCAACTGGAGGTCATGGCGTCCGGAACCGAAGAAGAGGGCCAGGCCGCTGCTGGTGAAGGAGAGGCTGGCCAGATTGCCGATGCTGGTGTCCCTGCTGCTCAACCTCAGTCTGCCGATGAGGACGTAGTTATAGTTCAGGCTGCCGATGTTGCGCCTTAGGATTTTGTTTGTTTGTTTCTTTTCTGTAATTCGAGTTTTTGCAACTCATATGTAACCCGACTTCAAGAATTAAATGAAATTGTTCTGACTCCTTTTGTCTCTATCTGTTCTACATACCTTTCTCAAGTAGTGAATTATCTAAATCAATTTCAGACTTCATACTTTTCTCAAATGATGAGTCTTCTCAAACTTTTCTTAAGTTTGTTCGGGTGTTCTAACTTTTCTCAAGTGTCGAACTGGCTCTGACCTTTCTCAAGTCAAGTCGGCTGTTTAACCTGTAGTTAGGCTTAAACACATACTTTTCTCAAGCATGTTCTGGGGTCCAAACTTTTCTCAAGCGTTGAACTTTCTCTGACTTTTCTCAAGCCATGTCGGCTGTTTAACCTGTAGATAGGCTTAAACACACACCTTTCTCAAGCATGTTCTGGAGTCCAAACTTTTCTCAAGTGTTGAATCTTCCCAGACTTTTCTCAAGTCTGTTCGGCATGATTGCAAACTTTTCTCAAGTGTTGAATCTTCCCAGACTTTTCTCAAGTATGTTCGGCATGATTGCAAACTTTTCTCAAGTGTTGAATCTTCCCAGACTTTTCTCAAGTCTGTTCGGCATGATTGCAAACTTTTCTCAAGTGTTGAATCTTCCCAGACTTTTCTCAAGTCTGTTCGGCTGTGTTCCCCTTGCCCCCTAGCTTCGGTTACTTCGAACCGACGTGGCAGAGTAATCGACGCTATAAAGCGTGTTCATGATGACCTTTGTATCGATATAGGGGATTCTCATCCGTGTCTGGCACGTTTTGGGGGCGTGCTCTGTCCACCATAAATGCGACGTGACCGTTGGTTTGTACCTCTTTAAAGACCGACGCGCCTTTTGTGCGCGTGTTTTGACGTGGCGCTTCAGTATCTCAAACGCGCTGCACCTATTGGTCCAGGAGTAATGGATCCGACGGTTGGGGTTTATAACGTGTGACGATTCAGATTTATCCACACAGAACCCTATAAATCCCAAACTTCGTCTTCTTCATTTCTTTTCTTGCTACTGTCCTTCCCCCATACTCTGTAAGTTTGCCTCCTGTGTCTTCGTTTTTCTTTCTTCATTTCTCATTCTTGTTTCCTCCTCACTCATTCTCTGAGTATGGGGATTTTTAGGAAACACTTCGCCTCTCCGGCGCGGATAGCAGAGTTTCGTAGGCATTACCAGATTCCAGACGATGTGTATGTAGAGATTAACAAACCTGAGACTCATCCTGAGATTCGGGATGAGGACTCCATCCACATCCCTCTTATGGCTGTCATTGAGGGTGGAGTTAGGTTCCCCCTCCACCCTTTACTACGTAGGGTTCTGTCGTGGTATCGGCTGAATCCTATGCAGATATCCATAAACTCGTACCGTATAGTCATGGGCATAGTTCGTTTGAACGAACTGTGCCAAACGAACTTAGATCTTTGGGACATAAACTATAATTACGATATGGTTTATAAAAAAGATGAGAAATGGTATCTGAAGTCCCGTAGAGGTCGAGAGAAGATAGTGACGAATCTCCCTGACTCGAATAGGGGGAACGACGATGACTTCCTCATCGTCTCGGGAAACTGGGAATTTTCCGCCGAAGAACCCGAGCACAAGAGGCTCCCTGTTCCTCGCAGATTCGGGAAACCCCGTTAGTCCCACATTCTCCTTTGTTTATTGATTTCTTCAGTATTGCCGATCTATAGCTTCTGATTGTCTGTCTATTCATTTGCAGCTTCAAACGCCAACCGCGGTCGGACTTCGCAGGCTACACATCCAGAAGATCTGAAAAAAGTTCTTCAGTACAAAGGCGCTGAAGGCCAAGCCGAACCGAGATCCGCCGAAGTACTGCTGCGATATAACCCGTCTTACAAGGGTTATATCAAAGAGAAGAAGTACGTTGCCGAGGTGGTGGCAGAGACGTCTTCGGTCGCAGTCCTTGAAGGTGTTCCCCTGCCATATCTCCGGAAACCCAGCCGAGTCACGGTTGCTGTTGTGGCTGAATCGTCCAGCTCTTCATCTTCATCCTCATCTTCATCCTCAGCTTTATCTTCTTCTTCTTCTGAAAGGACGCAGTCTCCACTCCGCATTACTTTGGGCGCCGAGGAAGAGAAGGATACAGAAGCCGAAGTCATGTCTGCAAATCCCGACATGCCGAGTCTAAAGGACATGATAAGGCTGAGGAAAACTGCTGCCGGGTCGGAGAAGAAAGTTTCTGGACTCGTGCCGACTCCCACCGAGGCAAGGAAGGTGCCGATTCCCCTGCAGGTGAAGAAACCTTCTGGGATCGTCCTGGCTAAGAGGAAGCCAGGCGAGGGTGAGAAACTGCCGAGTCTCCCTCTTTCCGATGCCGACACTGCCAACGCCGATCGGAAGAGGCGGAAACTGGTGAAGGCGCATCAGGCTAGTCCTTCCGAGGAGAAGGGCAAATCAAAAGTTACCGAGAAGGCCGGGAACTGGCCTCCTCCTTTGCTGATAAATGGCTCGACCCCTGTCACAGCTGCCGACACGGTTCGAGATCTGGGAACTACTATGGCTCTGGCCGAAGCTATGATGCTGCCGAAGGACATCGAGCCCTACGCCGATGAGGAAGATCATGCCATGCTTCGATTGACAATCGCGCACAATATTTTCGTAAGTCTCTTATCTCGGTAATAAAGTCTGCAAACTCTTCTGTGTTTGTTATAACTCTAATGTTGATGCTGCAGGCGATTCAGAAGTCCATGCTGAGTATTAAGAAGGCTCAGGATCGGGCAGTAAAACTGGACAAGGCTGAGGCCGAAGTGAGGGAGTTGAAGCTGAAATTCTCCACTGCTCAGGATCAGGCCGACAATTTCAAGAAGGAGGCCCGAGAGATGGCCAAGCAGGCTAAATCCTCGGAGTATTTCCTGTCTGAGGAGAGGAAGAAGACTGCCGATCTTATCGCCGAACTGACTGCTGTGAAGGCTAAGCATGCCGAAGAGATGGCAGAGGAAAAGAAGAGGGCCACCGATCTCGCGGCAAGGCATGCCGAAGAACTGGCTGAGGAGGCAAAGAAGGCTCGTAAGCTCGGGATGAAAGAAGCCGCTGAGGACATCCTCAATAATCAGATCCCCGAGATGCAGGAGGACTTCCTGGCGTTGGGATGGAAAGCCGCGCTGAGGGCCTGCAATGTTGCCGCTGACTCCACCCTTTTCAAGGAGATTCCCCACTCCTCTGATCTTCCAGACGAAGAGGAGCCTCTCCCCGAGGCCGAGACCCATGAAGCCGACCTTACCGTCGAAGATTATGAAGTGGACGTCGTCGGGGGGGACCCTATTGCTGAGGAGGGCCGAGCTCAGGAGGATCATGTGGAGAACGTCTGAGGGATTTCCCATGTTTTCTTTTCTTCTTTTATGTCCATTCCTGTATTCTCCTCTTGTAATCCACATGAATGAATAAAATTTGGACTTCTTTTCGGCATCTCTAGTCTTAATGCAAACCTGAACTCTTCTCTTAAAACATGAACTTTTCTCAGGTATGTTTGGTAATTCAGAACTCTCCTCAAGTATTGAATTTTCCTTAGGTATTGAGCCGAGCAAACCTTTCTCAAGTATGTTCAGCTCTTTATCCTCTACTTAGGCCCAAACATATTTTTCTCAAAAATGCTGGATACTCATACTTTTCTCGAGTGCGGGGCCGATCAAACTTTTCTCAAGTCTGTTCGGCTGAGTACATACTTTTCTCAAGCATGTTCAGAAGTTCAAACTTTTCTCAAGTATTGAACACTAACATCTAGGATAACACAAAACCAAAATTGCTGAATATCTGATTTGAACATTGAAACTAGAACTTTCATTCACTGAGAAAATAAATACAAGTGTTGAAATAAAGAAATTACTGATAAAACTTCTTAAGGTTGGAGACATTCCAAGTCCTTGGTATTTCTTTATCCCCCAGATCCTGCAACTTGTAGGCACCCTTCCCGAGTCGGCCGATAACTCTGTATGGACCCTCCCAATTGGCCCCGAGCTTGCCATCAGTTGGATCTTTCGTGTTTCCCATGACCTTGCGTAGGACTAGGTCGCCGAGATTGAATTCCCTCTGATGGACCTTCTTGTTGTACGTTCTTGACAGAGTTGACTGATAGGCGGCGAGTCTGATCATGGCCCTATCTCGTTTTTCTTCGGCAAAATCGAGCTCTATTGCCAATGCTTGATCATTGCCACCTTGCTCCATTACTTCTGTTCGGAGAGTCGGGATGCCGACTTCAAGAGGAATGACAGCCTCAGTGCCATAAGCAAGTGAATATGGAGTAACACCTGTAGATCGGCGAGGAGTGGTCCTGTATGCCCATAAAACGAGTGGCAATTTTTCCACCCACTTTCCCTTGGCTTTCTCCAGTCGTTTTTTCATTCCTCCTAATATCGTCTTGTTTGAGGCTTCAGCCTGCCCGTTGCATTGCGGATACGCCACTGAGGCGTAATAGTTTTTGATCTGATACTGTGAGCAGAAAGCTTTGAACTTGTCCTGGAACTGGGTCCCGTTGTCCGAGACGATGGCATAGGGGATGCCGAACCTGGTGATTATGTTCTGCCAGACAAATCGCTCGACATTCTTCTCGGTGATTTTAGCCAGTGGTTCGGCCTCTATCCACTTGGTAAAGTAATCTGTGGCAACCAACAGATACTTCCTCTCCCCGGTTGCTTTGGGTAGCGGGCCGACGATATCCATTCCCCATTGAGCAAAGGGCCATGGACTGGTGAGTGGTGCCAGATCGGCTGCAGGTTGATGTGAAATCGGGGCAAACTTCTGGCATTTTTCGCACACTTGGACGTATTTCTTTGCGTCCTCTTGCATGTATGGCCACCAATATCCCTGTGATATAGCACGATGGGCTATGGATCTGCCCCCAGCGTGACTTCCACATATCCCTTCGTGAATCTCGTACAGGAATTTCTGAACCAAAGTGGGGTGTACGCATTTTAAATAGGGACCAGTGTAAGACTTACGATAGAGTTCCTGCTTCGGCGATAGCCAGAAACGCGTTGCCTTGACACGCAGCTTGTGGGCTTCTTTTTTGTCTTCGGGAACGGTTCCCCCAGTGAGGTAGGAGACGATGGGATCCATCCAACTTGGGCCGAGATCGATTTCCAAAGCTTTCTCGGCAATTGGGACGTCGATGCTCGGGTACTCAATGGAATCCACGTATATGGTCCTGAATTTGTCTCTGGGTATCGCCGAAGCCAAACATGCCAAGGCGTCTGCGTGGTCGTTCTGTCTTGAGCTGATGTGCGTCATCATCGTTTTCTTGAACTTTGATAACTCCGCTTTAGCCCTCTCTGCATATGCGGCCATCCTCTCATCTCGGGTGGCATACTCACCACTGAGTTGGTTGAGAACCAGTTGTGAATCACAGAAGACTTCCACATGCTCTGCCCCCAGATTGTGTGCGCATTTGAGTCCGAGTATCAATGCCTCATACTCGGCGACATTGTTGGAGGCGCTGAAATTCAATCGGAAGGACTGCTCAAAATAACACCCATCTGGTTCCTCTATCACGATGCCGACCCCAGATCCCCTTGAACATGATGATCCGTCAACATACAACCTCCAGTACGGCGTCTGATCGGGAACTATTTCCCCTTGTTCGGGTATTTCCTCCTCTGAGATTGAAGCGACGATCTCCTCTGGTTCGTGGGAGAATTCCGCCACAAAATCTGCCAAGACCTGTCCTTTTATTGCTGTCCTTGGGAGGAATTTGATGTCATATTCCCCGAGCTCCACGCACCAAGTTGCCACCCTTCCCGACAGTTCCGCTCTTCTCAAGACAGTGCTGATGGGATGTTTGGTTGGCACTTCTATCGTATGGGTCAGGAAATAATGCTGCAACTTTCTAGACGCCACCACAAGGGATAGGATCAGTTTCTCCAAGGGGAGATATCTTGTCTCTGAATCCAGGAGCGTCTTGCTCACATAATAGACCGGCGTCTGCTCACCATCTTTGCTTTTTAATAGAACCGCACTGACCGCATGCTCGGATACGGCCAGATAAAGTGTCAACACATCTCCCTTCTCGGGAGTTATGATTAGCGGGGGGTTCGCCAAGTAGTTCCTCATTTCTTGGAAAGCCTTCTCGCATTCTTCCCCCCATGCATACTTGGACTGTTTTCTCAACAGCTGGAAGAATGGCCGACATCGATCGGAAGATCTGCTAATGAATCTGTTGAGGGCTGCCACCATCCCGGTTAGTCTTTGAACCTCTTTCACAGTTCGGGGACTCTGTAAATTTTGCAAGGCGACAATCTGATCGGGATTAGCTTCTATCCCCCTCCGTGTAACCAGATGCCCCAAAAACTTCCCCGAGCTGACCCCGAAGGCGCACTTCGACGCGTTGAGCTTGAGCTGGTATTTTCTCAATACCTGGAAAGTTTTGCCGAGGTCGTTTATGTGGGACTCGGCCTCCTCAGTTTTGATCACCATGTCATCGATGTAGACCTCCATGCTCTTCCCGAGCAACTCCTTGAACATGAGAGTTGCCAAACGCTGATAAGTTGCTCCTGCATTTCTCAAGCCGAATGGCATCACTTTATAGCAGAAGAGTCCGCGGGGAGTAATGAAGGACGTATTCTCTTGATCCGGCGCGTGCATAGCTATCTGATGATATCCCCGATATGCATCCAGGAAACTCATTCGCCGATACCCAGCTGTGGCATCCACCAGCTGATCTATCTTGGGCAGTGGAAAACTGTCTTTGGGACAAGCTTTATTGAGGCTGGTGAAATCCACGCAAACCCTCCACTTGCCATTCTTTTTCTTGACCACCACGGTGTTGGATAACCACTCGGGGTAGTGCACCTCTCTGATGGCGTCGGCCTCCAGAAGCCGATCTACTTCCTCTGTTACGGCATCCACATGTTGGATTGCCGGTCTCCTTCTTTTTTGCATCACCGGTTTGTGGGCAGGATCCACGTTCAGATGATGGCATATGATATCCGGGCTCACCCCAGGCATCTCCTGTGGTGTCCAAGCGAACACATCTATATGCTCCTTCAGAAATGCGACCAGGGCCTCCTCATCCCGCTCTGATAGCTCTGCCCCGATCAAAAAATACCGCTCCAGATCTGTCTCGTGAGCCGGTACCTGCTTTAGTTCTTCCACGACGCGATCGGCTGGATTACGCCCGATATCCTCTATCGTTGGCCGATCTGGGACTTCAATGGACTTCACATGTTCGGCCTTTGGTTTATGTTTGATGGATGTGACATAGCAGCTTCTCGCCGTTGTCTGATTGCCCCGAACACATTCAATCCCCTTCTTCCCTGGGAATTTCAACATTTGGTGGTAGGTGGAAGGAATTGCCCCCAGCCTGTGGAGCCAAGTTCTCCCCACGATGGCATTGTAAGCAGATGGTATGTCCACCACCAGGAAGTCCATATCCAAGGTTACCTTTCCTGCTCGAACAGGGATAGTGATGGATCCCAAGGGCCAGACAGCTTCGGCACTAAAACCGATGAGCGGTATGTCGGCCTTCTTCAAATCTGCCTTGTCCAGCTGGAGTTTCTTGAAGGCATCGTAGTACAGGATCTCCGTTGAGCTGCCTTGGTCAACCAGGATTCTCTCCGTGTTGAAGGTGCCAAGGAGCAGCGTGATTACCAACGCGTCGTTATGGGGATGTGTTACCCCTTCCAAATCCTTTTTCGAAAAGGAAATGACTGTTTCTTTCTGTGTCTCGGGCTCTTTCCTCTTCTGCCCGAGATGTTGTATATGATGTTCGTGCCCGTCTCGGCGGCGTTGGAGCCGAACTTCCCTCTCATCTAGAACTGGGGTTGCAGCGTGTATGACGTGCACGGTCCCAGTTACCATCACCTCTTCCTCAGAGGATTCGGCTTCCATCGGCTCCGGTTGAACCACTTGTTGCCTTTGTTCGGCCACAAAACGTCGGAGATGCCCGGCTTCAACTAGTTCCTCTAGGAACTGTTTAAGCGCCTTGCATCTTTCTGTCATATGGCCGTTTCTCCGGTGATAGCTGCACCAATCTATGTTCGGGTCACGCTTCACCATCTCTCCCGACCCAGCTGGCCACTTCCAAAAAGGCTCGTTCTTCAAAGGATAAATCATCCGGTAGATCGGGGTGTTGAAAACCGTGCGTATAGCTTTATACGCCTGAGCTCCCGGTGGCTTTCGCTCCTTCGGCGCTTGTGACACTTCGGCCACCTCAACTCTAGGCCTCTTGGCCTCGGGCACCATTACCACATTCCGATGCGCCTTTGCTGCTGGCCGCTCTTTGTCTCGGCGGATTTCATCTTCAAACTTGGCGTATTTCTCGACTCTGCTCATCAAGTCGGCAATGGTGCTTGGGGGATCAATGGTGAGAGACTCCCTGAGCCGATCTCGGTAAGATAATCCCAACCTGAAGGATTCCACGGCGTAGGCCTCTGTGCAATCCCCGATCTCATTGTAGGTGGCCCAGTACTTGCTGGCGTACTGCCTGAGATCCTCTTCTGGTCCTTTTCTCAAGGCCAGAAGCGTGTTCACGTATTTTTTCTGTGCTCGGTTAGCCACAAATCTCTTGAGGAACTGATCCGCCAGTTGCCTCCAGCTCGTAATTGATCTCGGCGGCAGAGCCTGAAACCAATTCAAGGCTATCTCCCCCAAACTCAATGAGAACACCTTGCAGTAGAGGCTGTCTTGGCCCACATAAATCATCATGGAATTCACGAATCCTTTGATGTGAGTCATCGGATCCGTTCGTCCATTATAAATTGTGAATTTCGGAGGGACAAACTTTCTGGGTAAGTCCTCCGTCTCTATCTGAACTGACAGCGGCGATACTGCCAGCTGCTGCAGTTCCTTGTGATTTGCGTCGTCCTCTGGACGGTTGAGTCCCAGCTGCTGATTTAGCCAAGCTCTCATGTCGGTCGGTGGAACCAACGGCGGCAGAGGCTGGTTTGGGAGCTTCTGCTGGGCGTCTGGGGCTGATTCTGCCCGCTGATTCAGCCATTCCCTCATATCGGGAAGCGGCCGCTCCTGAGGCGGTCCGCCTCTGTGCGATGAAGCCCCCATTTGCCTTTCTCCTCCTCGAGGCCTTTTGCTGGCCTCATGTCGGCTATCCTGTCGAGATGGCCCAGTCTCGGAGCGCTCGTCAAGTCTAGACATAGACTGGCGGACTGAGTCTCTATGCTTGCAGAGAGTTTGGTTTTCTCTCTCCATGCGACGTATGTAACGCCTCATGTCTTCTAATTCCTGATCCTTTCTTCGGGTCCGATCAGCATTAACACGTTCTTCGTCTCGGCGAGACCGTTCATGAGTTCGGGATTCTCTCCCTCCCTCATTCCGGGATTGAGTCTGGGATCTGTCCCTGTTTCCTGACCGTTCCGCTTCTCGCGGACGATCTGGACGTTGCTCCAGATGCAACGGCGTGGGTAGCGCAGGAGCTCCCGACGTATTGGCAGATAGCGGGATGGTGGGATGTAACACCTGTTCTCCAGGTTGCTCCCCTACTATTTTTGGCGGAGGGACCCTCGGAATCTCCCTCCTGGGGCCCTTAGATTTGTGTGGAACTGGAGGGGGGGACCTTGATTTTCCTTTCCCATCGCGTTCCTTCCCCTGATCTTTTCTAGACATCTCAGCCATGAATCTTTAGCTTTCCCACAGACGGCGCCAATTGTAACGGGGTTGATTTAACCAATCAGGACGGAAAGCTAGGGATTCACTATCCAGCCGAAATGGTGCTTCTCTCAGTATGCGTACCTGTGATCTGCAAAAGAATAATCTGTCAAAGAGTCCTCTGCCGCTGTGGCAGGAGAACGCTCCGATGATTAAGTCAGGCACAATCTCACAGGGAAATGTTAACTGTAAGCTGATATTCTCTATCAGCAAATGAAATCTCTGGAGTATTTAGGCGTACCTCAAATTCGTCATCTGAGGGTGTATTTATAGATTTCCCTGGTGCCCTAACTCAATCTGGACTTTCTTGGGCCCCAATTCTCTTTGGGCCTTTCCTTCAGCCCTAATTCTCTTAGGGCTCCACATTGGCGGAGTGTCCCCTGATGGGGCGTGGTAGTCACGTCTGTAACTGAATCCGACAAGATCCCGACAGAATCCCATCTTTTTCGGGATTCTGTTTCCTTTTCAGAAATACGGTTATCAGTCGCTTTCTCGGGCTGCCCGTAATCCTGACCGACTTTATCAGTTCGGCAAGTTTTGCATCCGCCTTTCTCAGGTCGGCATCCTACATACTTGATTCTATTACCCAAATATGGGTATGATCGGCACTTCCCGTGTCGGCCATTATCACACGTGATCGGCACGTGCCTCTGGAAATGTAATTCGGTCTCGGCCGAACTCCTGGATAATCCTGGGGAGTAAAAGGTATTTTCTCAATTACATTTTACCCCCGTCATATATATATATATATATGAGTGAGTTTCTAATAAGGGATCCCTTATTTTGCTACGGTGCAGACCTCCTATTCTTTATTAACTTATGATAATCCGAACTGTTCAATGTGTTTAAAACATGTTTTTAAGGGTACACGCAAGAAATCGGCTCAAAATAATATTTGAAAAGGCTTGATCTACTCAATTTTTTATAAAACTGTTCCTGTCAGTATTTATCAAAACTGTTTAGATCAAACTCTTCTCGATATTGTTTTGAGCCGATTTCTTGCAGGTACCCTTAAAACCTTAAAAATATGTTTTAAACACATTGAACGGTTCAGATCATCAAAATTTGATCAGAAAATAAGAGGTCCGCACTGTAGCAAAATAAGTGATCCCTTAAAAATTAACAGGAACCTGTTAGGGCTCTACCAAATGAATTGCACGGGGGCTTTTTTTTAAAGGAATTCAAAGTTGGAGTTAAACTTGATATGATGATTTTCAAACATGTGTTATGGAAAATTTCCGGAATTTAATGGTTTTTTTTTTTTGGAAAGGAAGGAATTTGTTGAAAAAGAAAAGTAAAAATGATAGCTAGGAGCACTTTGGGTCACTACAGTAAAATGAGAAGTTAAGGGTATTTTTTTAAAATTATTCTATCAGGTTATTAACGAGACACTATCTTCTTAAGTGTCTCATTTGATTATACCTAATGCGATATTTGAAAATAAATCCAATTATAAATATTTAATTTATTCGTAATAATTTTGATATGACAATTATTAGTGATTCTAAAATTGGATATAATAAGCACTACATTACCAGATTCGATCAAGATAAATTGAATGAATTCAGATCTACTTAAATGCGTTTAAGTCTTTAAGTAGTGAGTCATTCAGCACTATGTTTATAATATCTCTTATGAATTCTTTGTCACTGACTCATAAACCGTATTTTACAATTAGTAACACATAAGCATATAAATGAGGTTTATCTTTGTTTGTTAAGCCTTTATTAATTTTAGCAGTAAAAGAGGACTCCAATGGACTAGCTAAAAGATTATTTAACTAGCTTGTACTAAAAAAGGATAAAAATGTAATAAACTTGGGTGTCAATAGTTGTTTCTTGAACATCCACATCAGTCTTTCTATTTTTTGGAACAAATTAGAAAGGAGTTTTCACTTTTTTTATGTTAAGGAGTGATGCCGAGCGAGTTGCGACCACATTCCTGGAACGCTTAGATTAGTCACGGGCCAAACGGATCGGCGCAGATTGATTCGTGAGTCATATAGTTGAAGCAAAACGTCATTGTGTTCAAAGCCCATTGATCTATAGATCCATCGGCCCCAGGGGCTTTTGGCCTAATTCCTTCGATTAGGCCTTCGAATCATCAAATTTAAGAATTGTTCTTGTGTTACACTCATCCAAAACATACACTTTGCTGCATCAAGGAATCATATTTTCTAATGTCACCTGCATTAGACTCTCGATTCTATGCCTATTTCATTAAAATATTCTTTAGCGTCATAAACAAGAGATGGGAGACGAAAGAAATGGAAAGAAAAAAGAAAAAATAAGGAGTCACTATACATTCACTAAATAAGGAGGTCATCAAGAGAGGCCGGTAACAGAACGTATATGAAGAATTGCTCATCAAAATAGAGCAAAAGGAGCTTTAAGGAAGCTGATGCTGATGCAGATGCTCTTAGAAGGCTCATTGAATTTAACAAGCCACCTAGAGCCAAGTTTAGGAGTGATTTTAGCCTTGGGGTGTGGGGGTAGAGCCCCCACGACACGTAATGCCATAACTCGAGGTGCGACCTAAGGTGGCATCCTAAGTACAGCGAAAATGATATTTTTGGACTTGGGTGTGTAATTTCAGCTGTAGGACCCGATCTATTTATATTGCAGTTATCATGTAGTTAGGGTTACGAGTTTTTCAGAGGA
The DNA here is from genome assembly GCA_019985065.2 of Arctostaphylos glauca. Classification (NCBI taxonomy): domain Eukaryota; kingdom Viridiplantae; phylum Streptophyta; class Magnoliopsida; order Ericales; family Ericaceae; genus Arctostaphylos; species Arctostaphylos glauca. Next base: position 3,522,330 of record JAHSPW020000008.1, read on the forward strand.
AAGAGGAGAGGGGAAAGAAAACGTAGATCTTAGAGAGATTGAGAGAAGACTTATATTCTTGATTCAATTTCATAGTGGACTGATGTGGCTTCCGTGATTTTTTCTCGCGTTGAGGTTTTTTAAGTATATATTTTATTTTGCATTTTTCTTTTCGTTTTTTATTATGCATGACTATTTGCTTATTTCATTATGTGATTCATTATTATTAAAATCTATAAGAGCGTTGTGAGATTGAACGGTTGTTCGAAAATTCTTAACAGGAGTCACTCAAGAAATTCCATTGGAGATTTTTAAAAATCCAAATTTGTTGGTTTCAAAAGTAAATTAGGAACCAAACTAGCCAGAAGTCAAGTTAGATTCCTATTGGAGGTATGCTATTGGACACTATTTCAAGCTAGAAACAAGAGATTGCCAAAGCCCAATTCGTAACCAAAGCCCAAACTTGGAATAATAATTTTATAGGCCGAAAATTTGGCCCACAATTTACAGGACTCTGGTTCTGGGATCTCGAAGTAACATCCTATTTATCTTGATTTAAAATCGAGAAAGTCTGTGTACACAAATCTGGACACAGATGTGTTCGGATCCGTCGGATACACGTGGAACCCTTGATAATTTAAGGATCCCACGTGCATCCGACGGTCCGAACACATCTGTGTCCGAATCTGTGTCTATAATGTTTGTGTCCGTAATTGTTCTTTAAAATCACATACGAAAAATCTTTCTGTGCTTCAAGAGCAATGCTCCTTCCCTCAACCAAATATGTAGGTCTCTTCACTTTGACTACAGTTTAGAGGCCTTTTATTTTGTGAATATTCCGGTCTAGACCACCACTATGTCCTAATACGTGGCAAAAATCTACTCGGTCCCGTTACGAGTGACACGTAAACTAAATTTTAAGACCTTTTCGACTTATAAAGTGTCCACCAATAAGACGCTCATGTCCTCACAAGAGTGGTTGACTCACTAATAAGGAATCTTTTACTTTGTTAAAATAAGGACTTCTTATTTTTTGATCAAAGTTTAATGATTCGAACCGTTAAATATGTTTTTAAGGATACCAACAAAAAATTGACTCAAAATAATATCGGAAAAAACTTGATCCAAACAGTTCTTCATAAATACTAATAGGAAAAGTTTTATAAAAAATTGTTTGTCAGCATTTATAAAGAATTGTTTGCATCAAACCCTTCCCGATATTGTTTTGAGCTGATTTCTCGTGGGTATTCTTAAAAACATGTTTTAATCACATTTAACGGTTCCGATCGTCAATATTTGATCAAAAAATTGGAGGTTCTCATTTTTAACAAAATACATAACCAAAAAAACAAAAAAATCTTAGCCACTGCTCTCTCTCTCTCTCTTTTTTCCTCTAATTTGGGAGCAGTGGTGCAATCTCATGTAGTGCGCGTGTAATGCGGATAAAACGTTTTGCCTTTGAAATTACGTTATTTTGATTCGCTCCGCGAGTTATTAGCAAAATGTATAATGTCAAAATAATGTAATTTCGAAAACAAAATAGACAAAACTATGACATTTATTCGCACTACACACTACATAGTACATACATAAGCTGCACTAAAACCTCTTAAACCTACCCCTTCTCTCTCACTACCAATCTTTGGGTGTCAACCACATCATCTATATAATTCAACATAAGACAACAAAATTATAGAACAAATGACTTTTATCTACCAGAATGTGACCGTCGTATTAATTGGATAGCACTTTTGTCTATCTATAAGACCAGCAAGTAGGGTGATTTGCACCCAATATCTACAACTGGGAAAGGAGGCCAGTGGGGACCAATCATCAATGGGAGAGGGCGACGACCCAATCTAAACATGGGTGTGGACCTGTGGTGTGGGCATTGAGATTCCGGCCGTTCAGGTATTAGATAGCCGTTGGGATGTTAAGTCGGTGTATTTCCTTTGTCAGCAGGCAGGGCCAATCAGTCAATGACAAAAGGAAGAGTGCTTTGGCAACATCGTTCCTTTTATTTTGTTGTGCTTTGGGCACTAAAGGGTACCACACTATCAATGAACCCAATTCGTTTGAATTTTTTATATTAACGGGGGGTGTCTACGCATTGCGTGTGCGGAGAATAAAAATATAAAAGATAAGAATCCAAAATTAGGAACCAACCGCCAATAGAGGAACTGAAGGGAGTGGACAGTTTTAAAACCGTTGAAAGTTTTTTTTTTGTTGCCATGCAATTTTTTAAGGACTTTAGTTGTATATAATTATCACTACAATTATGTGAAGTACTGAGTATAAGGTCTGAAAACATTGGAGTTAAAAAAAAGTTCACGCCAAAATGTGTGTACCTTTTATAAGAGTATAGATATCTTGTCAATTCCCAACATTCACTCACTAATTTTGTATTCATAACATTTTCTTCTTAGAGAAAGGAAAAGGTAACGAAGATTAAAAAGAAAAATGACTTCCGATTTTTCTGTTTCTGTAACGAATTGAGAATTGGGAAGTTGGGAAGAGAGATCACACATGGGCCTCGTTTGATATGTGCTATAAGTTGGTGGACATTGATAGTTAGGAGGGAATTAGAATTAAAATTGTATAGTCATCTATGTTTTGATTGAGGAGCGAGAGGGAATTAATATGATTATGTGCGGATGAGAGGGTTAAGAGGGATTGGATTGCATACCCTGAATCTGTCAAACCTCTCATTTCGGGAGATTCATAGTAGGAGCATACTCTTAGTCAGGCTCTTGAAAAATACAATCAAACACTGAATTCATGTACCCACGTGATTCATAGTCCAATTCCCCTTCTAAACTTGGCATCAAAACCTTGTTTCTACTCCCATCTATTCCTTTGACTCAAAGTCTTTTCTCAAAATTAAAGTGATGACCCGCCTTCTCCTGTTGGATTTGCGGGCGGCACAACCCCTTCCCTCTCCGCACACCAACCAACTAGCACCAGTTTGTGCATCCCAACTATGTCAAACAATGAGGACGTATTGAAGGCGTTCTTGTTGTATTTACTCATTGAAGGCATTCTTGTTGTATAAGTGAGCATTCAAACTTCATCTTTCAAATATTGTAAGTTGGAGATCTAATGCAACCGTTTGTGGTGTATATAGTATGAACAAAACGACGTAATTTTATCTATTTTCTTTTCAAACTTATGTTATTTTGACTTATTTCATAAATTATTTTCAAAATATATAAAGTCAAAACAGCATAATAATTTCGAGTATAAAACAGACAATATTACATGGTTTGTCTGCAACACACATTAATGGATGCTGCACTACATACCTTAAATGTGTCTCTCTTCTCTCTCTGAGCATCCACTAGTCTTTTATCTACCAAAATGTGACCGTCGTATTAATTGGATATCACTTTTGTCTAACTTATCAATAGGACCAGCAAATATGGTGATTCGCACCCAATATCTACAACTGGGAAAGGAGGCGGCCAGTGGGGACCGATAATAAATTGGAGAGGGCGACGACCCAATCAAAATAGAGTATTGTTAGAAATACAGATCGTCCGGACATATTTATATTACACATCTGGATACATATGTGTCTAGAATTGTTGAATGTACGTAAAATTTTTAATAATTCAAGAGCCCCATGTGCATTCAACAATTCCAGACATATTTGTGTCCAAATGATCCATATCCACAGACTTTCCCATAAAAATATTAAATATGGTGTGGTGTGGCATTGAGATTCCGGCCTTTGAGGTAATTAGATAGCGGTTGGGATGTTAAGTCGGTGTATTTCCTTTGTCAGCAAGTAGAGCCAATGAGTAAATGACAAAAGGTAGAGTGCTTTGGCAACATCGTTCCTTTTATTTTCTTGTGCTTTGGGTACTTCGTTTGAATTTTTTATATTAACGGTGGGTGTCCACGTACTGCGTGTGCAGAGAATAAGAATATAAAAGATAATAATTCAAAATTAGAAACTAATTGCCAATAAAGGAAGTGAAGAGAGTGGACAGTTTTAAAACCGTTTGACGTTTTTTTTGTAGTCATGTAGTTTTTTTAGGACTTTGGTTGTACGTAATTATCCCTTCCGTTATGTCAAGCACTGATATGTATAAGGCCTGAAAATATTCTTTTTGCTTGTGAATTTTTTTGGAAAAGTAAAATTATCAACCGACTTTAAAAAAGGGTTCACACCAAAGCGCATGTTCCCTTTATAATAGTATAAATATATTGTCAATGGCCAACATCCACTCACTGATTTTGTATTCATAACATTTCTTCTTAAAAGAAAGGAAAAGGTAACGAAGATTAAAAAGAAAAATAACTTCCGATTTTTCTGTTTCTGTAACGAACTTATAATTGGGAAGTTGGGAAGAGAGAAGATCACATATAGACCTCGTTTAGTATGTGCTATAAGTTGAAGGACATTGATAGTTAGGAGGGAATTAGAATTAAGATTTGTAATAAGGAGAAATCAATAGCGAAGTTTGTTATTTGGTTAGAGATACGGATTGTGTAAAAATTGTTATAGTCATCTTTGTTTTGATTGAGGAGCAAGAGGGAATTAATGTGATTATGTGCGGATGAGAGGGTTAAGAGTTTGTGTCGATGAGAGGGTTAAGAGGGATTGGATTGCATACACTGAATTTGCCAGTCCTCTCATTTGGAGGATACATCGTTGGAGCATACTCTTAGTCCGGTTCTTGAAAAATACAATCAAACATTGAATTATTACTTTGACTCGAAGTCTTTTCTCCGGATTGAAGTGATGGCCAGCCTACGATAGAGGAGTTTAATTCCCGTCATACGCGATGTGGAAAAAATGACTAATTCAACGAGATATGTCTTGCCTATTGATTCGCACTCAAAAGTGCGTATATTCTATATCAAAACTCCTTGATTTGTATGTGTTTATTGTTTATCGGTCGAGTTTTATGTGGTTTTATTATTAACGTGTGTTTGGATTGTTAGTGTGCAAATGAAGTATTTTACAGAGATTTATGAGGTCCGGGACGTTAACGGAAATCAAGTTAAGAAGTTGGAAGTAAAAAGTCAAGAATTAAGACAGAAGCCCCAATTATAGGTAGTGAATGTAGTACTACAGGTAGTAGAAGACACTGACTGTAACGCCCCGATTTCTCAGTACGTTATTTAAAATCGTTTATTCAATTATTTGATTAATTGAAATATAAATCAAAGAAATGCCTTTTATTATTTAATTTAAAATAACAGGAAATAAGATAAATCAGAGTCTTAAAATGCGGAAGTGAAATTGATAAAAATACTCTTAAGATTTATATTTTATTAAAAATAAATAAAATAACAGAGCATCTAAGGGTAGGACAACTAAACGCTGCCACAGTCATCTAGTAGCTCCCACTTTCTTCTACTCAAACAGATTCTGCAACTGCTCTTCGAAATCTGGTATGAAACACCAGGGACAGAGAAGTTGCACCAATGAGTTTATAAAACTCGGTAGGAAAGTTTATCCGAAAAACGAACCCATAGGTAAAAGCACACATATAACAGGAGATATGACATAACAACAGAATACATAAAATAAAGCATAACAACAGAAATTTAAATAACAAATGCGAATACATCAAAAACTGTAAAGTAACGTCTAAGTGTATTAAGTCCATTCTTCTTCTTTTTTTTCCTTTTAATCGGGACGACGCCCAGGGAATCTAACCCATAATCAACACGGCACGACGGCCAGTGGGAATCTAACCCGGAATACAAAAATAGAGGAGAATCGAACCACCAACTATCTCGGGAATCTAACCCGGAACAAAAGTGAAGGAGAATTGAACCACCAATCACCTCAGAAATCTAACCCGGAACACCAATCAAATCGGAAATCTAACCCGGAACAAAAGTAAAGGGGAATCGAACCACCAGTCACTTCGGGAGTCTAACCCGGAACAAAAGTGAAAAGGAGAATCGAACTACCAACCACCTCGGGAATCTAACCCGGAATAAAAGTGAAGGGGAATCAAACCACCAGTCACCTCGGGAATTTAACCCGGAACAATCTCGGGAATCTAACCCGGCAAAAGAGTAAGAAGGGAAATTGAACCACCAACCACCTCGTAGCACGACAATTGTAATTAAATTATTTTCACTTTTATCACTTGTTCAGGTTCTTACCAACATGTACACTCAGGATTTTATAACAACTATCATGTTATTACCAACAAGATTCATGTTTGCCAAGACAACACCAAAGGTCACTTTTACAGTATTCCCGCTCACACAAAATCCATCAGGAACTAATGAACATAAACTAGTGCGTGTCGTGTTATCATTAACAAGATTTATATTCACCAAAACAATACCAAAAACTGTATTATTAACTTTAAAAGACAAATTGATTTCTATTAGGTAAAAGAAAAATACAAAATCTATATATTTTTGAAGTTCTATGTATCTAGTTTCAAATAAAATAAACGGTGCGCAATTTCGATACCCGTGCTAAAAGTTATGGCCGTTTTCCTAACGTGTGTCAAACCAGTCTGCACAGTGACGAATCTGCAGCAACTTGGTTACGGATTTTTATATAATTTTATATTTCGAGTTAGACTTCGAAATTTTTACCCAATACAGAAGACACATAGAGGAATCTTCATTAAAAATTTCAGAAATTTTAGAGTTTTCGAACAATTTTAACGAAAATTCTCAAAATCAGATTCATATCAAGTTTCTATTTCTTTCAGATTCGTAACATTCTAGTGTTTAAGCTTCCTAGCATGAATCGATCAAAAATCACATAATTACTAAAAACTAAACATGAAATTGTATCACAAATATATTTCTAAGAATTAGAGATAACATTTTTTTACTAAAGAAAATACTTAAACCAATGGTCGGAGATAAACAATCCTACCTTAATTTGTGATTTCGACGCGGATCGATGGTGTCTCAACAAAAATGGTGCTCAGCAGTGATCGAATCCCTCTATGCCCCTCTCTCTCTCTCTCTCTCTCTCTGATTCGTGGAGATGCTAGTGAAGGATTAGAAACATGGTACCATTTATTTAGTGGAGGAGATAATATTAAAATTAATGCATATAACAAACATCCATGAATTAACCTTCCATCCGTTATGAACCTCCTGCCATTTTCATGATTCTGCTGTTTCAAGGTGTTTAAGACCAAGGATTTTATGTCGGTGTTATGTGTTCCAATCTCATTCTCGTGCTTCTAATGATAAAAACCGTTCATTATGATTATTAATAAAATTATAATTAATACAAGCGGACAGACTACAAAAATAAATAAATTTTTGGTTAATGAAATTAAGTCATAAAAAAATATCATGAATGATTAGTTAATTACATGTTTAAAATTTTGGGTCGTTACACTGACATTTAAAGATTTGAAGATAGTGCACTGAATTACCGGTAATAGGTACTAAATTACCGATAATAGGTGACACTGCTTGAAATTGCTGAAGATTAGAGAAAAGAGACAGAACCTGTAATTACCAGTAATAGAGTACATTGCTTGAATTTGGAGAAAATGTGGAATTATCGCAAATGGACATGTATTACTGGTAATACTACCGATAATAACGCAAATTTAAGAATATTTCTTATTTTATGGGATTACTATTCTTTTATTTCTGTCCTTATCTTTTTGCTTCCTTATCAAATTAGGAGACTTAGCTTTTAGATTTATTTATTAGGAACCCTACTTAATCATTTAGATCAGATTTTATTAACGGAATATCCTCTTAGGATAGATTACACTATTTACTTTTTAAATTTTGAGAAATTAATTCAAAAGTTCTTATTGTTATTTTCTAGTTCATCGATTATTTCTTTATCATTTTGTTCTTTAATTCTCATGAATTCTATTCAATCAATGAATAGCTAATCTTCTCGAGATTCGATTCAAAGGTGAAGCATCGAATCGTGATTTAAGGTACTTTGATCATCGCACAAGGCCTTTAATTTATGATAACGTTTTGTAAATCAAGAATATTCGTTTTGAAATCTATCAAATATTTTTGTAAGACTTTTGCTAGTGTATAGACAAATCTAATTTGGCACACATAATTCTTAGATTCATACAAGGCTTCTTGTAAGATTTTTGCTTGTGTATAGACAATCTCCGTTGGTACATACAATTTTTAGATCACTACAAGATTTTTGATCTAAAACTCTTTCCTATTTTGATTGTTAGACGATGATCAATTTTTCTTGATTTCTATAAACCTTATATTTTTCATCATCCGACGAAGGTTTAATATTATAGAATTGGAGTTGAGTTATATTAGAAGATTGAATTAACTTGGTTCATGATCGATGTGGATCCCAAAATTAGATTTTATTTTTATTAATCAATTCTTTTTAATATTTCTTCCTAGTACTATTACACCACAAAATATTTTGAATATTTTTTTCTTTCTCCCTATAAACTTTTGAGTTTCTCGTTCCCTGTGGATTCGACTCCAGACTTCTGGATTATTATGCTACAACCAAACAATTAATCCTACACTTGGGATACATATTTATTGACATCGGTTGACGATAAGTATTTTTTGCGCTGTTGCCGGGAACTCGAGTTGATTGAGAAGCGTATCAATTCGTCCATCACATCAGAACAATAAAAGCTATAATAGCAGGAATAGCTGCATCTACTACTGGTAATTCCATCAGCGCTACTGGTAATTCAGGGTTCTGTCCAATTTTGGTTGGTAAGATGAGGGACGATTCAAACCCTGTTTTTAGTTTGCAAAAATTGTAGATAACCCCTTAGCACCATGATGGCTCTCTAATCGGGGACCAATAATGTTACACGTGCATGGACCATGAAAGACTATTTATACGCATCCACTTCTCAAGTCCCAAGCTATTACACTCAATGGCAGGAACCACTATGGTACCCGCCTTACAGTTTGCAAGAATATGCTTTCCAAGGACCTTCTGTAAATGTTTATGTAAGGACTGACCAATAACCAACAACATTATGCTCAAAAGGTTCCCAATGCGTATCAGCCGGCTCATAAGCCAAGTTTAGAGGATACATTGCGAATGTTTCTACAACAACAAGCTATTATAAATGAGCATAACATGCGAGCCATTGGGAACTTCCATTCCCAATTGATTGAGTTGAATGATATGTTCGATGTTGCGAGTGGAATCGGAAATAATGATGAGTTCCATGAAGAGAACACTATTGATATTTTAGACCAGGAACAAGAGAACTCTCGTGTATTTTATAGTCCTCTTGAAACCAACCTCATTGCTAAAGAGGCCAGATTGTTAGATTCACCCGAGGTCAAGTGTTTGTCCTCATTCCTTGCGGATGACAAAGCTATGAAAATAGAAAGTTTGGTACTCGTTGTTGAATTCGCGGGCGGCACATTCCCTTCTCTCTCCGCGCACCAACTAGCGTCATTGAGTACATCCCAACTATTTCAAACAGTTAGAACGTAGTGAAGACTATTTATATCTTATTAGCATTCAAAACTTCTAATCTTGTTTTCTATTTTTGTCAAGGTTTTGGTATTGTATTTTCATATTTACTCATTGAAGGCGTTCTTGTTGTATAAGTGAGCGTTAAAACTTCAGCTTTCAAATCTTGTAAGTTGAGTGTTTTATAGACACAGACACTTGTGAGAATTTAAAATCAAAATATGATTAATTTTGGTGAGATATTTTTTCTAAGGATTTTTGGTAAGTAAAAATCCTAGTAACTTACTAACTCCTCCGAAAAGCTAATCTTGTAATCTTTATATTGTGTTTGACCCTCGTCTCTCTCTCTCTCTCTCTCTCTTATCTCTTGCTATTTATTTCATTGGTTGGATTTTCGTATTGCATCTTTTAGATTCTTTTAATTTGACATTATTAGTATGGCAACACCCTTCTTAGTTGTCTTGGAGATAACAAGCTTGTTTGAATTTTTTTTTTTAGCAAGGAGAATACGATTAGGTAAATGATGTTTTTATAATTAATTACAACATTCTCAAAATTCATAACGCGTGACACAGAAAAAAATATGTAAATAGTAAGGATCACCTCTTCTACTCAATACATTCATATTTGGGTACTTGGAAAAGCATCCAAAACAAGAATTAAGGTTGTATAAACATGTTTCGAATATGATAAATTCAAATACTTATGTTCAAAGAGATTAGTAATGTACATATTCCTAACAAAATAAACCTTTGGTGTAAAAACCTTTGTGTCACTAATATTTTTTCAACAGATAAGTCTCTACGTAATGTTCTATTATGCACCGTATACAATAAGATGTATTTTGCGTTAAAATAATATTGTTTTAATACATAAAATACTATTCGAACAATTTAAAGAATATTTTTTAAACAAAAACGACGTGGATTGTCCAGCAGGCTCTTTTTTCCATGTGCACAACTGCATATTTACTATGGTGGTGCCCAACCCATAAGAAGGGGTTGACATCTTACGTCACTGTTAATTCCACCACGTGACTATGAATAAGGTTAGCCGCTAGCTGGGCCCCACTGCCCATATTTTCATCCATCCCAATTTATAGATACAGTTGACGTCTCTATCTTCACCCTTAAACTCGTTACGCCATTTTTGTTAAAGTCGCCAGCGCACATTTTCCAACAATTAACCTCTCAGGAATTTATACTCATAAATTAAGTAGACACAAGAGAGCGTACTATGCAAACGATCTCCTTTTAACACACAAATAAAAATTGTCCGAACGTTATCTAAATCTAATTGTTTAAGCAATTATTTGTATATTAAAATGACGTTATTTTGACGCACAACACATCATGTTGAACACAATATACAACAAAATCCTCAAGTCAGATAAATTAAGCAAAAATTAATATTGCGTGCTGATAAATTCTAATTCTTCTTGGTGTTTTTCTTATCCTAATATCTAAATAAAATATTTGAACTGGATCCTCATACGTTTTGCGTGAATAAAAGAGAGTATTTTATTTTTTTGAAAATTTAAATTTTTAAGTTTTTTGTGATATCTATAAAGATTAGTCAGAATAAAATAAACGATTTTGATCATCAAAGTGAGATTTCAAAGTGATCACATACAGAGAAAGATGAACAAAGTTTGTTGACTCTAAGGTGAACAAAATTGAAATATTGAAGATGTTTTTCGAACTTTTATGGTGAAAGATTAAGTTTTATTTGATGCTTTATTTACAATTTAAACATTACCTTCGTTGTCTAATTTCTATATATTTTTGATTAGCTTTGTTGACGTTTTGACTTTTGCATTTTAATGTTTTAGGTGAATTTTTTTTTTCCTTTTACGTCGGGATCTTCGTATTGGGTTCATCTGGACTCAATTCTTGGGACTCAATTCATCATCCACTAGCATGGAGTTCGATAAAAATCTTGTAAGAACTAACTTCATCAAAAATTAATAGTCCGATTAAATTGAAAGAAAAATCTCATAAAAATTAATTCCATACAAATAGATAATACTTGTGAAGTGTCCAAACTGAAATATAGTAGAAAAAAATTCATAAATTTTAAATTTTTACCACAAGACCAAAGTTCTGGTCAACACAAGTCATGCACTCTTTTTACTTATGGGTCCTCATTTTTTTTTGCACTTTCTCTTTATCTTTAACTTGCCTTTTTCTTTATCTTTTTATGCGTGGGTAGTTTAGTCATTGTGACATTGATAGGACTCTGGTTTCGATAAAGGTTGTATCCTCCTGCAGGCACTTTATAAACTTTTTTTCGTGGTTTTCCTCAAGTCCATTAAGATCAAACTAAAGGAAATTACAAAATAATCACATCCATATTTTCTTCAATTCAGGTTCTTCAATACTGAAAAACAATTCTAAAAATATAAATTATTCGTATACATGCAAATACAAATTATTGGTACACATACAAATACAAATTTGTTCAAAATCGTCATATATTTACGTAAGGTTCACATGATTACAGAAGACCTCACGTCCATCCGATAATTTCGAATACATTTTTGTCCGGATGTACACAAATAATTTGCATTCCTAAACTAACTAATATTAAAATCCGAAGCAATAATTTATTTTTATTGAATGACTTAAATACACACACAATTGCACGATGAAATAAATCAATAAAGTAATCACAGAGCATGACACATAGATTTTATGCGGTTTTTCAAAGATATATTTACGGCTCACCAGTTTTATAATGTATTGATGAAGTGGGAATTAAAATCGAATCAGATTTCACAAACCCAACATTTATATTTATTCTATTTTTTTGCGAGTGACTCCATAATAATAGTTTTAAATATATTAGTATGAACTCAAATAGTTAACGAGAAGACAATTTAGGTTAAGCCTAATTGCTTAATTGTTTTGCTTGGAATGGAGTATTGAAGTACATTGTAACGTCCCGATTTCTCGGTTCGTTAGTAAAACTCTTTTTAAATTATTTTGTTAATTAAATAATGATTAAAAATACCGCATTTATTGAAAATACTAGTTTTAATTACATTTAAAATTATGAATTTGACCTTCTGCATTTACATGTGAATTTGTAAATAAAAAACAAAACTACTAAGGGTACGGTAGTTATGACTCGTTGAAGTCCTCATCTCTGGAGCCTGACTATTGTTCTTGTTGCACCTCCATCTGTTCTTCTTCATTTGACATAAAATGTCAGGAATAAAAAAGTTGCTCCATGAGTGGCATACGTCATCCAAGTTCTGGAAGCAAATGGGTCGTGACATACATCACACAAATTAAAAGATATTTAAGGAGTACATATTTTATTTGGTTGAATATACGACGGTATGAACACGCCCCTTCCTTCTGGGCAAAAACCCCTACATCTATTAGAGAATTCCTTATTCGGGATGGTCCAAACCTTAGACAATATCTAGATTAATGTTTTGTTTATGCTATGTATTGGCCTGCTACTGTCAACTTTTTATAGATGCCTTGTGGCCTAACTAGGGTGTTATCCTAAGTTAGATTTTTAATATATTTCCGAAAGGACCAAAAAAAATAAGGCATATATTATAGTATCTTGTTCTTGAATTTAAGGTTTTTATAGTTTAACAAGTGCACTAAGAAATTATAGTTAAATATAGCATCATTACAATACAGTCGCGCAATCAACCTAATTTTTTGTAGAAATAAATTATTTTGCAAACTCTATTGAATAACTAATGTATTTAGTGATGATGATATCCCAAAGGCTATATAAAAATGCACTACAATTGACAACGTAAAACAAAACTAAGTTTTTAAATATACACAAATGAGTCCAAAAACAAACAAATGGTGACCCTAAAATTAAGAAAAAAAATATAATTATACAATGATGATCTCTGTCTAAATACAATAATTTTTGGTGAATATTCCAATTCGGTTCCATTAAATCTGCTCAAAAACTTGAAAAAAATATTAAACCGCGAGAAGCATACTATATGATAGGAAGAACCAATTGCATGAATAAAGTAGGATCAATAAACGAAGATCACAAGTCAAAGTGAAATAATTTTCAACAATGTCCACCACCAGTGAAAAATAAATCTTGTAGCTGGCCCATCTTAGTAACATGCCAAGCACCACCTAAATCAAAATAATTCAATACGTATGTGTCACTCGAGCCCACATAATAATACATTTGATTCCACGATAGACAATCAATCAAAACAACTAATTTACTGTAACTCGGTAGGCTTTTGCACATGTACTAATTAGATACATAATAATCAATCATGTAATACATTATACCACGATTTGATAAACAGAATTCAATAATGATTTCCAAGATGATCAAAGGAGTACAAATATTTGTTATGAATAAAATTCTCTAGAGATTGAAAGCGTATAGTATACTTCTAGTTTACCTCAAACAAAGATCGTGACAGTTGAATATGTGCATACTAGTGTTAAACATATCATCCTAGAATGAAACTTCGATTGAACACCGTTAGATACAATATCGAAAAACTAGTTAGTTGGAAATTTGTGATAGAAACAACTTGAGAAGTTTTTTGGTTAGGAACAATATTATGGAGGTAAGAGAATCAAGAACACATTAATTGAGTGTGACAAATGAGAAAGATGATACCATATTTATAGGGTTTGGAGGACTAAGGTTTAGGACGTGAAAGCTAAAAGGCTCGAACGGACTTAGTTAGGAAAAGAAACTAGGAAAGAAAGAGTCATATCTAGGTACAAAGGGAGAATACTTAAGGGTTAAATTTTTTCAAGGGAGATGAATATCGAATTCCAAAGATCTCCAAAAGATAAGATTTGTAATTAACAAGGTTATAAAATCAAGAGGTTTGTGAGAAAAACGAGGAATTGAATGCCAAAGATTAGAGGGGAAAATCCAAGAGTCTCAGTGAACCTGATTAAGGAAAATGACTAGAGTTAGGATGAACTTGACTTTTGGGTTTTCAATGTTCATAGATAAGAATAAAAATTGAAGAGTTAATTGGGTAAAGAGGAAGAACAAGAAAATGATCATATATTACTTGTTACACCATCATACTTGTACCTTTAAAATTTACGACGTCCGTTCAAATAACTAAACTAATTATTATCAAATTAACCATAAAATGCAAAAAGAAAAAAATCAATAAATGATTCAAAATTATTTATTAAATATTTAAAAAATCGGGGTCGTTCCAATTTTCTTTGGCATTTGTAACATAAACTACTTGAGGCTCTGCTATGCACCAAAACGATATTGTTTGGGCACACAAAATATTATTTAGACAATTTTTTTTACTAAAATAATATCATTTTGACACAATACGCTTATTGTGTTACAAACTCTCTTCACCGAAACGTAATAAACACTCGACTAGAAGTTAAAAACATGTACCAAAATGGGATCGTGGGTTGTCCAAACTCCAACATGTAACTTGGAGTATATAATAAATCCCATGTGGCAATATAAATAGTTATCTTATTCCATATTCATGATCGATGACGAAGCTTCTCTATTGTTTTATTTATTTTGTTTCTTGATTGGATGAAGAAGATTCTCTATTACGGTTGATCTCTAGGAAATTTGATGCTGACAACAGTGTTTTTTTTTAATCAACAGTACTCTCTCTCTCTCTCTCTCTCTCTCTCACACACACACATATATTATATATATATATGTATATATATCTTGCACTATTCTTAATATGCCCTTTTTGAAATTGTTGGCGCAAAAGAAAAGAGTAGTCCACTTCAAAATTTAATAAATAATAATCCCAAAACTCTGTGCATACGTTATCTTTATAATTAAAGAGCAACCCTCTACCCAAACCATTCTTAAGACCCACAAGCCCGAGTTCAGTTTTATTCACAACTCTAAGCAGGGTCAGTCCCGAGGTAAGCCCTTGGGCTCGGGCAACCTTCGGACTTGGGCAACAAATTTTTTTCCTTATAAATATAGAAAAAAATAGAAATTCACCGAAAAAAATTATTATTAATACTAAGTGGGCAATTAAGCTAAAGTCGGGTTTGGACAATCTAAATGGTGGAGCTAGCACTGACTCTAGGGTGAACAAAATTTGTTCACCTTATACCGTACAAGATTATTTCGATATTCCATTTCAATGGTCAAAATTGTCTATTTTGTTTTGATTAATTTATTTAGTTATCACAAATAAATTCAGCTCAATCGAAAATCAATAAGTGTTTTAATGTAAATTCTAATTTTTAATCTTTAAAAATTAAAAGTTTGAAGTAAAAAAATAAATATTTAGATCAAGAACTTACTGATATTCAATTGAATTGATTTTTTTCGTGATAACTAAATAAATTAATGAGAACAAAATAGAAGGTTTCAATTATCGAAGAGGGATCTCTAAGTAATCCTACACGATGAAGGATGAACAAAATTAGACTCCCAAAACCCTCTCGAACGAGTTTTGTACTAATTTTACAAAAGTAGGAATTTGTAATATTTATGTTTTATAAGAGACGAGTTGAAGATTATCTGTGAAAGACTTTAAATTGCTCTTGTTCGCTCTTCAAAACACTTTGGAGTGTAATCGGTCTAGTCAATCTGGTTTGGTGGACATATTCGAATTGAATCGAAATTTTTGATTTAAGAATTTCGACATTAAATTGAACCAAATTAATTCATTTCGATTTGAAAAATTAATTAATTAAAAAAATTTAGTTCATAAAAAGCTAGGATTTGAATGGGCCAAGATCAATGTAAAAAATATATATTATCTTGTGTACAAATGTTTAGAATATAAAAAATATGAGTTATATCGTAGTAAATTTATTTAGTTGTAAATCTATCATCAATCATTTGGGAATAAAGAAATTGATAAATTCACTAAGTTTAAAAATGAAAAAAATACAAGGCGCCTTCTAGTTTTGGTCGGATCCAATAATCGAACTGGACATTTCAAAAATAAATTAAACCCGATTAGATCAGACCGAGCTGAAATAGTTGGTTCAATTTGATTTACTGATTTTCAGTTTTACCCATACGTGGAACTGGGTTTTAGTTGGCTTCAAATGTTCTACGGTTTCATTCTATAGGTTTTGATCCAATTTTGTTAGTGAATTAAGAAAAAAATATGGTAAATATATACCTTTTATCTTTCTTAAAAAATAAATATTTATACCAATAAACAAATAAAGACACTAATACCCCACACCCAACCACCCGTAGAATGATAGGAATTAAGAATTTGATTAAATAATCCAAAGGGTATATTGACTCTATGGACAATTATTCTCAAAATATTATTTTATATTGACAAGATACTTGAATAATAAGAATCATGGAGAAATTAAAACAAAAAAAGTGCCGTTGCATGAGCATCATATGAGTCTCACATGACTTCTTAACGAAAATCAAAATCGCTAAATTATATTTTTAATATATATTTTAGTGTGTTTGGAATAAATTATACATATCTCTATTAATTAAATACAAGTTGATAGTTTATGAGTATCGTAACTAATTTGTTAATTAAACTCGACTATTTAATTTCCCTTGAAAAGAATATGATATTAGAAAAATATGCAGAAAATATTATATAAATATCTAACTTCATATATTACCTCGTGGATATTTGAAAAATAGCAACTCACAAATGCCAATGAAATCTTACTACTTTTAACATATATTTTAAAATAGTGTACATATTATTGTATGAATGCACTTTTCTTATGAAATTTTCCCTCATGGCTTTTCACTTATTTGGAAATTAATAAATTTTTCAGTCTTTCCTTTTCATTATGCAGACAAAATGTACATAGTGTAGGGGATGAATTCTACAGAGAGAATATTTGAAGAAATATGCTGGAGAGGTTAAGAATAGTGAACTTCGGTTAGTTAAAAGAAAAGAAGAAGAAGAGAAAAAGAAGGCAATCTGGGAAAATGAAAAATGACAGAAATCTCTAACTTCAAAGTGAGCTTAGGACGGAAGGTAAGGGGACAAGCTCTAGGAAGTAAACTAGAAAAGGTTTGGGACTGACGTTCCAGGCCTTGAGGTTTTCCTCGGTCGTGTTTTCGACCTCCCCCATTGTTCGTCTTTCGATTGCCTGGCTGACCCCCATGCTCGCACCCCCCCCCCCCCCCCCCCAAAAAAGCTGTGTTGGCTAACCCTTGCGGCCCTGGGCTAGTGGACTTGACCCCCGCGGTTTCGAGTACGGCGATCTTTATCCTCGTGGTCCCTGATCCCGCGGCACTGACCCCCGCAGTGACCCTCGACTCCAAAAAATGTTGTTTTCTTTACTACGTCCAATTCAAAAAAAAATCATTTTCGCAGCAGTTCAATGTGCGACTTTAGGAGCACAACGAACTGCAGCACTTGCGTGTCGTGGGGGCACCCGCACCCACACCCCCCAGGCACACTGAGGCCTTACGAGTTTCTCTTCGGCCTTCGCGGCCTTACTTCGGCTTGCTACCCCATCACGGCTTGACCTCGGCCTGCAGATTTCTCCCCGGGCCTCGCAGCCTTACTTCAGCTTGCGGCCTTGTGACCCAAACCTCACGGGCTTGACGATCGCTCTCAGCTCGCCGCCTATTTTGGTTTGCGGGTCCCTCGCAGCCTAAGTCTTGAGGGCCCAGGTTATGAGGGTATGAATCTCTTGGGTGCAATCTACACATAATATATATATGTATGTATACATACGATTGAGTGTACTTAGAGGGAAATAATAAATATTTCAAAACATAAACAAAACGAGTAAAATTATATAATTTTGGAGCAAAGCAGTGTAGTTTACAGGATAAAATGAGCAAAACTATATTATTTTGCTTACACTACGTGCTTGCTACAGAAAATTACACTGCATCTACACCAAATTCCTTTAAGTTAGTGTCAAGAAACTCAAAAAATTAAACACTAAAATATTTTATTTTTCTATTTAAAAACTGATACAATTTTTTATAATAAGAAATAGTTCTGAATTAAAGTAATAATTAGCAGATAATTCCAAGATTAGAAGTTATAATTACCAGCCACGTCACAAAACCATATAAAGAGATTACAATAAACTTTTCGGATTACAATGATAAATACCAGACCCCTCACACTCACAACAAACGAAATCCAACTCCCAGTTGTTCCCAACACGTGAGTCCAAAAATAGAGGTTTGAATACTCACCCAATCACCCACCTGCAATCCCCCCTCTCTCTCCTACTTTCCTCTCTCTCTCTCTCTCTCTCTCTCTCTCTCTCTCTCTCTCTCTCCCCCCTACTTTTCTGTATCTAGACTCTAGACTCTAGAAATGAGAGACAAGAAGACCAGCTTCTTGAGCCCACTTTCAACTCCATAGCCCCAAAACCAAACCCCGAATTCCAAGTGGTTTTTATCCCAAAAGCTGCCCGGAAAATGAAACCTTATCTACTCTCTACCGCCGCTGCTGCCGCCGCCTTCTTTATTTCCCTTCTCCTCCCCGCAGCAATCTCCGACCTTGCCGCGGACAGATCAGCCCTGGTAACTCTCCGCTCCGCCGTAGGTGGCAGATCCCTACTCTGGAACCTCTCCAACCCCACCCCATGCTCCTGGACCGGTGTAAATTGCTTCTCGGGCCGGGTCATTGAGCTCCGGCTCCCCGGTATGGGCCTATCCGGCCAGCTCCCACCCAATACCTTGGGAAACCTAACCCAACTCCACACTCTCAGCCTCCGTTTCAACGCCCTCTCCGGCGGCGTCCCGTCAGATATAGCCTCCATCTCTGGCCTTCGCAACCTCTACCTCCAGGGAAACCTCTTCTCCGGCCCCATCCCTTCCTCCATTTTCTCTCTCCAAAGCCTCGTCCGCCTCAACCTCGCTTCAAATAAATTCTCCGGCGAGATCTCGCCAGAGTTCGGTAACCTGACCCGACTCGGCACTCTGTACTTGGAAAACAACAACCTCACTGGTTCGATTCCTGACCTGAATATCCCTAGCCTCGTTCAATTCAATGTCTCTTTCAATCACTTGACTGGCTCCATCCCGTCGAATTTAACCTCCCAACCCGCCAGCGCATTCCTTGGAAATTCGCTCTGCGGTGGGCCACTTTTATCTTGCAATGGAACCACGAGCGAAAGCAAAAGCAAACTCTCCGCAGGCGCCATAGCCGGAATTGTAATCGGGTCCGTAATTGGGTTTTTGCTTATTTTGCTAGTTTTGATTTGTATGTGCCGAAGAAAGAATGCTGACAAGAAGTTAGATGTCAAAGATTCTGCTGCAGTGAAGCAGAGGGGAATCGATATTCCTGGCGAGAAATCAGGGGAAGATACTGAGAGCATGAGTGCGGTCGTAGCGGGGAGAAAGGTAGATGCCGCTGCGAGTGGGAAAAATGGTAAGAGTTTGGTGTTTTTTGGGAAAGGAGAGAAGGTGTTTGATTTGGAGGATTTGTTGAGGGCGTCGGCTGAGGTATTGGGGAAAGGGACATTTGGGACGGCGTATAAGGCGGTTTTGGAGATGGGTTTGGTGGTGGCTGTGAAGAGGTTGAAGGAGGTAGCGGTGTCGGAGAAGGAGTTTAGGGAGAAGTTGGATGCGGTTGGACGGATGGAGCATGAGAATTTGGTTTCTTTGAGGGCTTATTATTATAGCAGGGATGAGAAGCTTCTTGTTTATGATTACATGCCTATGGGAAGCTTGTCTGCACTTTTACATGGTGAGCATTTCTTTTACATTGTTTTCTGTCTTATAAAATTTGTAGCTATCATAATTATACAATGTTCTGACTTGCCAGTTATTTTCATGATGTTTTATTATCTTTTAATAATGTTATAGTGTTTCTTGTTATCATTCTCAGCCTGTGGTTTCTATCTTTTGCATACCATTGTTGCAAATGTCTCTCCAAGAAAGGGGCTTATGATTTTTCCCAAGTTTAGTAATGATATCCATTGATTATATGCCCCAAGGTTCTATTGAACCAGGGCAAAGGGAGATGGTAGTTCCAGCTAATTTCCATTTGTTTCTGCTTAATTTGGTCCATGTTTCAGGTGTTAGATTTGAAAACACCCTTTTGTGTTAAAATGACTTTTATTTAGTTAAACAATGACATGACAGTCATGACTCATGACCTTGTGCCCACATACTTTATATCATTACAAATGTTGCATGGTATATTGCCTGCTAGAGTGGATTTCCTCTTAATTGACTCGAAAGATTTTGAAATGTAAAGTTTACTCTTGATATAGAGCTGCATTTCCATCTCAAAATGAAAGTTGTTTTGTTGGTCATTACTCCGAAACCCTTGCCCTAAGAAATGGGCTCAAGCTTTTCATCCACCTTACCTAACCCATAGGCTAATACTTGGCACCTTCCAGTCTGGTTACGGATAGGACCTAGAATAGTTGGTTTAATCAAACTCAAGACTCATTAAGGAGCATTGGCTTTTTTATAACCGGGTTAATCCCAAGGCCCTAAAGCTAACGTGCGAGCAAACTTTCAGTGGCACCAATGGTTTTTTACCAGCAGTAGGAGTCGAACTACGAGCTTGGAGCAGTAGTGAACCTTTTACTTGTGCCTTACTCATACTTGACCTTACAGTTCCATTGTAGGATGCACTGTTACTTGGATTCTCCCCTTTTTACCACAAGTCACTCATATATTGTTACGTAAATTCTCTTGAATTTTCAGGAGGGATTGATGATGGTCCATATTTGGCAGCACATTTAGACATTTTGCACGCATTATGTGCTTTCTGCCAAGAAAACATAAAGTGTAATCATTTTGGTGTTGCGTATGTCTTATATTTCATGCATTGTGTTTGGTTCTAGTGTTTTTCCTTTCATAGTTTCGAAAATTTTGCCTTTTGTTTTGTGATGTCAATTTTATTTTCTGAACAACTGCAAAATGTGATTTTGATTATAGAACAATGTAGGTGTGTAGAACTACTTATTTCAATTGCCTCTTCAAAGCCTTGTTGAGAATAAATCAAGCAGGAAGAGAGACCATCGACCGAAGGCTCTACCCTTTCCCCTATAACCTTTCTATTTTCTGTTACTTAGTTTTTCCATTTCCCCATTCCAGGAAACAGAGGATCCGGTCGAACCCCATTGAATTGGGAAGCAAGGTCCTTGATCGCCCTGGGAGCCTCCCGCGGCATTGCATACCTCCACTCACAGGGTCCTTCAATTTCCCACGGCAACATCAAGTCTTCAAACATTCTCCTCACGAAATCCTACGAACCCCGCGTATCTGACTTCGGCCTTGCTCAACTCGTGGGCCCTGCCACCTCCACTCCGAACCGTGTCGCAGGCTACCGGGCCCCAGAGGTGACCGATGCTCGTAGAATCTCTCAAAAATCCGACGTCTACAGTTTTGGAGTTTTACTCTTGGAACTGCTGACGGGTAAGCCACCCACCCATGCCCTTTTGAACGAGGAAGGTGTGGATTTGCCGAGGTGGGTCCAGTCCGTGGTTCGAGAGGAGTGGACCGCTGAGGTGTTTGACCTCGAGTTACTTAGGTACCAAAGTGTTGAGGAAGAGATGGTTCAACTATTGCAACTCGCGATTGATTGTGTCGCTCAGTACCCAGATAACCGGCCTTCTATGCCTGAGGTGAATAGTCGGATTGAGGAGATTTGTCGGTCTAGCCTACAACGAAACCAAGATACCCTCGATGATATTGTTAATGATGGAGATGAGCAGCATCAGCATCAGCAGCATGATATCTCTGTTGTTGATTCTGGCGCTCCACCATCCTCAGTAGCAGATTGAGGAGAGAAAAAATCCATTGTCGATTTTCCTAGATGTTTGGCCTACTTAATTTGTTATTCCGATTGTTTCTTCTCATTCTTTGGGCTCAAATTTTCATTGAGAATCAACTCTGCGTCATCTTTTCGTACCCAATTTGCTGTTATTTCAACAATTATTTTTTCCTATCCTTTGGACTATCAAATTGCCATGTAATATGGTTGTAGGGCAAATTCATACTGCTATTTGTTTGGTGGTGGGAACTATAAGCAGTTGTCATCTTGTTCTTTGTTGGGAATATGACCCTGTAATTACCCTTCTTTTGTCTCTCATTTTGCTTTTGCATTACCTTTTCTGGATTTCTGATCAGATTTATGATATTCCAACACATCCCCCATCCCCCATCCCCCCTTATCCTTTCTTCTCTCAGATTTTCAATATACAATGGCTGTAGGGAAACAATTCTTGCTGTCATTTTTTGGTGGGAATTGCTGTGAATAAAGGAAAATTCTGCCTGACACAGATTTATTTGCGCAGATTTGGACACATTTGTGTTCAGAATCGTCCGATGCATGCGGGACTTCTAAAATAATGAGGATTTCATGTGTATCGAACAATTTCGAACACATTTGTGGTTAGATTTGTACAAACAAATCTCTACGTGTAGACTTGCTCGTGAATAAATGGTCAATTTGTTCTTTGTTGGGTGGATGGCCCTGTAATTATACCTTTCTTATGTATGCATGTGGGATTCTTAAATAATGAGGATATCATGTGTATCGAATGGTTTTGGTCGCATTTGTATTTGGATCTATATATACAAATCTCTATAATTCAAAATAAATAGATTAGATTTATTTTAATGTGTTCAAATCTCAACAAATCTTAATTCTTAATTTTAAATTTAAAAATATTTTTGAAAAAAAATTTGAGACCGTAGCACTCTTCGTGAATAAATGGTCAATTTTCCTTGTTGGTGGATGACCCTGTGTTTATATCTTCCTTATGTCCCTCCTTTTGCTTTTGCGTCTGGTAAAACATTTGTTGAAATTGAGGGGTTTAGGTTGCTTTCGTAAGTGTGAATTCTGGTTTCATGTCTTCTCTCTCTCTCTCACACACACACACACTCACTCTCTCTCTCATATCTAAGGTTGGAATGAGGTGCTATATACAATGTGAACTTACTGCTTTTGGTCCACTTTGTCAGTAACATAAATATTGAAATGGGGCCCTCTTGGTGGGTATTGTAAAGAAAGAAAGAGTATCCCCCAACGTACATTAATTTGAAACTGGGGAACTTTAGAAACCCCAACTTTTGGCTGTTGGTGTTAGTATTTTGGTAGAGCAATGCTTACGCACAGATGTCGGGACACAAATTTAGAAACAGATCGTTAAATCTACGGGGGCTCTGTATGATGATGCGAGACTCACACGTTGACTACAATTATATATACATTTGTATCCGAATATATGTGTTTAAGACGTTTCCTATTTGAATCAACATTTTCTATTTGAATATGATTCCAAATAGAATTTCCACTTAGGTCAGGTGGGTGGGCCTACACCTACACTTTCTTTACCAAAGCTTTCAGGTTTGCTTGCTTATTAAATTTTGTTGGTTGAAGATGTTTAATGGAGTAGTTTTCATTCAAGTTTCTCTCTCTATACATAATCTATATGTATATATTTACAGACATATACATATTTGGTAACAAATATTGGATTTATTGAGGGTCATTGTCTGATTATGATGGAAATGCAAGTTAAACGTTTTCCCTTTTTCTTATTTAGAGAGCCAAGAAAATGACAGATGTTAATATAATAGAAATTAAAATTTCATCAGAAAAGCACCCAAACTCCGTTATCCCTAAGAAATAAAATTTTAAATTATATTTCAGTTTATAAAAATCTTTAGAATCTCAAAATTTATCCACAAGAATCATGAACAAAAACTAACGACGACGTTTTGATGCATAAAAAATTGTCCGAACAATCGAATAGTGTTTGGGCAATTTTACATCTTTTTAGCACACATCACGTCTTGCTGTGTGCAATGCACAATATTGTCTCCCCCTCCGTTAAGGTTTCCTAAGTAATCTTCCTAACCAAAATTTAGAAAATCAGACTGATTAGGAAAAATGCATGGTAATGGTAAAAGGTATAACAAATAACAATATTACATTAATTTAGAAAAATTAGTAAAAGGCCCAATACGGGTTTACAGAAATCCTATTAAGATTATACTAGAATATCTAATCTTCTAATTATAGAATATATAATTAGGAACCTATTTAGGGATTCAGTTAGAGATAAATTAGAGATTAGGATTATGTATCCTAATCTCTATCTCTATCCTAATCTCTATCTCTATCTCTATCTTTATCTCTCCTATATATAGGAGCCTTTGTACATTGATTTAATATACAATAATATACAGAGTTTATTTTCTCTCTCAACAATTCTATCATGGTATCAGAGCATAAGATCTAGGCCTGTGGAATACTCGCTTTCCGGCGGGCGGCTTATGCCTTGCCGCCGTCCGCCTGTTTTAAACTGCCGGTCACCCTTAGTTCGCTGCCTTTGTTTCAGTTCCTAACCCTAGCCGCCGGTCAGTCCCTGCCGCCTGCCTTGGCTGTTTGTTCGCCTGGTTTGGTGGCCCTGGTCGTTCCTTCTGCAGCAGTAGCGTACCCTACATGTTGCCGCCTTGGCTGTTTGTTCGTTCCTTCTGCTGTTGATGTTTGCCGTTTGTGATTTGTGGGTTTTTGATCAGAGTTCGGTCTCCACCACTATTATAGCCAAATGGTTGAAGCTTTATTCAAGACCCAAGTCTCGACTTCGACCACCGAGACAAAACAAAGAAAAAAAAAATGGTATCAGAGCCCTAGTAGCCTAGCAAGCTCTTACCCATTTTTGATATGGCCTGACATAAGAGAGAAAGAAAACAAAGAAAAAAAATGGTATCAGAGCCCTAGCAGCCTAGCAAGCTCTTACCCATTTTTGATATGGCCTGACATAAGAGAGAAAGAAAACAAAGAAAAAAAATGGTATCAGAGCCCTAGCAGCCTAGCAAGCTCTTACCCATTTTTTCTACGATTTCTCTCTCTCGATTTGCTGTGGTTGTAAACTACAGTTTTGTCACTTTTTGGTGATTTCTTGATGATCCAGAAGGTCTTTTGTCCGTGCATTTGTTCGGATTGTTGTGGTTGTAAACCACAATTTGGTCACCGTTTGGTGACTTGTTGATGATCTAGGGTTTCCTATTCTTCTGTTTGGGTTATTGTGGTTGATACAATCTGGTCATTTTTTCGTGACTTGTTGATGATTGCTTGATGATCCACAATGCCAGAAGAAACGAAGTCTTTGTTGAAGTTGTCTATTGGCAAGGGGAAATCTTGTGACTTGGAGGAGTAAAAAGCAGCCAGTAGCTGGGATCATTATTTTTCCATTCGTGAAGTCTGAAGATCAACTAGCCGATATTCTTACTAAAGCTGCAGCCAGCAATGTTTTTGATGTCTCTTGATTCAAGTTAGGCATGTGCGATATCCATGCTCCAACTTGAGAGGGAGTGTTAAAATTAAGGATTTGATTTGATATGGTCAATATCCTTAATTCTTTCCTTGATTCAAGTTAGGCATGTGCGATCTCCATGCTCCAACTTGAGGGGGGTATTAAGATTATACTAGAATATCTAATCTTCTAATTATAGAATATATAATTAGGAACCTATTTAGGGATTCAGTTAGAGATAAATTAGAGATTAGGATTATGTATCCTAATCTCTATCTCTATCTTTATCTCTATCTCTATCTCTATCCTCCTAGTTAGTTTAGGATTAGGATTATGTATCCTAATATCTATCTCTATCTCTATCTCTATCTCTATCTCTATCTCTCCTATATATAGGAGCCTTTATACATTGATTTAATATACAATAATATACAGAGTTTATTTTCTCTCTCAACAATTCTATCAGATCCTCTCTGGTCTTGTTTTTGAATTGAAAGATCCAATTCAAGTTTGTTTTTGTCCTTTTTAGGCTCACATGGTGAGCCTAAAAATGATATTTCAACGTTGAATGAGAATCCATCTTATTTATTTCAAGATTAATGCGTAGCATATCAATTAATATCTGATTTTTGAAATGCTTGATGTACTCGAGAGTTCTAATAAATGGACGATCTCAACCATTGAGGTGAGTTCAAGGACACAAAACAAAATGAACTGGACCTGTAATGATTTGCTCATGCTTTATATAATATTGTCTGTTTTGGCCGCTCAAATTTTATAGACTTGCCAATAAGTCATTCATCCTTGCATTGTTGCAGGACGAGCACACTTACCTATAAATTTCATTGGGTTTTGGTGTCCTCATAACTTTAAAAGATCTTGTCCAAGGTAGAATTACGATAAAGGATATATAGTGAACTCAGGGCCGGCCCAAGGGCAAGGTCCAAGGTAAAATAGGGCCCCCATTTTAGGCCTTATTTTTGAGGCCCCCAAAGTTGAGTAGGTATTAAATATTTTATATGTCACCCTGTGCCATAGAAAAGTACACAGATTCAATGGCAGGAAGCTCTACTCTCAACGAAGAGTTCAAGTGTTCAAATCTTGTTAGTTACGTAAAGAAGCCAATTTTTATTTCCTTCAAATAAAAAACATGCTTCATTGGGTTTGGAATACTAGATCACAAACGTATACAACTCTTATATTACCACCACACTAACCGAATAGTTATGCTGTCACGCCCCGAATTTCCATATAATTAAAATCCCAATAATAATACTCATCAGTCCATAGAATTCCATTTTCAAAGTTAAGGGGCACTATCGGCCCGAGTTACAAAATTCATAAATTTCCGAAAGATAAGAAGTTCCACTTGAGTTAACAAAATACATATAATGTACGGTGCATCTACCCCAAAAAGATTTCCCATGCAGATGCAGACTACTTCCCCACTAGCCTTAGTCAAAAGATAGCACGCCAAGCAATCCATGCTACTCCTCCGCCACGGTACCTGAAATGGAGGGGTTGAGCTACTAGCCCAGTAGGAAAATCTATTCCAAAATTATGTATATGTAAGATGCATGGCAAGCACTATAACATGGAATAATTATGCAACACTTTCGCAACAACACATACCCACACAAACTACACTCCATCCATCAATCACGACCAATTTTCCCCTAGCACATTCCCATCCGGATACTAGTCTCATTATCGGCCTAGCACGATCCCATCCGGGTACTAGTCTCATTATTGGCCTAGCACGATCCCATCCGGGTACTAGTCTCATTATTGGCCTAGCACGATCCCATCCGGGTACTAGTCTCATTATTGGCCTAGCACGATCCCATCCGGGTGCTAGTCTCATTATTGGCCTAGCACGATCCCATCCGGGTACTAGTTTCATTATCCGCCTAGCACGATCCCATCCGGGTACTAGTTTCATTGTGCGTTTCATTCCCAACAATGTATGACAAATCATTAAAATCCGTATCACGTTCAATAATTCCATTCATACACAACCAATCCCAAGAAATCTACATTCATGTCGAATGATCAATCAATGATGTCCCACAATATAATACGCAAATGGAAATAAAATCAGAACACCAACAGTACACGATCTTCATTCCAGAAGCCCCAGGAGCGCTACCCCAAAAAGAAGGTATCGCTACAATTAAGGTCTCGGTAGCGCTACACCTAAAATCAGGTAGCGCTACCCGCCATTCCAGAAGCCCCAGGAGCGCTACACCAAGAACCAGGTAGCGCTACCTGTGCTGATATCTGCGCGATTTCCAGATTTCGCACTCGATTCAAACCACAACAAACAACAAATCTACCACGAACCAGGCACCAACACACTTTATATACACATAATAGAAGATAGAAATCCCTACCTCAAGCCTTGAAATGGAAGATTTGGTCCAAAGAGAGAAGCCCTAGGTTGTTGGAGCTCCGAAGCTCAAAATCACACCTTCCGAGCTTTTCTCCACGATCCGGCCTTGGTTCCTCGCTAAGCACGGTGCAAAGTCCCTAAATCTCCAAGGAATTTGGCAATGGTGAAGGGAGATGGTGGGATTTGTAGAGAGAGGAAGGAGAACACAAAGGGGAGTGAGAGAGGGGGCTATAAGCAAATGGGGGGTTTTCTTCCCTCTCCAAAATCTGGCCCTATTAACCCCCAAAAGGGTACCCACGTAAATTGCCAAGTTAAGACACGCGCACGAAATAACACAAAGGACTCCGGGCTCGGTTCCTATAATCATAACCCGATATAAGACACACTTAATTAAATTTATTTATCCAAAATAAACCTTTAAATAATTATTTTTAAATTCGAATTTTCCGGGTCCTTACATCCTCCCCTCCTTAAAGAAATTTCGTCCTCGAAATTTAAGTCAACAAGCCGACACCGATACTTCTATATACAAACCACACGTCAGACACAGATACTCTCAGATACGGATACACCGCTATTTCTCAATCTTCACCACACATCAATCCATGCTTTCGCAAAGCTCACCGGATATCAACTATCAAGTCATCAAGTTGTCATGTTCAAACAAAACCAACCAAGCAAATACTAACCATGCACACACCGTGCTCATCGAGAACATAACAACTAACACATAATCAAATTTCCAATTTCCATAGTTCATATCATAAACCAGCACATCACTCATGTTTAAATCACATTCAATAAACACGAAACATGGTGGCAAACACGCCCCAACCCAAAATCAAATGATAAGTGCATAGAAGTCACGGGTTAAACAAATGCGGGTATTTCTCCCGAACCTCATCCTCACGCTCCCACGTGGACTCCTCTTTACCTTGGTTGCCCCATAACACTCGAACCAAAGGGATCGTCTTACCTCTCAACACTTGCTCTCGGGCATCTAGAATACGAATTGGTTGCTCTCCATAAGATGCGTCAGCCTCTAGCTCCAACTCGGACCACTCCAAAACATGAGAAGGATCCGGCTCGTATTTCCTCAACATCGAAACATGGAACACGTCATGCACACCCGATAACTTTGGGGGCAAGGCCAAACGGTAAGCAACTTCTCCAATTCTCTCAATGACGTCAAACGGTCCGATATATCTCGGTGATAACTTCCCTCTCCGCCCAAAACGCGACAAACCTCGTCGTGGCGATACTTTCAAGAACACATGGTTCCCCACCTCAAATGATAATGGACGACGGCGTCGATCGGCATAACTTTTCTGTCTACTCTGAGCGGTAAGTAATCGTTGGCGAATTGTCTTGACCAACTCAGTAGTCTTCTCTTGCGCCCTCGCAAGTTGCTTGCGAATCAACTTCATACTTTCGGAAGTCTCCCCAATCAAATCCGGCCCCACCAGTGTTGCCTCACCCAACTCGGTCCAACATACGGGTGATCTACATGGCCTACCATACAAAGCCTCAAACGGTGCCATCTCAATGCTCGACTGATAGCTATTGTTGTAGGCAAACTCGACAAGAGGCAAGTGATCCTCCCAATTTCCCCGGAAGTCCAAAACACATGCCCGGAGCATATCCTCAAGAATCTGAATCGTACGCTCGGATTGCCCATCGGTCTGGGGATGGTAAGCAGTGCTAAACAGTAAGTTCGTGCCAAGTGCCGCTTGCAAACTTTGCCAAAACCGTGCTGTGAATCTAGGGTCTCGGTCGGACACAATAGAAACTGGAATCCCATGCAATCGGATAATCTCTCGAGTATACAGCCGACTGAGTTTCCCCACTGAATCAGTAACCCGAATTGGTAAGAAGTGAGCGGTCTTGGTCAGACGGTCCACTACTACCCATATAGCATCATGCCCTCTCGGCGACTTCGGCAAACCCGTAACAAAATCCATCGTCACATGTTCCCACTTCCATTCCGCTATTGGCAAGGGTTGCAACTCCCCTGCGGGTCGTTGGTGTTCAGCCTTTACTTGTTGGCATGTCAAGCATTTCGCCACAAAACTCGCCACATCCCGCTTCATTCCACACCACCAAAATTGCCGACGCAAATCATGGTACATCTTCGTTCCACCTGGATGGATAGCTAAAGGAGAATGATGAAACTCCTTCAAAATCTCCTCCCGACAAGAGGTGGGTACAAACAATTTTCCTCGGAAGCGAAGGCCTCGGTCCGCATAGATCATCCATCCATCACGGGCATTACCACTTAAGAATTTCCGGCGCAACTCTTCCGTCTCCTCATCATGTTGTTGAGCATCCACTACCCGGGTGGATAAGGTGGATTTGATAGTCATATTGCATAACATTGCCCCATCACTAGCCTCCTCAAAACACGTCGCATAACTCCCCAACTCCTCTACCATTTTCCATTCACGAATGGCCAAGCTCGCCAATTGAATTGGCTTTCTGCTCAAAGCATCCGCTACCACATTTGCCTTCCCCGGGTGGTATTGCAACTCAAAATCATAATCCTCAATGTGCTCCATCCAACGGCGTTGTCTCAAATTCAGCTCTTTCTGAGAGAACAAGTACTTCAAACTCTTGTGGTCGGAGAAGACTTCAAACTTTTCACCATAGAGGTAATGTCGCCAAATCTTCAAAGCAAACACCACTGCGGCCAGCTCCAAGTCATGAGTTGGATAGTTCCGTTCGTGTATCTTCAGTTGCCTTGATCCATAGGCCACTACTCTTCCCTTCTGCATTAAGACACACCCAAGTCCCTCTCTCGATGCATCACAATACACCGAGTAACCAACCCCCCTCTCGGGTACTATCAAGACTGGTGCGCTAGTCAAGCGCCGCTTCAACTCTTCAAACGCTACCTCGCATGCGTCATCCCAACCAAAACGCGTCCCCTTTCGAGTCAATCGGGTCATAGGTGCCGCCAAACGAGAAAAGTCAAGTACGAAACGGCGGTAATATCCGGCCAAACCCAAAAAGCTCCGAATCTCAAAAACGTTCTTCGGTCGTTGCCAACTCATTACCGACTCTATCTTTCCCGGATCAACAGACACCCCTCCTTGCAAAACAACATGCCCCAAGAACTTGACTTCTGAAAGCCAAAACTCACACTTATTCAACTTAGCATAAAGCCGATGCTCCCTCAAAAGCCCAAGAACTATGGCCAAATGCGCTTCATGCTCTTCTTCCGTACTTGAGTATATCAGAATATCATCAACGAACACCACCACAAATTGGTCAAGGTACATACGGAAGATACGGTTCATAAGATCCATAAACGTTGCCGGAGCATTAGTCAACCCAAACGGCATCACCACAAACTCATAGTGCCCGTAACGCGTCCGGAAGGCAGTCCTTGGGATGTCCTCACTCCGGACTCTCAACTGATGGTATCCCGACCTCAAGTCAATCTTTGAGAAACACCTAGCTCCTCGGAGTTGATCAAATAAGTCGTCAATTCTTGGCATTGGGTATTTATTCTTCACGGTCACACGGTTTAGCTTCCGGTAATCAATACACAACCGTAAAGATCCATCCTTTTTCCGCGCAAACAAAGCCGGAGCTCCCCACGGTGACGTACTCGGACGTATGAAACCCAAATCTTGTAACTCCTGCAATTGAATCTTCAACTCCTTCAATTCGGCCGGAGCAAACCGATACGGAGGCATGGAAATCGGTGTCGTACCCGGAACCAAATCTATTGTGAACTCAATCTCTCTCTTAGGAGGTAAACCGGGTAACTCCTCCGGAAACACATCCGGAAAATCTCGAACCACTAACGGCAACTCACCTCGTTCGTGCACATTCTCATCAAGTGTCAAACTAGCCAACAAGGCATAAATGGAGTCTCGCTCTTGGGGTTCATAAAGATAAGGTTCTAGTGGTTCCCGGCGTTCTCCAAAGAACTCAAAGCAACCATCCACCGGCGAACAAATACGGACTCGGCGCTTAAAACAATCTATCATGGCACGATGGGTAGACAACCAGTCCATACCCAAAATAACATCAAACCCAGTCATGCCCAATACAATAAAGTCATACGTAAAGCGACGGTCAAGGATCATAAGCTCGCAATCTCTACACACCCGGTCAAGTAGTGAATTTCCCCCAATAGGCGTCTCTACATACAACGGTGGGTCTAACAACGTAGTCTCCAAACCCAAATCACAAGCAAATGATGCAGCAATAAACGAATGTGATGCTCCAGAATCAAATAAAACCCTTGCAAAAGAGTTGAATACGAGAAATGTACCCCTTACAACCGACGGGTCTAGATTCTGAGAAGTCGAAGGTGTCACAGCAGTAGTGATGTTGTAGGCCCTAGCAGGAACCTGATGCCCTTGCATGTGCCCGCCTCCCCGTCGACCAAAATTTGCTGGTGCCGATGAACTAGCCCCTCTCTCAGTTTGTGAACCCTGCACCGAAGTAGTTTGGCGAAAATGGGGTTGTTGCTGCCGTTGTGGAGCCCCATGGGATTGCTGTCCCTGTCCTTGCCTCGGTTGCTGCACCGAGCCAACCTCACTACGTGTCCCTCCCCCTTGAGGACAAAACTTCGAGATGTGATCCTCCTTTCCACAAGTATAACAAACTTTAGGAGGCACCGGGCACTGAGCACGGATATGACCAGGTTGATTGCATCGAAAACATACACTCGGAGGCCTCGAAGTAGTGCTCCGCGAGCCCGATGAAACAGCAGGCCTAAGGTTCGAATGGCTCCGTTGGGACTGAAACTGCTCCCTCTGGCGCTTACGCCCTTGACTTCCAGAACTCCCCGAGGATGAAGAGTAGTTTGGCACCGTACTCGGTTGCCTTGGTTCCCACACTCTGGGACCCCGTTGTGCCTCTCTGGGCAACTCAACACTTCTAGCACACTCCACCACGTCCACAAAGTTCATCTTCCGTTGGCTCACCACGAGCCTCTTAACTGAGGAGTGAAGACCCCTCTCAAAACGCCTGCACTTGCGACTCTCCGAAGCCACGAGCTCCGGTGCAAAACGGGACAAGGTTTGGAACCTTGCAGCATACTCGGACACAGTCATATTCCCCTGCTCCAACGTCTCAAACTGTTCACGCAACTGGTCACGATAAGATTCCGGGAAGTACTGGTTCTCAAAGAGAACCTCAAAATCCGCCCAAGTCAAAGTCTCCCTGTCCGGCTCATTAGTTCCAGCTGCCCGCCTCGCAGCCCTCCTCGCATCTTTCCGTGATCCCAAAACCGACTTCCACCACTCATTTGCTTCCCCCGTCAATTGGCATGCCACAATCTTGACCCTAATGCTATCCTCCACAATATCTAAGGCATCAAACAGTTTGTTGATCTCGGACAACCAATAATCAGCAGCTAGAAAATCACCACATTCCCCGCCAAACAGTGGTGGGTTCAAACGTCGAAACTCCCTCATGGCATCCATTGCCCTGTTTCCATCCTCGGCCCTCGTACTGGTCCTCAACATGTTGGCCTCGGCGAGAGCCGCCACAAACTCCCGAGCAAACACCTCCGGAGCAGCCGGTGGTTCCTCGTTTTGCTCAACTTCTTCATTTGCCCTCTCCATATGAGGAGCCTCCCTATGTTGACTTACTACATCCTCCAATGGGATCTCACGGTAACGCCCACCGCTTTGGCTTCGGCCTCGCGGTCCACCCAATCTTACACCACGCCTAGGAGGCATATCTCTACAATGCGTAAACACTAACAAGATCAACAATCACACAATACGAGGCCAATGCCCAACACGGAAATCCAACTTACTTTATCAATTCTATGCTTACTCATAAGAAACAAGTTGTATGATGCATATGAATGTCATGCACACAAGCACACACATGTCTTTTCAAAAATGCAAGTTTGAACCCATGAGACTCTAAGTCTCCCCACGGTCTCAAGGTGTTCCAACTCTCGCTCTGATACCAAGTTGTCACGCCCCGAATTTCCATATAATTAAAATCCCAATAATAATACTCATCAGTCCATAGAATTCCATTTTCAAAGTTAAGGGGCACTATCGGCCCGAGTTACAAAATTCATAGATTTCCGAAAGATAAGAAGTTCCACTTGAGTTAACAAAATACATATAATGTACGGTGCATCTACCCCAAAAAGATTTCCCATGCAGATGCAGACTACTTCCCCACTAGCCTTAGTCAAAAGATAGCACGCCAAGCAATCCATGCTACTCCTCCGCCACGGTACCTGAAATGGAGGGGTTGAGCTACTAGCCCAGTAGGAAAATCTATTCCAAAATTATGTATATGTAAGATGCATGGCAAGCACTATAACATGGAATAATTATGCAACACTTTCGCAACAACACATACCCACACAAACTACACTCCATCCATCAATCACGACCAATTTTCCCCTAGCACATTCCCATCCGGATACTAGTCTCATTATCGGCCTAGCACGATCCCATCCGGGTACTAGTCTCATTATTGGCCTAGCACGATCCCATCCGGGTACTAGTCTCATTATTGGCCTAGCACGATCCCATCCGGGTACTAGTCTCATTATTGGCCTAGCACGATCCCATCCGGGTGCTAGTCTCATTATTGGCCTAGCACGATCCCATCCGGGTACTAGTTTCATTATCCGCCTAGCACGATCCCATCCGGGTACTAGTTTCATTGTGCGTTTCATTCCCAACAATGTATGACAAATCATTAAAATCCGTATCACGTTCAATAATTCCATTCATACACAACCAATCCCAAGAAATCTACATTCATGTCGAATGATCAATCAATGATGTCCCACAATATAATACGCAAATGGAAATAAAATCAGAACACCAACAGTACACGATCTTCATTCCAGAAGCCCCAGGAGCGCTACCCCAAAAAGAAGGTATCGCTACAATTAAGGTCTCGGTAGCGCTACACCTAAAATCAGGTAGCGCTACCCGCCATTCCAGAAGCCCCAGGAGCGCTACACCAAGAACCAGGTAGCGCTACCTGTGCTGATATCTGCGCGATTTCCAGATTTCGCACTCGATTCAAACCACAACAAACAACAAATCTACCACGAACCAGGCACCAACACACTTTATATACACATAATAGAAGATAGAAATCCCTACCTCAAGCCTTGAAATGGAAGATTTGGTCCAAAGAGAGAAGCCCTAGGTTGTTGGAGCTCCGAAGCTCAAAATCACACCTTCCGAGCTTTTCTCCACGATCCGGCCTTGGTTCCTCGCTAAGCACGGTGCAAAGTCCCTAAATCTCCAAGGAATTTGGCAATGGTGAAGGGAGATGGTGGGATTTGTAGAGAGAGGAAGGAGAACACAAAGGGGAGTGAGAGAGGGGGCTATAAGCAAATGGGGGGTTTTCTTCCCTCTCCAAAATCTGGCCCTATTAACCCCCAAAAGGGTACCCACGTAAATTGCCAAGTTAAGACACGCGCACGAAATAACACAAAGGACTCCGGGCTCGGTTCCTATAATCATAACCCGATATAAGACACACTTAATTAAATTTATTTATCCAAAATAAACCTTTAAATAATTATTTTTAAATTCGAATTTTCCGGGTCCTTACATATGCTTCTATAATAATAAGAAATTTAACAAATTATTTTGAATACACTCATATATTCTTTTATTTCTTTCCACCAAATTTATTTAATAAAATATAAGTTAGGAACCTCATTTAAATTAAGATGTGATTGTCTAATACATGTTAAATATGATATCATTATATACAAGTTATTTTTTTTAGAGTTGCTAATGAAAATTTATAAGCATGTTATATTTTTCTATTTTTTATTTTAATAAATTTTCTCATCTTTTTCGTTTAACAAATGATCTTATATTTTTTTTTTTGTTTCTCTTTACTTTTGAAGGTATTATCATAATAGTTAAAGAATACTACATATTTAAGAAAAATAGTCACTTAAATCGAATTTCAATACATTATTTTACTAATATCATCAATGCTTTTTTATTCTTTTAATTTTGCCATTGAATACGAACCAAAAAAGTAAAATTTTCTTTTAAAAAATTAAATATTGATTTTATGTCAAAATAGGCCTAAATAGATTACTAGATAACATTTAAGTGTAAAATTTGACTATTAAAAATATTTTTTGTTGGTTTAAATATATATATATATATATATATATATATGAGGGCCCCATTTTAAAATTTCGCCTAGGTCCTGAAATCTGGGCCGGCCCTGAGTGAACTAACATCCAACAAGCGATATAGAATCTTTGAGCACTCACCCGAACATCCACCGAAAAACACACACACACTCTCTCTCTGTCTCACTATTGCCACCACAACCTGACTGAGGTGTCGCAGGACCCTCCAGTCCAAATGCTAGATTGGAGAGGATCCAGCTCCTAGAGAGCATATCCAATCTCCACATCCCACTTGAGTTACCCTATTTTACTTGACACAAACTATATAAAATTTTCCCAAATGATCCAACCGAACAATTATTCAACACCCTCGGTATTAGGATAGCATGTGATATTCTCAACAAACTAAATTTTACGGCTAACATCAAAAAATATTTTCCGTTAAATTGTTGTGATTTAGTGATATAGTGATTACGTAATATGTGTTACAATAACTCATTAGAATATAATATAAGCCATTACACCTAATACTTTCAAATGTATCAAATATTTTGTTAGCGCAATCACTCAATTGCACACACAATATTGAATACGACATTGTAAAGAAATTAACACAAGATTTACGTGGTTTCTCAAAAATCGGATACGTCCACGGGAGCGAAGCGAGATTTGTTAGTTGATACAATCCCTAAGATTATACAATAAAAGAGTATTTATAGATATGCTCTATTCCAATTCTAATCTGATTCTAATTAGGTAATCCTACTCTAATTAGAATACAAATCTAATTAGGTCGTACAACTCGCTCTGTTCCGTTCCGTTCTGCTTCGGTCGCTTCGCTTTCCTCGCTCTGCTTCACTACGCTCGACTTCTGACCCGCCCATATGAGCCATAAGTTTCAACATACTTATTAGTCAAACCTACCCTATCACTGCCAGTACGTTACTTTTTTTAAGTATAAAATCTAAGTGTTAGTTAAGATCTAATTGAGCACAAACTATGTAGTACAAGACACTGACATATATTCAATATCTTGAAGTATAAGATATCCGTTGAAAGATACATACGTGACAGTTATATATATATAATAAGGTGGTTGTGGACCGAGGTCAATCTTTTTCACCCTTGGGCTACATTAACTTGTTAAAAAATTAGTGTAGAAAATATTAGTGAAACTAAAAAATTAATTATTTTTTATTATTCATTTATTAAAAATATTAATTTAATAGTGCAAAGTAGTATAGAACAAAATATTTATAAAATCTTATATTTTTTACCAAGACAAATTCTGAGTAAAAATAATTATAGAGATAAACATAGAAACATGGGTCCAAAATATGAACATAATCTGTTATTGGATTGAGTTTGTAAAGGAGCCGAAAAGCGGTGCATGACTGAAGTGCAGAGAAGTCTTATCCAAGGTTGCAGTATCCCAAACTTTTTTTTGTGGAATACTGCAGAGTGTTCTGAATCAATTTTCACTTCCCTCGAACTAATGACTAGTCTTTTTTGTAGCTGTTTTCCGAGCTTAAAGATGAGGGTGAGATAGATCCAATAGCCGCACTTGAAAGCTTATAAAAGAACAAACTCGTAGACTTTAAGATTCCTCAAGGGACCCAAAAAAGAGAGCAACTGATTCAAACTACCAAGTTAAATTCAACCCAGGATTGTCTTGCTCCCATTTCAACACCATTGTGATATAAATAGAACAAATGTTAAATCAAAGAACACAAGGCATGTCATTTTCACCGAACTAGGCTCATATGACAAAGATCAAATGCAGCTAAAATCAGGTAATGCTTCCCTCAAGAAGAATTTACCATCTGTTCTAATTACCGGGCAGATCCACGAAAAAAGAAAACAGAAGTCTTGATCTAAATCTGTCCTCAAGCAATCAGAAAATGAGAAAGATAGGTCTTATAACCGCGAAATCATTTTACCGTCTTTGAGTGTTTTATAAGCCAGTCAATGACAGCGTCTATGTTTACGGAATCTTTGCACGAGATCATGTAGCAGCACACTTCTCTCTCGTTGATCGATTCAAGACCTCTGCAATTCAGACAAAAAAAGGGAAAGAAATACGCGTTGAAAGATGTATCTAAAGGCAAAAAGAGATAAGGAAAAGTTAATGAAATCGACTAAACGAAATCGATACTTACAGTTGATCCATCAGTGCTTGTTTGGAAATAGCTTCTGATTTGTCTATTTTGTTGCCAAGAACAAGCAAAGGTATGCCACTTAAGGAAGGTTTTGTCAAGAGCTCGTGTAGCTCGCTTCGAGCTATGGGAACACTGTCTCTATCGGCTGCATCAACAACATATCTGCCTTTGCGCGGAGAGCAAAAGAGTTAATAATACAGCTGACAGAAACTTTAGAAATCTATAACTAGTAGAATTAAATACGAATGGTTGCCGATTTATTTTCTTTCTCAATCTCAAAAACACGGGCAGGGTGCAAGTTCTTTTATTTTGGACTGAATACGTGATGGTGCACTTCAGTTCACAAACCAAATGGAGAAGTTATGAGCTAGCTTCAAAATGAGAGGGAAGGAAAGTCCTAGTTTGTAAAATGAAGTTCACGCGAAAGCAAAAGCTTCGAGTTGATTTTTCCATCATCTGATTATAATGACCGTCATTTTATCTGTACGACAGAATTCAAAGGCCCTGTTATACGTAAAACATAGGACTTACAATAATGCCGAGACCCCTCGGCAGTATCGCTCCCACATGCCGCGAAACCTCCGTTGCCCTCCAAGGTCCCAAAGCTTAATTGTTACATTCCCTTTTGTAACTTTTCGCATATTAAACCCCACCTGTTTTTAAGGGGATGAAAACCAGTTATCCTCTTAAAGACTTTTTAGTGTCACAATGCAGAGAGCCTACTGCTTATTTTGTTATAGGAAAAGATACCTACAGTTGGAATCATGTCCTCGCTGTAGCCTCCTGACTGTTTGAAATTTAAAGAACAGGAAAGAAGTTCTACTCAGAAAGCAAGAAGAGGGAAAACAGGGAGACAGATATACAGGATATCGACTACGAGAAGATTTATTGATCACTCACGGAGATTGCATTAACGAGAGATGTCTTTCCTGCATTCTGAAGTCCCACGAGAGAGAGTTCCATTTCTTGTTTGAAGAAGAAACTGAA
Source organism: Arctostaphylos glauca (assembly GCA_019985065.2). NCBI lineage: Eukaryota > Viridiplantae > Streptophyta > Magnoliopsida > Ericales > Ericaceae > Arctostaphylos > Arctostaphylos glauca. The sequence goes on from JAHSPW020000008.1 coordinate 3,561,535, forward strand.
ATCCAGACACGGTAAGAAGAAAGGAAAACATAGAGAGAGAGCTCTGAAAAACAAACACAAAAAACTGTTAATTTGTTAAACACACAAGGGCATGTTCGGAGTGGGTGCTTCCTCTTTTGACCATGTAAATAACATGATACCCAAGCCCCACTCCTGAACAAATTGAAACGAAAAGGATGAAGAATCAATGCTAGAACCGTCATGATGTCTCCACCTTCTTTCAATCCCATAAGTAACCACTTCCTCCCAAAATGACTTCCCACACAGTAGAATCCACAAAACCAGATGCATTTGATCACAAGTAAGTTACACAACAGCTTTCGATCCTCAATCCCCAACCCCTCACGGCCTCACGAAGGACTTGATTCCAGCACAACAAAAGTTTTCCATCTTCTTTATCATCAGGTTGCAAGCTACAACTATCTGTTCTATCAGCGGTATCCTAGCTAGATGCCACCATATGTATGGTGCATGGCATCAGATTTGCAAACCGTCTTTTCTAAAGTATGGTTTACTTGTCTAAGCCATCTACTACAACACATAGAAGACGATAACGAAGGCAAGTGACTAAGCCAAGAAACTTATTTCTCCTTTAAACCTCGTCAATCTACTGATTTGCAGTTAGTGATATAACCTAACCCCCAATGTTGTACCCTTAAAATATCTTGCCAAGTTTTCCCAGGAGAAATGAGATTGAGAATCGGTCATATGATCTATTTGCATAATGTAGCTAACGTAAATAAAAGAAGTGTCTAGGAAATATATTCATCCATTCCATGCTCTAAGACAAGATGGTCCGCAAGGTAAACTCTTCAATACAGCTATTATATGCAACGGCTGCAGAATCCATTAGGTAATATCAAAACAAGAAGTTGCTCGTTTAATAGAAATGTGACCACCCTTACCGTCCACTGACATTTGATTTGAGGTGAGGCTACAACTGTTTTTCTTTATAAGGGCACAAGACATACAGTAACAAGAGTCTGTGCTGTGCCAAGCATGAGTGTTGAGCGGCCAATGCCAGGCCCACCCAGGCCTTGGTAATTTGATCTCAACCGTTCATTTCTTGATCTCGTTAGTAGGTGACCAAAGAAAATATTTAAGATGATCGGATATCAGTAGCTATGTAATTATAAAGGAAATGTGCTACGTTCACATTACTACAATGACCGATCAAACTGGAAACCTTCCCAGAGCACCTACTGGACAAAACGAAGAACTTGAACTGTTCAGATTAAGTAATAGGTAGGGGGTGAGCCAATTATTAGCCGCACAACACAGACTCCTGTCCTGTGGATACATAATGACTACGTCAATCGCCAGATAAAGCACATTGACCTTCATTATTTGTACGAAGACAGTGGGAGCTCGCAACCAAGGGATTGACGTGAGGAGGAAGAGATAAGGCGAAAACTAAAGGCGGACCTCCAAAGCAAAGTCACGCTTCAGAGACAGAGAAGCGAGTCCGAGGACAAGGGACTACAGACTCCCTTCTCTCGGAAAATACTGAGGGCGGCCATTCCCCCAAAGTTCAAAATGCCGGCAACAACCCCCCAAAATACAATCAAACTGCAAACAGAGTTGAAGGACGAAATATACCCACTGCAATTATTATCATCTGCATCTTCTGAGAACCCCAAAAAGCTAATTTAGCTCAGTTCAGGTGGAATAGTTCTTAATTGGGCCAAAATTTTCAATCTGTTTCAACAAGCGAAGCAAACCCACTTCGGGATTTTACGTTGAATAGTTCTTAATTGGGTCAAATTTTTCAATTCATTTCAACAAGCGAAGCAAACCCACTTCGTCCTCAAGCAAATTTGGCTGCCCGCAAACCAAACATAAGTAGAGAAGCAACAATTTGTGCTTCATAACAGCAATAAGCTGTCATCGAGCTTAAAAAAACTTCTACCCCACAAATTACGAACAAAATTAACAAACAAAAATATAAAAGAGAAACCAAATCTTAGGTATTGCAGGGGAATGGGAAATTAGAAGAGGAAGGAGTTGTTACCTGCGGAGCCAATTGAGGAGGGAATCCCACAACCCCATTTTCTGAAGGAAACAAGAGTAGCAGAAGAATCCCAAAAATTTAGAAAAAAAATCCTTGCTTTTGGTTATTGTATCATATGAAAGCAATCGAACAAGAGAAGGAAGAAGACAGAGAGACTGAAGCGATGGAAACGAAACGAAACTTCGCCGACTGAGGGTGGAATCTGATTTCCCCCTCTGGTTTTTGTCAGTTTTCTGGTAATTTCCCGCCGTAAATTATTAAGTGGAAAATGCGAGGGAAAATTAGAGCATGAATACGTGACTTCTTGTTGGGTCTCCACGTGGCATGGAAATTCCTACGTTCCATGGCACTAATTTTGATGCGACATAAAAAATAAAATTGTGTTAATTTTTATCAAAAATGCTAGAGACACACCATTTTTGCACACCGCTTTCACACATCACTCAAAATTATGTAGTTTTGTGTTGAAAAAAACCATATTTGTTTTTGACCCATATCGCTGAAAACATATTTGGATCTTCCTTAACATAAAACGACGTAGTTTTAAGTGATGTGTAAAAGTGATGTGTTAAAATGATGTGTATGTAGCACTCTTGAATTTTTATTGCTACCTTTTAGAACATCTTTATCAGGCTCCTAAAATACACTCCTTCCTCAATTTGGGGAGTGATTCCTTCATTTGACTCCCTATCTATAAGGAGTCACTGTAGTCTCCTAGGATTTGGTTTTTATTTTTTTTTTCATTTTATTTATCCTCCACACTTGTTTATGGAAAAAAAAGAATATTTTAATAAAATATGGATAGAATAGAGAGTCTGATGTAGGAGATATTGTAAAATATGGCTCCCTAAAATAGAAAAGTGAAATTTTCTCTCTAATTTGGAGAAAAAAAATAGGGAGGTTGGTGCGGATGCTTTTATATAAAAAGATTTTATTGAGTTGAATATGACGATTCCGACCATAAAAGTAGACCTGAGAAGAGCTCACGAATAAATCAAATAGGAAAATTCAGTTGATTGATGTGTACAGTACAAGTTTTATTTAAATAAATATGAAAAAAAATTATATTTTAATTGTTATTTTTATAAAGTGGACTTTTATTTTGAAACGTCCCAAATTAGAATAATGAACTATGAAAATGGGATGTAGGGAGTAATAAATTAAGTGATGTAATGTGAATTTTATCAAATAATATCAATTTTAAGAAAGAGAATAAAATTATACAATAATATTAGCTGGTTAGTAGCTTAATAGCAAAAAAATTGATTACGAAACGTTAATTAGTTCTCCTATATAACAACATGGTTCAGATTGGGTAGGGCATCATTCGGGTTTGGGCTTTATGGGATTATCTTATTGGACTTTTTCTTGATGGACTCGGATCAATCTCATCCACTGACAGTCCTATTCCACAACGGGCCAGAATAATTTTGGGTTTCAAACCCGTTTCTGGGCTGCCAATACTTAAAATGCAAATTTCTTAACCAGGCTTGGACCATGTCTCTCGAACAATTTCAGTACATACGACGCACAACGATTCTACATATCGATATCGGAATGGGATCGGGGCGTTTTCACTTCTCACCGTAGTGCCCGGTTTGTCTTGATTTCTTATTAACGAAGGAGGAGGAAATTAAATTGAACTATTGGATTTTGTGATTCGCTCCCGACTATAAAAGTGGGACGATCTAGAATGGTTTTCTCTCATATATGTAGTTAATCAACTAGGAGTATGCACCAAAATCTAAAATAGGTTTATTCTTTTCAGATTCTCTCTTCTATACTTTCAAGGAGTGGTTAATTTGATTAGACTTGATGTTAATGCTGTTGTTTATGTCATAAATTTACGAAGCACGAGCACGAGTCTGAAAACATCTTTCGAGAACATTCTAAGCTATTAAATTAGTGAAAGCATGGATTGAGAGTGCAAATGTAAAGCGAGAATTGCGAGCAGAAGTGGAGGGTTTACAGAAAGATTATGTGATTAAAATCATAACTTCTTGTTGACTTCATGCTGAAACGAGTGTGTTTGTGTGCATATATACACACACACGTGTATATATATATATATATATATATATATATCGTGTATTAAATTCCTGTTTAGCGTAGTGTTTTTTTGTCAAATAGAGGTAGGATATGTTTGAAAAATTATATATATACTTTGCGTTACTGTGAAAATTGCATTGACTAATTTATTTTCATTTGATTTTAATTCGTCAATTCTTTGAATTAAGTATAACTATGCAAGATAAATAATTAGGAATTTATTTGGCGGGATGCACTAGAAATTTGGCGGGATGCACTAGAGTCTAAGGGCTTTCGGATAAGTAGGAGTAAAACTGAGTATATGGTTTGCAAGTTTAGTGATACTAGAAGTGCGTACGAAGAAAAAGTGATGATTCAAGACCAGGAGATACCAAAGAGTGACCGTTTTAAATATTTAGGCTCTATTATTAGTCAAGATGGAGAGATTACGGATGATGTGACCCATAGGATTCAAGTGGGGTGGCTCAAGTGGAGAAGTGCTACTGGCGTATTGTGCGACAAGAGGGTACCCACAAAGTTGAAGGGAAAATTCTATAGAACTGCTATAAGACCAGCGATGCTTTACGGGACAGAATGCTGGCCTATGAAGAAACAACAGGTGACCAAGATGAGTGTAGCGGAAATGAGAATGTTGAGGTGGATGTGTGGTAAGACTAGACGAGATAGGATTAGAAATGAAACAGTCCGCGAGATGGTAGGCGTAGCACCTATAGACGAGAAGTTGAGGGAAAATAGGCTTAGGTGGTTTGAGCATGTCTATCGTAAACCTACGGATGCAATAGTTAAGAGAGCGGATAGGATAGCTTTGCATAGCAAGGCTTCGGGGTGGGGAAGACCCAAATTGACATTAGATGCGGTAGTGCGCAAGGATTTAAGTCTACTAGGGCTAAGTGAGCAAGCAGCACTTGACAGAACTCTTTGGAGGAAAAGGATTCATGTAGCCGACCCCAATTGATTTGGGACATAAGGCTCAGTTTGGTTTGGTTTGGTTTATGCAAGATAAATAATTAAAAGATGCAAGAAAGAATAATACACAGATATAAGTAAAAATTTTCAAAGCAGAAAAAAATTATGAGAGGGAAGAAAGCATTGTATGCAAAATTTGCAAATTGAGAGAGTTTCTTTAATCAATATAAATTATTGGAGATAATTTTTTCATTCACTTCTTAATGAGTTTGAACAAATTAACTATATATATATATATATGTGTATATGTTAGACAAAATGGTTTTAGTCTTTTAGAATATATATTATATATATATATATATATATATATATATATATATAAACAACGCCTAAAGGAAATTCCAAGGATATCCTTAGTTTCGAGTTAACATATGCTTCTCCCATGCATGAATCATTTAAGTCTAGTCCAAGACCCAAATGATATATGGATGGGGATCTTATTGTGTAGTGTGCACAACAAGGTATACTGTGCGTGAATCACAATGTTGTTTTGACACGCAAAAAATTACTCGAACACTATCCAAATACTGTCCAACTATTCGGAGAATTTTTTATGCGCTAAAACGATATTGTTTTGACACATAATACGCTCTACTATGCACAATATACAACATGAGCCAAAGTCCCATGATATACTAAGAGCAAATCATTGGCATAGTTTGATTATTCATAAGTGGTCATCAATATGATTCTTTATTGACTCCCCATCATCCAAACAGGACCCAACGCAAGATTCTCTCCCACTCGTCATGCATACGTTAGGATGACATCAAAATTCCCAGAATTTTTAAAAAAGTGAAAATTCGAGCAACTAGAAGAGTGTGAAAGGTCAACATGTTCAACTTATTCTGGAAATGGAAAAAAGATTTCAAAAAATTAACTTGTGAAGTCAAGTACAAAGACTCCTCCATTGCCAGTCTATACAGAGTAAAATATTTTGATTTTAATTGGGATTCTCGCAAATGGACAGTGAAATAGGTCATCCAAAAATTAGTCGGCATTAAATTAGGAGTTATCTCAAAACCGACTAGATACTTCGAGTATAAAAAAAAGTGCGGAGACTCTATACGAAGACCTATTCTAAAGGTTCAGCTGTATTTGTTGAGAAAAACAGCAATACCATGGAAAAAGAATCAATGAGGGGAAAAAGCCAGGGAACAACTTGTCTTATCCAAACAACGTATACCAAAAAAAAAGCACGTAAAAACTTTGATTTGAAGCCACAAAACAATGGCATTTTTGTTCTCTTGTAGGTTTTTTTCTCTCAATCAATGTTTGAATTTAAGGATGAAGACTTGAGCATGAACTTGTATCACATCATCAACATATTCGTAAATCAGACGTATAAAGAACATAAATCATTCGTTTCACATTCGGAAATTGATGTGTCTTGAACCGTCGAATGCACGTCAAGATCACATGATTATAGAAGACCCCACATATATCTGATGATTTCGGACACATATGTCTGAATGTGCACGATTGGCGAGAAACGAATCAAAACTTGCCTGCCCAATTCAACCTACTTTTGGATAACAAGAAGACAAGCTGGTCTGTTTTGCTAAAAAAAAAAAAAAAGGCCAACCAACTACCAACTCAGTGTAGGTCACGTGACTTATAGCTCAATCTTCGCTTTTTCAGGCATCCTCTACTCACATTTCTATGTGCCAGCAACACTTTCATATTCCATTCTTCACAAATATCTAATCAATTGGGGTTAGTTTAGTACACTTTCAAATGAAAGGTCGGTGAGTTAATCCATATAAAAATAAAGATTAATTATTAATTGAGCTTAGTGTGATTGTGGGCTTATGACCAATTTGACATACTTCAAATACTTGTAATCTCTAGCCGGTTGTAATAAAAAAACGTATAAGCATCTCCAGATTTAGTTTTGACTAAATTATTTCTTCAACGACTATCAATATTATTTGATATTCGTGGATTCACTAGTTATGAATGACTTATCTTTCTTCTCGCTAGATCGAGTTATCAAATTGCCTAAGAAGATTAACGAGCCAATATTTTCTAGTATAGTTCAGTTTTCAGATAATTCGAACGTAGTACTTGAGGTGTTGGAGAAATAACTCTTTCTTTACAAAAGGTGGCGGCACAACGTAAATTGTTGGTGCTGCAAGTTATTGCTGAATATGCCGCTAGGAGAATCAACGTCTCGCTTGATTAATTTTTCATTGATTTTTCTGTATTTTTGCATTAGTCTCAACGAGAAGGATAAAAAAATATAAAAATTTGAACCAAAATTATAAAAAAAACTCAGATAAAATGATGCTAAAGATACCGTGAAAATTCTTATTTCTAATTTTAATTTTTTTTTTCGTTTTTAGTAAAAAAAAAAATTGGGACCTTTGCTCATATTGTTTTTTACTTTCTAGCTTCTTTGATCAAGGCAAATAATTTATCCAAAAAAACTTAATACGCGAACTTGATGAAAATTTTAAAAAATCCAAAATAATAATAATATTAATATCTATTAATTTTGACAAAAGGGATAACCTTATTGGATTGGTGTGAAAAGAATCCGACGTAATCTGAGACAAAAAGACTTTGACGCTTGATTTTTGAACAAGTAGTATAAAATTAAAAAAATTAATTTGACAATTGGGTGCTTAAGGCTGCCTATAGTAAACTCCATTTGGAACAAGAAGACCCACTAGTGAGAAGCTTCTTTAATGGGAAATTCATTGACTAATCAAACTTGTATACAAATCATACCCTCCATTTGAATAGAACCCTAGTGTTGTCACTCGATCAATATTAGTCGGAAGATACTACGATACTTAAGTAAGATCACAGAAATAAACATAAAAAGGTATTTACACTTTGAATGATATGCATGGCGTACCCTTTTGAATTTTGTATTCTCATTTTTATACAGAATGTATGCGAGAGGAGGACGAATTATTGGTGTAGAAAACGGCGCAGAATTGGATTAATTCTATTTATAGGCAATGAAGTGGTACTTTAAAAAGGTTTAGCCCAAAAAATGCAGTGATTCGTACGAATCCGAATGGGTTTGGCTTGGAAATCCCAGATTCGGTCAATAATGGTTTGGCTAGGGTTGCACCGGTTCAGATAGAAACTGTTCAAAAATGGACAAGAGGTTCCAAACGATCGAAATGGACAGAACAAGCTCGATTTGGAGGGTAAAAAACTTATAGAAGGAAAATAAAATATTTAATTAACTGAATAATTAATTTTTTTTTGTTTTTGTTAATCTAATGACTCAAACCTGAACTCCAACTGGTTGGACGGCGGCGGCACACACTTGGGAATTTAGACCAAAGCACACATCACCTAGATCATCTATAAAATTGGGTACACAAAGAGGGTTATATGTGGGACTGAGAATACTTTCAACTAATTTTCTACAGTCTACTTTGAATTCAATAAGAATACTTTCAATTAATTTTTTGAGGTCTATTTTGAATTTAATTTTTAATTCACATATTAACAGTTTTGCTCCTTCATAAATCCGAGAAGACGGGATGGACGATTAGAGGCTGCAACGAGACTAATTCTACTAAACTAAAGGAGTATTTCAAACCTCAATAGAGTCGACTTTATCTATCTCAATATTAATTACAAACATTAACATCGACCGGCGATTCTTAACCCCACTCGACCTCACTTTCTTCGCCCTTTTTTGCAACTTCTTCAAGAGATGTTAATTAAATAAACAATCACACATTATGAGATTAAATGTAACAAATTTGTCACTGTGAAGTCAAGTCATGACCGTATTAAAATATAAAAAAAATGAACTTTTATTGATGAAAAAAATTTGACAACTTAATATTTAAAAATAAAAAAACTTGCTTTTCTGAAATATAAATTTTGTCATAATTTTCAGTCATGGAAGTTGATCTACTTGTGTTGCACTTGAGCATTTGGTCATGACAAATGGGTTGGTGATCACCAACCAACCAAATTATTTGGTGGTTTCAAATCAATTACCTTAACTACGACCATGTCAAATCTCCCCCCTAGTCATGCAGACTTTTATCAAGTTTAGTTGCATGAATCAGTATGATAAGGAGAACTCAAATAAACAACAGAGTCGCTGCCTGATGTCAGCATGATGTATTCTTTTCAACTTTTATATATAGACTTTCATCATTCAGTAAATTTGTGCTCTATCCGATTTCTAATTCCTCATCAGAAATAGAGTAGACGTGCCTTATGATTGGCCACTAACGAGATAAATTCAATCTGGACTCGCCAGAGACTTATTCGCTACCATTAGAGTTTCATTCAATCTCAACTACTCATTCTGAGTTAAATTAACTTAGGACTCCTCGTCCTTATCTACCCAGAACATCTGCTGAAATACTCGGGGTCCTAACTTATCTCTAACATAACTTAGCTAATTGTCTTTCATAGGTTGATTGAATTGCCAATCGCCTTTTCAGGTGGGCTGAATTATCAACGATCTTGGAACCACTCACGTGAGCAAGAATACTCTCTTGCCAAGCTCATCAATCATCTTAATAATAATTAATTAATACGTATCTATACGACGTTTTAAAGACTTCACACAGACTTTTCTTTTTAAGTGAAGATTCAAAGCACAGCACTAGTTTTAATTAGAAGACAAAAAATAATTAGGCACCTGTTGAGGCTGAAACGTGTCAAGATATTTGTGAAATGGTAAGTTTTTTAATTGGATTAATTTAGGCCGCAAAGTTAGGTTACAAAATTGAACTTGATTAATCCTTAACCACACAAGTCTAAATTGTCTAACGAAGACTAACTCAAGTTTGCCCCCATATGTGTTGTTTTGGTCTGCTTTTATAACATTTACTGTGGTTTAAAAAAGAAAGAGACCAAGGGGTTTGCACTCTAAAGTTAAGAGGTCGAATTTCACCAGAATCAATCACTAAGGTTAGTAGAGGTTTGTTTGATCGCTAACTTTAAGATTTCGAAAACTAGTCGCCATTGATTAGGTTGCGGATAATCTCAAAAATTGGCTAGATATCTCAGCTATAAGATAGCGTACGTAGGGCTGCAAACGAACCGAGCCGTTCGCGAGCTCGACTCGGTAAAAGCTCGGTTTGGCTTGGCTCGTTTAGTTAACAAACCAAACTCGAGTTTTAGGTTTGTTTCGTAAATGAGTCGAGCTTGAGTGTTTAAAGCTCAGCTCAGCTCGTGATAACTCGGCTCGTTTTAGATGCTTAGCTTATTTAAAGAGGCTCGTTAAGTTAATGAGCTTACTTTGGCTTGGCTCGGCTCGTTTACAAACAAGTCGAGTTCGAGCTCGAATTTTGGGCTCGTTTAGTTAACAATTCAAGCTTGAGCACTCCAAAACTCGACTCGGCTTTTTTTTAGCCCTAAGCATACACCAGATCAGAGGCAAAATGAAAATTTAAGGGGAGAAATTTGAAAAATCACATAAAATGTCCTATTGATTGCGGAATTACAGATATAACCCTTACATGTACGATTAATTGAAATTTCAACAAAATTTTGTTTTTTTTAATCTTACTATAAGAAATGGATAGCATCGATTGAAAATTCAGCATCACTATATCATTTTTGGACACTATCTAGCTATATACTTGGTGATCTACTAATGGATTTATTCTTTAATTAATATTGACCAATCCTCTTTGGAGACCAATGAAATTGAAAATTTTAATTTATTTAGTTAGCATGTAAGGTAGAGGAGCCATCTTTTAAGAAAAAAATATTAATACTGCTATAACTGCAAACACTTTTACACCTACACTCATACTCTAATGTCATGTGTAAATTTATTGGCCCGATAACTTGCTAAAGTCTAATCACGTGTCCCAAAATACTTAAATTCAAGTTATTAATATTAACATATATACTTAAATCACGAGTCTTAACCACTCTCTTTTTTCGGGTCAACCCCTTGGTGTGGGGCTACAATTTTTTTTTAGTAAATATAGAAAAATAATTAAAATTTACCAAAAAATTATTAATACTAAGTAAGCGATCAAACTAAGATCAGGCTAAAACAATCCAAATTTCTGGAGTGGCACTGCTGAGCTGTGAGAGTGGTGAGGCCAACCTTCAATTTTCAATTTGCTTTTTTTTTTTTTTTGACTTTTCTAATTGAGGAAAGCTACAATACGAGAAAAAAAAAAGGCAGAAACTTCTCTGAATTTAAAATCAAAGGCCATGATTTACTTGAATTTGTGGACCCATAAATTCAAGTGAATCATGGCCTTTGATTTTAAATTCGAAAAAGTTTCTAATTTTTGTTTTTTTACAACCTAGACTTTTCCCAGAAATGCTATATGCCAAGAATTGGCCACCGAACCCCCCACCGATCACGTGTGGGGGGCTTCCTTCCTTATGCCTTTTGAAAACTTTCATCACCCCAGCATCCTAAGACTTTTCCCTCTCTCTCTACCTCTCTCAAGTGATTTTTTTTAGTATTCTTTTATCTTTATATTTTTTAATTTTGTTAATTTTGCGTAAAATACTTATGGATTCGTCTCTTAAATCATTAAAAAATATTTATATTCATCACATATCTTAATACGCCCAATTTTGAAGAAAAAAAGTGACCAACACCGCTTATTCAAATTCCTTTCGGTTGTATTTTTCAAATTTTATTGTCGAAAAAGTATTAAAAATTTATCGTTTACTTAAAAAATTATTTCAGAATTAACTATAAGTTTAGAATATTTTGATAAATGGTTGTTGAATTATAGTAAGATATTTGTTGATTTATTTTTGTTGATTTATGAAATAAAGTTAAAAATCTCTTACATCATCTACAAATATTCACATTCATCACATATCTTAATGCACCTAATTTTAGAGAAAAAGGTGACATACACCTCTCATTTGAATCCCTTTCGATCGTACTTTTCAAATTTTATTGTTAAGAAAATACTAAATTTTTTTTGTTTACTTAAAAAATTTATTTCAGGATTAACTGTAAACTCAAAATATTTTGATAAAATGCGGTTGAATTATGGTAAGGTATTTGTTGACCCACCCTTTTTTAAAGCCGTCATCCTGGTTTTTTTCCGTATGAGTTAATCCCGAAATAATTTTTTAAGTAAACGGTAAAATTTTAGTATTTTTTCCACAATAAAATTCAGAAAGCACAACTGATAAGGATTCAAATGAATGGTGTTAGCCACTTTTTTCTCCAAAATTAAAAGCATTAAAATGTGTGATGAATCTGAATATTAGTAGATAAATTAAGAGATTTTTAACTTTCATAAATCGACAAAAAATAAAAATAACAATAAAACATAAATCAACACTTATTTATCAAAATATTTTGAATTCACGGTTAATTCTGAATTTTTCTTTTAAGTAAACGATAAATTTTTAATATTTTTTGGATAATAAAATTCGAAAAACACGACTGAAATGGATTCAAATAAGCGGTGTCAGTCACTTTTTTCTTTAAAATTAGGCGCATTAAGACATGTGATGAATAGAAATATTTTTTAATGATTTAAGAGACGAATCGATAAGTATTTGACGCAAAATTAACAAAATCACAAAAAATAAAGATAAAAAAATATTTTAAAAAATCACTTAAGAGAGATAGAGAGAGAGAGATAGAAGTCTTAGGATGCTGAGGTGGTGAAACTTTTCATAAGACATAAGGAAGGAAGCCCCCCACACGTGATCGGTGGGGGGTTCGGTGGCCAATTCTTGGCATATAGCATTTCTGATGGCGCTTTCTGATTGGGACACCGAACGTGTGGGGATTCATTGCATTTTTAATTCCACTTTTGTGCAGTCAGAATTAACTCTTAAAAAATGGAAAAAATAAGCGATAGCCGTGTGCTTCTAGAGGAGGCGCTTGGCTTATATAAGTTGGTGGTGATGTTAAAGTCTACCCAATACTCTTTCCCTGTTTTCCTCTTTCTGCTCCCTCTCTCTCTCTCTCTCTCTCTTTCTCTCTCTGCAAATCTATATACACATACATATAGGTATACAGATTGAAACTAAGAGGATGGGGAGACAGCCTTGCTGTGACAAAATAGGGCTGAAGAAGGGGCCATGGACAGCTGAAGAGGACAAGAGGCTTATTAACTTCATCCTCACCAATGGCCAATGCTGCTGGAGAGCTGTCCCTAAACTTGCAGGTTTCCCCTCCCTCACTTCCAAGTTCTCTACCACCAAAATTTTCTAGAGAGAGAAAGAGAGAGAGAGAGAATTCGTATACATTAATATTCCTAGTTATTTGGTGGCAACAAGTTTAGGGACACAATGGGGGTATTTACTGCCATTTGGTGCCAATACTTTTTTGGTTTTATATTCCCCTAAAAAGTAATTTCTATTATAAGTTTTGCTGAAAAATACGCGCACACGCGCACACACATATATATGCCTGTATATATTCTGTAGTCAATTTATGATTTTGCTACACATTTATCTTTAATATGAAATTCTCTGATAATTCATTTGTTGATTTCTTTTATTAACATAATTTTTTATATAACTAATTTTCTCAATGAACTTTACAAAATTAATTTCAATTATTAAAATAAACTCAAAATAAAATCCAAAAATACAAAACTGGATTGGTCCATATTATTAATATATAAAGATGGAGATGAGCCTATCCCTTTAATTTTTTTCTCAAGAAACAAAGTGGGATAGGGAAGGTGGCCACTTAACAATCATTACAAAAGGCATAAGCTAGAAAAGCTGCCTAATATATATATATATATATATATATATATATATATATATATATATATATATATCCTTTTTTTTGTGTCAAACTTTTACATTGAGAATTGTTATGGTGGATGCCATTGCAGGATTGTTGAGGTGTGGTAAGAGTTGTAGGCTGAGGTGGACAAATTATCTTAGGCCAGATTTGAAGAGGGGTCTTTTATCAGAATATGAAGAGAAAATGGTCATTGATCTCCATGCTCAACTTGGCAACAGGTTTAGTAAACTTTCACTAACTTCTCTAAATTCAATTTCATATGGATTTCATACCAGAATGATCGATTCAGTTTTCAGTATATTGTTGTATTTAGTCAGAAATCCAATAACGATTAGATCAATGCGATATTTATTCACGAGAAGCACCCATCGAGATTCACTATGAATCTTTGAGTATTTATTATGAGATTTATGGACACTGCCGAATAATAATAAGTATAAAAAATGAAATTCCTTATATATATTCTACAGAAGTTTTGTATGATTTTTGTTTTAATTTTGAAATCATTTACTTTGTCAAAGTCATTCATTGTCTACATCATTTCTTCACTATCACTTAGGCCAGCTCTTTCTTGCTTTATCACTTGAGAAAACTATATACAAATCACATCTTCACTATGTACTGTCAGTGATTCCTTTTTTAAGTTTCAAAATTTTCTTTGTCAATGATAGCCGGCCGCTTAATATTCTACGACACAATACATAGAAATTATTGATGCGACACTATCTCGTTAAAGACCGTAGATAATATCTTATTTAATGTCAATAAAAGTATGTCAGCGTATACGTTATTGGGCCAAATACATACTACAATTATATCATTACTCAATACTAGCTAATTTTGCCCAACCTAGTAGTTGAACGGCTTTGGGAGATTGTAAGGCAATCCTTATAGTACGAGTGTACTGCGAGCAAAAAGACGTTATTTGCCTATCTAGCCTTCGAAGTTACGTTATTTTGACTTCATACATTTTGATAACAATTTGTGAGATGAGTCAAAACGACGTAATTGTGAGGACAAAACGAGAAAAACTATATCGTTTTGTCTGGACTACAAAAGCTGCACTATAGTCCTTATATCCTAGTTGAGGATGTTATTTACAATGAATAATATCTTTCTTTCTTTTTGCAGATGGTCCAAAATTGCTTCTCATCTCCCGGGAAGAACAGATAATGAGATAAAGAATCACTGGAATACACACATCAAGAAAAAACTGAAGAAGATGGGGATTGATCCTCTGACCCACAAACCACTTCCCATTTCTCCCACTGATAAAAAACCCCATGAAAACCAAGAGGTGGGCCCAAGTGATGAAACAGAGTCATCATCAATTGAATCATCAACCACAGAGGCCAATGAAGAAGAATTAATCCCAATTGAAGATTCGTTAATGGAAGTAATAAATAATGATGGGTTTTGCACAGATGAAGTCCCATTGATTCAACCCCATGAGATCAATCTAGTTTCTTCTTCAACTTCTTCAACTTCATCCTCTTCATCCTCCCATATGATTGAAGAACTTGAGTTTCCAGATTTTGATTGGCAATGTGACGTCATCAATGGCTTGGATTTCTGGGATGATGACTTCAGCAGTGCTCTTGATTTGCTGATAAATGGGGATAGTGACAGGAATATTGTAACCCTGAACCAAGGAATTTTCTTGGATCAAGAATCTTTAGAGATTATTTGAATCTCTTTGATTTGAGAAGTTGAATATTAGGTTTTTTTTTTTTTTAATTCAGTAAATCTACACAGACTCTTATATTCAAATTTAGATATAAATGTATTCGAATATGTGCATGAGAGTTGTGACGTAGATTTGCTCTTTTTAATTTGCTTGTTGATTTGTTATAGCTAAAAGAAGCTGGAAAAATGGCCCACTTTTGTTTTTACTATTTTTCCCCTTTTTCTAATGCATTTAAAATTTTTGTGTATTGGGATTCTGAAATGATTCTGGCTAAAAATGCACTGAAAAATAGATAAATTGAAATAACAATACAGAAGACTTCTTCACCTCTTGTTTATACTTAAAATTTGTCTTCAATTAGGAAAGACCACGTGGCAACAATTATAAGACTGTCCACACAGAATAAAGGCAACATTATCGAGCCATTTTTGCGATGTCGTTTAAAGAGAGATAGTTATTGATAGTTAGATTTTCAGTATTTATTAAAAAAAAAATAATTGGATTAAATGAGGAAATAGACTTGGGATTATAAAATAAGTGAAGCAGAAAAGACAAAGGATCCTGAAACAGTATATGCCTATAAATATCAAAGAGCATCTAAGAAGAAAAGACCCCGAACAAAGACTTAAGTTTACTTCATTTTCAATTATTTAGTTTGTAATTTATATCAAGCATTAAATTATTAATCAATTATGGGATTAGCTTTAGTGATTTAGGTAAGGGCCTATTTGATAAAACTGAAAACTGAAAGCTAAAAACTGAAAGTTAAGTGCTGAAAGCTGAAAGCTGAATTTTAGAAGTTAGAAAGTTGTTTAATATGCACTGAATTTTAGAAGTTAGAAAGCATGTCTATGGTTCGTAACTATAGTTTATAGACGTGTTCAAAGTAATTAAAAAGTAAGAAGAGTATTTGAACATAAGTTTTTGGTTGATAATTTAATATTAAAGCGGTCATTTTGTATTCTTGGCACTTCAATTTCTTATTTTCTATGTTCGATCAAACTGTGTGTCATCATTTAAAAAAATATTCTCCGACAAGGTAAGAGAACATATAACATAACAATAGATAGTTTTGATTTTTAAAACTTCAATTTTATTTCAAAAAAATAATTAAAAAAATTCTGCCACACGCACACTCGATTCCATTCTTTAAAGAAAAATAGGCCAAACACGTCTCATCTCTACCAAGAAAAAGAAATAATATTATTTACAAGCAGAACTTTTTATACAGAAAAAAGCACGATAGTTAACATTCATTATGTGCGAGAATTGTAATATTAGATAGCATTACTCAAGTGGTGTAGACTATAACTTCATGTGAGAATCATCAAATCCGTAGGTGTTCTTCGTTGTAATTCACCACCAATCAAGGTAGGAGATCTCACTTTCAACCCACAAGGATCATATTACACTAGGTTGTTCGTTGTATTTATGTTAAAAGAGCCCGTTAGTGTTTTCTGATTATTTTTCACGAAATTATCTTATTATTGTTTGATTTGTGCAATAGATAGAAGGGAAATTGTTTCTAGATCATAAAGTTTCCGTCTAAGCTTAATTGTTGTTTTAGACCAAAATTATAGATTAGGGTTTGGATTGTGTTGATTTTTTGTAGAAACCCTAAAACTCAAAATTTGGAGAAGATGACAGGCCGCTCGAGTGAGCTCAGCGACTCTTCTAGTTTTGCTGGAGTCTGTAATGCGTCACGAAAATCCAGAGCCTGTAACTTAGTAGACCGCTTGAGCGAGCTCTGGTTGCTTGAGCGACCTTTTTGAATTCTGATAGATTTTGACTTTGACCAGAAAGTCAAAACCCATAGTCCAGTAGATTGCTCGAGCGATTTGTTAAAATCCAACAAGTTTCAATATGTTGTTCGGACATTTCGAACTATATTTTCATACCGTATATCACCCATGTATGCATGATCATGCTGCACAAGTATCCACATTCACATTTTTTATGTCCATGGATCCCCGTGAAAATGTGTGACAGCAGGTTGACCCTTTTTGACCATGTTAGTATGTTAGTATTGTGTTGACTGGACTATGCATGTGATACATAAATGGTGAGTAGAATTTTGTGAACCTAACTAGGGTAGTAACCTCTATGTTTCGAGTACGACCGTCGTGCTACCGAGGTGTTGTTAACTGTTTGGGGTTACAGTCGTCGTGCTGACCATCATTGTTAGTGGAAAGTAGTAACTTGGCTATCTTGCCGCTTGTTTGACAATAGAACAGTCGTCATGTTACCAAATCATAGCAGAATGGACTTACTGTTGATTGTGGCTTGTTGTGAAAACCTAAAACTTACATTAGGGACAATGGTTCGAACCTGTAACAAGGCAGCGTAGGGTATTGGGTGAACATTATGAGTAGTGTAATTGTGTAGAGAACAAGTAGGAGACGTTAAATAGAAGGTTGGTAAACTGGTATTTGTGGTCATCGTGCCAAGTGATATTCTAGGCGTTGTTCTAAGTGTTGTTTCATGTGGATTTGAGTCCCACCGGACATCGTCCCATTTGTTGATTTGAAAGACCCCAACTAAGAGATGTGTGTGCACAATTAGAGGTGACTTCAGGAACATCTGTGTCGACAACTTCGGACCCTGAGGGAGTAGCGGCCAGTGTCTTGGGCAACCTTGAGTCGGTAAAGGGGAAGCCCACGTTCTCATTTGGATCTAGCTAACTGGGGAAGAGATTGACTCGAGTGGACGGTATAACGTTCCTTGCTTGCCTAGGTAAGGACTTATCAATCGCAATTGAGTACTCTATATAAGATGAGTGAGAACGAAATTCTAGAGGTGAAAGGAATTCTGAGAAACATTAAACAAATGAAAACATAACAAACCTACGTATTTATCTTATTACACAGTTTATTTACTTGTTGTTCTTGAACTGTCATATATCCTACTACATTTTTGTTTTCCATTGGGTTTTTTTTGGGGTGATTTTCACTACTGAGTTTCATTACTCATCATCTGAGCAATTTTTCTACCCCTAGCATTTCATGCCAGATATTGAAGAGCTACTGGAGAATTCACCTGAGCAGTAAAAGCAAAGAGCGACAGGAGAAGAGTTCGGCGATGTCTGTTTATCTTACCCAAAGAAGCTCAGTTTAGTTATCTTTAAATAAAATGTAAACTCAAAAGGATATTTATGTCATTTTTACTTCTGTACTTTCAAACTTTGATTTTATCGCATTTCCTATTCTTAACAATAAAAGATGAGATTTCCTTAAATTATGTTTTTGATTAATAAAATAAAGGTGTAAAGATTTAAATTAATGTCTTGAGAAATTGGAGAGTTACAGGATTCCATCAAAACCAATCACTGGAGACCACTGGAGGTTTGTCTAATCGTTAACTTTAGGGACCCAAGGACTAGTTGGTAATAAGTTAAAAGTAATTTCAAAGCTGGCCAGATATCTCGACTATCAAAAGCAATAACTTTGTGAAGGAAGAATGGTGTCCACAGATTACAACATTATCCATAATCAAGGAAGAGAGTGTGCCAATTTTCAAGGCTCTTTTTATTTGGATCGTCGAGTTTGTTGTTGTGCAAAAAATAAGCTAATGCCATAATATTTGTTGTTCATTTTTAGAAAATGCAATCTGACCTTATATTTATTGAAGGAAGTAAGATTTAAATAAGTATTATTAAATTTTTCCTTACATAATTAATTCAATTCGGCAGAGAAGTGCTCTCGTGCACGTTCGTGCATGCCGATCAAGATATTGGTGATCTAAAAAGGAAATTCAATAAGTAGCCAACCTAAGGAGGGTGATTCATATTATAGTCGACCTAAAGAGGGCGGTTTAGGTGGTTGCTGACTAAGAAGGGTGGTTGTGAATTTTAATATGGAGGTAGAATAAAACCCCGAATATCTCGAAATAAGTTTTATTTAGATAATGATGAGTAGTCCTAAGCTAATTCAACTTGGAACGAATAATTTGATATTGAATGAAACTCTAATGGTAGAAAATAATTATGTAGGGAGTTTAGGTTGATTTTATCTCATTAGTGGTCAATTAGAAGACAATTCTACTTCAATTCTGATGAAAGGTACAGAGCTATGGTGAAAGGTACACATTGACACATAAGCTAATACAGTCGACTTAGAGAAATTGTTGTGATTCTCATTTAAACTTAATCATCCGAGTGTTTTTCCGCCACAACGGTGGTGGATTCTTTGACGAATTACTGTCTTGCAAATCACATGATATGATGTCAAGTGAGAGAGCGAACTTAATTTCCTGCTGGTTATTGAGATATTAATTTTTCGCTTGATTGAGAAAATCACCCCACTCACATTTATCAATGTCTATTAAGCCTAGTTTTTTATTTTTTAATGAATGATCAAATCATCAAATTAAGCACAATAAACATTTCAGATCAATTTAATGAATTGAGAGTTGAGCACATATGACCCTTCTTTAGTAGGAGCCAAGTCACATAATGCGTGTGCGAGAGCGGAAGCGTGAGCATGAGCATGAAAGTCTATTTTAAGAATATCTCAAACTACTTCAATTCGCGAGAGGAAGGATTAAATGTGAGCATGGAGCGAGAATTAAAAATAACAGCAAAAATTGCTAACGAAAACTTGAACTGATCATTTGCGCGGTTGTAACTTAGGATTGATAGTCTAGATTGTAAGGAAAATTGTATGCGACAAATTCGTATATAACTCGGAACTTTAAGAACATATTCATCTCTATTGATAATCGAATCAAATATTTAAAGAGCAGATACTACTCTACAATATAGGAATTGAAATACAAAAAGTAAACATAGTTCGAAAATGATACTGAATTAAGTCATGTGTTTTACACAGTGCTCTTAAAACAAAATCGCCGTCTCATTGTGGGTGTTGGAGGAACACTTTGTTGTTTGTCTACCAGGATAAAGCGGCTTCTTAGTCGAACAAACACCGACCTTACGATTGCATGTCGAACCTTTTTGCATCTATCTCTTTCTGTTACTAAACCCACGACTATAGAATAGGAAAATGTAGATAGAATTTCTTCTAGTCTTAAAAAATGTGAATGAACCATATAAATAGATATGCCGAGGCCTTCCAATCTTACAACTCCCAAGACACTTGGATGGTAGACTTTAATGGTGAACATGAATGAGATATCATTATGACTCTTGGAGTGTATAACGGACAAGAATTTTCGGTTATCGAGAGACCTTCCGTTGTTCTATACTATTCACACTCTTCGAATTTCAAACACAAACTTACTGAATAATCTTGCTAACCACCACCCAATGCGCAGTGGGCGGTGGATAATATACACACAATGCTAAATAAACACAAATATTAATGTACATTTTACGAATATTAATACACAATTTATGAATATCGATATACTTTTTATATATTAATCATCGCCTATTGAGCAGTGTTTAGCATTTTCCTTTCTCCAAAACTACAAATCTAGGTCGGTTAGTGGGAATGCATGTGAATGGGATTGATTCGATGGTAATCAAGTCAAAAGGGTAGGGACAGTGTGACTTGTTTTACAGCAGTGTTTGTGGGCACTTATATTGTTTGTCATTGACTTGGAACAATATTTCCATGTGTACAATTTTAGTAATAGGCTAAATGATGAATTTGATGATGTCGAAAATAAGACGAGGAGTATTGAGGCTCCTGCTGGATTTTTGCACATAAGTTTAAAGATTAGGTGTATTTTGTAGTAAATATTTTATGACGATCAATTTAAATATTGAGAATGAGAGAGTATGTATGTATGTATGTATGTATGCAGGTACACACATTGATTTTTTTTTTTTTTTAACAGCAAACCAAATTTATTTATTAAATATAATATACAAGTATTAAAGCATACTGATCAGGTAGTTGTGCCAAACCCCACCCACTTAAACACACCGATTTCCTAATTAGCTAAATCCCTAAATTGTCATACTCCAATACAACACGAGTATTATGGGGGCCAGGGGTTTAATGACTGTTGATCTCGCTTCTTGTTCCTTTACAGGGAGGAGAGGAGGAGCGAGTCATTTAATGAGGACATCCTCTTTAGGATTCAGAGCACAATCAGACTTCATGTATAAGGTCTTGCAAAGAAAATCCCGTAAACGGCTCCTTTTGGCCAAGTGCTAGCTGGTAATTTGCGATATAATGCCAAGCGCCTAAGTTGTTGTATGTTGAGCAACAAAACATTGAAAGATTGAGAGTTTAGCAATTGAGTATCGAGAGACTGAAAATTGGAGTGATTGAGTGTTGAGCCGTGCATTAAGAAATTGCTCATCATATTTTATATAAGCTTCTCTAAACATTGCGTAATGTTAGGTTCTAAAAAAAAAAAGATTCCCTTGAACAACGTTGCTACACACGCTAAATTATTCATTGCATAGGAACGTCATTGTCTCTGACGTCCCATGTAGTTAATTATTCAGTGTATGTTTTTGTAATTGTTCTCTTGTTTTCTTATAATTTTTTGAATTAATTATTCGTCTTGACGTAAGGAATGCAGAGAGTAAAAAATTATGATCAAACATCTCAAAAAGTTGACCAAAAACAAAATAAACAAAATAAAAAAATATAATTTCACTATTTTTAATGTCTTTAACTTCATATATCTAAACCTGTTTAATTTTGATCTATATATTTTTTTATTTCTCGTCTGGATGAATAAAAAAACACAAAAAAAATAATAAAAATTATATAAAATATTACAAAACATCAAATAATAATCACGATATTTATGGAGGAAATTTTTTTAGTCCTAACTTAGCCTTAGTACATGCACGAGTAGAGAGAGAGAGGGAGGGGGGAGGTGTTGAAAGAGACTGAATTGGGAGATGTTCAACTACGCAGATTGACCACCAAAACGCGTTTGACAATTATCCAGATTAACTCCGAATTCTTCTCGCAAAAAAACAGGATACATACACATATATGTGTGTGTGCATATATATAGCGAGAGAGAGAGAGAGAGAGAGAGAGAGAGAGAGAGTAGTGGTAGTAGTGGACTAAAGTCTGAATGATAAAAATGCTTTCCCACTGTGAAAATATGGACGTATGTCTTATCTTTTCGGACCAGCAATTTTCTTTGCCCGTCTTTGCGTCTTCCCCCAAATTCTAAGCAAACTCTTTTATGACGAACTTTATCACTTTTTTCGCCTCCATTTTTTCAACTTTTCGTACCGGTGTTTTCTAAGTGGAAGAAGTGACCTCGTGTAGTAATGAGAAATGCTAGCAATATAAATATTCTTACATAAATCCGAACACAGATGTGTACGTAATTTTTATGAAATCATTCGACATGTAATTCGAGTACAGTTCACATGTAATAAACAATTTTGAACACATTCTTATTTGAAACGATGTCCGAATATATGTGTTCAAAAATATTTTGTAACACAAAATGCCTTGCTCGTTCTACACTCAAGTAATAGGTAATAGGTGTTTTCACTTTTACGCAATGATGGGTGGATCTAAGGAAATATCAAAATATTTTTAGCAATATCTGAAAATTATTGATCCATCCACTCCGATATCTGTCGGGACTGAAAATGGTTATACTATTAATGTATGCAATAGAGTTCAATTATTCACCAAGTTGAACAAATATTAGTACTGAGAACTCACTTTATATATATAGGGACTGGTTCCATGGACCAACATTTTTTTAGACCATCATCTAAAATCTTCATTCATACTTAAGTTTCAATGATCCGAACTGGTCAATGTGTTTAAAACGTATTTTTAAGGGTACTTGCGAGAATCAACTCAAAATATTACTGGAAAAGGCTTGATCCAAGTAGTAGTTCAAAATACTGACAGGAAATATTTTATGTGAGAGAGAGAGAGTTATATATATATATATATATATATATAGAGAGAGAGAGAGAGAGAGTAAGTTTCTAATGAAGGATCCCTCATTTTGCTAAAATGAGAATCTCCCATTTTTTGATCAAATTTTGATGATCCGAACCGTTCAATGTGTTTAAAACATGTTTTTAAGGATACTCACGAAAAATCAACTTAAAATGTTACCGGGAAGGTCTTGATTCAAGTAGTTTCTCATAAAATTGTTCCTGTCAGTATTTATGAAAAATTATTTAGATCAAATCATTCTCGAATTTTTTTTAAGTCGATTTCTCGCATGTATCCTTAAAAACATATTTTAAAAAATATTGAATAGTTCGGATCATCAAAATATAATTTAAAAATAAAAAATTCTTATTTTAGTAAAATGAGGGATCCCTCATTAAAAGATGACTATATATATATGGTTCGATATCGATTCAGTAATGGCTTAAATGACCGAATCTGAGTAGTAGTATTCCCCAGCTTCTATAATATCTGTATCTACAAAAAAAAAAAAAAAATTGTTAGCCGCTAGGTTTAGTCTATGTAAACTCTAAAGGAACTAGGTTGTTAGAGCACATTAGATTAACTCTAATCGCATTAGTTTAGTATAAATAAACACACCACCACTCTAGATAAGTGTGAGTTTTTTCCCTAACATGGCAACAGAGTTGTGTTAAAGAAAAAAAAAATCCTAACCTTCACTTTCTCTGGCGCTGCCGCCATTTTTCGATGTCGCCTCCTTTTTCTGGTGCCACCACTACTGCCCTACCCCTTTACCGCTTCCGGCGCTGTCACCCATCTCCAGCGACCCTTTTGGTGCCCATTGCTACTGTGCAACTCCCAATCCCCTCTATTGCTCTCATTCACCATTGTCATTCGCTGCTACTTCTGATCCACTGCTCCTCTACCGCTGTTGTTCATCTTTACTATTGTTGTCCCTCTTGCCTTCCTGCTCCAGCGTTGTGCATGCTTGATCTATATTCCCTGCTACTCCATGGTTGTTGTTCTGTTCTGGTTGATTTGATGTATTGATTTGGTGACCGGTGTTTCGTCGAGCGGCTAAAGTTGTTAAGCAAGGGATCTACTTTATCCTATTTTCTCTCGTAGTCATGTTGACTATAGATTCTTCGCCGACAGATCGTCCGCCATCACCATCTTTTCCGTCCGCCCAGCTTGTGGTGGCTTGCGAGCCCCCGGCCTCTGATCTTCTCCTCATCCACTCCACTGGTAGAAATTAAGTTTATTGGTCCGTCCACTTATATTTTAAGGTGAAAGGTCCTAAAGTCTCTTCAGAGCATGGATTTGGGTTCACACCTGACGGAGAGTGCTCCTCCCGAGACTTCTCCTCAGTACCGTTCTTGGCTCCGGGATGATGCCTTATTGTTTATTTTACTGCTAAACTCAATGAATGAGTTTGTTGAAATATTGGTCTCCAATGTTGATACTGAGTGGGAGATTTGGCAGTCCTTGACCGATACCTACTCCATCGCCAATGATTTGTACCGCTTGTTTGATGTGATGAAGGGTTTCTTTCAATTCACGCGTGAGGAAAAAACTCTCCAGGAGCACTATGTTGGGTTCAAGACTCTTGCAGACGAGTATGACCAATTGCTTCCATTTACTTTCGACCTAACAGTGTTTTGTCGCCAATGGGATCAGATTAAGATAGTTCTCTATTTAGCCAATCTTGGTGGTGGTGATTGTGGGCTATCTGGTCCCAGATACTTACAGAGGCGGATATTCCATCTCTCCTATAGGCCTTTCATCGTGTGAGTAGATCAGCGAGTCATTCTGAGTCTCGTGTTGTGCCCATTGAATCAGCTAATTAGGTTGCTTGTTTTTCTTCCCCTAATGGTGCCGTGGCAGCGATCGGGGCTGAGGCGGTTGTTCTGGTGGTCGTGATGGGTCAAAAAGACTCGCATCTGTCATCATTGTGGCATTGCTGGCCATATTCGTCCGCATTATCCCCAATTGAGCTCTAAGCCCTTTCCTATAGCCCATGTTACCGCTGCGTCTGCTTCTTCTTCAAAGGGTCCCATGGTACATTTGTCTGATACTAAGTACACCTGGTACACTCCGTCCCCTTGTGGCTCATTCTCCTGCTATTGACATATTTACTATAGGTAACTCCATTGCCTGCATGGTGACTTCTCGCACTTAAGTTATTGACTCGGATGCTTCTAATTATATGACCGGGACTACAGGTACTCTTTCTGCGTATTCTCCTTTTACTAGGTCTCGGCATGTTACAGTAGCCAATGGTTCTTTTCATGATATCTGTAGTTGTGGAATTGCTACACCCACTTCATCATTGACTTTGCAGAATGTGTTACATACTCTTAGCTCTCCTTTTATCCTATTGTCTATTAGTCGAATTACTAAAGATTTAAATTGCTTGGTAATATTTTTCTTTTATCTTTGTATTTTTCAGGATTTGGTGACGAAGCGAACTATTAGCAAAAGAAGTGTTACGGAAAATCTTTATGTGCTTGATCATCTAGTTGCCTGCTTCAGGCTCTCTTCGTCTGCCTATGATGCTCATTGTTGTTTGGGTCATCCATCTTTAACTAGTTTACAAATTTTGTGTCCTGAATTTAAATCTATATCTAATTTATCTTGTGGGCCTTGTCATTTAGCCAAACACCAGCATGTGTCTTATCCGTCCCATAATAATAATAAAAGTTTCATTCCTTTTGCTCTTGTGCATACTGATGTGTGGGGGCCGTGTCCTGTTCCTGGCCCCTTAGGTTATTGCTATTTTGTGACTTTGTGGATGATTATTCTCGCTTTACTTATATTTATCACTTTGTGTGCTCATTCTGAAGTATTTTCTCTTCGGAGCTTTTTTTTCTCTGAGGTTTGCATCCAATTTGGTCATACAGTTCGTACTCTTCGTAGTGATAATGATTGGGAATATATACTCACTTGGTTTGAGGAGCATTTGTCGCACAATGGACTTGTTCACCAAACTTCTTGTCTGGACACTCCCCAACAAAACAGGATTGTTGAGCGCAATAATCGTCATCTTCTGGACACTGCTCGTGCTCTCTTGTTTTCTACCAGTGCTCCCAAACGCTTTTGGGTTGATGTTGTTCTCACTGCCTCCTATGTCACCAATCGCTTACCTTCATTCGTACTTGGTGGTATTACCTCCGAGTCTGTTCTATTTCCTACTCTCCCCCCTATAGCCTCCCTCTTTGCCTGTTTGTGTGTGTCTATTATATTTGAGATACTCGTCTTGGTCTCTCCAAATTGGATCCCCGCTCTCTCAAATGTGTCTTCATCGGGTACTCCAAAACCTAGAAGGGGTACTGGTATTTCTCCCCCCAACTACGTCGGTATATTAACTCTCGGGATGTGGCCTTTGTCGAAACTGTTTCTACCCCATAACCCCATACTCTCAGTCTTCTTATCCACTAGATGACTTTCTTGTTTCCCTTCCACCTCTCCTAGCTTCTTCTAAGCAAGTCCCGACCCCAGGACCCCTGCATCGTCTTTTCCTACTGAGCCAGTCGCTTTGTCACCTGATCTAGCATCGTCCTCTGATCCTACCACTGCGTCACCTTATTGCCCTTACCACTCCTGTCGTGATCATCCCTTATATGTTACCTCTTACCATGATTTGGCAGCTCCTATTTTCTCTTTGATTGTTAACTTGGAGTTTGTGCCTAAACCCCATACTCTTGGTGAGGTTTTGGCACATGCAACTTGGCGTGCTACTATGGAGGAGGAGATGTAGGCCTTAAAGGCCAATCATACTTGGTATCTTGTTGATCTCCCCCTCTACCAAGAAAGCTATCGGTTGCAAATGGATTTACGCAGTAAAAGCACATCCCGATGGTTCTATTGCTCGGCTTAGGGCCTGCCTTATGGCCAAGGGTTATGCCCAAACATATGCTGCCGACTATTTTGAGACCTTCTCCCCGGTGGCCAAAATGGCCTCCCTCCGTCTCTTTTTGTCTTTGCCTGTCACTCATTCTTGGCTGTTGTATAAGCTGAATGTGAAGTATGCGTTTTTTCACGATAATCTCACCGAGGACGTGTATATTGAGCAACCACTGATTTCATCGCTTAGGAAGGAGAATGTCGTGCCTGTCAACTTTATCGCTCTCTTTATGGGTTAGCAGTCTTCAAGGGCCTAATTTGGTCGGTTTAGCTAGGTGATTACTAGTTTCGGGCTGACCCAATGGGCGAAGAATTACTTGGTCTTCTATCGCCACCTATCATTTAGATGCGTCACATTGATTGTGTACGTGAATGATATTGTCATTACAGGTAATGATGCGCAAGGTATTATTGATATTAAGTATTTCCTCAATCAACATTTCCAAATCAAAGACCTTGGACAGTTGAAATATTTTCTTGGCATTAAGATGTTATGGAAAGAAGGTTATTGTCATCTCTCAGTGCAAATATGTTTTGGATATTATGTCTAATGCAGGACTGTTTTGAAGCAAAGAGAACAGATTCACCTATAGAATTAGGGCAAAGTTACTGCCATATGTTGGTGGTCTCTTTCCTGACGCTAATCAGTATTGATGGCTAGTTGGGAAGTTAAATTAGTTGACTACGATGAAGAGGTCAGACATTGATTTCCCATTAGTGTTGTTAGTCAGTTTGCTCAGAAGCCACGGATTCCTCACTAGCATGCCGTTCTACGCATCCTCTGGTACTTACAGAGTAATTCAGGGAAAGAGATTCGATACCATAATCAAGGACATATCCGGATAGAGGGATACACAGATACTAATCGGGTAGGATGCCCAATTGATAGACTGTTCACCTCTGGATTTTTTGTCACAGTTGGGGTAACCTGATTAGTTGGAAAAGCAAGAATCAAACTGTTGTAACTCGTTCGAGTGTAGAGGCGAAGTATAGTGCCATGGCCCTAGCCACCTTTGAGATTATGTGGATTCTCTCTGAATTACGAGCAATAGTAGAAGGGCCGACCCAACTGTGATTTGATAGTCAATCTGCAATACATATTACCACAAATCCTATGTTTACAAAAGGACAAAGCATATTGAGATCGTCTGTCACTTCATCCGTGATGAATACAAGAAAGGCACGAGCAATCCTAGTCATATGAGCTCCGGTGAATAATTGGTGGATATCTTCACTAAATCATTAGTTGGTATATATATAACAAATTAGGCATGATTGATGTATATACGCCAGTTTGAGGAAGGGTGTTAGCTGCTGGGTTTAGTGTATGTAAACCCTAATGGGCCTAAGTTGTTAGCGTCTATTAGATTAACCCCAGTCGTATTACTTTATTATAAATAAACATACCACCATTCTAGATAAGGGTGGATTTTTCCCCTAACAAAAATCAATTAGCTTGAAAAAGAGAAAAGAACAATTATCCACGAATATCTATCGAACCAAGATAAATTGATATCCGTACCAATAAGTTTCACTATTTTACATGTACAACAATTCTCCACCACAGTGTGGGCCCGAATTACACTGTAAGTGTAACCGCGAAGAATTTAATCGACCTATATACTTTCTAAATAACTTTTTTTTTCACATATTAGGAACATAATTTATTCGTGCACATCTGAATACAAATGTATCCAAAATTAATAGTTTACGTGATTATGAAAAAATACTCTACGTGCATACGATAATTTCAAATATATTTGTGTTCGGTTAAATTTTTTTTTTTAATCAGACAACATAATACCGTTGGAGGCCCCACAAACAAACATGCTGCCAATGTCATTGTCTGCAGCTGGCCGGCTGTGTGTTTTCTTCCATGTAAGATCACTACGGAGTACAGACAGCTCCCTCTGCGCATTCTTTTTTGTTTTTAATGTTTGATTTTTTGGCCTTACTGACAATTAGTTGGTAGATAATATATGTATAATATTAAATAAATATAATATCAATGTATTTCTTCTGTCCCGGTTTGTTTGTCCACTTTTTGACTTTTACATGTCCCAAAATGTTTGTCCAATTTTAAAATTGACTTGTAAAAATTATATTAATGCCCTCCTCTTTTTTAAAAAACCATATATTAAAAAATGTGTCATCTTATTTAATGCTAAAAAGATAAGGGTATTATAGTAAAGTTAAAATTTGAAAGAGCAATCATTGTATTCCCTTAATAAGTGAAAATTTTGAGAATGGACAAATAAATTGGGACGGAGGGAGTATATTTTATGAATATTAATATATATTTGTGGATATAGATACATATCAATACAAGTTGTATACATTAATAGACAGTGATTTGCATTTTCCTTGATTTGAGAGAAACCATATATTTTCCTCTTCAAATAACAGGACAAGACATGTGGCGGTCGTCGAAAGGGTGAGGAAGAGGAAACATATTAAAAAATTGAGATGTCGTCCAATAAGAATGGTCCACGTGGGACCAAGTAGCAAGAAATTCTCCAATCACTCAATCTATTAAATGGTAAAGAAGTCAATGAAGCTAACTTCCACTTCACGTAGCGAAAATCAAACCACGCGTCTTCATGTCTGACGTGGAAACACGGTTTTGAGATCTTTTTTACTGTTTTTTGAGATGCTAAATTACTTTTGAAAAAGTCTAGGAAGATGAACTGTTCCGGTTGTGTTCCCAAGGTATGTGTTCCTGACATTACTCATTACTTTTGATTTGGGTAAAAACAATCAACAAAAGAAAGCGTCTACAATTATACAAAAAAATTTAAGGAAAAAAAAGTAATTAAGAAACACGACGCAAAATTTTCCCAACTGATTCTTCAGATATAAAATTGAATACATTCACGGTTTACACTAATATCACGACATATTTAATGAACATTGTTCTCGGTGGCTCTATCCTTGAGCCTGCTAGGTTTACATCCTTATGAACCCTATCATTGTCAGCGAAGTGACAATTAAAATCGAGTCAAGTTTCAAACCCAACACATAATTTTAATAAAATTCTTGTTATTCTACATGTTTCTTCATAACTTGTGATATAAATTTGGGAAGTCTCATAAGATATTCCCAAATTAACTATCTTCATTTTAAATTCATGATCAAAAATAAAGGATTTTCTTGACGCATCTAAAAAGACTTTTCTAAGACTAGGTGTGTTTTAGACCTGATCAGTTCAAATAAGGTGAATGTTCTTTTTTACCAAACTTCTATTTTGAGTTTTAATGTCCGTTGATTCAACGTGTGATTGATTTATCACCAATTTATTTGTTTGTTCATCATTTTCACCTCAAAACAATGTCGGTAAGTTAACTAAATAAAAAAATGTCCACATCTCCAGGGTTAAACAGTATTTTGTCCTCTTTTTAGGCCTTTGTCTGTATCGAATTTTGCATATTGATACTCTTATTAATTTACGACTACATTTTAAGATTCTCACGTGTTAACATTTCACATGATTCAATAGATAAAAAATATATCATACATCGACACACACAAAAGTATATATTTTTTATTTTTTATAATTTAAAAGAGAAAAAACATATATTTTCGTTCTCTAACCTTAAAAATCTGCGTTTGGTAGTAGAGAGACTAGAGACACTCACACGCTTGACGCGTGAAGAAGAGCGCGTGGAGCTACCAAATCCCACCGTCTCAACGGCGACTGCCGACTCGTGTGCGTGTTGATGGTGAAAAACGATAAGAGAAAGATGGGACCCGATCCGAGATAAACAGAGTTCAGGAAAAGTACATTCGGGTTGTTAGTTTTGTCCGTATTCACCGACAAAGCGTGCAATAACAGCCGCCCCTTGTGTGGCTTTTCTGAACCTTTTTTTTTTAATTTAATAAGTTATTACTTATTACTCTATAAAAAATAGGAAAAATAATAATTAAATGAATTTCATAAAAAATAATACGAAATTAAACGCTTATTAAAAAATGAAAGGATTAAGAGATTGATTAAAAAATATGCTCATATGAAAAGAAGGTTATCCTTTCTGATAATGACCTAACTATTCTGTAATCTGTAAGAAGTTTTACATCGATCGTTGATAATTTATGGATGTAATTTGTTATATAAATTATTTGCGGCGTACATTCTTACTAGGCGTGAAGTCATTGCTTTTCTTTTAACATTTGATCTTTAATATTTCTTTGCGTTGCTGCAAAATAGTGAACTTAAAATTAGCACCGATCGAGATTGAATTTTCGGTGGGACTTCGATACTTAAGCTATTTACAATAGAGAAAAAGAAAAATCAACTGAAAGCTAGAGCACTTGTTTGCGCGTACCTAAGAATGGCACCCTTGCTATATTTATAGGCCCGAAGAATCTAATAGAGCACAGGGCCGAAAATCTCTTTTCTACCACGTGTCTCACACCTGTGAGAAGCAGGCACTAGCGCTCCCATGTCTGCAATCAAAATGTCCCCACGTCTTTCCAGGCAGCAATGTGAAAAACACGCCATGCTCTAGTCGTGCCAAGCATCAATCCCACAACGGCAGGACCGAGCAACTTCACTTGTCAAATTAATTCCATGATCCAATTTGTGTGCCGATCGTATGAGGAGGTTCGGCCAAGCCTGGGGTTGTGCGTTCGACAAGGCTAGGGGCACATCAAATAAGCTTATCAAACCTCACGGCTAGGTATGAATTCATATGAATTGGACTCGATTCATTCCATCTCTGATTGAAATGAGCCGAGCGTGCATTTGGATTGAAGGCCCAACCTTGTGTGTATTCGGCCTACTATAATAGGAAAAGTATTTTGACAAATATGACACAATAGTATTTTTAAACTATCAAGATTGCACTAACTCTTTCCCGAAAAAAAGGTAGTGGAAGTTTGATATGTAATTGGAGGAAAGCATGGAGAGAGAGAGAGAGAGAGAGAGAGAGAGAGAGAGAGAGAGAGAATAATTTGAGAAAAAGGAGGCTGGTGAATATAGTATGTATATAGTTTAGGAGATAGGGTTGAGTTGGTAGAAACTTTATTGGTATCTTTGTCATGGGGATAGAGCAATGTGGCAATGAATTAATCATGGTGGCCATACAGTTTCACTTTGCAAATAAAAAAAATAAAAGAATATATATATATATATACACACACTCACATACACACATATACTTATGTATGTACTTTTTTTTTGAAAAAAAATTAAAAATTACACTAAAATTCACGTCAACACTAATATTTACGCTCTCTCCATTTACTCTTTACTCACAAGAGAAATCTTCATACTTTTTCTTAATTCGATATGAGAGTTCCATACTCATGTATATCTTCGCGCTTATATGTACTACAAGAGGTTGGGACATATAATACGTGTACAAGTCAAATATTATCAAATACATAAAAAAATATGTACCGTGAAAAAATTGCCTCAACCATCCTATACCATTCTAATTTAAGACAATAGTACTCTTGTTCCACGTCTATCTCTTCGGTTAAAATAGTGTCTTTTTTTTTTTGTTTATATTTGTTTTGTATTGTTTGTTTAATTTGTTTGTGTTTCTTTAGGTTTTCTAAATCAACATTCGAGGCGGTTATAAAGTTGTAAGAAGAAGCCAAACTAAATGTGAAAGAAAACGTCAAAAAATGGGAGAACATGATAATTCATCTTGAGCAGTGTTTTTATAAGTGGTAGAATGTCAATTCTGTTCTGGCAATTAATTCTTTGTCCGTTTTTTATTGTGTAAAAATAAATTTTGGGTTAAATAATTTTGAAAAGTACAAAAACATGACAAAACTTTAAAAGTAGAGATATCAAGTTATGCTCTTTCTTTATAAATATAATAAATTATATATATATATATATATATATATATATATATATGGTTTCAGTTGCCGTGGGGCGGTTGCCGAATCATGTAGGCCGGTCGCCTTCACGCCGATGGATTCTATGGGGGCTTAATGAGTGGATTTTGGGGCCCTTTCTCTTACTCTCCCAATTCCACTCACAAAGCTAGCTAGGGATAGTCTTATATATATACTGGATTTCATCATTTATCAAATGACTAAAATATTTCATTGATTGCGTTTTCTCTCTCTAAATCCTCTCTCTCCCTGACTATTTTTCTTTGTTTCAACTCCCCATTCAGATGGTATCGCCACACTGATGCGTTTTACCATAATTCTTACTTAATCAAGAACACTGACCAGCTTAAGAATGTAGAAAACTAACACGTCTCTAAATAAGCAGTAAATATAGGAACACAGTTTTAAACTAAAGATTCGGATATAGAAGTATTCGAAATTGTCAAGTGATGTCTATATTATTTTTGAGGGTTTCAAGTGCATTGATCGAACAATTCTGAACACATCAATATTCAGTCTGTATTTCAAAATCGAGTTCCTAGACTTTCTGTAAACATAACAACCCTTATACGATGTTGGTCAAATAATTGCAAATTATAAGGATACACTGTGAATCTGTATGTTGCTTAATTTAGCATAATATTCAATAAGAACAGTTTAGTCATTTTATCTAATGAAGATTTCCTCAATATTCTATTTGAATATGTACTATGTTTTGTAATATTGTTTACAGAATTTTGATATTCTTTTTCTCTTCTCAATATTCTAACACCTCCCAAAAATATAAGATTTTATATTTTTTTAAGAACTAAGCCACTAATGTTGTGGTGAAAGTTATATGTGATCAGAAAGTCAACAAAGTTAAGATTTCATACTAATGATATCCCTTTAATCGAGCGACAACTTTAAAGGAATGTTTCTTTCAAAAAAAAACTTTAAAGGAATGTCTTTATTTTCATTTTAAAGAAGGTAAAAAATTAGAGAAAAGATAGTGTCGGTTGGTTACTTTTAAACTCTGAATCTCCTTCCCCGTTCCCTTCATCCGGAATGGAATTCCATTTGGCCTACCTACATTATCGGATTATTTTTTTCCTTTTTATGAGGTTGGACTTTGCATGGTTGTTGTTAGGTATTGTTGACAGATGACTATACAATGACATATCAAATACAATGGTCATTGTTTAATTTAGTACTTTTTAATTTTTTTTTTTTCTAAGCTAATCTAGGCAATACCCAAAATTTGTGGATAAGAATTTTCAAACATTAAGGTCCAGTTTGTTTGGGGCTAAATGAACTGGATAAAATTTGGACTTTACGCAATACCCATAATCCGTGGATAAGAACTTTCAAATCCTAATTAGGCCCAGATTGTTAGGGGTTAAATGATCGAATTGGATAAAATTTGACCCCAAATATAACAATCTGGATTGTCATATCCGGGTTTGTTAGCGACTTTGGATTCCAGATATGATATCCGGGGTCTAAATTTAATCCGTTTGGAGAAAAATAAAATTGGACATCCGTCTTCCTATCTATATCTTATCCCCCTTCGATATCCCCCTTCTATTTACAAAAAATGTTATTATTAATTATGAGATTAATACTATCTATGTATATACTCATATCTACCATATCCCTCTTTCTAAAAAAATATTCGAATAAACTCTTTATAACTATTCATCTCTTTGTAATAAATCTCCCCTTCTACTAGATTTCCTTTTTATTAATTATATCAACTTTATCCCTTTTATAACTTTATTCGCTAACAAATAGACCGTATAAGGGGTTGGTTCAGGAAAATGAGAGAGGTTGACTAGAGGGCTTGTTTCCAGCCCTAAGGTTACGAGGCCGAATTCCACCAGAAGAAATTATTAGGAATCACTGGAGGTTTGTCTAATTGTTAATTTCGGGACCCCAAAAAGTAGTACTCGACATTAAGTCAAGGATAATTTCAAAACCGGCAAAAAAAAATAATAATAACGTTCACAATTACTTTTCGAATTGGAGTACTGTTTAGGTGTAATCTCTTTTGTGATGAAAACACATTCCCATGATTTTGATTGATAGAAAATTAGGTACTGGTTTTTGTTTTGTAGGCAAAATTTAGGATAAAGAGGTCTTTGGTGCTAAGGTCCACTTTAGTGCGCGCAATTTCCAAAATTCTACGCGTTATATATATATGGTTTAGTGGACTTTGGTATGGTCATGGGTCCAAAAATTTCAGTGGAATATAACTGGACTACATTTTTTGGCACAAATGTATCACAAGAAGCTTGCCACCACACACAAGAGAGAGAGAGAGAGAGATAGTTTGTCATAGAGGTGTAACGGGCCAGCCGACTGAGTGACACTATTAGAAGGTGCACGGTATGTACGATATGACATTTAACAAATGAGTCGGGTTGAGCTGTAGTTTTGGGCATAGACACGAGGCCCAGTACAAACACGAGATGAGTGTATATATTTTATTTAGTTTTGAAAACGACACGCTTAATGAACGAGCGCACGCTAAGTACGAAAATAAAAAAAACTAGGAATTAACAAGTATCAAATATTTTGTGTGTCCATCACTTTGAGTTATGATGATGAGAGAGATTCAGAGGTTTTTATGATTTTGTTCTGTCAGGATAATGGCCCAGCCATTTCCATACAAAATGTTATCATCTGAAACCACACGGTGCTTCTACATTGAATTCTTCAAAAGTAGTGCCCAGGTGTAACCATCATTTTGGGGCTTGGGGGCTCATTCATTAATTAGTCCTTAGAAAATGGAGGGAGACAAAGTTTTTTGGGTACCCATTGATCTTTTCCAACTACACACGTGCGTAGGGGTAGGATCAGAATTCAACATTTGAATGAATTGAAATTTATTTATTTTGGGGAAGAAAAGGGCTGAAACGTAAATTTCTATAATTTTCAAAATTTATACTTGGGTCCTAAATTTAAAAAAAAAAATTGGGAGGAGTTCGGCCCGGTCTCCACGTTCCGTCCCCTATGCACGCGCGCATACATACATACATATTATATATATATATATATATATATATATAAAGAGAGAGAGAGAGAGAGGGAGAGAGAGAGGGGGAGGCTGATCCGAATGTTAAAGAAACCTAAATTTGATGATGTGTCACGCGTTCCATCAACTAAAAAAATTGCATGAATTAGAATTTTTCTTATTGTATTTTTTATTTTTAGTAAACTTAAATAAATTTGTTGTGTTTTTTTAGATTCCTCCTAGAAAGACGAACTAAAAAAAATAAAACAAATTTGATCAAAGGGTTCACAAAAAAATCATTGAAGACTAAATAATTTCAATATAAAATTAGGTTTTTATATATTTTCGGAAAAAGGCTTCAGAGAAAAGTCCGAATAAAAGGGTCTGAGATTTGCGTTGATTTTTGGTATTAGCCGGACCATCCGGTAAAACCCATTAAGTTTTTTGATACGACGTGATGTTAAATGTAAATTTTTTCTTCTATTACAGTATGGTACGATATCGATAATTGTGCAGCAACCACCTTCCTCTTTTCAAGTCTGTGGATTTTTTATTTTTATATTATCAGTAAAAGTAGAATATATTAACTAAGAGAAAATCTACAGATAGTGAAACACAATCTGATTGGCAAGATATCAATAAAAAATGGACAAGAAAATAAACCAGCCAAGCTAAAACCATGGCTAAAAAACGAACGGGGGATCTTACTGTGCGCGTGTAATGGGCACAAATGATATCATTTTGGTGTATAAAAAAATATCCGAACGCTGCCCAACTGTTTGGACAATTTTTTGTACGTATGTCAAAATGACATCGTTTTAGTCCATAACACGCCGTGTTTTGCGTAATACACAACAAGATCCTCGAGTCCATAAAACAAAA
This sequence comes from Arctostaphylos glauca, assembly GCA_019985065.2. Taxonomy (NCBI): domain Eukaryota; kingdom Viridiplantae; phylum Streptophyta; class Magnoliopsida; order Ericales; family Ericaceae; genus Arctostaphylos; species Arctostaphylos glauca. The sequence goes on from JAHSPW020000008.1 coordinate 3,598,393, forward strand.
GGGATTAGACAAAACCAAAACCGACACCCAAAGCAAGGCTAACACTACCAAAAGCTAATGCTGCAACTTTGTAGGCCATCCATCATTAGCAGTGGTAAAGTTTTCGGTAACTAGTCCAATTGAATGAATGAGAGCAAAGAGTAAAGAAAATTGTATGCGACAGATTCATACATAATTGAGGACTTTCTAAAAATATACATCTATCTCCATTGATAATTGAATCAAATATTTATAGAATCAAACCTACTATACAGTACATGAGTTGAAATACAACATAGATCGAAAGTGATACCAAACCGAGTTTTACATTTTAACCAAACCGAGTTTTACATTTTACACAATTCCCTTAAAATAGAATCGCCGTCTCACTGTGAGTGTTAGAGGGAATGCTTTGACGCCTGTCTCCTAGGATAAAACGGTTCTCACGAATGAAGTAACATCTGACTACGTCCGCCTATCAAACCTTCTTGTGTTTGCCTTTCTCTCTTACAAGAATCACGATTATAGGATAGGAAAATATAGATAGAAATTCTAATGCCTTCAAAAAAAAAACGTAAATGAATCATATAAATAGATATGGAGGGACCTTTCAAATTCTATAATTCTCAAGACTCATGGATGTAGGGATGTAAGTTTAAATTGACAAACTGAACCAAACTGGAAAACTAAACTGAACCAGCGGTTTGGTTCGAATTTGGAGCTCGATCAGGTCGGTTCGGTTAAGTTTTATTTTTTTTTATTAAAAAAATGGTTCGGTTTTCTAGATCTAAACACCGGACCGAAATAAAAAATATCAATTTTTTTTTGTTTTAAGTTAAATTTTTTGTATGTTTTATTTGTTTCGTTGTGTGTATTTTTTGATAATTTTTATTTTTTTAATCTGCATTCTTTTAGTTTTTTGCAATATGTGTCTTTTTTTACGTTGGACTTAATTCTTTAATAACTCAAATGATTATTTTTTAATCAAAAAATCATTTTTTTTAACATTTGACTTGATACAACCAAATAAAAAACTACGGGATCGAAACTGAAGAAACCAAACCGAACCAATTCGATTTGATTTCGGTTTGAAAACTCCTAAATCGAAATTTCTAATTTGGTCTGAGTTTCTCCCCTATACCGGACCAAATTGGACCGGTTACCCCCTTACTAGAATGGTAGATTTCAATTGTAGACACGAATGTATGAGGGCATCATGAAGACTCTTAGAATATATAACGAAAAAGATCTTCCAATTACTGAGAGACCCTTCACTGTCCCGTCCCATTTCATTTACACCCTTCGAATATCCAGCAGCAAAGATTCTCCTTTTCTCAATATTTGGTTTTGCATGTACTAAAAAAAGTCCAATTGGGTAGTGAAAAAGATCTAGTTTGGTTGCTTTGGTTTCACATGATGATGAGTATCATTAAGACACAACCCAAATTTTCTCAAATTTTACGCGTGGGGTACATCTAACATCTTTAATTCTGAGTTAGTCTTAGCTATGATGATTTAGATTTGATAGTAAACCCTAAATTTTCAATCATTTGTTACCACATTATCGTAAGTTCAAAGCAGATCATTTTGAGTTTATGTGAATCAATACTCAATTGGTTCTTTTATTTGGTTGGTTAGGGTTAACACTTTTGTTAGGTGATTCCCTCCGACAAAACTTTCCATACCAAAGAAAAATAGCCAACCCTTTTCACTTTCACGCGGAATGGAGTCAGGGGTCAATAGGAACGATCACCCCTACAAGAAATTTGTTTCTATTATTATATAGAGAATTTTTTTTTACGAAATATACAGGCTTGCTCTTGCTAAATAGTTTGATATGTATTTTTTTTTTGAACTCGAATATATATTCGCCTATACGTAGTGAAATTCCTAACTTCATCCTTACTTTTGCGATTTCCTTGTCTTAAACATTTGTGCTTAGAAGGGTATTTTTCTTCTTCGCTCTTCATTACCTTCAAGTTTGATTACAACCGGACTCTTATGGTATACTATCTTAACTCATAAGTTACACCTCATCGTCACAGCTATTACGGTCTATTTGTTAGGGATCATAAAAATAGTCCAAAGTTAATTAAAAATATATGCTTTCAAAATTAATTTTCTTCACAACTAACCATTTAATTAAAATATATATATATTTTAATTATTTTTTTTCCAAATGAATAAGTGAATTTTTATTTTCTTACAAGATTTCTTTGATAAATGAACAAACACAAGAAAATAGATTTCTTTTATTTGACTTGACTTGACTTTAATTTTTCTTAGAACAATTTTTTCGTACAACTGAACGGAGTCTAAGTGATGTAAGAGCTTGATCTATGATGTGGAGGAAATAGATAACTCTAAAATAAGTTTTTTACAAAATAATTAAAATAATTTTCTATATTTACAAACAAACAAAAAAAAATATTATTGCCCCGCGCCAGGGATTGCCCGAGCCCAGGGGCTTATCCCGGGACTGACATTGGTTGCACTCCAAGTATGATACCAGTTGAACTATTTTATCCTTTGGAGAGAATAATAGTACTTTATCCTTTTAAAAATTGAAACCGATGCGAACCTTTTAAAAATAAATTAAACAGGATCAGATCGAATCAGATTAGATGAAAAACCGACTCAACCCATTGATTTGGTTCGATTTTCTAGTTTTGACTTATATTCAAAGTTATCAATCTCGTACGGACGAGAGTACCGGTTTTATCTGTTTCTTCATGTTTGTTAAGAAAGTTTGTCTACAAAAAGAAAATATACAATATAGGCTAGCTTGCATGACCTTTGATCGAAATTTTCTCATCTCAATGTCGTCCAATGGATTACAATATTAGGGCTTGGGCTTCCTATATATCCATATCATGTTTTGGAATGGGCTTAGAGGAGCCCTAACTTTTTTATGATTCTCTAAATTTTATTATGATCCGACTAAATGAACCCTAATGTACAATCACATAATTAGTCGTTAGTAGGGGTGAACTGATTTAAAAAATCGAATCAATTAAAAAAAAAATTGCAGTTTGGTCAATCCGAAATAATAGTCTGTTGGTTTGATTTAATTGAGCTAAGTTTTTAAATTTTTTTGTTCGATTTGGGGTGATATCTATATTTTGTTTTCACCAAGCGAATTGAACCAAATTTATAGAATGGACAATTTCTTTATTTTTTTCTTGGTTTTGGTTGAACTACAAGATTTTTGAGCTTTATGATCTTGTTAGTCGAAAATTTAATTTATCATATTATATTTCTTCTATTCTTGGGGCTCAAAACTAAACTCATTTCTGTAATTTGTCACAAAACTAAGTCCATTTCAGTAGATCCGAACGCCCTGAATTCTCCAACTGAACCAATTCTACCCAAATCAATATCTCATCCCTTCATAAAATTGGTCGAATTGATATGTGAAATTTTTATCCCGAACTGATCGAGTTCAGTCTTTTATACTTAAAATTGGTCGAATCGATATGACATCAAGAGTTTAAATTTAAAATTCGAGTTGCTAATATTTCATGGCTGTTATAAACATCAATTTTATGTGAGATGTCATGCAAGTAGTGTAACGATCTGTTCCCGTCTTGTATAATATTATCCGCTTTGATGGTCCAAACTCCATGAACTTTTCAACAGGTCATCCATCTGTGCATTGATACAAGACGAACACGTTTACCTACAAAGTTTCATAGGATTTTAATGCCGTCACGACTTTTAAAAAGCCTTATACAAGGTGGAACCTTAATCTATTATATATAGCACTGAATTTTCTTATTCACCCAGAGTTGCGGGATTCTTAACCACTAATGATCCAGACTTCTACCGAAACTCTCTACTAGACACTCAACCTCATAACTTGATTTGGGTGTCACAAGTAGTTAATCAAATTGATACAAAATCAAGAGAAAATAGAACACAGAACAAGATCTTACATAGTATATATGGTGCTTTTATCCTATGTTTCTAGCTCAGGTTGAAAGCTTTCTTATTGTTTTTCAACCTACGTAACTTTCTATTGTATATTTCCTAAGTAAATAAAAATCTCTTGGTCTTCAACTCTTAGTAAATACTTTTCTTATAGCTATGATGCTTTCACTTTGTAGGGCTCCAAGCTCCAGAGGTATACCCTTTTTTCTTTTGTTGAAATTGGTCAATGAGAGTGCACCGTTGAATTTGGAGGCACCGTTGAATTCGAAGGCACAGTCGGGTTTGAAGTTGTGTTGGAGAAGAGGGAGGAGAAGAATTTTTTAGCAAGAATTGCATTTGCTGCATCAGAAGGGTGAAATGCATCCCAAAACACATACTCTGTCCGATTGCTGCACAACTTTGAGTTTGGTAAGCATAGCCCTCCAAGGCTTGTGTCCACATTGCAGCAAGAGGTGTTGGACACCTTAAACCCTAATCCAAATGAGAAGAATAAAAAAAGTTTTTATCATTCAATCACAATCCATTTTTTATGAAAAAAAAAATATGTATAATTATATATACGTGAGAAGAATAAAAAAAGTTTTTATCATTCAATCACAATCTGTTTTTTATGGAAAAAAAAATACGTATAATTATATATACATACATATATATAATTATAGAATATATGTCTCAATGCACACACGCATAAATAAACTAAATATATATAAAAAAAGAACAAAGAGGGACATTTTTAGTCTTCTATGAATTAAAATAAACAAGTTTTGTCAAAAGTTAATGGCAAGGGAAATATGCTTAATAGTTTGTAAAGTAGAAAAAACCAGTGTATTTATCAGAAGCTCAGGGAAGATCCTGCATTTTATCCTTCTAACATAAATATCAGAGGAGGTCCCTGTTTTTGTTAGAACCCTCAAAAAATGTCCATGCAATTTACCCAATTTGCTAAATTATATTGTGATATAAGTAAGTTTACCATAGGTTGTGGGGTTGGTAATTAGATCTTCAACAGAGAGGTAAGTATCTGCAAAGGTAAGTTGTGCATGTGGAAGGTGTTGGTTTAATGATGCTATTAGTTTCTGGACTCTGGAATTGAACTGCAGAACATATTCATTCACTTGCTTCAGGCACTGCCCTTTCCTTGATTTCACCCTTTGTGAAGGAATGCAGCCCAAGGGACCAAGCCCATGGAATATCATCTTTCTTGCACCCAGTTGGTGGAGTCTCTGTTACAAAGAAACCAATCACACACACATTTAAACCCATCAGATTGATTCAAGACGTATTCGTCGCTACGTATCAGTTTTTTTACTCTTTGAAACACGTATATTTCTGAGAGAGTTAATCTTTTTAAAGGGTATCGATGATGTCTCCTTAAAATGAGAGATTCTCAATATTTACACTTATAAAATGACAGGAGGAGTATAAAATTTACGACCGTTACACCCGATTCCTCCTAGGTATGATTATATACACGTACAGTTATACCAATACCGTTATTGTTACCGTGAGATCAAATACCACCGTTCAAAACCTTGGTCGCCACTCTTTTTTATTTATTAAAGGGATCCAAAAACTGGTAAGATGGTAGAAAGTAGAGGAGATAATCACCACAAGTTGTTGCTCCAATGTTGAAATTAAGAGTCCCAGAAACTCATCATGGGTAAACTGCTGACCATCTGCTAAAAAGGGTTGCAAGAAGTTGTTCACATAGTCATTGCTACCTGCAGATATGGAAACAGAAACAGAAAAATAGGGTATCTTAAATCAAGAGTGGCCTGTGGTTAGATTATAGATCTTACGAAAAGAATAAACACAACGTCTCGGACACGGAGACTCTGCTCTGCATAGTGCAGAGCAGGGTGTTCGGGTCCCTTGGGATCACATTTTAGCATTTGGGGAGAAATATTTTCTTTGATGGGTTAGGGGTGTACCAATTCCAATGAAGTACATGGCTTCATTGCAGAATTTTTCAGCAGCTTCTCCTCCCATTTTCGTCGTGATTACTTCCTTCGTCTTCTCGAAATTCTTTATTTGGTCATCGAACGACAACCTTTGGACCTAAAAATACAAAAACAATCCAAAAATCAAAAAAATCGCAGAAAATGGTTTCCCCGAAACAACGAAAGAGGAACTAGTTATTATTTACAAAATAAAGCCCGGTTTCATTGAGAATTCCAGCTCCACCGGAAGCGTAATTAACCCCTTTGAGTATTGCATCTGCATTTGGAGCCAAGGATAGATAAGCCGGTGGCGACGGAATCCCAAGCTTTTCGGCTGCAAAAAAATAAACAACACGAACCAAACGTGGCCTTAGGATCATTGAGTAGAGAAAAAAGGAGAAAAAATTGAATATTTTTCGGACGAAGATTATACATATGAAATCGCCGATTGTCCTTCCATTTGTGAACCTTCCGGTGGCCTGTCCCCCAGGATAATCGATACCGTAATATGGATAATTTGATTTTGCAAGTGAGTATTGAAGGAAATTGTTGTTGCCCACTTCAGTCAAGGAGTCACCAAAGATATATGTGACTACAGATTCTGATGAACCCAAAGCCACAATCCCCACAATGATAAAGATTCTAAGTTGTAACCCTAGAAATCCCATGGTTTTGATTTTCCTTTCTGTTTGGTTGAAGTAGCTAAGTGACAAAGGATTTATAGCACATTTGGTTACTGTGGATTGGAGTTTAAGTCATGCCCAGTGGTATAAGTTTACACATGTTAGGTGATATTATTGTACTAATCAAAGATTTTTCTTAGCTTGTGGAAGCCTAAACGAGCTACTCTATAACCCTTACGAATTGACGCTGTGATTTGATTCTCACCTGCACATTACCATTAATTCTCGTTGTTTGGGTAGAAATTGTTGGAGCTGTTATTTCTTTCTAGTAACGACATGTTTGACCTTAGAGCTGCACGCCCCTCTCGGTCTCCAAATTCATATGAATTTTTGCTCCGATTGGTACTTGATTTCCAACTAGTGTACGGTGAGATTGATTTTCGAATTAGTGAGGAAAAAAAAAAGAGCAGTACTCTCTATGCTAGTTTAGTTTTATTTGGTGGTTGGTTTTCTGTGTTTAATGGGTGGCCAACTCATCTCTCACTAGAGTCAGCAATGTTAGTTTTGTTAGGTTTTTGCCATGTTTCCAATGGGCAAGGCTTTACCACTCAGAGCAACATCAACCCCATTGGCATGCATTCTTATTATATTATTGTCTAGAGGTGTGAGTCCATACCGATAAATCAAACCAAACCGAATCGACGGTTTGGTCCAGTTTTAGCAAGATCAATTCAGTTCGGGTTGATTTTTTTTTTTTTGAGAATTTCGGTTCGGTTTTGATTTTTTAGCTCTAAAAACCGGATTAGACCAAATCAAACCGTAACAAAAAATATCAATTTTTTTATAATATGTATTTTTTTGGTAATCTTTATTTTTTAATATGTATTCTTTTAGTTTTCCATAATAGTTATTTTCTTTACGTTTGGCTTAACTCTTTAATAGTTCAAATGTTTAGTTTGAATAAAAAACACAATTTTTTAAAATTTTGCTTCATACAATCAAACCGAACTAAACCAAAACCAAAATAAATCGAACCGAAATAATTTTATTCTGTTTTCAGTTTGAAAAATTCTAAACTAAAATTTTCGATTTGGTCAATTTTTTCTCCAAACCGAATCAATTGGACCGATTACACTTCTATTATTGCCTAGCAGAAATGTTCATAATACAACACAATTAGAGTAAATTATTCCCCCTCAAGGCATGTTCAGAGCTCAAGAGTTGTGGGTCCTGATTATCTGAGGCTTTGAAATTACGGAAATGCCTTTGAGGGTGTTTGGGAGGATTTTTTGAAGTTTTTTTTGGATTTTGGGATTCTGATTCTGAAATTTTAGATTCAAAAAACTCATAATCAGAATCTATGAAATATTTAGTGAAATTGTGTAAAATAGATTATGAATTTGTGAAGTATTTGGTAGTATAATCAGATTATTAGATAGTGAAACAAACGGTCCTAAATTTGAACCTGCAAATTGCTTTGGCTTTTTCGTAATCTTAAATCACTTCTACAGAAAATGGCACTTCATATATAATTAATGGTAGGTCAAAGATTCGTAAACCAACAAACAAACCCTAATTTAATGTTCCTCAAGAAAAGAAACCCTAATTTAATATTGTTCCTTAAGAAAAGAAACCCTAATTTAATCTATCATAAAAGGCAACTGTGAGCAACTTCTAGACGATGGAGAACCCTAGACCACAAATATATTCTCATCGTGTGTGCATGTGAAGATTGCAAAAGATTTGTACATGGAATATTGTTGGCACGTACTGTGTTTTTTGGTTTTTTTATAGTCGAGGTATCTCACCGATTTTAGGATTACACTTAGCCTAATGCCGACTAGTTTTCCCAGCACTGAAATTAATAATCGAACAAACCTCTAATAACCTCTAATGATTGATTCTGGTGGAATTTAGTCCCAAGGGGTACTTGTCGTGCGAGTGCATAAATGTATTGATACGTTTGGTAGTAAGATAAGTTTTGTATGAGTGCAGAAAAATATAATAGGAGGAGGTATATAACCGAAGCGAGAATTACTGTATAGGGGTAATTAATTTTGTGGAATTTGTTTGAGTAAAAAAAGATATAAATGAATAAAAATATTTTCATAAATAATAGAATTATTTTTGTTAACAGAAGCCAAATGTACATAGTACCAAATATTCTCCGGGTGGACAAGTGTGGGATATTGTGACACCTTAGTTCAGCTGTGAGGATTAGCGTCGAGTTGAACATCTGAATGGGTGATCAAGAGTTACACATCACTTGGTGATTACAAAGTTTAGTATTATATATAATAGATCAAACGGCTAAAAAATCATCGATTAAAAAGAGAAGTAAAAAAGCCAATCTAAGATTCTAAAAAGGTGTAAGTTCAAGTGAGAAAAAATTAGAAACATAATTATAAATTAAAAAATACCAAACAGAAAGATATTGAGGATACTTGGCTATGAAGAAAAGCATCTGATTTGAAGAGTGTGAAAGGGAGAATATCAGTCCAGCCAGCTAGCAAAATTGACAATCTGCTTGTTGATGGTATTAATAATTAAGTTGTTCATCTTTTTTACAAGTTTAAGCTTTTAAGTAAATTGGTGGTTAATAATTTAATATGGTGTCAGAGCAAGTAACAGATTATGTGACCGCTTACTTAGTTATTAAATATTTATACGTGTTTAACACGTATGGAGAAAAAAGGCTACACGTGATGTGGCATGTTGAGAATATAAATAATTAAGTTGCCCTAGCTACAAGCTTCAACATACAACGAAGCTCCAACTCGATCTAAATCCTTTCTTTCTGCGTTTGTGCGAACGAAGACGAACAAGATATCTGATGTAGTACAACAACAAAAAAAAAATCAAAAACTAGCTATGATCTCTTCAACCGTTACAGTATAATTCTATGATCCATCTCATGCTCTTGCTAGTCATAATCACTATGAACTTCATATCATTGGCTATTAGCATTGGCATAATTGTGACATCTCGTCCCACATCAAAAGGGACGTTACAAATGATATCAGAATGACCTGTGCACACAATCAAGTATGAGATCGAGACTTTGTTTGGTTAGTAAGGAACATACCCGGGGTTAGGCCGTAGTGACTATAGTATTCATCTCCTTGCGAGGGCATAAGATTTTAAAGGTGGAGAGATTTTGACATTCCGTTCCACATCGAAAGTCTACATGGGTGATCCAGAGTATATAATGAGACATGTATACTACTATGAGACATAATACTACTACTAGTAACTTGGGTTTGAGTATTTTGGGCCATGTGATTGGGCTTCCATAAGTTACTGGGCCAGTAATATACATGAGACATTACAATAATCTTCTTTCTCCTGTCGAAAGCAAGAAAAATGAATGTTTTAGCGTGACAACGAACTCAGTAGTTAGGCACGTCGTGCTTCCTTCCCTTCTGTAGCTATTTTACAGCATCACTACTCCAAAAATAAAGCTTGTTGTTGAATTCAAGGGCTCTAGACTTGTTCCTCATTTGCATCACAGTTTATGACGTGGAGACATTCGAAAAGCTCTTAAAGAGAGTTGCTTTGCCTTCCCCTTAGCCACTATTCCTATCTCTATCTCTCCTCCCTTCTTGGGTGTGGGCCAAAAGCCATAGCTAGTTGCTAGAAAAAGATTCCCGCTTATCTTGGGGATTCAGTTGGCGAGAGAGCCTTCTTTTATAAATATAATAATTTAGTTAAACTTATTTATTTTGATTGTTCTTCGATAATAGAAGACCACTATGATTCTATCTCTGGAGAATAACGAAACTTCAGTATTGAATGCTCATATGCATTGTGAGGGACAAAGAGTAATCTGACTTTGCTAAGTAAGTTTGAACTGATGTACGATGGTCTATTTATAGGCCCATACAATCACATTTGAAGAGGTATGCAACCAATCGTTCTTACAGTTAGATTGATCCTCATGGTGACAGCTATTTGGATTCGATCTCATTTGTCTAATCACACTCTTTAATATTAACATCGGCTATTGCAACCATTCTAATAGCCACACTCCATCATTAATTAACTACTGGTAATCACTTAACCAACTAATGATGCGATGTGCCATGTCACTATCACTTGTTACCAAGTGTGCCGTCAAAGCATCACATCGTAGCTATGAACACAACCATTGCAACGCTCATATGCACGTGAGTGCGAGTCCAGGTGTGCAAGTCTTGGTGCAAAGCACCAACTTTGCCGATCAATGGTGCAAAGCACCATAGCATATAGTCACTTAAGAGCCAAACTATTAAATTGAGCACTTTAAGTGTGTTCCCAAATACAAGCAAGCGAAATTGATTTCCACATCTAGACAAAGTTGAACAAAACCCACATAAGAAACAAGCATTCTAAAGAAATAAAGAAGTTTTACAACATTCTCAAATTGACAATCGCTAAATTTTTGAAAACCTCCTTACACACTTCGACCAATTTCTAAAGAAATAAATTCTAACGTTCTCAAACGTATGGAGTCGCATTTAAAGTTGAGATAAAAGTTCATATAGAGTGATTCTTTAAGAGTTTTTTTTGAAAGATTTGATTCTTTAAAAGTTGATATAGCACATGAAAGATTTTAAATTTGAAACCTAACAAGAAGCAAATTCGAGTCTCAGACCTACACATATATTTTTCTATTTGTGCTTGGGTGCCATCTTTTTTAAAATATTCCCAAATAAAGAATCGAATTAGCCTATTTGCCATTAACTTTCATCACCTCGAAATGGTGCTTTGTTGTTATTCTGAAGTATTATTTTAATAGATTTTATATCACGGTATTATTCCCACCTTTGATGCATTTTGATATTTCAGAGTGACATCAAACATTAGTGAAAATTATAAATAAAAGATATGTTCTTATCCTATCCTATTAACAAATAAACTTACAGTTTTTCTATATATTTTATCCTATGTAAATCCTAAGGACTCGTTTGGTAATAGTAGCCTTGCCAAACAAATCTCTATCCAACCCACTACCTTGCTTAATAGAAGAAAATTAGGCAAGTATTTGTTTCAATAATTAACTCGAGATGTCTGAACTAGTTTAAATGTACTTTAATTAATTTCTAATAAACTAAATGTAGGTCGGGCAAGTTGGTGGTTGGGAGAAATGTTGCAGGATAGGTGAGGGACTTTGGGTAGTATGTCCCAAGGCACATTAGCCCTAGAATCTTATAAAACACTAGCAAAATACTTTGTTCATTATTTAAAGCCCGACGGATAAAACACTCTTGAAGTTGGTCAGATATAGATAAACAACTTGATCGAACGCAAATCTTGAAAGTCTATTGTCAAATATAGTTGTCCTTCATTTCTTCTTAACAAAATGAGTTTTAATCACATGGTCATACAATGCAAATACTCATGAGTTTTAACTCAACGAGTTTTATAAAATAAATGATATAAATTTAACTATTGAATTCAGGTTGAAAGTGTCGCTTCAAATGGTCAACTAATTGTTGTTGTTTTAGAACATATAATAGATGTTCAAAAATAGAAATGAGAATAGTTGGAGGTAAAAGTGTGTGGTTTAGGAAGAGGATGATTATGTTCATGAAATAAATTTTGTGCCTTTTAAGAAATTAAAAGTTTTGAGTTTAAAAATAATTTTTATAAATTATTTAAAAACTAACACTACTCTCTTTATCTTTTGTTGTCCAAAAAAACAGGGAGAGGTAAATTACACTAACTTCTCTTAAAATATTTAATAACAATATTGACTTTCAAAAAATTACTTTTACTTTTGAAACTACTATGTAATTATCTTTTTTATTGTTAAAATTTATTGAACAATGTTAGTTAAGCTATTAAAGATTTCAAAGTCGAAATTTTTTTGACCAAATAAATTGTATTATAATTTCTATCACGTTCAAAATAGACTATGTTGAATTTTTGAGTTTTTTTAAAACCACAACTCAAATAAATTCAAAAAACTTTATCAGATTTTTGTTTTCAGAAAAATATAAAAAATTCAACATAGGTTATTTTAGACGTGACAAGAGTTATTTTTGTAATTCAGTTTGCTAAAAATTTAAAATTTAATTCATCTCAGATGTCGATGAATCCCAATCAATCCCTTTTGTACCATCTTATTACTTATTACTCTCTCCGTCCCGATTTGTTTGTCCACTTTTTGACTTTTACATGTCCCAAAATGTTTGTCCAATTTTAAAATTGACTTGTAAAAATTATCTTAATGCCCTCCTCATTTTTAAAAAACCATACATTGAAAAGTGTGTCCTCTTATTTAATGCTAAAAAGTTAAGGGTATTATGGGAAAGTTAAAATTTGAAAGAGCAATCATTGTGTTCCCTTAATAAGTGGAAATTTCGAGAATGGAAAAACAAATTGGGACGGAGGGAGTATTATTATAGGATGAATCTGATTAACTTCCTGAACCACCAGCAGTTGACTCTGGGCATTTAGTCCTTACTCCTTCCAGTAATCTTCCAAACCAAAGGGGTGCTTATTGTATTTGTGAGAAACCTCAGGGGAGGTCATTGTAATTTACCCAAAAGAGCCAGATTGTGGACTCTATAGATTAGACACACATGGCACTCCACGTGACTCTTCCAGCACTTCTTCCCTCTCCTTTCCCCAATCGCCATAGCTGGACTCTCTCTCTCCGATCACCACCACCACACACCCCCAGCTCAGCACAGCTAGCACCACCCTCCACCAGATCCTACCTCCTCCCCCCACCACGTGATATTTGTACCAAACCCAAATTTCACTCAAAAGCTCATTATTGTACATATATAAACTATACACCTTTACATGTATGTGTATAGTTATATTTGTACACGTATATAATGTATAATATTGGAGGAGACAGATCCGGAGTTTTCAATTTAGAAGATTGAGTTCCTACAATTTAAGGTCATAAATTCTTAAAATTCCCCAATTATCTTGTAAAGAACTTGAAATCCTGTCAGCTCTTGATCCATTTGACCTGTCATTGTATACATATTGACTGTAGTAGTGACCTTCCCCTTTCACTCTCCACTTTTCTCTCTCTAGAAGTAATTACAGCAGCTGCAGCCTGCAAGTGGTAGCGGTGGTGGTGGTGGTGGTGGTTGTGGTGGTGGTAGAGACATGTCAGTGTCGTGCGGTGTCGAGTGCGTCCTAGTAATCGGCTGCCTCAGATGGGTGTGGAAACGCTGCACTTACATCGGCTCCTACGACAGCGCCACGTGGACCGCCGCCACTGCCGACGAGTTCGAACCTGTCCCCCGCGTCTGCCGCGTCATCCTCGCCGTCTACGAGGACGACCTCAGGAACCCTAAATACCCGCCCGCCGGCGGCTACAAGATGAATCCCGACTGGGTTATCAAGCGCGCGACCTACGAGCAGACCCGAGGCAAAGCGCCGCCGTACTTGATTTACGCTGATCACGACCGCCGCGAGATTGTTCTTGCTATCCGCGGCCTCAATTTGGTCAAAGACAGCGATTACAAGCTCTTGCTTGATAATCGGTTAGGTATGTTGTTTTCCCAAACACTAGGAGCCCTTTTGAGAGAAAGGGTGGCCAAGAAGGAGATTGGGGTTATCGCTAATTTTACCATTTCTCTTAAATTCATGCCATTCTCGCCTGTTTTCTTCGTGTAAAGCAACTATAGCGTATATATGATGCTTGCTACATGAAATGATTTGTTTGAGATTGAAATAAACCACGGTTGGAAATATTAGTTAAGCTCATTTTCAGTACAAGATTGGATTCGTTTTGTAAAGCTAGAAGGAATCAGTATTTGCCTTCACTCGACTCAGTTGTACTCTTGTTCTTCATTTGATGATTTGGGAAAACTGGGGTGAGTTGTGCACGTGAGCAATTTTGTCAAGCCACATATGTCTGTGTGTCTTGCTTTCTTGTGTTGTGATTGACTTGCCTTCGTACTACCGTGTTTGTGCTTGGTTTGCCTGGCTAGGTATGCAGATGTTTGATGGGGGGTACGTTCACCACGGACTATTGAAATCCGCAACTTGGTTGTTGAATGAGGAATCCGAGACTCTTAGGCGATTGTGGGTTGAAAATGGTTCCCAATATAGGATGGTTTTCGCAGGGCACTCGTTGGGCTCAGGGGTTGCCTCCTTGTTGACTGTGATTGTAGTGAACCACCGGGATAAGCTAGGCGGTATACCGAGGAGTAATGTGCGGTGTTATGCGGTGGCACCAGCACGGTGTATGTCACTCAATTTGGCGGTGAAGTATGCGGATGTTATACATTCTGTGATATTGCAGGTGAGGAATTTACTGACCCCCAATTCTCTATCTTTAAGGTATTGTTTAGTTCGTGAGAATGATTATGGGAACAAATGGGATGTCCTTTCTATGGTATGATTGTTGGGTTCCATTGGTAATATACATTCTGTTATTTTCCATGCGGACCAAACGTTAGAATGAACACTCCATTCCAATATGGTTCCAGTAAGCGAAACACTTCCATAGGGTTTAATGGACGTTGTTGTTAAGATACGAGTGATCAGTTAATTGTCAAGTTCATTCTATTCTATTGCCATCGTTGGGTTGCATACATGTCATTGCCTGTATCTGCTCCTAGAACTGTATGGGTAATTCCACTATTTGTGTTTTTACCTTCCTTTTTTATTGTTATATTCTCATGTGCTCAATTATTCTACTAATCTGACAACATCCCTCATTGTACTGGAGATTTCTCACAGCTAGGTTTCTCATAAGACACATTACACTTTAGCAAATATGTAAGCTGTTTGAAAAGGAATATGCAGATATCAATCTTGTATGCACTTCAATGTGCAATAACATAAGTGAATCAATCAAGAGAGCCTTGTTCAAAATCCTCGGAAAGCCTAGCTTTGATATCATGTTAAGGCATCCAACTGAAAACCAATAGGCCATGAGTGGAGATGTCGCCGAGGCTCTTGTATAGTTCTAGAGGATATAATTAAGCAACATGGGACAAGTTCTAACAACGTTGAACACTTGACTGGGTTAGATTATTAGAGAGACAGGAGGCGGCATAACAGCTGGCTAAATCTATTGATTCCTGCTTATATACATACTTCTTCTCAACGGAGTCAAGTCTTTGCTGTTTCCGATTTCAAGATGGGAGTGATATAAGCTACTGTCTTAATTGGAAGACGCCATGGAATGGATTGTTAATATGAATATCCACTCTTTTGGCGGTTAGGTTTGAAATGATGTGTCTTTGTTGGTGATAGCACCTTTCCAGCTTTAGTTGTTGACAGAATGGTTTTCCTGAATTTCGTCAATTATATGTGGTCTTTCCTCTTTGTTTAATTTTTATTCTACCTGAGACATTCGTCTATCATGTGTCAATTGCCTGCCTGTTCATGCATTACAAAAAAGTCATGAAGTCTCTTGGTAGTTTTACTTTCATCTTTCTTGTTGAAACCTGCATATTGTGCATTAATTTTCTTTGAATAAACCTTGCCACCTAAATTTAATTGTTTTTCAGGATGATTTTTTGCCAAGAACACCGACCCCATTGGAAGATATATTTAAATCAATCTTTTGGTGAGTTGTCTTTTCAAATAACTCAGAGATTGTGTAGCCTTTGAAAGATTTGGTTCTTTTTGGTTTTTGATCTTATAGGGGAGTGAATTGTTATTATTATCTCTTATACCAGGCCTTAATGCCTTGGACAGCTTGCCCTGCTTATTATTTCTTGTTTGCTTGAGAGATACCTTCATACCAGAAGGTAGGAAGCTTAGAGATCCTAGACGACTGTATGCACCTGGAAGGATATATCATATTGTAGAAAGAAAATTTTGCAGGTAATCACAACCTGAACTTTTGGCAGTTTTATTTTGGTGCCTCATCTTATGATAAATTGATAATTACTGGATTTCTAGGAATCATAACTTACCTTGCCTACGGCCCTTGCTTATTTGCAAGGACTGTTTCTGTTTTACGTGAATGCTCTGTTGATGCTTTCTTGTGCAAGATTCTAATTCAGTTGAGGTTTGACTCTAAAAACTTGCCTGGACCTGTCGTAGAGATGGTGGCGTGATTGTACAATTACCATGCCACAGCAGGCAACTTTGTGCCAAACGGAGTCTTCGATACCCGTAATTCAATCCCGTGGAAACACATGTACCACTTTTAGTTAATGAATGGGAAATTTAAGCAGATAAAGTGGCCCAATTTTATTGAAGAATTGTCCCATCAAAATTATGTACACATTGCTTAATGAAGAAATCAGCTTTTCTTGTACCAAAAAACATTACAGTGTGTTGGCAAATACCAACTAGTCAAATACCTTTTGGGTCACTCAGCAGAATTTCCTTGAGCCTACCCTTGTGATCACGATGCATGTGTCTGTTCAAAGCACCACAACGATGTGCTATGTATGCTATACAATCTGTTATGGCTTAGAAGCATCATCCTAAAGAAGGGATGTCAGACCAACTGCGGGCAGATTGATCACTGTCAAAGATTTCTACAAATTTCTCCAACTTTTCATGCAAGTTGGTAGCCTAATTCAGCAGATAATAGATCCATCTGTGATCATATATCTTGTAGCGTGGATTAATTTTTTATTCTTTTACCACTTTGAGGCCGCCAAGTATTTCAATTTCAAAATTGTTCAGTGAGTTGCTTGGGGATGTTTTCTGCCAACCAGGATATAAATTAAAAGTTTTCCCATTGGGTTACTTGGGTTCTTTTTCCTCCCAACCATGTTATGTTTTTTATATTATTTGAAGAAGAATGGATTTTGACAACCAGCCTGTGCTCCATCATCTAATATAATGAAAAGCAATCAAGGAAATGCAATATCTAACAGTATTGCTCGTTCTTGTTCCATTGTGATATCCAACTTAATGAGGTTATGACTATTGATCATCAACGCGTTCAAGGAAAATCGACAAAGAATTAAGCATCCTCGCTGATTGGAATACCTCTTTGTCCTTTCTTGCGACACTGATAAAGTTCACTGTATCATAACTATGTTTTTGGTGCTTAATACCAATATGCAATTACTATCTTAATTAGCAATGTAGAATGTAGTCATGCTTGCTCTGAAACTGTCTCCATTGATCAATATACAGGTGTGGGAGATATCCTCCAGAGGTTAGAACTGCCATCCCAGTAGATGGAAGATTTGAACACATTGTCTTATCGTGCAATTCTACCTCGGATCATGGAATTGTTTGGATAGAAAGAGAGGCAAAGAAGGCTCTGGAAGTAAGTCTAATGAAATTTTGTAATTCCGTTGTTTTGACTAATTATTTTCATGTACAAGATCTATATCTCAGGCAAAATGGTTTCCTTTTAGTATTTTTTTACCATGTTCATTAGAAAATTTTATGGTTCAATGAAAACTGAAATAAAACCAAAAGAATGCCCTAGTCTCATAGGAAGCGTCTTTAGTCTTGGCATGTTTTGCATGCACTTTTGTCACCATTGATCCCAATGTCAGATTCTTTCCTATTTGGAATTTGATTGAACTCTTTGCCTTCTACATAATGGAAAAAGCCTTTTCCCCTTCCTCTAACAGGCTACTAGTGGCGAATCATGTAAAGCTTCATACCTACAACCTATGAAGCACGGTGTATACAAATTGCAAATCATAGGCACCATATGTGTATATTCGCAAATTCCAAATCACAAATCGCCATACATTTTTTATTTGTTGGATATAAGTATATGAATGTGTGAATATATAATCCTAGTAGTATCTATTGAAGTTCTATGGCATAAACTAGTTTTTTTTTTCTTTTGACTCTTCTTTATGAATAGTAGAAGACTAATAATTATAAAAATATTTACTTTTGACTAACGTATTAGACATATCCATATGCTGTTCTTTTAAATTTTGACGTATCGTTGTATTCATATTGTGTCGTAGTCATATTCCATATTCGTATCCGTGCCTCGTAGGCTCCAACCTCTACAAGGGCAAGCCAAAAATCTCTCTCAAGGACAGGCTTCATTCATTTTAAAATTACATCCATGTTTGACGGTGTTTACCTTTTGAAATAGACTTTTTGACCAGACATTGTGGTGGAGAGTGTTGTGATATCTGAAATTTTTTGAGGTTTTCCAATGTTCATTGGACCATTGAAGGCACTTTAGCTGGGTTCGCCATCAACTGTACATGCAATAACTCTGCATGCATTATTTGATTAGATATTCAACTCTCAAAAAACTTGTACTTTCTTACAGATTATGGGAGGAAATAATTCTGAGACCATAACAACTCCCCCGAAAGTACAAAAACTCGAGAGGTTACAAACATTACAAGATGAACACAAGGATGCTTTGGAAAGAGCTGTTAGTCTGAACATCCCTCATGCTGTGACTACCCCCGAAGAGGAAGACCCCTCAACAGGCAAGTCCATAGAATGCGACGATTCTGAGTCTTCTGAAATCGAGAACAAAATTAAGTCGCATTCCTCTGGCGGAAGAACTAACTGGGATTTGGTGGTTGAGAAACTCTTAAAGAAAAATAAGTCAAGTGAACTACTATTGAAGAAAGATGCAGTTGCATCAACATAAAAGCCCTTCTCCATATTTTGATGATCATTTTGCTCGTTATTCTTTATTCTCTATCGATTTGTTGTACACTATTCTACGTCATGATCATTTTTTGTACACTTTTCTACAGTATGTTGTAGAATGTGTCGGCAATTTTATTTTCAATCCCATGGAGAGTTGCATAACCATGTTATTGCTTTGAATCTGTTTGTAAAAGTATGTGTCCTTGTAATATTGAACTCTACTTCGTATTTATCTTTTCTCTGCATTTTGATTGCTATTTTGTGTTGACTGGTTAAGTATGAAGGGGTCGAGGAGGGAAAGTCGGAATGGAAAATTAGCATCCTTCCTCGAATAGCCTGGATCCATTCCCGTACGTCTTCAAAAAGAGCCTTCTCTTCCGGTGCTGTAATTCACAGGACCAAAGTGCACCTGGTCTAATTTGAGGGAGGACGAAGCCTACTAGCTAATGTGTTGTATTTGTTTTCCTAGAAGTGTCTACTATTACACCATATTACACCTTGGCAACAGAGTACAGTATGATGGATTTGTCTGGGGTGATTCGCCTTTGCCCCAGACAGAACAATGGATTGAATAAAAGTGTCAATTTTGTCAGAGAATTCCCCTTTCTTTAAGAATAAGGCATGGTTGGTTTCAAAATCCTTTATTAAAAGATAGGGCTTGGATGAAGATATTTGGCACAATTAGGTGCCATCCAAAATCTTATTCTTTAAGAGTCCAGTTTCATTTGCCAGACAAGATAGTCAAGGAGACTGAGATAGAATAATCCAAAGCACCTTTTGGATATCAACTCACCCACACCCACACGATTTATAGTGTAAGATCATAAAACTAAGGAGCTTCTACTGCTGCAATTGAGTTATTGTTGGCCATCAATTGATTGCTGCTTCAGACCATCCAATCTTCCCATTTTTTCTTGAAACAATGGAACTGCAATCTTCTCATCTCTAAATCTTCCAAAATGTTATCTTATGGAATAAGTTGTCTCCAAGCTCTTGGAAGTGAACATTTTCCATAATTATAGGTAAAAATCACTTGCAAGAACTTGAGGACAACATATTTCTTAATTACAGGGCAAAATATTACTTTAAATAACTTAAGGACTGTCTCAGCTCCCAAAAGTAAGTAATCTTCATCATACGTTTCCGGTAGTCCTAGCAAAAGATATGTAAATCATATCTCCATGACAAAACAACTTGAGCTTGGTACTGACAGAAACTCTAATCATAGAACTAAGAAAAACCTTGGAATTCCCTCTGGGCAGTGAGTTTCAAGAGTCAGAGCCCAAACCCTAAAATGCCAATCGAACTCCTCCATTTACAATACTAACATTCAAAACCAGACGAAAAACGCAACCATTCCAAACAGCTATCCAAGAAAACAAACTAGAGTCGAGCATCTTAAAATTGCGCAATGCTACTAATCAAACCAAATAGTTAAAAGTCTGCAGACTTTGTTGCTAGGTTACTCATGTTTGCATAGCATGATAGCTGTCCAACTCCTTGTCAAGGTCATCAGCTGACTTTTCGACAGCGGTCGCCCTCCCACGACCACCACGGCCTCCTCGACCACCACGGCCTCCTCGACCACGACCACGGCCACCAACACCCCTCATACCCCCACGGCTCCTCTGACTGCAAATTAGAAACAGCAATATGTCAACTAAAGCCGTGACATGAGTTACAGCAGCTACAGTAGAAAATCACACTACTGGTTGGTTAACAAGAACAGATGCAAAACCTAAACTATCGAATTGCAAATGCACATGCAAAACGAAATGTGCAACAAACATGTTCAACTTCCGATGCTAACCCCTATAAAGATTTTGCCTATTTTGAACAAATTCAACTATAAAAACAGGCTTTACTAATTTTCACTTGGGTTGGGCAGTGGCTCCTGCGCAGCTACCCCTCAGCCCATGCCCGAGTTTGTAGACAGTATTGCTAAGAACAAAAAAAAGAGAAAGATGCAATGTGCTTACCACACAGAGGTGCTTATCTTTGACGGTTATTTCTGTCACTTTTTTCCCATTTTTGCTCTAAGGCACCACTAATCAAGGGAGTTTAAGCAACTTAAATAGCTTATGTGACTGTTCCCCTAGGTTTCCAAGAGAGGTTTGGGGTTCGAGCTTATGACGAAGCATCAAAGATCAGTTGATGCTAATCTAACATACCTACTTGCTACCATCTCAATCCCAATCACCCCCAGCAACGAAAAAACCAATAACGTGGAATTTATGTTCTGAAGTCCTAACTGTTAAGTTGCGAAAGAGGAGGACACATCTAGACCAGAGGCATGCATCTAAATAGAAAAACACCAATGAGCTTAGCTTTGAAAACTAGATGCGCCCAAAGCCAACTCAAGTTTGATCATCTCACTTTTCATTTTATCCAGCATGCCAAATGTGGAAAAAAATAAAAAATCTTAGAATATTTTCAATCCCATTCATTTCTGGAATGTTAGATGTGCAGAAAATGAGTAAAATAGCATTTACGGACTCGTTTACAGGTGTCCAAAGAGGTAGCAAAGAACGTGAAAGTAAATGAATTCAAAAAGGTACCAAAGAACATGAAAAGGTAATGGACACAACTTCTTGTCCAAAAAAGTACCAGGACTACAGAATTTGAATCAAGAAGCCTTACCCAGAACCACGACTAACTGCAGCAATGCCTTGGCCACGACCCCTTGGCCTGCAAGACCTTAAACTTTCAGTAGTGGAACCGCTACGACCACAAATTAACAAAAATAGAAAATCGAACATGCTTTTAAGGCAAAGCTCTTTGTTTTTGTTCACAAGAACAGGAACTGTTATAAATTTGTCAACAGATGATACTAGGCTATCAAATTCTTCGTCACAACCACTCTAAATTGATCTTTAGACAACGAACATCTAAGAAACAATATAAGAACGTATTTTGAAACGATTCTTTTCTCGTATGGACAATAACGAAAACACTACCAACAAAACCAAATGTTGACGGAAACAATATCAATATATGGATTTACAAAAGCCAACTGTTTGCAAATATATCCAATCAGTCTATTTCAGCAAATTATTGTTAAACAGCAGAGATCTCAAAGGAGGAGCGTAATAAAATAGAACGTACAACATCAGCCAATAGAAAACTGATACTTCACAGGAACAAAGTCAAGTAGTTACCAAATCATTTTTTAAAGTGAGTTCCCCAAATAGGTAACTTCAGAAAAATGGAGGGGATAAATTCATAGAAACAACATAACGGCATGGGAAACATCTAGAATATACAGAGACTGATAACGACAGAAACTCTTAGCAAAAAAAAAAAAAAGACGACAGAAACAAACAATACTCTGCAATATGCCATGCGCACGTTAGAAAGTTCAAGGTAGCAGTACAACATGAACAGTCACAACAAAACAAAACATAAATATTCGATCAGCAGGTTAATAACGTATTCAAAGCTCAGAGGGACGAACTAGTCAATCCACTATATTTAGTTTTTCGCATCTATAACTGGTCAATCTAAGCCAGTTCACAGAAACAGTAAATTCAGGACCAAACTAATGATATCAAACAAAATGCACGATAACAATAAAGAAAACAGTACGTACGGCATAACAACGGTCCGCCTCCCATTAGCACCTCCAGCAACATTTACACGAGCTGAAACAGGAATCTCTGAATTGGTGCCTATTATCTCAATCTTCATAGGTCTTCCATCCAATTGTACGTTGTTGTATCGCTTAAGAGCTTGAAATGCATCACTCCTTCGGGCAAAAACTACTTCTGCTGAACCCTGTATACAAGTAGAAGAAGTAAGCACTGCAGCAAAGGATCAACTGGTAATAGAAGCAACCAATCACACTAAAAGGTGTAACAGAAGTAAGCACGTGACTGCAACACTTGCAGAGTATAAGAAAACAAAGAAGAAACCCACATAGACCAACTATTTTACTGTCCGAAAATGGCCAGCTGACCACAGTAACATGTGTCACACTATGGTACACGGACTCATGGAGAAGCATCGGGTTCGGAGTACGCGTCAAGGACACCAATTCACTAGATATGTATGTCTCGCATTTCTTTTAAAGTAAAATGATTTTTGGAAACCAAATCAGCAACTTTTATGAATACAAAGTTTCATGCACGGATATGAAGTAAACTTCACTACTACATTCTCGTCAGGGGTATAAGATATATCAAACCAGGCATATCGAATTGCACACATATCTCATCCTTATAAAAGTGCCAAGTGTAGAAAGTGGTTACTGCACAATTTCTTTTTTAACAGAATTTAACGTAATAAAGGTGATACCAAACAAACAAACAATATCCATTTTTGTAGGAAAGAAACAAGTCCATACTTTCTGCGTTGTTTTCGTGAATAAAGCTTTGGCATGCACATAACACAAATAAGACACAAACAGCATGCCAATGCTGGGAGACAAACCTTTCATCATGTGGCCCGAAGGGATACAAATACTGGTATCGGATTTATGCTCCATGTGCATACAAGCACCGAAAACGTAAGGATCAGGGACTGAATACGTCTAAGTGAGCTGGGAACGTTGAGATCATAAATACAGCCATAACCAAAGAAGTTCACTGTAACAGCATATACACAAGTTTCTAAAGCACTACTAGAAAATGGCAATGCATCTATCTGGGAGAAGCTAAGCCTTCTGGGGTCACACAGATACCAAGGGACATCAGAAAGAGAAAAAACACAACACTCCAAAATATGAATATGAGAAACTAGATTTTCACGAGTTAAGAAGAAGCAACTATTTTTTGCGAATAAACATTTAAGCGAAGACGAGGAAAAACTATCCCAAAAATAAAGCAAAAATAGGAAAGCATCTATACAGCTATCGAAAACAATCATAACAAGAACACAAAAATGAAAGCTAAAAAAGTAAACTGGAGGGGGCCGATTTTACATGAACTCATCTAAACTATAGAACTAGCTGTGTCAAACACTCAAGACTTGGAATTCATACAAACTAAAGACAGGATGTCTCAGTGGACATTTACGTATTAGCTATGCCTACAAAGTCATCTTTACATCATAACTAAGCAGGAACGCTCTCATTTTATGCATCTCTTTTCTGTTTTAAAACACACACAGCTTTAACCTATACCATCATATAAGAGTTTAAGAAAAATGAAGTCCAGTCGTCACCATGATCTTTAAATTAGATGAATCCAACATTGGGAGACATACTTGAAACCTAAGTTACATATATAATTCTCCGGTAGGACCCTCCACTCCTGCTCATGCTCGCGCTTAGGCAAGCGCAATATGTGACTAAGCTTGTAACCCTCTAAGAGTCCATGTAACATGGGAAAAGCAACACAGGGATTCGGTAAGCAGTAGTAGTTTAACTTCAAGGGCCAAACTAAATGGTCTTACCAGATTCCGCTTCTACTGATTCATATCTTTCCAACTTTGGCAACATTTAAAGTTGGTTTTCTTTTATCATTTGAAGTAGTGTGACTAAAAATCAGATGCAACCTCGAGAGATAATAGATAGATAAGATTTCCCAAGGCGCAATAGCAAATGCCTACACACCTTCATTACTCCATTAGATCACCTATCGTGCCACCTAGCATCTGTTTCTATAGCAAGCCTACCCTTTCAAACAGAAATCCTCACTGAAGATTACAGGAAAGAATACTACCCAAGTATTCAGCAATATGTAACATACATCTTGTGAATAGCTAACAAACTCATTCAAAGAAAAGAAAAACAACTGCATTTTGACCAAGCAAGGAGAAACAGTATGAGAAAACATACTTTTGAAAAAAAGGACTTGAATTAGGATATAGAAAGAATAGGTATAAGACTGAAGGCTTACACTTGGGCGACCATTTCGGTCATAATGAACTGCAAATCGTTTTAGCACTCCAAGCTCAGAGAAAAGTTCCTGAGTTGCAAGCCATTTCCAATAAAACTTCAGAAATGCATCCCAAGGATGCCAGAAATGTGAAAATGTATGATTCAACCGTACCCTTATATCTTCATTCGTGACCCCTATGTCCAAATTTGAAACATATAACTTTGTGCCATTTTCTGCTCCAGTTAATCCTGCAGCTCTAAGGCTGTCTTCAAACAAATCACGCTGCCATGGGAAACTCTTTCTTCTACGGAAAGACTGATGCAAGCATATAGAGAAAGTAATCCAGATGTGGATAAGGAAATGTCAGGATGGGATTATAAAGTACAATAATTCACCAATCTTCAAGAGCAAGTCAGATATCAGAAAAGAATATCCAATGACATTAGCAGCAATATCAAGTAAATTGAAATGCACAACCACCATGTAATGTACTGTGAAGGAAAAATTGAGCTAGATGATGTAGACTGGAGATGGGAGTAGAGGATTTGACCCACTGCATATCGATAGGCGCTATGCTACAAATAAGAGCTCCAGTTCTGAAGATCAGCGGATGAAGCCCCTTTTGCAAAGATGCCATGAACTAGGATAGCAACTGAGAATCATGTCTCCAGGAATTCCACATATAGCAAGAGGACCCATCATAAACTCCCGGTACAAACCAGTAATCATCGATAAAAGAAATGGAGACTAAATAAAAAGGTTAGAGAACGTGTAGAAATTTGAACCCCATTACTTCTTAGGAACTGTTCTACTCGTGAGAGCTCAAATTTGTCAGCTATTGAAGCTCCCTTGTTAAAAATGCTATCAAGTAGTATTGTTACTCAATGAGCCACCAACGAAGTTTCCAAAAATATACCAACGAGATCCATCGCAACACCCACAACTAGAAACAAGTGCCATCATGGTACAAGCACATTGTAAGAGATAGCACCATAGGGGCCGCACCAAAGTGAGCTTCTCCATGAACAAAAAACAATGTCACCGAGGTCCCCTCAAGTTTCTCTTTCTTAAGCAGTAATATTGATCCTTGTTTTTTGGTTTCTACATAATATGAGAATCGCTAGCAAAGGAATAAGACATCCATGGATTCGAGCTTGCCTTGGCAATGGCATATGATGATGGCCGAGCATTCACACTTAGTGGACCTCTACGAGGTGCCACTGTCATTCTTCCACCACGGAATGAACCTCCAGGTCCTCGGCCACGCCCACGTCGTGCCCTACCTTGTCCTCTACCTCTCTCGCTACTGCGCCTGCTCTTTATCATGTCATCCAATGACATGTCCAAAGAAGCCATTCAAATCAGAATTTCACAAATACACGAAAGTAGACCTGCCAAAAACCAAAATGGAGTATGTGAACATCCGAGAACAGAGAATGTTATCATGTAGAGAGATGGGACTATATAACTGATACATCAGGATATCAATACCGTCAAACAATTTGAAACAGAACAAGTATCTGATGCAGTCACGTTTATGGGTAACTGGTGATAATTATTTCTCAGTAAAATGCAGAATGTCGCCGTTACAGGAGGGGCTTAATCAAAAGACACAGCTTTAAAGCAAACAACAGGTTATATCATCACATACATCTATGATGTTGCTCATCTCAACAATCCTTCTGAACCAAAAACATAGTTTATTATTGCCCTGAAACCCTTAATAACTATGTGCCCTGTACCCATGGGACATGGTAAATTTCATCCAAAAACCCATTTCTAATCAGACGAAATGTCCTTCATACAGGTTGCAAGGTAAAAAGGCAAGCATAACAACGCTAATAGGTACAATTCCATTCAGTAAACAAACGCAGATAACAAGAGGTATGAAGAGAAAAAGGAGCACCATACCCTAAATGAACTACTCATGTTAAATGTATTTTGGCAGCTAACCCAAAGGTGTGAATGCTAAAAGAAGGAAATCAAACGATGACAAACAGAAATCTAGACGCCCCGGCAAATCATAGACGGGCCTTAAACCTCATGTATAGCAAAGCCAAAAGCATCCCCATGTGTTTTGGGAGCAATTTCTAACTCCATTAACAGTTCCTGTAGAAATTTTATGCAATTACTTTTTCTCATCAACTTTTCAAGTTTATAGTCTATACTACACCCATCTCTTTCTCTAAAAGAGTGCCACCCCATTCTCCATATCTGAATTAGTTCAAACCCACATAGAAAACCAAGGTATTTAGTTCTTGATCGCGGGATCCTCCTCTCGGAATGGCAAATCCACCTCAAAACCCCACTCCCACCTTGCCACGTCCAACTCCCCTAAGACCCTTGCTTCCACATGAAGTGACCCTGCTTTCAACTAGATAGAACCTCTCAAGCATATAAATCCTAAAAGAAACGAGAAAAAAAAAAGATACCGAGCAAGGGAAAACATAAAGTAATGCTAAGATACTAGAAAATTATAAACTCAAATTTGCTACAATATTTTGCTTATACTCGTTAAACTATCATTTGCAGTTGACATGAAGTGTCAATCTAGACCAAAACTAGCAACAAGATAATATTATCAGAGTATACATATTTTCACTCACAAATACATCCATAGACGCTCTCAACCTTAGCTTCTTCTATATCCACTCTCTCCCAGCCCCTATCGTCGCTCTTGCTCCT
This sequence comes from Arctostaphylos glauca, assembly GCA_019985065.2. Taxonomy (NCBI): domain Eukaryota; kingdom Viridiplantae; phylum Streptophyta; class Magnoliopsida; order Ericales; family Ericaceae; genus Arctostaphylos; species Arctostaphylos glauca. The sequence goes on from JAHSPW020000008.1 coordinate 3,625,885, forward strand.
GCTCCCACTCCTGCTTTGTGCAACTAAGATTTCTGTCTCACTAAACCTTGATTTCAAGATTGATGATGACTCAAAAATCGAATTGGATACCCACATACGACATTAATTTTCTACAGTTAAATTTTCTCTAGAGTCCATTTGATGCATCATAATAACACCATACAAACATCAGATGTCCAACAACAAATAAAGCAGAAATATTCAAATCCTAACCATTTCGACAAGTAAAACCCAATATCTGACTAAATATAACCCTAAAAAAATTTTAAATACAATATGACATAATGGTCTGGACCATAGTTATTAAAGGCGAGAGGCGCACCGAGGTGCCAAAAATCTCTTGGAGCCTAGGCCCGAGGCGCAAGGCGAGGCGCACATAGTCAAGGGAAAAAAAGCAAATATAGATACATACTACATTATTTCAGATTACAAACAGTGCATACCGCATATATAGATATATACAGATTATATACAGTTTAGAGTGCATATATAGACATATATACAGATTATAGTCACTATACTGTAGACTATAGAGTATAGGTATTATATACAGATTACAAAGACTCTATATATAGATATAGATATATACTATATAAAGAGTCATCCGACTATATCTATATACAATATATACAGATTACTAACAGTGTATATATGGATATATACACAGACCATACTCTATAGACAGAGCATATACAGATATACGGTATACCTAGGTCCTGGCTTACTCAATCCAAGAGAGATAGAGAGAGAGAGAGAGAGAGAAGGAGGGGGGGGGGGGGGGGGGGGGGGGGGGTGTGGAGGGAGGCACTGTGGTGTGTGTGAGAAAAGAAGAAAAAATAAGGTTAATCTCCTTAATTTGAAATAAGCGCGCACCTCGTGTGCCTCACGCCTAGCGCGCCTCGGCCCATAAAGCCCGTGCTTGATTCAAGTTGCCTCGCCTGGCACCTTGAGGAGCGCATGGGTTGCGCCTCGCGCCTGCCAACTATGGTCTGGATACAAGTATGTAGAGGGCAACAAACTCCAACAAAACATATATATGATAGGTATTTCTATGCCGGTGATGATTCCAAGTTCGACAGTTTTCTTTCAACTTTTCTTTATGTGAACAAGGAGCAGAATACTCCATTTGACGCTGGCCATTAAAATTTCTCACAGCTAGAATTTGAATAGTGCAAATTGATTCTCAATTGCAAGAGATCATTTCTTTGTTTAACTGAAAAAATCAGTTCGTACCTCTGTAATCCCTGAACTATTTTCTGATAAGACAACAAAGTCCTCTCTGCATGATCACTAACTACCTATTCATGCATCCTAGTCATTTTGTTTGCATGCTATGATGGGAAAATACCCTTCCACATACTTTCAAGCGCATGGTCACCTACTCCAGATTCTGTCCACTTTTGCACTTCAGTGCAAAGCACCAGAGATTGTGTTCTATTTCTTCAGTCCAAAAACAAAAAGGGGATCAAACAACTCAAAATGCTAACACTTTTAAGCTGGCTTTGGGCTACTTTCATCAAGCTACCTTCTATTGAAATACAAATAATAAGTGAAACCAAAGGGACTTCGAGAAACATTGTGTGTTTTGTTTTGTTTTGTTTTTGGAGGTCTCAGTGTAAATTAAACGACCACCGCCTTCACGTCATCTAATCAACTATTTCTCTCCAGACAAAAAAAAAACAATTATCCACAAACAATATCCAATCAACATCTTGCTTGAAGCAGCTACCATTGTCGAAAAAGGTATTTTTCTGGAAACAATTACAATCGAGAACAGAAAACACCACACACTTATCCGTCGTACCCTTGACAAAAAAATATATCACTTCCTCATAAAAATGTCTATAAACAAATCGGAACAGAAAAACACCAGATAAAGAGAAACACGCCTATAATCGAACAAAAAATAAAAAACGAACTCCAACCAAAAACAAAAGCACAAGAACTGGACATACAGACGCAAATGAGAAAAATTACCTAGAGGGATCAGCAATACGCAAATCGTTGAGGAAGCAATACGCACAAACAGATCTACGGTTTTTCTACAAGAGGTAAGGATCTTTGCTAGCCGAAATACCAAGAGACGATCTGCAATAGTCAAATCGATTGACGAAGCAAAAAGCAGAAGAAACAGATCTCCGGGTTCTTTGTACGCAAATAAGGATCTTTGCTAGCCAATTTTTTGTGGACAATTGAGAGAGATAGAGAGCAGAATTAAAGAGAGGAAAGAAGCGGCAAAGACTTTCTGGAGAAGAGATTAGAGTTTCCGAAGATTCATCGATATTGATAGAGGAGCTTCAGAGGAAGAACAGCAGGGGTTTCGAATCAGAAAGAAGGGTAAAGCTTTTAGGAAGGGGTGAGCTTTTTCTTGGGGATTCCTGAGATTAGGGTTTTTACGGAAGGGAATTCGCTTCGACTAAGGCCGTGTTTGGCTGAAGACTTTACCTTTTGAGGCCAACGCTTGGACTCCATAGTCGTGATGGGCCATCTCTGCTTCAAATTTAGGCCGCGAATTGGTTCGGATCCTTCAGCCCGGGCGAGCCCTATCTTTTATTTCTAAATTTTTATATTAATGTCATTGTTTCTTTTATTATTTTTCTATACTTTATTGGATTCCATTTTTTAATTAATCAATTAAATTGATAAAATAAAATTGAAGTTTTTATTATTTTTAGAGTCATTTTATTTTAAATTTTTTATTAATTCATGTATATTTTTAATTTTTCACGTCGATATTAATAAAAATATAATAAATAATTTCAAAATATTAAATAATATTTATTTTTTAATAAAAGAATTTAATTCAAAGATACCTTTAAATGACTTTCACTAGATTAATTATGTTTAATTTAGGAATAGTTAATTTCTTTGATTAAATACTAAAAATTAAGCACTCGTCCAAATAAATAAAGTGAAAATAAATAAAATTTAAATTTAAGATTTGAAAATATCCCAAAAAACTCTTTCTTCAAACTATTTTACATGAATTATTTTTTAGAATAATAACAGTTTCATAAAACAAAAGATTAAGGTTTCTTTTAAATAACAAAAAATAAACCGAATGCTTATTAGCGGATCTTCCTTAGCACGCTTTTAACAACCAAAAGCCCCGAAGCAGTAGAAAACGCGCGCCCCTCTCCTCTCCCCTCTTCCTTCCTCCTCCCGCTCATCTTTTCTCTCTCATCGATCAAAGCAATGCGAACTAGAAACCAGTCCAAGCAACAGCGCCAATCCACCGGTACGCTCCTCAACCCCCCTTCCCCCTTCCTCCCCCTCCCCCTCCCTCTCTCTCTCTCCCCGCACACACGTTCATGTACCTGTATAAGCAATTATGTAAGCGTCTAGGTTTCTACAGTAATGGAACTCCCTACTCGACTACGCCAAACAGTTCTAATCTATTCTCAATTATAATTTTTTCTCTCCACGCTATATGTCATCAAATAAGTAGCTCAAATTTTACTCCAAAAATGCGCTACACAAGGAGCACATCCTTTTCATCACCTGTATCTCCATTTTCTTTCTTAAAGTTACCTCAACATGCTCCCATGGTTTCATACTATCTCTCAGTAAGCGGGGTTAAACACGTACAAATATTTTACTAGTTAGTGAGGTAGCGAGTGGGGTTCGAACACGGGATTTATTTCTTTTGATATTACATAATATAGTTGAGCACCAAATCATTTAAAAGTTTGAGCTTTTAGAGAGTTGGAGTAAAGAACATTCATTTTGGTCTCAGCTACGACTCAAATTGGTGGTTTCACTTATTTGTTTGTTCTATTGTATTAGGCAAAGAGGTGATGACACCTGCAGAGGATTCGGGCTTTTTGGAATCCCTTGATGATGGTAATTTGTTCATTAGCCTATAATTTGTTTCTTTGAAGTTTATTAATAAAAAATCAATTCAGTTGTGAATAGAGATGTCGTCAATGTGATATCATGTTGGTGTATTTTCAGGCAATCTCGCAGCTGTATCTCACACGGTGGTAGGAAAGCTACTAAATCGAGTAAATTCACGTGGCTCGTCAGGGTTGAAGAAACGAGATAACTACCTCCAGCGGTGTGATTCTGAATGCAAAGTTAGTTGTTTTACCCCTCCGTGTATCCCTTTCATAGCATAGGCATTTTGTTGAGCTTTCATATTAGCCAGTAGTTTGCATGGGTATTTAATGTCAATTTACCAGCTTAATGTTAAAGTTGTTTGGCATTGGTTTTGGTTGTAACTGATACAAATTAAAAAAAGGTCCTAATGTTCGTTGGCTTGGAACTCCTTCCCCTTTTTTTTTTCCTTTTCAGCCAGATAGCGGGCCTGAGAGGGCTGATGAACATGGTGTAGGAAATAAGACTAAACAAAATGCCTTAGGGGGAGAAAGTTGTAATAGTGCTGCAGTACTTAGCTCTCCATTGGAAGACACGGCTGAAGGGAAAATCCTTCATCATTCTAATCTTGACGGTGAAGAAGAATTGGATGAGTCGTTTTGGGAAGATGGATCCGTAGATGCTTTGAATTCTGCAAAAGATCGTAGAAATAATGTCTTTAATGGAGTAACAATAGAGTTTGACGGGACACCGGATTCTGGTAAACGGAAAACGATTCGTAGAGCTTCTGCCGAGGATAAGGTGAATTCCAATTGAATAATTTGGTATAATTAGATGCCATATTTGCTTGATCATAACATTTTTGCTTTTTGCCCAACCAACATTTTTGTAACTCTTCCTGCAGGAGTGGGCTGACCTTGTGCACAAGGTTCATTTACTTTGTTTGGTTGCACGGGGAAGGTTAATTGACAGTGCATGTAATGATCCTCTCATTCAGGTTATTTCTTTTTTAACTTCTTTTTTAACCTCTCATTCAGGTTATTTTGTTGGGTTAAATTCCAGTATGTTATCTACTGCACGTCAATGGTATATGTATACATACATATACATACATGTATATAGTTACATTGTCTGTTATTTAGCAAATAAAAGCTGGATATCTTAACGATGATTTTCAAAAGAGATAAGCCACATGAAGAAAGTCTGATTTGTAGGTAGTTTTTTGGTCCACGCAGTTCATATGAATTTAATGATATACTAAACTGGAATTTAACCATCTAGATGAATCTATTGACCATCTTTATATTGGCTCAATTGCGTGGTTATCTGACTCTCCATCTTCACTCCCCAGTTTGTCACTTGGGCTGTTAGCAAATTTAAATGAAATCTTTTTTATGTACATTAAGAAAACTTGCTTGGACAGCTTGTTTACTATGTGTGGATTGAGACAAAATAATAGAGTTTTCAAAGGCATCTCCCAGCCTCACTCTTGGGTTAGTGGTCAGATTACATTTTGCTGTCCCCACTAAAGTCCTAATGTTCAGATCTGTTGAGACTGGTAGGTTTAATCTTCTTATATGTAGAAATTGGTCAATCCCTCTTTGTGTTTTTGGCCCTGCTAGATCCTACTTCCATCCCTTTTGTTTGAAGGTGTATCCTTGTTTTGTCATCTTATCTCTCTGTTGAAGGTTTTTGCTTCTTGTACTCTTATTGTTGACCCCACAAAAAAAAAAAAAACTGGATTGTTTGGGCTTTCTGTTAGTGTAACAATATCTGTTTAAGCTTTTACAATGCATTTTCGTAGAGAATCAAGTTGACTTGTGCGATGTCAGAACATCATATCTAAATGTCTTGCTTTGCCCTTTATCGAGGTTATGGCGAGAAAATGTGGACTGTGGTAAAGACTGGCATTCGAAACTCCGTTATTTTGAAACCACCTGTGATAGCTCTCAATTCTCATTTCCTTTGATGCTTCCAATTCAGATGCAATGAAAATTGCAAACTACTTCAAACTTTTGTACACTTGACGGCTGGTTCATGTTTCAAAATGGTCAACTATGCAATGTGTCTGGAATTGTGCTTCCTCAATATTCTTATTTCCTTTTCTCCTTGGCCCTCAGAGGATGTGTAAAGATAAATGGCTTCTGAAAACTCGAAGAAATATAGGTTTTTGAATTGCCTTATGTTCTAGAGTTAGTTGCGTGGAGTTTTGGATATTTGGTACTTCCACAGGCTTTTGTCCATTCGGTAGTAGTCCATAGACCCTTCAGGGATGGAGTTAGGTAAAGGACGAGATAGTGCAGAAGCTTATGGCCACTGTTTTACTAGATCTGCCAATAGTTAATGATGTATCTGTTGAGTTTTAGAATCATGGATATAATAAGACTCGCACTGGAATACTTTCGTTTTCTGTTGTGGAAATTGCTCAGGCGTTTTCAAAAGGTTACCTTCTACTATCCAGACAAGAAGTGGTCCATTTTCGTTGCGTGTTCACGTCCTACCTGTGTCCTTTTTTTCTCTCTTTTCTAGTCAGTGAAACTGAATTTTAATTAATCATGGACTAGTTAATTATCACTGCAGGCCTCCTTACTTTCACTTCTACCAACACACTTGTTTAGGATATCAGAGGTCACAAAAATGACAGTTAATGCTCTGGCTCCGGTTGTCAGTTGGGTATGACATTATTATCTCTTCTCGAGTGTTATTTTGAATTTTTCTATGCCATAAAGAGACCAGACCAAATTCTTCTGCTTGTGTTTTTCTTATCTGTCTTGTTTAATGCCTTGCTTAACTTGCAGTTTCACAATAACTTCCGTATTGGAAGTCCAAGCAGTACGGAGAGATCATTTCATTCGGCTTTGGCATTTGCTCTTGAGACTCATGAAGGGACTGCAGAGGAGGTTGTTTTCTGATGGTGTTGTATTCTATCTCCTACTAGAGTCTAGACTTTATATGAGTTCTCTGCTGGTATATACAAGAAAACGTATTTTGGTCCATGCTCACTAATTATTAGTTTCCTAGTCAGTGCTACAGTGAGGAATAAGGTGTGGTGGCATGTCAGTGTTAAGACTCATGAGTAGGGAGTATGAATAGTGGACAGGTCGTGAAAATTTGCTGAAAACTGCAGTTTCATAATCAGTTTTTTCTTAAATGCTGATCCTTTCTGGACTTAATTATAGACGTCAACTAAATTTCTTGCATGACAATGAGATGGATTCTAGGAGTCTATGCATAATAATTTACTTACATTTGGGCAGGGCGATGAACGTTCTAATCTAGTTGTTTTAGGGGGGGAAAATATGTGCTATTTGAAAATACAATTACGTTTGTGAATTTGAGCTTGAAGAAAATGAAGGCGATGATGGTATTATTTTTCAGATCTATTTAAAAGATGCCGAGTAACATTTGATTTTCCGGAGAATGTACTACGGAAATGGAATCTCTATGTGTATCTAATACGACCTTTGTCAAAATCTTAATGTGTTCCAGGGAAGTAGCCTACAATTTTCATTTCTGCATGCTCTGATGACTCATTAGATTTTTGTTGCTTGGGTAAATAAAAAGTTGCTGCCTAACTAGTTGTCTTTGTGGAAGACTTTAATCAGTCTTGCATATTGCTTTATGTGCTCAAGAAAGTGTTATAGAATTGTTTTTCCTTTCCAGGTTGCTGCGTTGTCTGTGGCGCTGTTTAGAGCTCTGAATCTCACGACCCGGTACTCTTTTACATCAAAGCTGAATTGGAATTTCTGTTTGCTGTTGATAGTCACTATTTCTCCTTCCTTGCATTTTCTTTTGTAGTTTCACATAGTTTGTTTTAAAGATTTCAGTTTCATTATGTTCGTTTCCTTCGGTCCGACTAATTTAGAAAGAAAAAAGTGATTAGTCCTCCCTATGCAGGGTGTTAAGAGTGGTAAAATGACTTTAGGCCTGACCTTTGGCATCACTAGAACTTAATTACGGCTCCCCGACTTGATCCTGCAGTTGTACTCTTAATTAGTAGCTAAGCTTTTGTCAAGAAACATTCCTTTCTGTTGATGCCAAAGTTGTAAGCCTATGAATCAAGGCTTAGCCCATGCTTCTTCATACTTAATTTACATGTCAGTTAGGATTAATATGATCAATGAGACGGGATTGTCATATTAGCACGCTTATGTGATTGACTGACTTTTCAAGGATTGTGAAGGCAGAGTTTTGTGGGGGGAAAGGAAAGCTAGTTTTCGTTAAATCCTTGCAGCGCCTAAGCAAGTCGTCTGTTCATTGTGTAATACTTCGACACGTATCTGTATTATCTAATCGTCTGTTCATTTGTTAACTTCTTGTGCATGATTTTCTTTCTGCAAAGAATCATTTGTTGTAGAATTGCGCTGAATGGTTTCTTAAATATATCTTCAATCTTCGTCAGTTGAAATGGCATGTCCTGTGGCCGTTACAGTATGCAATGCTGGCAAGTGATGAAAGCATCTACACTCGTAGCCCTTTATAAGCTGAAAATGTTATTGCCCTTTCATATGTTCTTTTCTGGCTACTTTTCAACATCAATATTTCATTTTAAGTGCGGCATTGTGAAGTATTTGATATGAAGTTTGTCTGCCTAATGTCAGGTTTGTTTCCATTCTTGATGTGGCCTCCCTGAAACCTGATATTAAGAAATCTGAATCTGTTAGTCAAGATACAAGGAAAGCAGTTAGAGGGATATTTCAGTCTTCCACACTGATGGTGGCTAAACCGGATCAGGTTGCTATTTCTCCTGTTAAACAATTGCGGTCAGATGACAAGGGCAACATCTGTGAAACTTCCTTAGGGGATGCATGTGGAGCTAAGAATACCAAGTCGTCTAGCAATTCCTCCTTGTCCAATGGTCCTCCAAGTTCTGATCAGCCTGCATTATCTTGCAAGGCACAGAATTATTTCTCTGATGGGGATCTTGCCAAGAAATCTGAGGGATCCAAGAGAAAGGGGGATATTGAATTTGAGATGCAGTTGGAAATGGCTCTTTCTGCCACATCAGCTGAGACTTCTAGAAGCAGTATTTGCTTGAATGCAAATGAAGTTCAGAGTAGTTTACCAAATCTGTCTTCTCCTGCTAAAAGAATGAAAACTATTAAAATGGTGGAATCTTCGTCATCTTCTCAGGGAATCTCTACTGCATTTGGATCGAGAAAAATTGGAGCTCCTCTTTATTGGGCAGAAATCTATTGCAGTGGAGAGAACTTAACAGGAAAGTGGGTTCATGTTGATGCTGTCAATGCTATTATTGATGGGGAACATAAAGTAGAACCTGCAGTTGCTGCGTGCAAAACTCCTTTGAGATATGCAGTTGCTTTTGCAGGCCTTGGAGCTAAAGATGTGACTCGCAGGTTCCTCTCATGTCCTATTTGTTATGGTTTTATTTTGGCAGTTTACTTTTTTTCCCCTTATCCACAGAAAGTTTGGGGTATATAAGCACTGTCACCTTCTTGGAGTGAAATTTGTTTCTTCACTGCTCTACCTTCTTTGCAATCTCCTTACTAAGTATATAATTCGGTGCTTTTATTTTATTAGAAATCTTTCTCACTTGTGCTTCCTGCTATCACCCATGCCATGTATTTGTTCAAATAAATACATGGCTTTGTGTAATCTTAATTTTTATTAGAAAATTATTCTTTACTGTAGGTACGAGTATTAGCCGTTAAATGTCCAAACATATATCATGCACCTTTGGATTAATAAGCACCTTCAGTTAAGCAAGCGGTTATCCCGGTATGGAAGCTTTTTGGTGTGGGTAGAACAGATTTCTAAATAATAAAGTGGTGGTGCCATTTTTTATTCCTTCAACGCACCCCCCCCCCCCCCCCCCCCCCCCCCCCCCCAGCACAAGGCGGCAGAATTTTGGGGCATGGGCAATTTGATAGTCTTGTAAGGTCATGATGCAATGTACTTTCGGGGCCTACAAGAAAATTGCTGGTGGCATTTCCATTTACTGTTAGGATTTCAAAAGAAGTCGTAGTTATTTTCTGTACTCCCATTTGTTACTTCCAGGTATTGCATGAAATGGTACAAGATAGCATCAGAACGGGTTGATCCAATTTGGTGGGACACTGTTTTGGCACCATTGAAGGAGTTGGAGTCGGCAGCATCTGGAGGTATGATCCATTTGGAACAGGATGATTCAAATGGACATGAGAAAGTGGGACCATTTAAAACTACTGATCCTTCGTCCCAGAACTGTACCATCCCCCATGTTGCCAGCTCAACTGGGAAGGTAGTGATTGAAGTGCCAAAAGAACCTAGTAACAAACTTTGTGCAGATTCTTCTACAAGCAATCCTTTTATTGCTTCCAGGAGCTCGCTTGAGGACATGGAGTTAGTAACTAGGGCACTAACCGAGCCTCTTCCTACCAATCAACAGGTCAATGGAGTTATAGGGCTTTGTCAATGCAATATAAAATAATTTGTTGATTTGTAAATGTTTGTTCTTAGAAAGTTTCTTTTTGTGCAGGCCTATAAAAACCATCACCTTTATGCTATCGAAAGATGGCTTACGAAGTATCAGATCCTTCATCCTAAGGGTCCCATTTTGGGTTTTTGTTCAGGTCATCCAGTCTACCCAAGGACCAATGTCCAATTACTTCATACCAAAGAAAGGTGGCTGCGTGAAGGGCTTCAAATCAAAGCCACAGAGCTTCCTGCAAAAGTCTGTTCTAGCTCATGAGAATTTTGGAATACTGGATTTTGGGAAATTGAGCACTGACTTTTTGTTCATCTTCATCAATTTTCTCTCTCTCTCTATCTTTTGCTTTTAGGTTGTGAAACGTTCTCAGAAACTCAGCAAAGCTCAAGCTTCCGAAGCCGATGATGATGCTGAAGAGGCTTGTGAAGGAAACACTGTTCTTTACGGAAAGTGGCAAACAGAACCTTTGTGTCTGCCTCATGCTGTAAATGGGATTGTCCCTAAGGTGAATTTTCAGTAATTTTACATAGATATGTTTTCATAAATCTTGCAGAGGAGTTTGGCACCATCTCACTTCTTTGATGTCCTTGTTTACTTCTTATTTCCCTATTTTATGTCATCCAATGTACTTGGCTATCTACAGTAATTAGCTGCTGGTGAGGATTCCAGAACTTACCTGTTCACAATGATCATTATTATTATTTTTGTGTTCTACAATCACATAGAAATCCATAAAGCAAGATATCATCTGTGAAAAGGAATCTCTCTCACCTTGTGTTACATAGGTAAACTATCAACATTAAAGAGGAATCCCTCTCTCCTTGGAACTTGTGGAAAGAAAGAGAAAGGGAGGGAATGTTGTTGAGAAGAAACTACAGATACAGTGGATTATTTTCCTATGTAGGCGTGTGAAAGAAAAGAAAGGAAATGTGAAGGAAAATAACTTATGCTTGTTTGATTTTGAAAGACAAGATGCAAGGAATTAATATGTGCACTAATATGAAAAAGAGAAACAGTAAAGGGAAGTGAAGAAAAAAAAAAGTTCTCCTATAATATGTGCACTAATATGAAAAAGAGAAACAGTAAAGGAAAGTGAAGGAAAAAAAAACGTTCTTCTCTGGAAGTAGGAACCAAATATAAAAGAAGTTTTTGGTTTCCTTTCTTTTCACTTTCTTTCATAGGTTCCGCACTGCCTTTTCCATATTCTTTTTTAAACCCCATTTCCACCATTCAAAGGAACACACTTTTGTTTCCTTTTCATCGAAACATCTGGAACATTTCTGTTTCCTTGTAAACCAAGACGGAACCTTAGTGAAATCTGAACTTCCAGTGTCTCCATCAAAATGCACCGAAACTTTTACTTGTTTCAACACCTAATAGAAACTTCCGACAATGAGTTTCAAATTCATTTTTCATTTATTTTATATTTCCTAAATGTTTTCAAAACGTTTCTTTTTCCCAGTTGACTGAATCAATATACAGAAACAAAATTTTTATCTTTGCCCCCCTAGCTGGTTCGATCTATCTGTGTAGATTTCCTTAAGAATCTCTCTATATGGGTTATGATTGCTGACAACTGAATTATGTTTCCAGAATGAACGGGGCCAAGTGGATGTTTGGTCTGAGAAGTGCCTTCCACCTGGAACTGTGCACTTGAGGTTGCCACGAGTGTTTCAAGTTGCTAAGAGGTTAGGAATTGATTTTGCACCTGCTATGGTTGGATTTGACTACCGAGGTGGTCGCTGTATACCTGTCTTTGACGGCATTGTGGTTTGTGCTGAGTTTCAGAATGCTATTTTAGAGGTAAATGAACTCGACTCTGATTGTATGGGTTAATGAGAAGTGTTACATGTCTCAATGCATTGAGTGAACACCATGATCACCATCATCCATGATTGCGGGCTTAAAGGATGTAACCACATTCCAAAGCCTGTCACACACCATATTTGCGCGCGCGCGGGGGGTGGGGTGGGGTGGGGGTTGTTGGGGCTCTGTAGATGCATCCTATAAGATTGTGAACTTAAGAATATACTTTGACAAATTTCTGGTACTTCGTATATGTTGTGGACCGAAGTAGCTCTGAAGAGTGCTACCATGATCTCAGAGATGTTAGAACAAATCAGTTGAAGCCATCTGCACGGAAACAGTATTTTCAAGCAGTAGATCAAATACCCAAGTCATGTTGATAAGCAAAGCAAATTTCTATCGCATATTTGCCAATAAATTGGAAAAGGGGCGAACATTGTTAATTTAATGGTGGCTCTTGGGTAGTCTTTTCTTTTTGTGTGGGGGTAAAATGTATAGATTTCAGTTACAAGCTACACCTATTCTTGAGAAAATTTGCAAGTCAGTCACACGGTGGCCCTGCCCTTGGAGATAATTGTTTCCCCTTCGAGTATGCATGTCATTAGCTCAATGGTTTTCTTTGTGCTCCAAACTCGTGGCATAACTATTGAATTCAAGTCATTTTTATTGAAGTTTACATCAAATTAATTGGCTTCTTGGTTCTTTAGGCTTATGCAGAGGAAGAAGAAAGAAGAGAGGCTGAAGAGAAGAAAAGGAATGAAGCGCAAGCTATTTCCAGGTGGTATCAGCTTCTTTCATCAATTGTTACCCGTCAAAGGCTGAACAATTGTTACGGGGATCACTTGACTTCACAAACCTCAAACAACAGCGAAAAAATAAAAGAAAAAGTTAGCGAAGGGGTTGGTGGTAGTGAGGATGATGGAAAATCCCGTGAATGTGAGAAACAGAATGTATTGCAAAGAAAGTTGGATGTTGTGTCAATGGGAACCACAGAAGAACATGAACATGTGTTTTCGACAGATGATCAAGATTTCGATGAACATAGTTTTACAAGGACAAAGCGATGTCGTTGTGGATTTTCAATTCAAGTGGAAGAGTTTTAGCAGCTTTGACTTTACATTATTCATCATAGTGCTTCTACCTGGAACTATGCATGCGGCCCTAGAAACAGGAAGAAGCAACGCTTGAATGTAATTTTGGTTTGTAGAAAGCAGGTGAGGCATATGTATTTCTGGTGTTTGATTTTGCCAACAACCAGCAAATACATTTTTCCTGTATTTTGTTGTATTTTCAATGTAGCTTTTAAGTAGAAGGAATTGCAATTGACATATTGTATAGTTTTTTTCAAGAACCTGGAAATGGTTCAATGAAATGTTCTTCCTTTGCTTTTGGCCAAACGTGGACTAATTTTTACTTAAATGGTAGCATCAAGTATCACCGGGCTGCACAACATTTTTTGGTATCTGCTTCAATCAGTTCATTAGTAGATGCCAGAATGTATACATAGGTAAAAAATTGACAAAGAAGGTGTCTCTATTCTTCCTTCGTCAAAGGATTTAAGAACGAGAGAGCAGAGTCCACGGAGGAATTGGAGGAATCAATGAATGAGAGTGTGGAGGAGAGGCTGATCGGTACTACCTCCCCATCCTAGGCTGATCATGGGAACTTTAACTCACGGTGAATTCCGAAAGGATTCAGTCACCTTAGATTTCTAGTGCCTCTCTCACGCGGAAATCTCTAGGTTATTTTGAAAGAATGCCAAATGCTCTCTCCAATTCCGCAATCACAAGTTACTGAAATATGTAAATATGATACAATTGGTCTTCCCTATTTCTTAGAATCACCTTCCACAATGGACGTAATCCATCCATTTAGAAACAGAAGTATGCTTGTTAACAAATGAAGAAGTACATCCTTGCCCTTCTTCCATACACATTGATGCAGAAAACCCTCAGATTAATTGAATTCACAATAACTTCAGGCTTCAGTTCTGAAGTCTGCCCTAAAAACGGGTAGACCTCCATAAAATGATACACACAGCTCACTCAACTTCGACCACTAAACCGTCGTATAAATCTGCATTTGACAAACAAAAAGATGCATTGGTGTAAGGGTAAAACGAAGATGTAACAATACAACTTTTTGCATTTCTAATGTGGTTCTCTGCTTGTATTGTGTTTTGATATTTGTATACATCTGCAGTTCTTGTTGCAAAAACAAAATAATGAATTTCTAAACATCTGAGAACGATATTAATACGAAAAGGATTCATCATTTTACCTCTCCTCGAGAAGGGCAAGGTCACGATGGAGGACTGTCGCATGCGTTTCTTGCTTGTAGCTCAACAGTCTTCAAATCCCGAAAATGTTGCAAAATCTCATGAAGTAGATCCATTCCTTTTTCCCCTTTCTTCAATGAGCTGAAACAATGCTTTAGAAACTCCCTATCTGTTTCAAGTGCTTGTAGCCTTTCATACACATGATCCACCTCCTCTTCTATACCAAGTTTTTTGTTCACCACTTCAAATTTAGAATCCACTGAATTCTCTTCAATCCGCTCTTCATTTTCAAATCCATTTGCATCACAAAGGGGAAGGAGATTCTGAACTTTAGAATCCATTTCATTGCTCTCTGAAAAATCTTCTCCATTTGAGCCCCCATTTTCTCTTGGACTATAAAAACCATAGTTATCAGAAACATGTTCCTCGTCAACATCAGCCAATGTGAAAAGCTTTTCCTCTAATGCCTTTAGCTCCTCTAAAATTGATACCCTTTCTTCATCAAATTCTGCCAATGAGTCATCAAGTGAGCTCAAATCTTTCCCCATGTCCTCGAAATTCATGACTCCATCAATAACAGTATTATCGTAACTCTCATGATTAAGATCGATAGATAGGTCATCTGTCTCCTCATCATTAACGTCTTTCGTTTTGATCATCATCTTCTTTACTTTTGCTTCATAATCCAAAACCTTCTTATGGTAAAATTCCACCTCCCTCTCGAGCTCTTGCTTCTCTCGCTCTCTTTTAATCATTAACTCATTTAGAAGCTGCAACGCTTCCTGGTCGTACTCGGATTGTTCCTCCATCATTCTCTGATACTGCAGCGCTTCCATTTGCATTGCAGCCTTCTCTTCTTGAAGCCTTGTTATCATAGCCATTGTTTGGCTTGCAGCTACTGCGGCAGCACTTCTCTCTTCTTCTAATTCCGCGTATAAGGCGATTAAAGCATTGTGTTCAGCTTTTAGGGCAGATTTGAGCTTTTCAACAGTCAGAATCCCTTCACTGTTTTCCATTTCGCTAATAACACTACCATCCCAAGGCTCATCTGCTCTAGATAGGTCTGAAATTGTAGATAGGTGATGATTTATCTCTTGGCAATCTTTCTGGATTTTCTGTGGACCTTGCAATACCAAATGTCAATCATCAGTAGTCTTTATTTGGAATTTGAGGAACCATACCTAACACAAGATCTAGGCAATACAAAGACAAAAAATAAAGTAATAAGAAGTAGAGTCACAATAATACCAGACTACGTCCACATTCACTGGAGATGTATCACTATAATGAAGTAAGTACAGAAAACAATGGAGCTTCCCTAGTGCTAAAAGATATGGATAGGATTATAACAGAGGAAATTTTGCAAAACTACCCGCAATAAGATCCCGAGACAAATGACCAAGTGTACGGTACTGTCAAGTTCAACACTAAAACGAAGTCTATATTGAGAAATTTTTGGTTCGGGTATCTATGTGCTCTTGTTTTCTTTTCCTTTACACTGTTTACCGTACCAAAAAAAAAATTGTTGATGAACTTTAGTACTCACAAAGGGGAAAGAAGATAGAGTATGTTGAGTCTTTACCTTGATCCATATTGCTGGTTTCAGACATTTCAAGGCCAGGTAAAGCTTCAAACTTTCTCTTGTCCATAAATGTGAGGATCTCAGATTGGGTTCCATCATCACCCATCAAAATTTGAGAATCATGTTCTTCTTCTTCACCTTTGTTTCATGATAAGAGAATTGTATCTTGAGCTAATGTAAATGTAGATGCATATTTGGTGTGAAAAATGAAAATAAAGCGTTGTTTATTTGCAGCATGTTATGCAACAGCAATATGATTTCAATCCCCACAACAACTAAGACGCACAAACAATCAAACAAAATACAAGATAACATACTATGCGTGGTTCAGCATTGTGCCTACCTCCATTTATGCTAATGAGCCCGTTTATTTGTCTGGATTAAAGTATCGGATTGGACTTTAAATTCAAGAGGACTACACATCCTGTATTTGGTTGGAAGTTTTGCAGTCAGAAGTAAATATCCTCCGTATATTACAAGTATATTATACATGGCATATACAATGCCATGGGGATGTGGTATTAGTTTCCTCACTATCAGTCCCATGAGACCTACCCCTTGACTATTGGTGGCATGATAAACTTGGCTCCTGGCCTTCAACATCCATGAAAGGCCTTTGTAATAACTCTGAGAGCACACTAAAGTAAAAGACAACTCGTAGCGAATAAACAGTTTTTCCAAGGCTTTGTAGCCGAGTGGCATTGGCCCAACTCTCCTCTCCATCTGGACATTTCAGGTTCGAGTCCATAGAGGTTGGAGTGATACCCGTTCCCTCGCACGAACATAAAAGAAACACAAATAGAAAATAGTTTCTATATGTTCAAGTTTACCTGATTGCTTCATGATTCCATTCAATCTCTCATCTGCAACCTTGCTCACTAAATGTGAGGTAGCCTCTGCCTCCGTAGTTGAAGAATCAATCACTGAAATAGGTATTAATCTGTAAACATCACTATGGCCACTAATCTGTGGAGGTACATTCATGAGATTAATTGACTCATCTTCTCCACAATAAGCTTGAATGATGGTGACATCATCATCATCATCAACAGCAGCAGCAGCTTCTTCTTCTTCTTTCTTTTCTTTGACTTCATGATCACTGTCACATTGATCTAGAAAAGAATCAGAATTACTTGTGTCTGAAATTTCACCTTCATTATTTTCCTCATCAATTGCTTCTGCAGTCAAATCTCTTTTCCATGGATACCCCAAACGACACCAAGATGGCTTAAATAGCAAAAAAGAAGGGTAGAAGTTGTTGCTCAAGTTCTCATCACAACATGAACATTTCGAGTTCTCCTCAAAATTTTCAAGGCTTTTCTTACCAACCAATGTGAAGAAACCAATTCTCCTTGCGATTTCAATGGAATTCTCGACGATTTTCGGCTTTTTTGATGAGCAATTCTTGCACAATTTCTGTGGTTCAACCAATTTCTGGTGACTGGGACAAAAACCCAATTTGGAGATCTCTGTGGCATGTGATTCACAGACAAGATCTCTGTAGGAATTGTTTCTGTTGTTGGGTTCTAAGATTTGGTCGATTCTTGAGCACCAAAGGCAAGGGGGTTTGAGTCCAAAGTAGTTGGCATATTTTGTAATGAGAAAAGAGAAGAGGGAATTCAGCAGGAGGAGAAATATCAATACCCATTCAAGGACTGCATAGACTAGGATTACAGTGATTCGGTGGGTGTTCTTGTGTAACATAGTTGCAAACTTGTTGGCAGCCATTTTGGTTGGGGGGGTGAGGAGGAGAAGAATGTTTACAAAACAACAGATAATGTGTGGCAGAAAAAGCAGCAGAGATTTTCAGCTATAAGCATTATATGGCAATGCAATGAGAATGATCCAACAATTGAGGTAAAAACAAGGTTCGGGGAAAAGCCTATCTTTGTGATCCGAAAGAAAAGCGTCGTTCATTGAGAACTCATGTTAGTATGAATGGGACACGTTCTTAAGAGAATTACATTTAATTATAAAAAAGAGTGAATGAGAGAGTCGTGGCCTCTTCAGACATGACCATAGCGATTTCAGACTCGTCATCCTAGAAAAAATCACGAGTCTCTAAATTTCTACCGCCCTACCAAGACACAACACGAGCCCAACAGAAGGAAAAGCAATTCATTTGTGAGAGTGGAGACTTTTAGTAGCACATCAGCGCCCATCCCAAAAGGCAAAAATGGTAGGGACTGATGAAACATAGCTGTCAACAATGGACAACATGATGAAAAAGAGGTGGAAGAAAGAAAAAAAAGCAGAAAGTAGAAAAAGAAACATTATGGACCAGATTATATGTACCAAAAAGCTTTGTGGGATCAAGCACTCACTGTGTTTCTGTTTAAAGTTGGCTTCTCTGTAGTCCAGATTTTGGACTGCAAATAGTGTTCCATGTTTGAAAGAATCTTACCGGCAAAATTATCAAAATGGGATACGTACCGCATACCGTTAACTTTAATTATATATTGCATCGAGATACGTATTGCATATCATGAAAAATGTAAGTGCAAAAATAATTGTAACAAGTATAAAACACAAAATCTATTGCATATATATATGAAAAAGAAGCTTTGAGAATACAAAATTGTAAGTGTTTCATAATTCATATGGAATGGTCCACATCTTGAAATAAAGTCTTGATATTTTTCAATAAACAATAGTAGGATATGTACCGAATCAGTTAGAGAGATATATATCGTAGAATATGATATAGTATCATGGGATTTCTATACAAAAAAGATAGGTATGATTTTTCGAAGGAGGCTATATAAATTATTGAATACAAATTTCATGTCATATGGTTCTAATAATAGAGTGTTGACACCCCAGTTTGAATCTCAACGAATTTTCGATAATGAAAAAAGACACTCTTATTCTCTCAGTATTCTGCTTCAACCGTTGTTGCATTTCCTGGCTACTAGCAATATTCCTACTGGCCAATACCTTCTCTTGATTTAAGGATTTCTTCTTACGCTTTGGGTTGTTATTCGTTTTTGTGTTTTCTTAAATAGCCCAGTGGCATGTGATTGTGAGTTGCGTGGATTGTTAACCTAGTTAGGATCGCTTCTATTTTTGGGAATGCCTTCTTACAAAGCTTCCTTTTGATTTTTGTACCCTTTTTTAAAGATTAATAAATTTCGTTTTGCTGAGAAAACAAAAAGATTACCATATCATAACAAGACTAATGCCATCATAACTACCATTATGCGTTTTGCATTATGACACCATGTCCCATTATCTTATAATCATAATATTAATTGTGATGTATGGGGAACCAAACCCATGTTTTATGCCACCACTTGGATATATACATTTTGATCATTCAAAATGCATTTCAAAAGGAAAGGTCATGTCCCTATCTAAATTACATAACAGGTGTGCGCGTGTATGCGAGTCTAAGTAGGAGTTTGGACACGTCTTTCGAAAATATTTTGAACTACTAAAATTCGCAAAAAAAATTAATTGAAAGCACAAGCTTAGAATGAAAATTAAAAGAGAGCAAAAAATTCTATTAAAAGATTATGTGAGTAAGGTCTCTACTATAATGTTAGTTGTAATATGAAGTCCTCATAGCTTCCTTTATATATTTTCCTTTTATCTAGTTTTCAATAATGAGAAAATCTTGACACACATACTCTTATGTAGAGATCTGGATACATATGTGTCCGAAATTGTTTGATACACGCGAGACATATAATATAGATCCCATGTGCATCGGTCTATGCTGAATATACTTGTGTTCGGATACGTGCATGAGAGTTGTGTGTATAGACTTACTCTTCAATAATGTATTCATTAAGAAATCTACCAAGACAAATATTCATACGAAAATCAAAGAAAGATTTGGGTCATTCATTGTAATTTTCTTATATTTTCAATTTTCTCTTAAATTTGATCCTAGGACCATAAACGGCATACATGCATGGGATCTTTGCAAGCGGAAGGAAAAGCTTTTTTCACTTTCTTGTTGAATAAATAGATTGATCGAACACAACCACAAGTACACTTAATAATAAATCAGTTTAAAGAGTTTGCATATGATGATTTTTTTTTCTTCCCTACAAAAAAGACAGCATGTTCAGAGCACACCAAAACTAGCTGAGATGAAGAAGATGTCTGAAGGTGAAATGAATATGGAAACATAAATGTGTTGCAGAATAAGTCGCTCTCAATCTAATCTAGAAAGTAGCTTCTCAAGTGGGTGGCTTGGTAAGCAAGCTACCTTCAGCATCATCGGTAAATTCTCTATCAATAATAGGCCAGAATGGTAGGGTAGGAGCTCGACAAATTTACAATCTGAAAACAGCATACATTTATTCAAAGTGTATGTATCACCTTAGTATAGGGTTTTGCTTTTACCTAAAACCAGAAGGTGAGAAACTAAAGGGTAATACACTCATGTCCCTTACATTCTTGATGGAACTGCAGAAAGAAAGGTCGACATATAATTGAAACTGATATTGCCTTGTTGCATCAATTTGGTCAGCTTGTTGTTTTTTGGCCTGAAGCCATCACTACAGTCTTATTTCTCATAAATAGGCTATCTCATTCTTTCCTATAATTTCAGGTTCCATATCATTTGCTCTTTCAAGAACCAACAGATTATACTTCTCTAAAACCTTTTGGTTGTTTTCTTTGGCTAAAGCCTTATACTACCAACAAACTTATGCCAGGATCAAAACCACGTGTGTTCCTTGGATATTGTTCACATACAAAGGGTTACATGTGTTGGATCCAATAAGCAACAAAATTTATATGTCAAGACATGTTAGATTTATTGAGTATTTTTTTCTTTGAAAAGTAAAGAAAATATATTAGAAAGGAGATGAATACACAAAAAGGCTGGATGGTAAGAAACCAACCAAACCTCAGAACCCACAACTGCCCCTTCAGAACAAAAAAGGCAGAGCAAAACTACATATTCTAAGACACAATTGTCAACCAACTAAAAATCACAGCCTAGACTGAGAAAAAAAGAGGGACAACAACAGCCTCCCTATTTTAAACAAAAGCCTCATAATGGGTGACACCATAGACATTACAATGTATTGGAGATTGAAAGATGGTGACACCCCTACTGTTAGCATGCCCACTGAATCCACCTAACTCTAATTTGATCCTGCAGAAGGTCCCAATTTAAACTCCCTCGCCTAAAAATGAGATCATTCTTGGCTAACCAAACTGAGTACATAATAGCAGCCGAAAGAGAAAACCATAAGGTCATTGTCAATTTGTTTGCTGACATTCTAAACCTCCAGCTTGACCACCATAATAGCAAAGATTGGATGGACTAAGGAGGGACCCAAGAAATTCCCCATATGATAAGAAGTTGCACCATTTGCCCCACACTTTTTTACGTAGGAGAAGAAAGTGAGCTTGAGATTCCAAGGCCCTGGTACAGAATTTGCACACAGCATTTTGAATACTAATAGAACCTCTTCTGGACAATAATTCTCCTGATTTAACTCTCCCCATCCATGCTAGCCAGGTAAAAAACTGCACCTTTGGAGGGCAAAACTTGAACCACACACAAGAAGGGGGAAGGATGATGGCTATGTTTAGCATCTGCCATGATGGAGCACGTGTCTTTAACAGAGTGGGCTAGATTGGAGCTTCCTTTCCAAAGAAGAGAGTCTTCCCTATCTGAAAATTGTACTCCTATATTTTCCCATATGCCAGCAATAGAAAGAAGGTCTTCCTTCTCCCAACTATACAACCTTCTTCTAAATTGAATGCCTTCCACTGGGAAAACTAGATTTCTGAATGCAACTAGCTTAAGTATTTTGTGTACTGCTAATTGAAACAGCCTTGGATATTGGAGGTTGAGAGGTTGGTCTAAGGGCCCCCACAATGATTCCAGAATTCCACACATTCCTATTGCCTACCTTGAAAGTGATATTGCTAGAAAACCTGAGAAATAAGTTAGAATTGAGAGTTTGGACCTTAATGATCCCTTTCCAAGCTAGTGACCTAAGAGAAGAGGGGTCAGCAAAAGGATACCAAGCAGTGACCGGAACGTTATAGGCATCACAAATAAGAAGCCTCCATAGACTTGATTTTTCTACTCCAAATCTCCATCACCACTTTAATAATAGAGCAATATTCATAAGCTGTGGGCATCTTATCCCCAACCCTCCACAATCTCTAGGTTTTGAAACATTCCTCCAGCTAAACAAACATGTTTTATTAGAGTCCAAAATTGCCCCTACAAGAATTTTCTTTGAAGACGAATGATTTCCTTTACCACTTTGACCAGCATCCTAAAAAGAGAGAGGTAATAATTGGGGAGGTTACTCAACACTGATTTGATAAGGACTAATCTACCCCAGTAGGACAGGAGTTTGCTCTTCCAGGAGGAAAGTCTTCCCCTGACCTTCTCAAGGATAGGCCTCCAATTACTAATTCTAACTGGACTAGCACCTAATTGAAGGCCCAGGTAGATAATAGGAAGAACAGTTTGTATCTTCTTCATCTCAATCTTCTTATAATCCTCATTTTTCTATTCCTTCTATCTCTTCTCACTCACTCTTTGTCTCCATCTTTTTCCATATCTGTCTTCTCTCCTCTATTATCTTCATCTCCACTCTCCCCTATTTCATACTCCTCATTATTCCAGTTTCCTCACTTGCTCAAATTACTCCTCCTACTGTGGTTCCTAGTCATCATATGATTACTAGGTCTAAGAATGGTATTTCAGTTCCTAGAGTTCATTTGTCTCTTGTTTCAGTTTCATAAGTTCTTCCTACTAAACCTAATAATTTTAAGGAAGCTATTCAGTTCTCTAAATGAAAACAAGCGTTGGCAAAGGAATATTATGTTCTTCTCCATCAATAGACTTGGTCTCTTGTTCCTTTATCCAATGGATCATTTCTAGTTGGGTGCGAATGGATTTACAATGTTAAATGAAATTCTGATGGTAGTGTTTCTAGGTACAAAGCCGAGTTGGTGGCTCAAGGATTTCAACAACAAAAAGGGATTGATTATACTAAAACATTTGACCTTGTGATTAAACAACCCATGGTGAGAGTAGTTGTAACCCTGGCTATTCAGAATAATTGGAGTAATTAAGTAATTAGGTGTATTTAATGCTTTCCTTCATGGTATCCCCCAAGAGGCAATCTATCTCAAACAGCCCCAGGCTATGTTGGTCCTACCAAGCCTAACTATGTTTGGTAAACTTCATAAAGCTCTTTATGGCTTGAAGCAAGCCGCCAAGAGCCTGGTATGATGTGTTGTCCAAAGGTTTCAATAACAATACTGCAAATTCTTCATTATTCATCTTCAAAACTGGCAGTGATATTATTTACCTGTTAGTCTATGTAGATGATATTTTAATAACAGGGAATAATATCAACTTAGTTCTAAACATAATTCATCAATTAGATACTAATTTTGCCCTTGAAGATATGGGTTTTCTTTACTACTTTCTAAGATTCGAAGTGCATTATCACTCTTCAGGTCTTATTTTATCATAAACCAAATATGCTAAAGACCTTGTTAAAGAAGGTATGAGAGACTACAAGCCATGTAGTTCTCCGTGTGTTCTTAAATCTTTAATCCCAAATAATAATCTATTGTTTAAACAGCTAGAGTTTTACGGAAGTGTTGCGGGATCACTTCAGTGTCTTTTATTGACTATACCCGATTTAGCTTTTGCTGTGAACTTAGTTTGTCAACACATGCATTTTCCTTTAATGCAGTAAAACGCATTTTGAAATACGTTCAGGGCACTTTGAGTCGTGGTTTTCAGTTCTTATAAGACAAGTTTGATCTTGTAACTTTTTCGTTCTGATGCTGATTGGGCTGGTAGCTCTTCTAATAGAAAGTCCACTGTAGTTTCTGTATCTTTATGGGTAACAACCTCATTTCTTTGTCAGCTAAAAAGCAGCCTACAATTTTTAGATCTTCCACTGAAGCTGAGTACAAACCTCTTGCCAACCTTCTTGCTGAAATAGTTTGGATACAACAATTGTTTATTAATATGCTAATTTCTCATCTTTGTTCTATCCCATTCTGTGGTGTGACAATATCTCTGCAATCTCATTGGCTTACAATCCTGTTTCCCATGCTCGAACCAAACATGTTTAGGTTGATTATCATTTTATACAAGAAGCGGGGAAAAAGGGATTACATCTTTGGTAGCGCAGAAATCGCGAGAAAATTCAGTTCTCCGGTTATTCTTCATTCTTTTTCTTTCTTGCCTGAGAAACAAGAACAACAAAGAGATCAATGTTGTTCTTCAACAATCAAAGTGATCTTGATTGATTGTGGTGATTAGTCTGCAATCATTATTCAGACAATTATCTGGTCCTTTTGGCTGATATCTACGGTCTGAATTTCTAGTTCTTTCTTCTTCTATTTTCTTTACTCTTCTGGTTCTTCGTCACCAGGTTCTTGACGACCTACTTCGTCCTCCACCGGCGTTTGATTCATCGTGAATCTCCAGCTATCACCCTCTTCTATTTCCCATTGTTTCTTGAGTTCATAGATAGTTTTGGATGCTGCAGCAGCAATTGTTGGGTTGCTGTCTTCTGCTAGTCTCTGCATTCAGAACTAATACTTACAACACTTTCCCAGTATACTTACTTCAAATTTTGGTCTTGAACACGGCACAATAGCGGTACTATGTATAATTTTTAACCCAAAACTTAGAAGGCTACTTGTTTTTGCAGTTTCCAGAAGTGCTTTAGACACAGATGTGTCGAGATACAGAGCCGGACACAAATGTGCGCGGACATATGCACCCGACCGTTCTGAACATACCTGTCACTCGACATCTATGTCCGTATTACTTTGTTTGCAGAATCAGTTTTGCAGAAAACTTTGCAAGATACTTTCAGGAAAGTGCTTTAGACACAGATGTTGCGATATATAGATCCAGATACAAATGTGCGCAGACATATGCATCCGACCATTCTGAACATACCTATGCTTGCACATCAGT
Organism: Arctostaphylos glauca; assembly: GCA_019985065.2. Lineage (NCBI taxonomy): Eukaryota > Viridiplantae > Streptophyta > Magnoliopsida > Ericales > Ericaceae > Arctostaphylos > Arctostaphylos glauca. The sequence continues at coordinate 3,650,735 of JAHSPW020000008.1, forward strand.
GTCCATAGTACTACTGTTCGCAGAATCAGTTTTGCAGAAAACTTTGAAAGATACTTTCAGGCATATATAAATAATTGTCATTTTTAATATTTGTAAATTAGCTGAAATGATTTACAAGAATTAAAAACATATAATAGTGTTGTATTAAAAAAAAGGCATCCTTTTCCAAACCTGCAATGCTCCCATTCCTGCATTTCCTAGCGTCCACATGGATGGTGCTACTGCTAATGCGTTAGCTAATGCTTTTCTGCAGTCAGAAACTAAAAGTTGAAAACCCGAATGAAAATAACAATGTGAAAGACACTACCCATGAGGAAAATATCAACGAAATCAAAATTCAGCGGAAATCAACAATTCAAAACTTGAATTTTAACAGCTTCCACGTCGGATTCTTCAGCAACACTAATACAGATAAGATGAACACCGAGCTTCACATCGGTAGCATCAAGTCATGCAATCAGTGGACGAAATGACTAAAGAACACAAGGCACTAGGTTTGTTCCAATGAGAAAGGCTACCTGCGATGATTCTCATGAACAGATAGTGGCAAACTCCCATGCTGACTCTTGAAAATAACCCGCGAACCCACAAGAGGGTCGCGTATCTACTTTCTACTAGAATGGATATAGACAAGGGAATTTCAATTGAACAGCTGACAGAAGGGAGAGAATATGGACAAGAATGACACAGATGATAGTGAGAGAAGCGTGGAAATCGTCTTCCCAATTGCTATAACCTGAGACAACATGGCACCCGGCTCATAACATTCAGACCTTCAGTGTAATCGCAACAATATGATTATATTCATATAAGGTTTGGATAGACAAAAAACACATTTGTATTGTGGGTTTTACTCCAGTCTCCAATCATATATTTCAAGTAAAAGTTTTATAGCTGATATAGAATTAGAAGCTAGCAGAAGATGAAAATTCATTGCTAGTTTCTTCATACTTCAGGTTTTTACTTGAATGAGGCAAAACCCTATTAAACCTAATTAGGATTTTTACCCAACAAATAAGCGAGCATTTAGCTAGGCAAAGAGGTGCTCTTGTGCAAGGGCGTAATGCCGAGTTAAGAATGATATTTGCCGACTCGACAAATGCGGTTAAATAATAAAAAGACTGGATAAAGGATAAGCATTGAACGCGAATAGCTCGGCACTAGTTCTAATCAAACAAGGATGAGAAATCTTAGGCTAATTCAACTTATAACGAGAAATTAGCAGTTGAGACAAATTCTAAGTTTAAGAGATAAAGGCTTATCTTGTTAGTGGCCAATTATGAGCAAGTCTAATCTCTCTAATGAGGAGATGGAAAAGGACTTGGATTGGTGGGGGAGAACTTCTATAAAAAGGCATATACTCGTGGCGTAAAGGTATGTTGTGACTTGTTATTGCAAGAAGTAAATTGAGAGATATTCTTTGATTGAGTGGCTGAGAACCTCTATAGAAAAGGCACACACTCATAGCGTAAAGGTATGTTGTGATTTGTTATTGCAAGAATTACATTGAGAGTTGTTATTTGATTGAGCACTAACTTAATTATAGGCGTGCCTTCCCGCCGACTAGAGGCAGAGGGTCCTTTGACAGTTTATTATCTTGCAGAGATTAGGTTTCAGACGAGTCACAGTGCTAGTGTGTTCAGCTACAGATTGAGGAACTAACTTTCCCAGTAAGAAATTTTACCCACCCACATTACTCATACAACTTCTAAGTACAGAGTGCACTTATATTGTATTCATTGATCAATTCATGGGCAGAAATCTCACCTTGTATTGACATCAGGGGAACTTGAACACTCGGCCAATAAAGATACACTACTTTTACCATCCATTGCGTCAAGATCTATAAGTGTAGCAACCAATAACTCAAGCTGCACCCAAAAAAGAGAAAAGATTAAATAAATGAACACAGAGACCAATTAAATTTAGAATAATGCAGTCTCAAACTGAAACCTCGTCAGGATCAGTATAGTCAATTCGATCAGCTTCAGAGAGCGCAGATGCCATGCCCCGGTAAGCATCCTGCACATCATCAAAACATAGTACGCAGGCCCTTTTACCCCAATGCATTTAGTGAAGATTGAAGTGTTGACAGGAGCATGAGGAGGGACCTGAATGGCAGTAATGCGATCTGTGGATACTTCCCCTGGAAAGAACTCAAGAGTTGTGCCATTCTTTTCAATCATTATATTCCCTTCCATTCTATTGGCTGATCGAGAACCTTTTTTCCTGCATAGAGAATTGCTTCCAACATTACATCGGTATTTAAAATATCAAGGCCCGACATAGTGAAAATAGATAGCATGCCATCTTCAAAGCAACTTACAACTTGTACATCTTGTTCACCATTGTGTCATGGACATTTTTGACAAACTGTTAAACCATACAACAAAAGCACGAATCCTTGAGGCATTGAACAAAAAATGATGGGTAATTTATTGAGGAAATGCATAAAAAAGGGTAGAACTGCAAACTTGTCTTTTTTGTTCTATAATGAGTGAATGATGAGAAACCAATAGGTTCAAGAGAAGTATTGCGATGCAGTTTTAACTAATCTTACCTCCAATGCAGTCAAGGCATCTTCCAGTGCCCGTTGCTTGGCGAAGAAGTCTGCACGCCTTAAATCAGCCTGAGAATGAGATAAGACATGTTTTCAGATTGTACTATACCATGTCCAGCCGCATATCTCCAAATGACAAATGAATTAGAAAGATGACAACATGCATAACATTAATGCACATTACGTATGGATCACACAAAAGACATTAGAACGTGTGTAAAACTTCAATAAACCTTATGGTAATGATCATGGAACAAGTTTGAAACAAGACCCGAGACAATTGTCCAGATTTTGACACATGATCAGCCTAGCCACCAAAAAAAATGAGAGAGCTTTTACAATTCAACTACTAAGTAGTATATTGAAGGTTGATCCCCCATCGGTGGCATCACTCCTATGCCAATACTCCAAGAAGATAACTTGTTGTTCTCATGTCATTCTTTTGTCTATGGTGATTCTCATAAACAGAAGGTGTCGAATTCAACAAGTAGAATGCAAATGTCAACAGCATCTGTCTATATCAAGCAAGAGACACTCTACTTGTATTTTCAAAAAGACAATCTACTTGTCTCGGTTATAGAGGAAAATAGTTATGTGACCCCAATATAAACTATCAAACACACATTCCTGCAGTCAGTCACAAGCACAAACACAAAAACGTGTTACAACTGAAACAGTTAGCAAGTATAATCACAATAAAAACAAGAGCACCTCCAAGGCTCCATCACTCCAATGCTTGTCAGCGACCTTCTTCAACTTAGATTGAGCTTGGTCTTTTAAGATCTGATGAGAAGGAAGGACCAATTAGAAACTTAGCACACAAAGGGCCAGAAGCGTATAAATGCCAGCAGAGCGATGGTGAATCTTTAAGATACATACAGTAGCAAAATGAGTAAGGCGTTCGGCTTTTTTCTTCACGTCACGGTCAATTTTCTTAGTATCCTTCCTTGCCCGAGCTACAAAGGAAAATGTCATGTCAAGGAACAACTTGAATGAGTTCAGAAATGCCATGTTCTAGAAAATAAAGGGAGGCATTTAAAGGACTTGAAAACAAACTGTTTGGTCTTCCGTATTCATAAAGTTGATCGAACAGTACATTAATAAAAGGGGGTCAATACCATCCCCCAGCTCCTCATATTAAAAGGCAAAAGGAAGAAGAGAAAGTAGTAATTAGTAACAGAAAGAAAATGGGATCACTCTTTGTAGTAATTGATAAGCTAAATGAATTTCAAAATAAATTATGGGTAGAGTGAAACACTTTTACTATAATTGCACCTAGAATATATACAGGACAATCATTTTGCTCTGCATCACAATTTGGATTGCTTCCAATAAACTTAATATCAAGGAACCTTGCCGGACGATTATGTCAACTGAATCACATCATTCACGATGACAAGTTAGAACTGATTGTAGCATTGGAGGAAATAAAATTACCATCAATCTTAAGAAACTCCGAGCCAATCATAGCAACATCTTGGCGAGCACGGGCATCCAAAAGCATTATGCCCCTGAAATATGCAGAAATTTCCAAGTTAAGAAAAAGTACACAAGATGTATGGATATCCTTCTTACTGACCACCACCATAAACCAACTAAAAGAAATGCGGTTCCACATACATGCTTCCTTATGTCCTCTGAACCATGTAAATTCTACCTACCAAACAAAGGCCTAACCAGTGCCACTCTCCATCACAAAGATTAAAAATGAGAAGAAATGCAAAAAAAAAGAAATATTGATGCAGCAGCTACAAAACCATTCGTGGTGTTACCAAGAAATAAAAAACTGCAAATAAAACTGAGCGGGACACCCATGTCTCCCACTAACCCCAACCATTTTGTAGTCCCTACAACTATGTGAGATTGCCCGCCGGGTGGTGATACAGACATGTTGTGAAACCCCGATCCTTTTAATCAATTAAATTATTTTGAAAATTTAAAATTTTAAGTTTATAATTATTAATTTTATGGAGTTTAAAAAAAAATGATTCTTTGGTCTAAATTCAAATTTTAATGAAAATATCGGTAATGTGATGATGTTATTAATTTAACCGACGAGGGACACATGAATTATGTCCGATCACTCGAGATTATCGAATTCGCAATATTTTCGATCGCGTAGATATATAAATTTGTGTACATTAATTTTACGAGGTTTGTCCGTGATTGAAATTGATCAGATTTTGTACCGAACAGTCGAGACGGGACCGGGTAGGCCCAACCTATTTTCTCATGGCTAGGAGTTGTAAGCCATCATGAATATATCTTTTCCTAGAGGTTTACTTATATTATACACTAGGATTTTTAATCATGCGTATAATTGAAAACTAAAAATTTAGCACATGAATAATTGGTCAAGGCCAATGGAAACACATGCAATTGGGAGACTTTGGAAGCAAAAATCTGACCCTCCCTTTCTTTCACACGGCAGAACACACACACACACTAAGCACATGCAATCCTTTTGGCTATAAATACACACCCCTCACAAGCACACTGGCACTTTACATATTTGAGAATTCCTAGCATTTTAGAGAGAAAGAGAGAGAGGGAGAGGAGCCAAACTAGCAAGGGTGAGTTAGAGAAGGCTCGGGTTAGACTCGGGTCAGTCTCGGGACGTGCTCGGGATGCTCGAATCCGAAGCAAAACGCGACCGGAGGTACCGACTTTCTTTCGTCCTCTTTACGCACCCTATGTTTATAGGCGTTTCGTTTTTATCTCGTTTCGTTTCGGGTCGAGATTTCTGATAATATTTGTAGTTAAGACACCATACTACTCATGCATGTTCAAAACCGGGGTCGTTATGTTGAAAAATACGAAGTTTTTGCCGTTTGAACGGAAAAAAAATACACTACCCAGTTTTACCGGTAGTAAGCCTTGCTAAATCACTCGGAGTTTTTATTCTACAACTTTTCTACGAAAAATACTTATTAGGGGTTGTAGTTGACACATTTTAGCACGCATGCATGTTGGACCCGAGGCTCGGAGGGCTCGGGAATGGGAGTAACGGGCTGTCGAACACAGCAGCTGTTGGGTGCAATTTCTGGGCAGATTACACTGCCCAGTTTTGGACAGTGCATTTCGTCTTTCTCGTTTCGTTTCGAGTCAAGATTTTTGATAAGAGTTGTAGCTAAGACACCATGACCATACAACTCGTACATGTTCAAACCCGGGGTGGTTATGTTGAAAAAAACGAAGTTTTGGCCATCCGAACGACAAAATGTACACTGCCAGATTTTACCGGTAACATACCTTGCTAAATCACTCGGAGTTTTTATTCTACTATACTTCTGCGAAAAATACTTATTAGGGGTTGTAGACGACACATTTTAGCACGCATGCGTGTTGGACCCGAGGCTCGGAAGGCTCGGGAATGGGAGAAACTCACTGTCGAACGCAGCTGATTTTTCAGCTGTTGAAACGCAGTTTCTGGGCAGATTACACTGCCCAGTTTTGGACAGTTTTGGGCAGCCCCTATTTGGGCAGTTCGGGCAAAGCTGACTCGGGATGGATTCGGGTCAGTTTTGACACAACTTAGTAGACTTAGTCCGCGTTAAAACTCGCATGGGCATTACTTAAGTTCCAAAACGAAAAATATTATTTTTACCGGTAATTTTCGTTTGAACCAAAACATTTTTAGACCCAACCCGAGACTTAGTGGTTGACCGAAACTCGTCACTTAACCCATAAAAACAGTACCTTAGCCGAAAACTTAGAAAAAAATTAGACCACGTGACCCTTGGACACATCGAACGCCGTTTTTGACACGAGTCTAATAAACCATCGGAATATGCAATTTTTTTATTAAAAAAATAAATAAATAAATAAATTAGATTACGATCATGCTAAATCCTATGACCCTTATGCTAGATCCCGAAGTCGGTGACGCATAGGGCAATACGAGAGTTTTCGGACGAACGACTATCGAGGTGAGTTTTGTTATGCCTTGTTTACCGGTTTTAGGAAAAAAATGTACATATTTATCTTTTTTGACAAAATTCATGTATTTAGTATCCATGTTATTCGTATTGAAATCAATTAAAGGAATACTGAGATATTTATCGAAATCATGAAAATTGCTCGAATTATGAAAATTGGCATAATTGAGAAGTTGGCAAATTTGACATGTTTGGTAGAAATGTGGTTGATAAATAATATTTCCATGCTATTCGGATTTACTTTTATAGATTATCGAGAAAATTATCGATTAAATGTTCATACGGTGCCCCGACCGCCAGGGGATAAGAAATATGGCGAGGTGAAAGAAATAAGGTGAAAGGATCGACGACCGATAGATCCGCCGGATGACGTCATGCCGATTTTATATCTGATAGGGTAGCTCCCTATATTCGGTGACCGTTGAACAAATTAACTGAATATTATTCTAAATGGATATTGTTCCTAGAAGTGAAAATTCACTTGGAATCTGAAATGAGAAGTTAGACTTCAGAAAAAGAATTACGATTCTTTATAAATGTGATGGATCACTTGGCATAATTGTGAACTATAAATTATTTTAAATTGCACGTATACGAGAAAAGTCATTTTCTGCCTGAAATTCGATAAGCATTGTTATAACGAAATTCACACTAGCCTAGTGCTTAAGAGTTGTTGTTGATTACAACTACAGGTGCTTCTGAAGTCGAGGACGCTGCGTGATTTTGTGTATCTTCGCCAAGTTATTAGATTTTCATGTTGTTAGTAATGTACTCTTTATTTCAGACTTATGTTTTTGTACTTTTTGATACCTGGCCGAGCCGCCTGTGGCCGAGCCAAGGATTCTACTATGGATGATGTAATAGTTAATTTATCACTAGCACTTCGGGAGTATTTTTAATGTTATTCCGCATTTTTTTTTTATATCGCACTCTGATATTATGGAAATCCCTAAACCAGTTTTATAAATTGAGGCCTTGATGGATTAAACCCCATCGGCCGGTCGCGACCATGTGTTTTTGAGACGGGTCGTGACACATGTGGTGTTACAGACATACCCTATATTCACTCGAAGATGTGGTGTTAATTAAAGTCAAAAGAGACATTCCTATCTAGACACAGAAAAACCAGTGAAAATAATCGATGAATGCTATAGCACGTACACGTGATAACATTTATGCATAAAAGAACAATGAGTCACCAAACTTTACCGGGAAAGCAAGACAATGTCATTTCGAGCCCTTTCGTTGACATATTTGGCATCATTGTGGACAAATTGGAAAGCCTCGGCTAATCCCTGAGTTGAGTGATTAGTTCTCTCAGGCATGGCGGGATGCTCATCATCTTCATTACAACCTTGTGCTCTGATGCAGAATTGGACATTATAAAAAGATGTGAATAGAAAAGGGAAAAAAAACTCGACTGAGCTGTAGCACCCCATATGTTACCAACATTCAAAATTATCAAATGAGATACTTATACTGAACACGTGAAGATATAAATAATTAGCAATTGCACCAAGATAGCATAGCAATGAAGCATTAGAGGCAAGGAACAAAAATCAAATACAAAATGGAAGAAGGAAATGTACATGGCTCAAAATAAAATCCGATTATGAGTCTATTCGGGAAAACAGTGACATCCACCCAATCTGCACCAAAAGACAGCTTACACGTGGATTACCAGGAAAACAAGGGAAAGAAGGTGCTTCTAGGTGTAACCATTGTCTGCTTGTATAATCATATTTTGTTACTTTAAAGGTAATTAGTACTCTTCAAATCTCACTTTTGTTTCCTTTGTCCTTTTTGCCTTAAACGTTTAAGTCACTCGGGACTTATTTCCAATGTAAGAAACATTAGGTCGATGTAGTTCAACTTCCTAAACATTACTGGTGAGTGGGACCTTCACAACTATATAGCGGGAAATTGAAAAGCATTATTTGCAACTGCAGATTGCGTCACAAAACTGTTGGCCATCACAAATACTTTATTTAAAACAGCACATGAGGCAACGCAGAAGGCTGATCTCAAATGTACTGATGATGGAAGCAACCCAACTTTATGCGAAGGCAAAAGCAAGTGTCAGCAAATAGTGTTTTCTTAGGAATCTGAAAAGGCATAAGCTTCAAATTTAGACAACTAATATAAAGTTGTGATAAATAACTTCGAAAATCAGAATCAAAGCAGAAAACAATTTGCAATGCAACCAACCACAGTCTTAAGATAGAAGCTTCTGTGAAAAATGGCTTAAGCAAAACTGACATAAAAAAAAAACGAAAGTTTTCCCATGCTCGTAAAAAGAGGTTTTCCAATCGAACTATTTACCATACATGGAAAACAACAGTGGATAATATTATCAAGCCCAGTACATACAATCAATGTATATCAACAAAAACAACTACAACAACAGCGTGCTAACGCTCATGGCAAGTAGTTCCAGTTAATACCTGCAGGAGTATCACTTTAACTTAATTCCTCATACCTGGATACATCCGAACAGTCACAACGGTCTCTAGTACATTCGCGTGCTTCAGAATTTCGTGTCCTTGTGGATTGACAAATGACAGAAAGTCCTCGACGAAGAATAGAACTACTGGGTTTGCTGCTAATGTGCCGAAATGCTTTCCTAGAGAATTTGCACTTTACTGTCAAGGGATATCCATCGCTCTGTTGTCCAATCTCAACTCCTTGACTTGTACAATGTAATCTGGCGTGCTGAGGTGACTTGGCAAATATGTAACTGGTTCCGTGTGAGTTATTGATAGCTGTCCCGTCAATAACCAAATGACCTTTAGAAACAATGTTTGCAGTAAGAGCCATGAAGAACCACCGTGATCTTATAGTCCCATCCACCACATCCTCCGAATAAGCTCAAAGCTGAAACAAATTTTATAAAGAACGCGAGACATAAGACCAAAACTACAGAAAATCACAAATAACTTCTTAGAAACAGACATTACAATTGCATTTAAGAGTTCATAGACAATCTTACTTAGAAAAACAGGATACTACAGTGCTACAGACATCATTCATCCAATATATGGTTAGCTCCACATTTTAATCTAGCGGTGATAAATGGAACCTCGTCAACCCCTCATCCTGTTCCCTCCTAGCATATAAAATTAGGCAACATTACAAATGCACTGAATTTTAAGACATTTTCCAATACACAAAGTCCCACAAGCTTATCATCTAAAATAACTATTTGATCACTTTCCTATGCAAGAATAACCTATCGGTGATTAAAATGACAGTGCATCACTATAAAATGCAATCCACAGCGCCAATATGTCTAATCAGGAAGGGAAAACGGGTCCAGATTCTAGTAGTTGTAACACTGAATATAAACTGATGTCATATTTTCTAAACAAAGTGCATATTTTTGTCATTTAAGCATGGATTTTCAAGCGAAGTCTATACAAATTTGGAAAGGAATTACGCCTATATTTCTCCCAAAAGTGATAGTGTGCAATGCTGCTTGTAAAATGCTTTGTCAGCAGATTAGGGGATGATATAGTGCACTCTTGCACTACAACAGTGTAGTGCAGCAAAACAATGTAATTTTGCCCCCATCTGAAGCTGTTTAGAGCTTAATTAGATCATCAGCATGGTCGAGATGTTCTAGTCACGATTCCATAAATTCTTTGCCCCTGTTGTTGTATTAACAGCAAGGCCCTCTCCCACATTATATCCTTTTTTTTTTTTGATCGGGCGAGCTTCCACGCAACTCGACTAATCTCTGGGGGAGCAATTCCACCATCCACTAGAAGTAGTCTCAATTAAAGCTAGGGCAAACACTGTATAGACTGGCTCCAAAAGAGTTTAAAACATCTAAAAGATTTCGAACGTGAGACCTTAGAATGGAGCAAACTCCTAAGTCTCGGGCCTTAACCATTAGGCCAACCTTCTGGGGTAATGGTTATATCTTGTTGATAGTATGTGCACTGAGAAAGGAGCATTGTGAACTGCAAAAGTCTATTCTTACACCACTCATCCAAAATTTCCGGCGAGGATGATATTCCAGCTGCACTTTTCAGGCATTTTTCTTGATAAAATCAAAACTTGCAAAATAAATGTCTATTTTTTTGTAAATTATTTCTCGTTATACAGAAATACTCTATGGAATTTCAGTCACTGCAACACAATAAAAAAAAACCCCTATAAAATATGCTTTTCTGTTGATTGCATCTCCATTTTCTGTTAGCTAATATTCACCAAAATTAATCAAGGAACAAATAACTCCTACTATATCAATGCACCAGAAAATAAAATAACTCCTAGATCTGGATAATACAAACAATATGTGCTATATACAAAAGTTAGTTCATAGCTTACTACAAACAGAAAGTTCTGAAAACTTGATCAAACAACAAGATAACACTGAAATAAAACACAGCAGGTAACTATCCAATCATACATATTAAGTAAAGCAAGTGAAGAATCATATCAGCAATTCAAGAATCAAGAGATAAGGCTATACCCAGCAACCCGCCTCGAAAATTGCAGCCCCTAAACTTCCTAGACAGCGAGAGAGTGAAGGAAAGAGAGAGAAACCGAGGAAAGGGAGAAAATGTAGGGACAGAAACAGGGGTCAAAGGCAAAGATGAAAGTAAATTTCATCCACGAGCTGAGCCTGTGGCCCCCAGTTTGCCAACATTACCAAAGCACTGGGAAGCCGAGCCTGTAGCCCCCAATTTGCCAACGTTATCAATGCACTGGGAATGTTGCTGGACCGGATTTGGTGCGGTTGGTTGTGTTGGGTCCGGTTTCATGTGGCTGGAAATCCTTCTGTTTGCCACGTCAGTACTGTAGGCAGCAGCCTTACCCTTCGCGTTATCCAAAAACAAAGGATATTGATGGATCTGTATCAGTATTGTTCTCTTTCTCTCTTTTGTAAATTTCCTATTTTTTTCCATCTCTCTCGTTCTTTGATTATACAGTCCAAAGGGTAAAAATGTCAAAATCTTTCATGGTTACCATTTTTTTGGAATATTTTTAGTTATTACCATATTTTGGTGATTTCAGAACTCGGGACCATGATGTGAGGATTATTTAAGCCAATACTATTTTTAGTGTCTTTAACGTTATCTTATTTAGTTTTTTTTATTTTGGTCCATATTTTTATACTTTTTAATTTTTCTCATTGAGATGAATGAAAAAATAAAAAAGATTAGATGAAACACTATACCAAATATAGAATAATATTGACTGTCTTTATCAAAAAATAATCTTGTCCAAACTTGGTTTAACGTGATTCTACCTAGGCCTATATAAGCCTTATGACGACTCCACCGTTGGATCAATGATACGTGGCATAATCTGAAGAGTGTCAATTTATGTGAGCAATCGCATCAGCCGCCAATGATTTCTTTGAATACTGGCCTATACAACCAATCAAACAATGCCATGTGGATTGTATATCTTAGTACACAGCGGTAAGTATTTTGTTCAATTTCTCTCATCAGTCAGGGCTAAGCAGAGGAATTAAGGGCCAATTTGTAGTAGGTGGATATGCAAAGCAACTGACCTTCGGGCAATGTTAATGTTTGGCCCATCTATGCTGGGATCGAGTTGGGCCAAGCCCAGAGGTTCATTTACTCGTATTGAGTCGTGAGGTTTGACAATGTCATTTGGTGTGCCTAGGAGCTTTGTTGAGCGCACGATTTTAGAGTGGGGCTGAACCTCCTCCACGGTCAACTGGTCACCTTGGTTCATGGATCTCATAACTCACAGTGTTTAGTCGTGCCGTCGATCGCACTATGCTCGATATTGGTGACATGTCCATCACGTTGCGGCCTGCGGGGCAGTCGCTTGGAAGACGCAGGGTGAAGCAGTTATAGGACATGTGGACATGACTGCATTATTTGCACGAACGTGGGGCACATGACGGAAGCGTTATGATTTGCAGTCCATGACGTGACATTTCCAGTCGATGCTCCCAACAGTCCATTGGGCCCGGGTTCTCTTTATTAATAGTTCATGGACACTTCACTCTCAAGTACATGCAACTTTCACTCTTAAACTTTGAAATTGATTTTGCTCTCAACAAAATCTAACTTAAACATTAAAGTGTCCGTTAAAAATCCAATCGACACTAACATAGATTAAGTATTTTACAACAAGTTGAGGGATGCACAAATAATTAACCTACGAGAAGTCATGGGTATAATTCCAGATTCCACAGTATGTAAGAAATGAAAATGAAAAGTAGATAGTGTACCGAAGTGAGGATAGTGTACAGAAGGGAAAAGACAAAAAAACGAAAAATAAAAAATAGGTGACAATAAATATTTCATTTAATTATCACAAATTCCGATCAGGGGGCGGAGATACATTATGGTAAGAGGGGATTTGGATATTCTAATAATTTAGGTACATATTTTTTTATTTTTTTAATGCAACTTTAACTTCACAACGCACATATTTGCTACAAAAATCTCAAAAAATTACAACAATAAATTTTTGACCCCGCTCTCACAAAATTCTGGTTCATCCTTGCTTCCCAAGAGATATTACTACTTTCTCTCTCTACTTTCACACTTGGATTTCTTTGGTTCTCTCATAATCTCTAAACAAATAAAATCACACCAAACGAGCTCTTAGGAATGCCTTGAAAGTAACCCATTTTTAAGGGCATTTGGGGCCGCCTTGTTGGGTCTTCCAGTTGTTGTAACAAGGGCATGTTTGTTTGTTGCCATAAGTCCCAGGGGGAACGCAGAGGCATTTTGAGCAACACTTTAGGCAGAAGAACATACACGGCTTCTTGTGCGACGTCGCCGAGCACCTGTATGTGCATCTTGGCCTGCAATCTGTTTGTAGAGAGGGAGAGAGAGAGAGGGGGAGGGAGGGAGAGAGAGAGAATTCGCTTATTAATTACAAGGGCAAAATAGGGATTCAAAATTTGAAAAAAAATGATATTTTCAATGCTATGTGGTTGTTTTTAATGCATTAGTAGAACAGAGTTTACCCGTTAAGTTTTTTTAGGGACAATAATTCACGTGGTATTTAAACTATGATCACTAAATGTGGTCACTGTAACGTTACCGTTGACTAAAAATAATAGAATTCACCGTTTTGAAGGAACCTATTTTGTTATTTTTAGTAATACACGACGTCAAGGCAACAGTCATTTAACTATGTGCCACATGAATGAACAAAGTCAAACTGTTAAACTTATGCAAGCACGGTATCCGTACGATACGCAGGAGTACAAAATGCCTTATTAGATTACGATCGAATATGAATGTGAGGCTTCTACCGAAGAACTCAAATATACTGCATGTAAAATTTGTGCTTAGAACAAATTATTCATGCAAATATTGACACATATGTGTTTAGAACTGTCAAATACATGTAAAGTCCTCCATAATCATATAAACTCTATGCGTATCTGATAGTTTTGAACATATCGATATTCAAATGTGCACAAATAATTTGTGCTCCTAAACTTTTCGTGCTTAATGGAGTCCACCCGGTTTAGAACTAGTCAAATTCTATGCATTTATACTTTATTGTTTAGTGAATTTGATTCCACCCTCCCCATAATTCCCATTTTCTTTGTCTTTTTACCACTGGATAATAAATATAAGCGTGATACTCGTACTATATACACAAAATACAAAAACCCTTTTATCAAATTTTGATATAACACTAAATCTCAACATCTTATTTAGAAAATCTCTCATAATTTTGTGCAAAGAAATCTCTCCGAACTTCATGTGATTAGAAAATTATTAGATACAATATTTTGAGCTCAAAATCAATCACATCCAATCAGACCGAACCTCTTTAATGCACAACGGTTTGATTTTGTTAGCAAAAGTAGGCCGCCGACTTCAATGCAAAAAATCACAAAATCGATACAACAAGTTATTTATAAAATTTTCTTTAAAATCAATAAGTGTCTTTTTCATGAAGTTAAAAGAAGAAGAAAACTAAAAAAAAAATTCTGATTCTTATATTAAAAAAATGACAGAATCATGACAAAAAAAAGAGAGCAAATATCACCAAATATGTTGAAAGAAAAATAGAACAGGAATATACCTGCAGGACGGAGCCTATTGTAGCCCTGTTAAAAGAATCATCACAAAAAAAGGGAAGAAAATCTTAGAGATTATATATACACACACCTACATTTATATATATATATATTTTTTACTGGATTGCGTGTTCATTTAATTTGCGATAATTATTAATTATTAAATTATGTTGCCTCAAGTAAATCTTAATCTAGTCAGACCCGTTTTTTGTATTCGGCCTAAATAAATTATTTGGATTTAGGTGGCCTAAATTATCTAAATTAGTTTTTTTTTTGTCTTTATTCAACTTTTGTGTATTTTTTAATTTTCATTAATTTTTTTGAGTTTGTTGCTTCGTCTCGACGAAAGAAATCTAAAAAATATAAAGTTATATCTAAAAATTAAAAAAATTCACTAAAGACGAAAATAAGTCAAAATGTATCATGTTTTGGCTTATCTTTGTCTTTTATGATTTTTTTAGTTTTTGAACATAATTTTGTATTTTTCTGAAATATTTTATCGAGACTAACTAACAATCAACAAAAATATTAATGCAAAATAAAAAATTACAAAAATAATTCAAATAAAAACGAAAAAAGAATAAGATAATAATTTTAAAATCCAAAAAAAAAAAAATCATTTTTTCTTTTTCTTTCTTTCAAATCAACTTATTCAGAAAATCCAAAAACCAAGAATGGGCAAATTAGCTATGAGTATCGGGATGGTGCAAATGTTTTAAAATACAAAACGATATAAACAGTGGAGGAGAAAGTCTATGAAAGAAAGATTAGTAATTCATATGAATTAGTCAACGAGTGATTAATAATCATGCTTTACAAAAAAAATAAAAATAAATAGTTATCATGTCCATAATTCTGACGAATCAGGTAGTTTTACAATTTCGACGTAGTTTTATCTCTATTTAAAACTGTTTAGAACTTAATTAAATTTACATTAGTTTAAAAAACCTCTAAAAAGATTTAAATGTGGACAAAAAATTACGTTGTTTTGTCGCAATACTACATTATAGTACAAAGATGAACTACAGCATCTCTCAATTTGTATAAATTTTGTGTACAGATAATATATGGATCCTACACGGATTGACTGTTGGGCTTACTTTCTTAATTAATTCATTTCAAATTTTGAATTAAAATTGGGCGCCCATTAATTAATGTAGGTTTATCAACATCTAAGGCTTGAGATTTAGATTTGTGCCCCTTCTTAAATTTTAGGTTCGAAACTTCTCGCGTGCTATCAATTCTTATAGGATCAATACATACAAGACATAGTTTTGACTTTACATGAGCTTCCCGTTAGTGAACGATAAAATTAGTCTCCCAAAATTAGATGTGTATAAATTGGTCTACACAGATATAAAAAAAAAAAAAACTTTTCCAAAAGTCTCAACTTGTTTATTTTGCTACTTGGGAAGCAAAACGAACAAATTGTGACTTTTGGTTCGTTGAAATTGGGTTAATGGGAGCCCAATTTTACCCCTAAAATGGGTTTTAAAAAAAATGAACCCCAACCAATCGACATTGGATGTGTTTATTATCTGTTCACATAATCTGTACCCACAGCAAATTTGGAAAACTGAGAATTGAGAGTTTGTTAATTAATTACCTCAACTACATTGGAGAAAGTTATCAGAAGCAGCAGTGAAGAAATCAAGAAGAGAGTGTTGCAGGAAGGTCTTGCCATCTCTCTCTCTCTCTCTCTCTCTCTGTGCGACTACAGAGTACTGCTTGGTGCACAATGGGAAAAGGGAATGGAAACACAGAGGAATTTAAAGGGGGAAAAAAGATCCAGGGAACATGTTGTGCTGGGTTTGAGGCGTAAATGTAGGGGGGTGGGAAATGTAGGTAAAAAAAGTCAAATAATATGATTAGACAGGATAGAGTGGGAGAGTTTGCTGCTCATTGTGCACAGCAGAGCGCGTGTTGCGTGTTAAAATGACGTCGTTTTAGTATGTAAAAGACATTATCCGAAAGTTATTTGGTCAGTGCCCAACTATTCGATCAGTGTTTTGTGCGCCAAAATAACGTTGTTTTGATTCGTAGCACGTCCTATCGCAACAGGAACTCCAAGTCCAGACAAGATAACATGCATATGTGATAACCGAAAGGGTGGGTCTTGTGGTCAAAACATGAGATTTAAGAGTTTGTTTCCTCCTAAAATTTCATACTCGAAAACTTCCCAAGTGTTATCAACTCTAATGAGACAAGTCTATACAGAGCAAATTCGCAAGTGGGCGGTGAAATTGATCAAGATTAATTGATGTGTGCCTGAACTGTTCCAAACACTCTGAATTATAAAAAACATATATGCATATATATATGATTGATTTGGTTAGTTACAGCTCATGAAGAGGAAAAATGGTTAGCGGTGAAAGCGCCGTGTTTGTTGTTTTGTTCCAGCTCTGAATTCTCCGTCTCTCTCTCTGGTAGTTAGAACTGTTGTTGCACATGATACTTAGAGGTATGTCACAATCCTCATTTATCTTGCTTGCATTTCTCTCCCTCTTAGATTTGTCTCTCTCTCTCTCTCTCTCTCTCTCTCTCTCTCTCACACACACACACACACACACACTCTCTTTGTTATTTTCTATTTGCTGTTGCCAATTTTTGGAATGTAGTTAACTGATTATTTGTTAATCTAGCACAAACATAGCATCCTTCACGTGCAATAGTGTCACGAGTAATTTTAATTTTTGTTTGCCATCGTAAAGTGTAGAATATAAAATATTAAAAATATGATACGGAAATGTTTTATTCAAAAACTCATATACGTGTATATTTACAATCAATCATTACATATTTCTTGGCTTGCTTAGTACAACAAGTATATTATTTCTTAAATGATCTCTCTCTCTCTCTATATAGAGAGAGAGAGATCTCAATAGAAGCTATATATAAATGAGTAAGCTTCTATTGAAGGATCCCTTATTTTATTAAAATGAGGACTTCCTATTTCTGGATCAAATATTGATGATCGGAACCGTTCAATGTGTTTAAAACAAGTTTTTAAGGGTACCCGTGAGAAATCGGCTCAAAAAATACTAGAAAAGACTTGATCTAAGCAGTTGTCCATAAATGCTGACAGGAACAGTTTTATAAAAAATTACTTCGATCAAGCCTTTCTCGGTAATATTTTAAGCCAATTTCTCTTGAATACCCTTAAAAACGTGTTTTAAACACATTGAACGGTTCTGATCATCAATATTTGATCCGAAAATGGGAGGTCCTCATTTTAACAAAATGAGGGATCTCTCAATAGAAGCTATATATAAATATATATGTATATATATGCTCGCAAACTTCGTTGTACCAGCTTCTTCTTTCCTTTCTAACGCGACCTAGCAAAGTTGAAAAAAAACTAGAAAAAGAGTTGCAAATTTTTGGGAGTCGAGAACTAATCTAGACTAAAATGTGATTGGTTATTCAACGAAATGTTTGCAAGAACTCCGAGCAATCCACTCACGAGCAATAAAACTGATAGATTTTCTTCGCATATTCAAGTCCACCAACTAGTATTTTTGCTGTCAAATTTGGCACTATCTTGACTTTATCAAGCCTCAATCGGCAACTAGAAGTAATATTTCATCATAGCGCATAGCGAAAGCCGATACTAAAGAATCTAAAAAACAATAGTGAAGAAAACAAGACAACGGACACGAAAAGCAAAACTAACTAGAAGCCTGTTTTGTCCCCGCCCTTAGTAATGAATAAAGCTCTCGTTAATGTGGACTAAATTTCTAATATCATTTAAAGTACTCAATCAATTTGTATCGACATATGAAATAAGTTTGATACCCAATCATCGGGATTTCAAATTGTGCCACATCGACACAAAATCAATGTAAAAGTAATTTTTTTGGCTTAACTTTTTAATATTGTAAAAATTTAAAGATAATTTTAATAAAGTCATTTTCACAACAACGGGTGAATTTATTTTACCAAGCAAAAAATAAACGAGGACGACGGAGAAAATAAAGCAAAAAGTGAATTCTCATTAAACAAGAACAATCATCATATTTAAGAAGCTGGTGAAAAGTTTGACATATTGAGATGTGTGGGATAAATCTAGGAGATTTCATAATGCCAGGTAAATATTGGACACTATGGATGAGTAACAAGAGAATCTATCTATTCTAATATATAAAGGAAAAAAACTAATTAATGTGAATTAAAATTTATAGTTCCGTCATAAAAGTGATTTTTGAAATTGTTGCTATAAAACATAAATTTGGCATAACTATTTTATACTATTAGGCTGTAATGCCTCGAATTTTCAGAAACATTAAATTAAAAATAATTTATACGTCCATGGATGAGTGGTGAGAGAAGACTAATCAAAGTGAGCCAAAATTTGAAACTTCGCCAAAAAATAATTATCAAAATTGTCCCTATAAAATAATTTTTTTTACAATTATAACTCTTTTAACATGAAATAACTAAGAATGGAAAAATAGTAAAATCATTCGAGCCAAGTACCCACTCACTGCCACATTCCACTCACACACCTCACATATTCAACTCAACTCTACTAATATATCAGGAATGATACACCCACCGAAGCTATTCCACCGAACCACTCACCGTTCCACTCATTGTCTGCCACGTGGCAGTGGGCCCATTGTGCAAAGAAACCAAAAAAAAAAAAAAACGAAACAGAAGAAAACCCAATTTTCCCCCAAACCCCACCCGTACCCCCTTCCCCCCGTTGCGATACCCTTCCGCTCCCGTTCACCGCCGCACACTCCAGTCTGCCACCGTGGTGCTCTCACGCTGGTGCTCTCTCTCTCTCTCTCACGCTGGTGGCTCACGCTGGTGCTCTCTCTCTTTTCTCTCACGCTGGTGCTCTCACGCTGATGGCTCACGCTGGTTACCCCTCTCTCTCTTTTCTCTCACGCTGGTGCTCTCTCTCTCTCTCAAGGCTACCCCTCCCCCCAGATCTCACACTGGTGGCTCTCTCTCTCTCTCAAGGTTACTCCAGTCCGCCACCGTGGTAACAATCAGGTTCTAATTAGCCTATTTTAGTTAATTTTGTGAAATTTCAGTTAGATCATAGATGGATTGATTGTTTTGATGAATTTATCTCCAGATTGCGTATCTGTTGTATTGTGGTGAATAAAAGACGTGGTTGATGTTGACCTAGATAATTAAGTTTCTTTGCTGTTTATGGTTGCTAAATGAATACTAAATGATTTAAGCCAGAAATTGTACTGTAACTAATTTGATCATTTATTAAGTTAGGAAGTTGGTTTCGGGAATAACATGCGTGTAATGATCATTTTTTGCAGATATGTATGGCAGTATAAGATTTTGTTGTTGCACTTGTTTTCTCATTGGGGCGCCCTTTCACTAGCATATCAATGGTAAACTTGGTTCTATTACTTGACAACTTCATTTCGAGTTGATGAGATTTTTCTTTGATTTCTATTGCTTTCATTCGGTTTACAACTTTCTTTTCCTTCTATCTGCTATTGCTAGTTGCTTACAGATTTTTGTGTCCTGAGCATATGTTCTTGTTTAGGTATAATATTGACTGGTCTTCTTCTTAATAGGTACAAGTCTTTGGATGTGAAGAATATCTTGCTGGAAACTGTTTCACATCACATATTCCCCCAGATGTTGGTATCTCCTCTTTGGGTAGATGTAGGTGAGCTATTGGGGGATTATCTGAAATTCATGGATGAACACTTCAGAGAATCTGCGGATCTTGTCATGGGCAACGAAAGAAGAAAAAAGTGTATTCATTGAGAAGATGTGCAGACTTTTTGAAGCTTGGCAGCTGCAAAGAAAATGTCCAACCATATGGTTCAAAGTAGATGAAAGTGTAGAATTTGCAAACAACTGTGAATACTGAATAGAAATGTTTCTTCCCATTTGTCTTTGACGTGGTTTCCTCCCATTTGTAATGGATTGTACACCCAATGGAAATGTAAACTTCAACTTCAATGTAATGGATTTTCTTTATTGGATTTTGAATGGTTATATGGGATGGAAAACGCCTGGCGTGGGCTCATATACAATGCTGTTTGTTTTATTCCATTGTTCTTGTTGTTGTTAGTTTGAGACGCGAAGCGTCGGGCTAGTCCATAAAGCGATAGAATCATGTCAAAATTTTCTAAAATTTTCAAAGTTATTCTCTTATTACTCAAACATATCATTGCCTCATTAGAATGTAGAATCTCAATAAAATGTATTAAGACAATCGAAAACCCCAATAAAACGCAAGTTTCTAACATTGCATCAATCAACGTCATGATCAAAAGAAGCTATTTGGGAAAGAAACGCGACCTATATTTTGGGTTTTCAGTTCTACATGAGAGACAGATAGAGAAGAGAAGCGTGTGAGAGAAAGGAAACTCCCAACTCTTTCAAACCAGAGGGAAACCAAATAGAACACGATACGGACACAATTTCAAACAAGTAAAGTTATACTTTGGATTGCTTATTAATATGAACACGCTACGATATGGACACAGGGAAAGATAAGAACTCAAATTTACTTGGAGCAACCGCTAGAGCAATTGGAACTAAGATTTTTCATACAAATTGCAGTAGCAGCAGATGAAATTGGAACAATACTGGTAGTCCAACAAAAGTAAAAAACATCAACTTGAAAACTCTGCCCACAAAATAGGAGAGACATTTTCATACTCATCAAAAAAAGTTATATTGTTCACCATTATCTCCTACATTCATCATTTCCAAATAACTTATACGTTGTCCTCCTTCCCAACCCTGTCCTTGACTTTGGGGATTGCTTGATTGTCCTCCTCCCGAACCCTGCCCCAAAAAACTTGATTGTCCTGCTCCATAAACATGAGTTGGAGGAAATGGGAGGATGGTTCCGGCTTGGGCCATATTTGGTTGCATATTATGGGGCATCATGTTTGGCCACATGAATTGCCCCGTATAACCTTGGAAACTCTGCCCAACCAAAAAAAATTAACATGAAACATAGTAAAGGGATTATAGAAGGAACGAACTTAGCAATAAAAAATTACTTACATTTAGATTTGCAACACTCTCTTGTGTCCCCAAAAACATTGCCATCTGCATTCTCCTGAAATGAGTAAAACAATATGACTATAAGCATTCATCCAAGATATGTATATGTCAATATTAACCAATATGCAACAAAAAAAAATATACCTTCATTTTTTCGTTTGACAATGTCTTATTTTTTTGTTCTCTTTTCTTCTTACCAAGTTTTTCAACAACACCTTCCTTTCTTTTTGTTGGCGGTCTCCCTTTTCGACGAACAGGTACCGGGTCAAGGATGCTCTGGCTCTCTTTGGAAGGTAGCACGACATCTCGTTGTGAAAAGGAATCATTTCGAGTATCGGAAACCATATTACTTCCACACCTAACTGATGATTCAATCAACTCTATTTTCAGCTCTTGTAGCCACGTTTGGATTGGGTATAAAAGATATTAAGGCCACGTCTGCACAAAATACTAGGATGAAGTTTATCTGAAACAATATTAATTTTGTGCCCCAAAACGATATCGTTTTAGCGCACGACGCATCCTACCTGCTATGTACCAACAGACCCCAAGTCCCACTGCAGTTGTTGCACATGATACTTTTGAGCTGTGTCACAATTCTCATGTATCTCGCTTCTCTCTCTCTCTCTCTCTCTCTCTCTCTCTCTCTCACACACACACACACTCATTCTCTTGTTCTTTTTGCTGTTGTCATTTTGGAATGTAGTAAACTGATTCCTTGTTACTCTAGCACAAAAATAGCATCCCCTCACGTGCAACAGCGTTTGAGGTAGTCATGAGTAATTTCATTTTTTTTTTTTTGTCATCATCAAGTGTAGAATATAAAATTTCTCAAAAATATTATATGAAATGTGTAGTTCTAATACCTTACAGAAATCTCATATTCAACCCACATGACCGTTGTGGCGTTACTTGTTCCATCAATTTGATCTAGTATTTGATAGAGATTCAATTAATATTAATTATTTGTGAAAGAACAATTAGTTGGTGTCATTCAATCGATACTAGTCGTAGGACAATCTGAAACTCAAGTTAAAATACGAATAAATTAAGCACAAATTTTTTAGCAATTGTATGATTGCGTACAAATTTAAGGTACGTATGTACCCTCGTTTATATAGATGTTTGTGTGTTACCAAAAGTGGTAGTAAGATATGATCGAGATCTTTTCCGCATTACTACCGAAAACCATTTTGGAATCCATTCTTCCATAATTCCTCGAATTCCCATACATGATTCTTTCTATAAGTTCTAGGTTTCCAATTAATCGTGTCGTTTTTGGAAAAATTTGGATCTCCTGTAAATTCTTCAAGGGTGACATCGACTTGAGCGACATTACCAACTTGCTCTGATCTATAGCCATGGCTCTGCGTTGTATGGACTATCGGACTTCCAACCCGTCTGTGCCTTCTTTTTCCTTCTTCTAACGCGTCGTAGCAAAGTTACATAAAAGATAGAGAGAGAGTTGCAAATTTATATAAATCTATATAGATAAAGATTATATTTCTAAAATCATCTCTTTATATGCCAACATAAAAACCTGACATAACTTGGTGCAAGGTTGCTTAAAACAAAATTTTCGAGTCGACAATTAAGCTGAGTTTTGACTAAATTATTTTTCAATTAAAAACAGTTAACATTATTTGATATTTCGTGACTTCTTTTATTTTTTGTCAAATATTTTGTGCTCTCTCATTCGTTTCAATGACAGTAATTAGAAAAGTATAAACATATAAATTGAATTTTAAAAAAAAATCTAGATAAGACGACGGTAAAGATAAAAAACTTTTTTGTTTTTAGTGAATTTTTTAAGACTTTTGATCATATTCTTTTAATTTTTAAATTACGTTCGTTAAGACGAATGATTAATCATCCAAAAATAATAATGTGAATATGATAATAAAAAAACCTTAATACTGAAATTTTTTAAATTACGTTCTTTATAACTGGGTTGGAAAACTTCAATAAACATTCACGGAAGAAGAATCAAGATATAAAAACCTGCAAATATTATGCCAGCCAAGATAACGGCGAAATCCATTGTCAAAACGATAATGTGGTATCAATGTTGCACTCAAGTTTCACTTTCACATTTTCTGCCCAATAATCAAGAAGCAAAATGCGCGACGAAAGTAAATAAAATAAAGAAAGAAGGAGATCTAGACAGTTAGAGAGCCTATCTTCCGAGAAAGTCCGTGCACACAAATTCTAGTGCACAGGTCCAAACATGGATTTACCCGAAACCGTCCGGTACACATAGAATCCACAAAATAATAAGCACTCCACGTGCACCGAACGGTTCCGAACGCATCTGTATTTGAATCTACGCATTTTAGTCCTTATTTGTAACACTGCACTATTTTTCTCCTCGAGACAACATAATCTCTAGACAGAACAATGAACATGCACCAAAAATCCATAGAAGAAAGCTAACATTCCATCAGGCGAGATAATAGAGAGCACCCACAAAATAAAATCCCCAAAAATACACACACACACACACATCTGTGATTTCTGGACAGAGCATGCATCAGCAAGCAATGGAAGGAGCTAATATTCCACGAGGCAACATAATAGATACTAGACATAAACTGATATCTGTAAAAAGACAGATAAGTTGAAGCAATTAAATTTCCTTTAAAAAGCTTTCATAAAACCATCCAATTCCAACTCTATATGACAAGTTCAAAAACTATAAGTCAAGTAATGATTGAAATCCAGAAACATCGTACATACAGTCCACACAAACTCGGCTGTGGCTCCTATAACTAATTCCCTTTTTTGAGATGTACTGAACTCATTCCCTCCCCCCCTTTTTTTGCTATAGACCATTTTGGTCATGTATGCCGAACATAAGCAAGTTAACTCAGAAGCTTAAGGAAGTCAAAATCTACCAAAAGTTTTTTCAAGTCGGAAGAGTTCATGCTTTGAGACACGACAGCAGCACCCACGGCCATTGCAACAGACATGAGCAGCATACCCTTAATGCATCCACGACTCCTTGACAGTCGTCCCATGAGCAGATTGCACTGCTTTTGTGCATCCTTGAAGGAGGCCAGACGGGTAGCATCCTCCTCAATGCCCAATGCTTTCTCATTCTACGATATTATTAAAATAAAAAGAAGTTAGCTAAGAGATCAATCTTGATAAACACAAACTCGAAGTTGATTAGCAGTGTGAAGAAATTTAAATTGAGTTAGAAACAAGGTTAATTGATTCTGAAATGAGGGAACATGGTCACGGAAATTTGTGGGAATTCGAGACCTAGATGGGTGAAATACCAAGATACCACAGTTCTTTTCTAGGAGGCGGCACGGTTCTATTTTGGGAGGTAGCTATGGGGTTGTGTGGATTTCAAAGAGAATAATGAAGCATGGTTTCATACTTGAAAACAAGAATAACCATCACACAAAAAGAACCATATGAGAGAATCAAATCAGTTTCTCTACCACGAAGAGTCACATATTTAAAACATCATATTTGTTGTTGGTTATGTTATTACCTTCTTCTTGAAACTTGTTAAAGTCACCTTCAAAGGCTCAAGAGTAGAATGCTTAACCGACTGCTCATTCCATTCAACAACCAGCTTTCTGAGCACAACAACACTTGCTTCAAGATTTTCCAGATAAAGGTCATCCTGTACGTTTTACCAAAAAAAACAAAACCCCATTGAAGTACACATAATGAAAGAAGTAAGCTCAGGTTAATAGAGAAAAACACAGAGAGCACAAAGCAGAACTGCTTACCCACTGCTTGCAACAGCCGGGGTTCTGAGTCAAACACCATATAAATATGGCGCTTGCTTCCCTCGATAGATCAGCAACACCTGTAACCAACTCCCTACATCAATCCCCAATCTAAAACTATACGCATAAAAACAGAATAACCAACACAGCCACCATAAGGTAGATTGTCGAGTTTTGTCTCACCTTCTCCAACAGCTTTTACAGCAAACTGCAACATTTGCTGTGTGGTTTGTTTCATTGCTTTGCTGCCTGGAGAACCAGCAAGAGCAATCTTTTTCAAGGTGGGATACACAGCTTCAAATCTCTCAGTTGCCTGTACATACCATGATTAAAGACACCTCATACACCAATTTATGTGATAATGAAGATGGTCCAGAGAAAGCAAACAAAGGGACATTCTGTGACATTCTGTCCCCCATTAAAAGTATAGATGGATGATAGTGTGTGTATAAAAAACCTCTGAGCTACTATAATAACTTGGACTTGGGCATTTTGGACCATGTTGTCAGGCTCTAACAAATTTTAGTACCAATGGTCTACATAGGGCGTTACATGGGGTATCAAGGCAATTCGTGTACACGATCGAGTGGGGCTGATGACCCGTGAAATATTGTGGTGATGTTGGTCAATAGGGAAAATACCCGTGAAATACCATGGTGGTGACTCTCGTGTTCAATCCCTTGCAAGGGTGCAGACTATAAAGGTGGGGAAATTGTGACCCCCGCCCCACCTAGAAAGTATACATGGGTCATCTTGAGCATAGAATAAATTATATGGGCTACTACCATTAACTTACTTAGGCTTAAACATGTTTAAGCATGTTCTCAGGCTCCAAGAGATTATATGGGCTGCTACTGTTAACTTAGGCTTAAACATTTTTGGCCATGTTGTCAGGCTCTAATAAGTTACTAGGTCAGTATTCGCCACGGCGTTACACATCAGGTCTTTGGTTTGATGGTTATACGCTCTAAAACTTCTAAAAATTCCCTTTTGTTTATCATTCTAGTCTTTCACGACATTTCAAGTTCACATCTTTTGTTAACTTCTAAAATACCCATCTGTTTCCACCGAAACAACGGACACAGAGAACTATTGGAAGAACGAACTTCTAGTGTTTTCAACAAAGGAAGAATAATTAAAAGACGCAGAATTATGTTTCCATATCTATACTTGTCGAAACAACACATGGGAAGGAAAGTTTGGTCCTTGCCCATAGATTACAAACCTTGACTCTAGCTGAAGGAGCAGGGAATGTGGCTCTCATAAGATGCTCAAGAGCAGAAGGTGGCACCACACGCTCCCCTTTTCTGACAGCACCATTTAACAGAATAGGAAGAGCTTTTGGGGAAGATAAAATCCTGTAAGTAAGATACCAGAACGGGTTTTGAATTAGAAAGATAAAGAAAAAAAAACCAGAGAACGAGACTCCTGCTATTGCAAAGTCTGGGAAACGGTTGGACATACACAGTCTTACCCCCGCAAGCGGAGAGACTGTTTTCCCAACTCGAACCCATGACCACCAAGTCACATTAGGGCAACCTTACCGTTGCGCTCGGGCCACCCTTGCTTGAGTTAGGAAACAAGAATGGAGAAGATGAAAAAAAAAAAAAAAGGACAGGCCATTGAACTGATTGCAATAATTTCGAACCTCTCCACTAACTGTAAAATCAAATCTCTTGACTGTGGATTGCAACTTGATTTACTGCTCAGCATAGGCAAGAGGTAATGTACCCACATGAAA
The DNA here is from genome assembly GCA_019985065.2 of Arctostaphylos glauca. Classification (NCBI taxonomy): domain Eukaryota; kingdom Viridiplantae; phylum Streptophyta; class Magnoliopsida; order Ericales; family Ericaceae; genus Arctostaphylos; species Arctostaphylos glauca. The sequence continues at coordinate 3,677,757 of JAHSPW020000008.1, forward strand.
AGCCCCACAACCAAATCACCTTGGCTTGCCTAGCACAAAACAGTCGAATCTTGATTAAGAACAAATCAGGAAAAACAACAAAGACATATAGCAATTGCTGTATCTAGTTTCACCTGAGCAATCGCCCATACTGTGACTGGAAGCTTATCTTGGCCTTGGTATTTCGGATTCTCCTTTATTATGGGCATTAGACTGATCAACACCTCAGGTTTTCGCCTCAATGTCATTGCTAAAACCACAAATATGGCAACCTGCAGCACCACAATTACATTAATATAAACTTTTCAGACAATAATAATAGAAAATTTTACTGGGAAAATGTTCTCGCAGTAAACACCCCACCCCCCAACCATTTCAAAAAAAAAAAAGAACGCCAATCGATATAAAAAAGATACAGCGTATTTATCACTTCTGCATATATTTCTCAAATCATCAATCCTGCACAATTACAGCACAAATGAGCTTGAATCAAGACAGGAAGCATTCCACGGTGAGGGTCAGGCTTCAAAGCAGAAAATTGTTGATTAGACTTCAGAGTTTCGCAAACATAGCAGTTCCAGGTAGCCATTAGCTCCTAAACTTTAGATCATGAATCAAATAAGAGACAGACCAGAAATTCCTAATGTGCAAAAATATAATTAGGCTGCTTAATGTGCAACATAAATTTTATAATTGGTCCTTGCACAGAAAGGTTGGTAGAGCAATACAGACTTTGTGCAGTCAAACGGAAATTCCAATTGAACTAAGATGTATCAGATGCCTCTGCCGATTGCGATGATGGAATTCAAATAATGAGAAATACGTCATAGAGATACATTGACAGACTAAATTGTTTGAAGAATATCGTATCAGAGAGAGGTCAATAAAACCACCCAACTATCTGGGAAGGCAGAAATCCCACATATACAAGTAGTTCCTGACAATTAAATTGGATGCCATGCTTAAATCGGATGTCTTGGTACGCTACTATCACCTTAGTCAGAGTATACCCTAGCGGAAAGCTGAGCAAAAGATGGTGAAGGAGAATTGCTATGACATTAGCCCCACGAGTCGTGTAAAATTTACCTACAGAAGGCTCAACAGCATCATGGCTCCAACAATTTAACACGCGTGACATATCCTACAGAGAAGCTGAAAGTAGAGGCTCGTAGTTCAAGCACGTGATGAATACAACTACATGTTACCAGAGTGGACACTTCCTAAATGTTCCTACATGATGTATACAACTATATGCTACAATTATCTGTTCCATTAACATGGGTACAAGTACAAATCTTCGTATTCTATTTTACAGTAAAATGTTGCCATTTTAGATACTTGAGGACACTTCTCAGACAGTATCTAACCTGAATTAAATCCCTAAACCAGGTCCGAAAGAGAATATCACGTGTGCTTAGCACAAAAGTGAGGATAAAATGGACAGTTAGTAGATGAAAAACAGAATAATAACAAAGATAAAGCAAATTTAATAAGCCTGCAGCAACAAGTTGTGTGGTTTAACTGCAATGCAAACCTTCATCGTTCGTGTTTTGTAATGTTCGACAGTTACGTATCTTCTACTTTTGACATACTACTCGCGAACCTTAGGTTCAATTTTTCACACTCTCTCCGTGAGACTATCGTACTGTACTCGTATCATACCGTCTAATTTTATCCTATATAAGGCCCGTCAATCAATTTCAATCTTAAAGCATACACTTGCAAATTGCAAGCTGTGATTTGTAACCTACTTTTAGACTCACTATTTAAGAAGATATCAGATCACGATCAAGGAGGAGGAGCTGTTGAAGTGAAGGAACAAATTAAATATGACCAGAAAGCCTGGGCTCAATTGTAGAAGGAACTTGAGGATGAAGGCCAAAACCATCTTCCTAAGCACGAATAGCTCCAAATTCTAATGATAAAGTTTAGCAAAACTATAGAAGAATAGGGATGTGGCTGCACCCATTGCCCAGTGATTTAATCAAACTATCAAATCTTACACACATGGTATATCCAAAACGAAAAGATGGACAGATGAAAAAGAGTTTCTAAAAAGAAACCAGCACCTTGCATGCTGCACCGCTATCTCATCTCAGTATTCCAATACCCTCAGGCCTCAACTACCAATTAACATAAGCATTCACTGAAGGGTAAAAAACACCACTTCCACTATCCTGCTTTGGCAAATGTGCTTTCTTCTTTTCTATGACGATGAAGGGTTTATTAGGAGTCTACTAAACAGATACTCCCTCCGTCCCAATTTGTTTGTCCATTCTTGAAATTCTAACTTATTAAGGGAACACAATAACTGCTCTTTCAAGTTTTAACTTTCCTATGATACCCTAAACTTTTTTACATTAAATGAGAGGGCACATTTTTCAATATGTGGATTTTTAAAAAGGAGGAGAGCATTAACATAATTTTTACAAGTCAATTTTACAATTGGACAAACATTTTGGGACATATGAAAGTCAAAAAGTAGACAAACAAACTAGAACGGAGGGAGTATATACTATTCCATACATTTTCACTTCCCTAAAATTGTCCATACTACCGACCATGGGTCCAGCAAATGTACATAGTATGAATCCACAAACAACCCAAATATGCAGTTCTCCAACTGTCGCACCAAACCAACTTCAACATGTAGTAATAATTGCACTGCCCCATACATAGTTCATGGTAGATTTCCCGAAATTTTAGAATGGGAGACATCTGTTATATTTACTTGTGAGAAATGAAAAATCAATAGCCATAATGAGTCTATATAAATCATTCCCTTATGGGTCTGTACCCGTTTTAATCAACTCTACACAAAATATAACTTCTTATATATGTTGAACTTCAAAACATAGTAGCAGCTAGTTATCATGGGAAGATTCACAAATAGAAGGTATGATGTCATTTTTTCCGCGGAGACAAAGGATTCTTTTTTTCTTTCCCAAAACGAAAAACCCGGAACAAATAGTTCAGTAAGACAAATCACTGTCATAAACTATACATTTGTATGAAACTACAAAGAATCACATATACGGGCATGAGACGAGGATATGACAGGATACAAACAATCTGCCACAACAATATTTCAAAGAACATAAAAAAGGAACTAACAAACAAATTAAAAGCACGCCAGACACCTCGCACTTTTGATCCTCTCCTCTCCACCCACAACCAATTGATTTGGATTTGGATGCTTTACCATGGTATTAGAGTAGGGTAAAACTAATTTCATCCTAAATTGTTTCCACTTTGTTCATGCCATCAATTCACCCCCTATTATATAGGGATTACATCTCTAGTTATTTGTCTACCTCTCCGCGTCACGCATGCAATGAGAGTTAAGAGCGTGTCCCATATCAGTATAATAAATCCTAAGAAGTTGGTGTATAGGCTTTGTAAAGCCTCTCCATTCACTGTCAATTGGTTTTGATTTAGAGACTTCAACACGCTAGAAATATCTTGTGAACTTGGTCACAAGACAAGTTCTGAAAGAAAGAAAGAAAAATAAAGCATGCATAAAAAAGATGCCATTTAATGGAGAATTTAAGACTGCAAGATAATATTTCTTGCGAAAGAGGGAAAATATTCGGAAGGATGATACCTCAACCTGTGTAAGGACGGTCTAACAAGTTCGTCATTTATTTAAAACAGTAAACAACTCGTACGCTCCCCGTTGTGTAAGCGATTCTCCCATTAAGCAGATTAAATGCGATCCAGAGAATTCCCATTTAGTTCAGCCCCTCCAAACAGTTCAATTTTTCCTTATGTGGTCATAATAATACGGAGTCCTACAGCTTCATATTAAGTGTCCTCCACAACGGCCTTTAAATGCTCAAAGATCACGTCTTACTACTCCTTTGGGAGATGATTTAAGAAAACGACAAAACTAAAACCAAGACGTGTCGCGTCCCGTAACTAATGTGATCCAACATTTTGTGCCCATGTTAATTATGACTACCTGCAGCCCATCCCATGACTAATTTATTGCTTAGCTTTTAACTTTCCTTTCATTCTTAATTGCCCTATGACTATCCAAGAACACGTGCTACTTATATTTTATCCATAATGTCTCGAACTTGAACACGACAACAACCCCATAATATGGGGAGTTTAACCGTCAAACACAAACACAATCCCACGACAACAACCTGCCCATGTTACATCTGGCAAGTTCGAGTATTAGATAAAGGACACTTGTCCAGTCCCATGAATCATCAAAAAATTAGTTAAGTTGGAAATCTTCCTATTCATTGTCCCAGAGTTGGAAGCCTCAAATTCATTAACTCGTAATAACTAAATAACCAAAGGAAAACTTTAAACAGAAGTTTATCATGTTTCGGAACTTGCGGCCCAAAACTTAATCAGCTAAGGTATTAGCATTCCCTTGTAACATAGCTCCAATCTCATTATTTTGATCACGACATGACAAGAATCTTTTCCAATATCCTTAAAGCTAAAAACAAAGTGACGAGAAGCTTATCAAGGAAAATGGCAAAATTTACCTGAGATTTTGAAGGTGCTTGCTGAACAATTTTTTTTGATCCCTTAGCAGCTCCTTGATGGATAGCTAGGTCAGCAAGTATGCTATCCATTGACCACAATACAAAGGAACCAAGTGCTTCAAAGGATCGATGGTTAAGCCAGTCGGTTGATGCCTTATAAACGGCTTCAGAAATATGAGAAAGAGGGATCTGTTTGAAAAAGTAGTAGAAAGTTTAGCAATCATTCCTTCTACTGGAAAAAAAGGTATGAATTAGGACGAATGACACAGTGAAGCCGTTTAGGTTGTTAAGGTCAGGTTAATTTAGATGAGGATCAATCACTTCCTGGAAGCATATCAAAGACGTCTCCCAAGTAAATGGAAATATGTCCCCACTTCCAAATACTCAAATCGATGAAAGGTAGAATAAACAAAATTGAAAAAATAATAACCAGTGAAGCTTGGAAGAATGCATAAACACATGAACGTACGATTCTGCAATTTTTTCTTTTCAATCGGCAGGAGATTATTTACATGTATCATAAGAACTATGAAAACGGGAGACTAAAACTATTTGAAGTACACTCTGCATGTTGGCATGTAAATATAACACTTCTTGCATAGAAAAGGAACTTTTGGCCACACAATTCATCCACATTTTAGACATAAAAAATCTCCCGCACACAAAAAAAGGGTCAAATAAAAGATCTTAAGAGTACACTCTGCCATGAATTCTCTCTCTTCTAAGTTCTTGAACGAAGTTACGCAGAAAAAGGACATTTTCTTATAACTTATGAGATACAAAAAATTGAAGCAGAACTTTTTAAACGTGAAAGGAACTCACATCAATCATCTTAGCAACAGGAGACTCCTTGAATGTCTTGGCCCACGGAAATTGAGACGCACTCACCGAAGCAAATGCACGGCCAAAATAGTCCGCGAATCGCATCAGCAGTATATCCTGCTGCGATTCATACGAAGCCTACAAAAATAAAAAAGAAAACACAAAACAAATGAAATCCACATACGAACCACAGATCAGGATCGATTACATGAACTGATACCAAAAACAAAAAAAAGACTTAAAAATTCACCGTTATATCAGCAAGGAAATAAGAAAGATCAGCAGCATCAATCTTCGCCGCGGCGTCAGCCACAGTAACCTTTGGCTTCTTCGGCTTTTTTGGCTTCGCCTTCTTCGCCTCCACACCGCCGCCATTCTCGCCGACGGGTTCAACATCGCTACCATCATCCTCGACGTCATCGCCGTTCAATTTTGCGGAAGGGTAGTCTCCTCCGGCAGAAGCGGCCATGGCCTCCCTCCGAGCTTCCAAACGGCGGCGGCGATCCTCGGATTGTTGTTCGATCGGCCGGAATACGTCGCCGGAGCTGGCGAAGCCCATACTTGTTGGATCGGACATGGTCTCAGGAGGCCTAGTTGACGACTGCTTCCTGTTGCGCTTCTGGTACGTCACGGTTTTCCATCCGTATTCGTCGTCGTTGTTGATTTTACTGCTCTCTTCTTCACCTCTCAGGATTGCCCCAATGGCTGCTGAATTCTCGTCCATGCTTGAGTTTACTTCTCCTCTGTCTCTCTGTCTCGCTCTCTTCCTCTAGAAACAAACACTGTCCTCTCTTTTCTCTCTCTCTCTCCCCCTCCTTCTCCCTCCCTCTCTTTTATATAGGGAGGGGAGTGAGGCATGAGAGGCGGGTCGAGTGGTGGGGAAGAAGAAGACAAGAAAAGGAACTGAAAATTAGTCCACGTGGATGCGAAAGTTTGTTTTTTATTATCCGTCTTACCCTCTCTTTCACCCGAAAATATCACAAATGCCACTATTCGGCTTTTTTCTCTTTTTTATAGGAGCCAGTATTATTTATTGAAAAATGGTAAGAGAGAGGAGGGAAAAAAGTCAACTAAAGAAAATTATTTTCATATATTTTTCGTTGGTTTTCATTGACTAGCTAAATTCAAATGAGTATTTGATGAGAAATTCAAAATCTTTCTTTTCTTCACAAATAATTCATTTTAAAGCTATTATTAGCATTTTGATTAGTATTCTTTTGAACTCATAATAGATTGGAAGGTTTGGATTACTGATAATTATACTTTTATAACTTGAATTTTATAGTCTTTTTTTTCTTTCTTTTTTCTTTAGCATGTCATTATAATCTATATGAAGTATAATCAATCGAGATTATAATGAAGACCTATTGATGAAAAAGAAAGAGAAGATCGTATAGACCACAAAAATATCACTCAGCAGCAACCATGATTAATGAGATTATCTATTCTTTTTTCTAGAATTTCTTCACTTTTGTGATGCATGTTTCTTTTCTTTATTGGTAAAATTTCAAAATTGTCGATGACGAGCTCCTTGTCCAATGGCTAACTGCCATAATGATCCTTACACGTGGCTTACTTAGCCGAGGGGATAAATGCATGGTCAACTAACTGTTTTGTCGATTATTGTCTTACGTGGTCAACATTCTTTTGGACCCATAACTCTTTACTCCATCATATGTTAACTTTTAATAATATCCTACATGGAAGATTTAATTAACATTACTCAATTTGGCAATCGCCGCCAATGACATAATCATTTATCTTCTCAGCACAATGTCTGACTAATTTCATAATCACTTATCAGCCACGTGGTAAAGATCTTTACTTTAATCTCGACCCTAAGCCAAGTTAGGTTTAATTAAGTAAATTGATCATGGAAATAAAAAATTCGTTTCATCTCCCATATTAATAATACCTACCTATCAACTTTCTTTATTTTTCCATCTCAGTCCTAACTTACCTCACGCGTTAAAGTTGCCACGTGGTGTTAGTGTTGTGGCCTATTGACATCCCATATCTAGTGCATTATTCGGTTGAGCGATTGATGCAATCTAAGAAAGTCAAATCGTGAGTGGACTTGCCTTGCTTTGACCACCAACGAGGGTTTGACTTTAGTAACTTTTATTGAGAAATTCAAAATCTCTTGGTCGAAGGCAATGATGACAACCAGGTTATGCTTATGGACTTACAATCGACACACATTACACTTTTGATATGGAGGTGTGTCTAGGACTTTGGGTCCAATTGGGCTAAGTAGTGAGAACAATACTTGGGCTACACAAAAGTTGAAAAATATCTTTAGATTTGTACTAGGTCATAAGATATTGGCAAGAAGAAGGGTTTATAAGCCATGTTGTTTAGACTAAATTATTTAGTTGAATGATTAGTCTCATCATCATAGACCCGACGCATGAGTTTGTAGGTCGTAATCATTGAAGGCTACAAATTTACAATAATTCCCTTGAATTGTCCATCAAATGTTTTAGGGTTACCGGAATAATCGTCTTTTCAGGTCCATTTTCCACCCAACTCAAAGGGAGACAAATGCTTATTGCGATAACAAATCACCTTCAAATAATTTAGTTCAGCCAGATTGTAGTAAATTAAGTTCTACAAAGGGCTTCACAATTCAATAATCTAATAGTTCAACATTAATATCAAGCCAAATAGATCATAAATTGTGAAAATAATTAATTCAACCATATTGATAAATGTGTTTTAAAGAGAAATTCATAACTTTGTTTCTTATTTCAATACATAAACATGAATGATCCAAATGTCTTTTTAACTAAAGTAGCATATGAGGATGGATTTGTAGATTTCAATAAACATGCAATTTGATGTTATATAATTCGTATTAATTTTTAGGATGATTAAAGAAATTTTAGAACTCGTAATGACCTCGCGCATTATAGAATGTGAGCTTTTAATTATAATGAACTATAGCAATTTTTATGCAGTGAAATTAACATTTTGGTTTCTCGTTATTAATGAAAGGATCTATAGGATAAAATGGTTGAAAGTAGAGGTCGATTAATGCTCTTGCATTTGGGCCTAAGATCCTAAATCAACAAGGTTTGTGAGAATAGTTATTGGGCTACACAAAAACAAATTTTAACCTTGGGTTGTGCTTGCAATAAGATAGGGATATTAACATAGACCTCGATGGCAGACACGTCCAAAATATGCACTAAAAAGAAACAATTCCAATTTGGATGTGCCTTTTGGGCTTCAAATTCAAATGGATGAAGTCAAGAAGCCGTATTTTTGGTTGGGCTTAATTACATGTGGTGTTCAATTGAGGATTAGATAATACGTGTTATACAACCAATTAATGTAATGATAATTCAAAAATAGTATCTACGATTGTATCAGTGTCAGTATATACCATGCCATTAATAATGCCAACATCATTATCATTATGAAATTCACAATCTTAGTTAGATCGTTTCAACCAGAGGTGCCTCTTGGTGATATCGACATACAAATAATAAGTTGGTCCTTGTACGAAAATGCAACAAGGTCAAAGTGGCTAATTGTTAATTAAGAAGTGTTTTTCTTTGACCATAAATTTAAAAGAAAAAAATCGTGGTGATAGCAACACGAAAATATTAAGTTGGTCCTTGCATGAAAATGCAGCAAGGTCAAAGGGGCTAATTGTCAATTTAAGAGGTGTTTTCTTTGACCATAATTTTTATTAAAAGAAAAAAGCTAGTGGCAATTTGCAATTTGACATCCATCGAAGGGTAAAATGGGCATAGTAGTAGATAGCGATTTGAACGAGGACTTTTCTTGTTCTATGTGGGTCCCATTTGAAGGTGGCTCACCATAATCTGCATTTACTCCAAAATCTTACGGTGAGATTTTATGCATCTTTTAATTTTAATTACAAAATAAAATCTTCTGGACCCCACTGAGTCGGGTCAATCAAAGCATAAATTAGTCCATCAAGATATGAACCGTTAGATCTGTAATAAAATAACCCGTTTCATAAGGGTCTGTTTGGTTCCTGCAACTCCGGAATTTATCTATATAAAATATATAAGTAAATTAAATCATTTGGCCGAATAATAAAATAAATGGATGATGGGTATAGAATTGACAACTAAACAAAAGTGGTGGTCTTCTCGACTTTCTCGGCTAAAATCGAACTTTAATGTTTTTGATTTCCACCATTTTTCTCTACTTTATAAATTAATCTTTTGGGCCCTCGGTAGGTCCCTCTTCTTATCTACGGGAATCCAAATCCCATGAAAATCCTTATCATTAAGAGAATAAAACAAACGCATCATTATTTTTAGATAGAAATTGCAAGATTTCAAGACGATCACACCACCCAAGCCTTATTTCCATCCTAATGAAATAGACTCCAAGAGAATTCTAAAACCTAAAGAGATATAAAAGCCTCATTCTGTTTCTGAAAGATGTACAATACACTCTTATTAACTTTACGCTTGGGTATTCCATTTTCACACGAGTTTATAACCCGCTGCTTTAGGTGTTTTTGATTTGAGAAGGCGTCATTAACTGTTTTATCAATGGATATATGTGTTGTCAAACTATTTTGTTCATTTTGCACTTGTTATTAGTTATTCTAAAGAGTATTACTAGGAATACAGATATTTCAGACATACTTAGACACAAATGTATTTGGAATCGCTTGATGCACTTTATGGCTCTTAATAATTTGTGAGCCCATTTACATTCAACGGTTCTTGACACACTTGTGTCCGAAATATTTGTGTTTGTATATTTTTTCTATTCTAAAATAAATAAAAAATGAAATTAAGATATCCAAACAAATGATAAGACATGATTGATGACATCATGATCCTTATTTAAAGGGACAGATATGAAGATGGGTTGGTTGGTGGGGGTCAAATATGGAAAAGCATATGGAGAAGATTATTTATTAGGAGCACTTTTTTTAGAAAAAAGGGGCTTTTCCCTTGCTCCACTTTTATATCAGAAAAAAATGATGACCAAACGAGAATTTTTGGTGGGCGCACACAACTTTTGTGGCATAATCAGTTTTTTTTCTTTTTGATAAAAACACTCAACATAGATATAAATATAAAAATACTCAACATAGATATTAATTACGAGAATGTCATCTACATATTCATATCTATCGTATTCTTCTCTTTAAAAAATATTCAAACAAATCATTTATAAATATCCACCATTTTATAATAAATCTCATCTTCTACTATATCTATCTCTTACTACATTCACCATATATCTTCCATAATTTTTTCCGCTAACAAACTGGGCGTTAGGAAAATTACTCAAATAGTTTAGGAAAATTATTCAAATAGTCTCTGAAATTTGAATTCAATTTTATTTTGATTCCTACCATTTGAAATGACTCGATTTTGACCTTCAATTTACATTTTCATTCCAATTGTGTCTAATCAATAACAACCGTTTATTTTTAAAGACGAAAAATCAAATGACGTGCTTCTTGTATTTGACGAGCTCAACACCTTGAACGAGATAGACAAATCAATAAGCGATTTTGTTCAAAAGAAAACTTACATCCTCCGGTCACACCTTTTCAAATTAGAAATGAGATGGTCTTTTCGTGTACAGATCCCAAATCACTAGGTACACATAGAATCTCTTATTATTATATAAACTATATGTGTATCTAATAGTTCTGAACACATCTATATTCGAATATATGTCTCTCCGCATCCTCTTTGGCTAGTTATGAAAACGGACCCACTGCACGAGGTGCAGTTCACTGCCCAATTCGTTCCAACCCGGCAACTTACGATAACACTAAAGAGTGGGCCCTGCAGACAGTTTCTTCCACATTTTGAGGGTTTCAACTTTGTGAGGTTTACTTTTGTTTTGCACTTAAAAAGTGTGCATGCACTTTACGCACCTTATTATTTAATGATATTTCCTATTACAAGAAATGGGCAATGTTACATAATTCCTGAATTTAGATCAAGAAAGTATCTAAGAATTTAAAATTAAGGGCCAAGATTCACTTGGATAATTCGGGGACCATAGACTTTTCGAACAAGAAATAAGTGTACGGAAATATTATTTGAAAATAACTGAAATATTTCAAACAAATACATTAATTGATTGTTGATAAAAAATTATAGTCTTCTTAAAACAAATTTACAAAACACAAATCGAAATGAACAGTATGATTGCAAACTACAAAAATAGAATTTAAACCAATATGAATACGATATTGAACCGAGTCATGTACATTTATAATCTTCTTAAAACAAATTTTTCGTCTCACCATGAGTGCTTGAGGATCGCATCGGTGCTTAGGATAAAACGACTCCTCAATTAAAAGAACGCATACCTTTCGATTGTCTATTGAACTTGCTGCGTCTATATCTCTTTCAAAGAACACGATAATAACAGCAAAATGGTGTCTGATCAAAAACCAAAACCGAGATTGGTATTTATAGAACCATGGAAGGATATTTCAGACGTAAAACTGTTAAAATCTTTGAATTGCATGATGTAAATAGAGGCATCTTCACGTTTGGGTGATGAAAATCAACAACATGCATGCATGAATAAAGAACCTTTCGGTTGCCTTGAGAAACCCTCCAGTCATTCTAAATTTATTCACCCAAAAAATTCAAAATCCTTTACAATTTTCAACAATGGGAATCACAACGATTCTATTTGGTGATCCCAACAATTCGTTTCGTAAAACTCGATGCTAGATTATCCATGAAAAAATATAAGTTTAATAGACATCTGTAAAGACACAGTCAAATTACGTGTTTTTATGAGTCATGGATGGGAAGGTTCTCCGCTCAATGCTCCTAAGACAAATATAGTTGGTTCTAATAGATACCGATGTCCTATCAACTTATTTTTCTGCATGATGACACATAAACACGATGACTATCAAAATGAACAGCTCAAATTGCCAAATGAGATGTATGCGTATGAAATAACATGTGAGATCATATGTTACTAGTTTATGTTAAAGATTGAGCCAATTCTAAAAGAAAAAGGTTCGGATATGAACTAGAGGGTAGATTGTAAATTAAAATTTCAAGATTCGTTTATAACTTAAAAAACAAATTTTTGAATAAAGCAAAAACCAACATAATATTGCCCAAATTTTGGAACAAATATGTTTTTTTGATGTAATTTTTTACATTGTCCTCGAGGATTTTATAGTGCAAAGGTGAGTCTTTATTTGACCTAACTAAATTATTATATTATCAAATTATAAAGTGTTTCGCAAGATATAAGTTAGTATAGTCAATTTGAACTAAATTATTTGAACCAATAATTAATATTTGTCTTTCTTTAATTTGAAAAAAATATGTAACCGAAAAAACGATCTACATTGAATGCGAATATGCCATGTACCCATCTAATTTATGTTCTGACGCCAGAATAGCCTTCTCTCCCATTAATATAGTCCAAACGCTAAGGATTATTGCCTCTTCAACTAGAACGTAATTATTTTAGAAACAAAGGATAAATATGCCCAATGTGTTTTTCTTCAACTTATGGGTGTGTCAAAAGTAAATTTAGGTTATGGAATGACATCTCAATTTGCAGTTATGCAATAACCAAATAAACTCATACAAACTCACAACTTAGGAAAAGTCTACGGTCGCAGAATTAAAATAAAAACTTTTTTTGAATTTAAAATTGAAGATCGTGATCTCATTTTACACTTGTGGTATCATAAATTCACGTGAATTATGACATTTGATTTCGAATTCGAGGAGAGTTTTCTGTTTTCAATTCTGGGAATATAACACTCCTCTTAATGTATACCCCACTATGTGTGTATATTAGTTGTGTATGTGGAAAATGTATTTCCTTATCAGGTATAATTTTTTGGAGGGAAGGATAACCCACATCCAAACGGGTCCTTAAGGACTTTCAACCATTAAAGCAAGCAACAAGTACATTCCTCCATTGTGTTTGGTAAGTTGAGTTGGAAAGCTTCTGTTGAGAGAGATGCCTCCGTTATAATCATCTTTTTGCTAGAGATGATTATAAATATAACTACACTTTAAATTGATGAATTCAAATAACTAAATTGGTAAAATATTTATCAACACTTTAACTACTATTTCAATTATTATCTCCACTTGGGTTTACTGCATCCTTATCTTCAACCCAAATTATATCAAGAATCATTGCAAATCAATGCTTTCTCATCTACTAGAAGAAAGAGTTCTAGACTTGTAATTAGGTTTCGTCTATTAGCTCAGTTGAAAGTGTTGCTATATATGTTAGTGTGATGATGTTTATCTGTAAGCAATGTTCTAAATATCGGATAGGTTTGGGTACCGGTTTTTTTACTGGTACAGTACGTACCGGTACCGGTCATGTACCGGGTACCGTATCGGATTCATCGCAACTATCAATATATATATATATATATATATATATATATATATATATATATATATAAATTATAGAGAGAGTCCAAAAAAACTAATTTTTTCCGCAACTCTTAAAAAAAAAAAAACAATCCGGTACCGGCCGATATGGCCAGAATTAGCCGGTACGGCCGGTATTGAAAGCGGCACGGTACTAGGAGTATTTGGTACAATTTTTGTGTCAAAACGGTACGTACTGACCGGTACGATATGATAATGATAACATTGTCTGTAAGTGTGATGTTGTCGATTTCTAAATCATATCTATTTTTTTAAATGTGTATTCTTTTTGTTTTTCTTCTATATATTTTGTGTTTTCTCTATTTGTTAAGCTACCGTTTGATGAACAACCCGAGAAGGTAAATTAATGTCTCTTTTCTTTAACTCTTAAAAAAGAACATGCATTTTGATCACCACAATCAATTGAGATTGACATTTTACATATTTTTGTTTACTTGGACTTTTATCTATATCTTTTTTTTTTCTTTTCAATTAAATTGCATTCAAGGTTTTACTACAACTATTAGCACAAAATTAGTGAATTCTTCTCCCTGAGGTACGTACTTGATTTCTTGCAAATACGGTTCACGATTCTAACAAGAACATTCATCCTAATGTTGATCTTTGAATGTCAAAAGGATCACGATGGTTCTTCTAATGGAAAACAGGTTGATAAAATGCAAAAGAAGCACGTTAAGTTAGATCACGCACCTTGCACAATAAAAATTGGATTGTCAAAACATCAACCACTTTACAGGTATTGAATCTCCATCGTATGTCTACCGGTGGCATTGAAGGTCCACTCACAACGACCAAAATATTAGCCATGTATAAATACATATATTGCCGCTGGTAATACAAGATCGAAAAGAATGAAACAAAAAAAAAAGACTGGTGCACCAATTGAATATAATTTTTTCGCTGCTTTAATAATCTCACTCTATCTATAACAAATTCTCTCTTCAATCAATCGATTTGTTCTTTGCTTAGCTTGCTCACTTTCTTATTATCGCTCTCTTTTCAAATTGCTTTCAAAGCCTTTTACAAGGTAACAAAATACCGGACAAGTAGTATCATTTATTATATATTTACATATTGTTTATTGATATATTTTCAAAGATAATTTTATTCATCATTTCATCTTATAAGTGTGTAGGAATTTCAAGACATGACAGATGAGTATTGACGTCATAATGATGGGAACTACATTTATTATCATAATTATTAGACAAAATTCGTTAAGTCTAATTCTCTATAGTACTTAGTTAATGCTATGAATAATACGCACGTTTTAACTATTTAAGGTACGGAAATAACGTGTGATTTTAAATTCGCATTAATAGAGTATATTTCAATTTGTCCCGTGCTACTAGAGTATCACCATTATATGCAGAGGGTGAAACACAACAAATTATTCAGTACTCTTGCAAATGCTCTCCAACACTACCTATTCACGCAGCACCCATGATTAAGTGTGTGGATTTCACTAGGTATTAGAGGACTCGTGAAACACCAATCACAATGAGAATGAATGAATGCCTCCTAACGTTCTAAATGAGAATGGCAATGGTATCTGGTGGCATT
This sequence comes from Arctostaphylos glauca, assembly GCA_019985065.2. NCBI lineage: Eukaryota > Viridiplantae > Streptophyta > Magnoliopsida > Ericales > Ericaceae > Arctostaphylos > Arctostaphylos glauca. Next base: position 3,693,043 of record JAHSPW020000008.1, read on the forward strand.
TTTTTCCACTGTTCATGTGAAATTACAATGATACCTTATAAGTTACAAGTCTTTATCACACATGAAAGGGAAAACTTGTGATATGACATAAACGAGGACAGAGAAAGGGGTGCATGGCATTAAAATGGTGGTGCTAAAGTCAATTCCCAAGAGGTACAAAGTGAAACTCAGACATATGTATAGCCAGCCATATGCGTGATGATATCGATGATAGCGATGAAATTGATCGTTACGTTGATAAGCTGCAGCTAACTATGATACGGATTCCAAATATTCACGATCTAGATGTGAACGATTAGAAATTACTTACATTGTTCGCATCAGTTCCCCTTTAAGGTTCTCAAACAAATTTGGTACATGCCAAAGTCGTCTGAGTAACTTTCACCACTTAAATATAACAACCCACATCAGCCTACTTATTTGCACTTCCTGGTTAGCAGTTGAGATTTGGTTTTCAAACACAACTGTTATCTGCATATGAGGTTTTTACCAGTAATAGCTATTGAATCTTTCGCCAATACCTATCACCTAATTTCCACCTACCGCGTACCTTCTGGCTAGAACTAGAGCTCCACATTTACTAAACCTATAAATAGACCAAACGTTTCAATGCCTCCCATTGCTATTAACGGCTTCACCCTTGGCACATTTGCCATCATTATAATTAGCTAGAGAAGAATCTCTTCGCTACCCATCATGTTGACCAACTTTGTGAAGCCATCACCTTAGCCAACCATCTGCTGAGACCTATGTTTTATGGACACACGTACGGGTGTTGGGTATGAAAATGTGGTTTCAGTGTCGGATTCATCTAATTTTCATGCCGAGAACTTGAGAACACTAGAAAATATTCATACTTAATTATAAGCCTCTAATTGGCAAAGGTAATTGTCTTAACGAAGTATCAATGGCCAATCCTTCATAATATCAAAATTTTGTCCATACTTCTGCAGTAAACGTGAATACCAGAAATGTTTTCTAGGTGCATGTACAGTAGAAAAGGTTGCTGATATATCTCATACTTGTATCGAGTATCCAACACAGGTACTTTATACATTTAAAGAGTATGTAACCTAGGCTACCACCATCCACACATTTCACCGAAATCACCATCAATCCGTCATCACAAGTACCATTCATCTTAAACTACGATAAGTATTATTGGAAACCTAACCTTGGGCGATTATAGCCAACACCCCTACATTCTACGTCCCTAACCTACAAACTATCCAACCACAATAAACATCACCACAAACACACCAACCATTTGAACATGATGGCCACAACTTCCATGGAATTGTTCACTGACCAATATCAAATCTATACCACAAACCTCCCATGGAATTGTTCTCCCACTAATAAATAGTTCACTCATTTCCTTTTCTCTCAACAGATAATCTTACTTCCACAATGGCGCTAGTCCACACAAACAAACCATAACAGATAACTGAAGCAATCTATCAAGTATATATTTCCTCCAGGAAGACACAAAAAGAAATTATACGCACTTACTGATGTTATTCAAGGACCCAAAAAGAAAGGGAAACGTTAATATTCAGGAAATTCTAGACAGTGGAATGTACAAAATTTCTTCTGCAACGAAGAAGAAGTCAAAAGGATTTTAAATAGGCATCTGAAAATACGATGCTATGCCAATTCCATATACAACTAGTATTATTCATTGCCTCTGGAGGGAATTCTCAAGAACCAACCTTAAGCGTCGAGCCAATACATCCAACTCTGTGACTCGTTGATCCCTCCACCGCTTCTCAAAATCATCCACAGGTTGATCTGATCGCCGATCACGACTAAGAGCCGTTCTAACCTCGTTCAGAGACTGATCAAACACATTTATCACAGTCTTAGCCACAACCTCTGCAAGCCCACCGCCCAAAAGTCCACCACCGCCCGAACCACTTGGCATTGAGACATTCTGTTCTTGAAAAACGGTGTTATCAAGCTCGACATTCACCTCCCTCAATTTGACGTCTATATCCTTTTCGACAAAAATAGCTCCATTAATTACATGATCGTCCTCGAAATCCTGATCATCATCATCCCCAATTCGATTTGAGATGCTGTGATTGTTCATTTCCAGAGTTGGTGAGAATCTAACTCTAACACCAACCAAATTCGACTTGTTCTGCTTAATATTGGCAAAAAACGGCGACGTGGACGAGAAATCCGGGTGCCACAACTGTTTCGATAGGTCGAACAAGGCGCCGTCGTGGGGGGAGAGCATTGCCTTGTCCAATCCACGCGCCAATCGCGACGATACGACGCGGAACTTCTTCCGCAGGCGGCGAAGCTTCTCGGAGAGCTGCGACTTCGTGTACGGGTGCGACGTCGTTTCTGAGAATTTCGAGAAGAAGAGGCTGAGATCTCTAGGGAAACAGAGTTTGTTAGAGGAGGATTCGAGGAGGCCTTGGAGGAACCGGATCTCGTCGGGCTCCGTCCATATCCTGTGGAACTTGAATGGAGGTGCATTCCGATCTCCGCCTCCGCCGTCGTCGCCGGTGGTGATGTGTACGCGTTTTGGTGCGAGATTAGGATTAGGGTCAGGGTTAAGGAAGGAGGAGGAATCAGGGTTTTTGCGTTTGATGGGGAGCTTAGAAGCGGAGGATTTGATGGATTGAGGGTGGCCATGGGGGTGGGGGTTAGGGTTTGGGGTGGAGCCGGAGTCCATGGCTATAACAAAAGATTTAACGCACCAGGGTCTGTGAACGAGTCTTTTCGGGGCGAACCAGGGTTTCACTGTTCTTTAAAATTACCAATTTGGTTAAAGCATTGAGGAAGACTTCCAAAATCAATGGTGTGTTTGGTTACATCTTTATACCTTTAACTAAAATTCAATTTCAATCCAATTTTTCCCATTTTTTCCACCCAGAAAACAATAATATTTTTTACCTTTTTTAGAAAATATATCGAAAATAAGTTAATATATTTTTTCGACATGTATAATATTACGATAACTAGTACGAACTCAGAAATAATAAAATGTAACTATTAGAAATTACATGGAACTAGATTAGCATAATCAGGAGCGGAGTCAAAATTTAAATTGGAGTGACGATGTTCAATGGGGATACTTTCATTTTGCGTGTAAAAACGTGCAGATAAAAAACAAATAATATAATGTGGTTTTGTCTTGAATTTTGTTTTTTTTTTTTTCTAAAAAAGAATAAGGGTCGAGTCAATTCTCTTGTGGTGTTTAAATGAATTATATTGAGATATTCTTTTATCATTCAAATCAGAATGAAACTTGTGCTATGCACAAAAAATAATTCAATAAAAAAGTCAGGCCAAACTCAACATTTTGATTTTTTATATCTCTAGCTATGTCTAAGTGTTGGGGCAAATTGGGGTATTGGGTCTCACTAAGTCAAGCGAGACGCAAGGCGCTAGATAAATAGGCTTGCTTGAGTACGAAAATTAGTCCAACCCAATACTATAGGCTCGCAATGGTGGAAAGTATCCAATAAAAAAGTCAGGCCAAACTCATCATTTTGAATTTTTATATCTCTAGCTTTGCCGAAGCGTTGGGACAAATTGGGGTATTAGGCCTCACTAAGTCAAGCGAGACGCGAGAAGCGAGGCGCTAGATAAATAGGCTTGCTTGAGAACGAAAGTTAGTCCAGTCCAATACTGTTCGCTCGCAATGGTGGAAAGTTGGGGCAGCCTTGGTCTAGAGAAATAAAACATGAGGCCCATATAAAGCGTCCACCAGTCCAAGGACAACCAGGCCCAATATCATAGGCTTTCTAGCATGGAAGTGTTTTTTGGTCACATGTTAGACATAATCTACGCTACCTTAATCTCAACCCAACTTATCAATAAGCTATTAAGCTTATCAACCTCACTCCACTATGGGTGGAAGTCTAAAACGAAAAACTGATCCGAATCGGTATTAAACTGAGTCAGTGGGTTGGTCCGATTTTTCAGTTAAATTGACTCGGTTCAGTCCAATTTGGGATTTAAAAAAAATTCAATTTGATTTTTGGTTTTTGTACCTAAGAACTAGACTAAACCAGTTCATATACTAAACCCTGAAAACTATTTTTCTTTTCCGTTTTTGTTTCATGTCAATGGTTGAGCTTGAGCGTCTTTAGTTTTTTAGAAGTTTGGCCTCTTAATTTTCTAGAATTTTTTTTTTAATTTGGGCTTAGGCCAAATTAAATCGGAAATTGGTTTTGAAAAAAAAATTAATTTGGTCTTGGTCTATTTGATATAAGTCTCTTAATTTGTTAGAAGTTTTTTAAAATTTTGATTACAAGCCCAATCAAACCGAAACAAGATCGAAATCAATCTGAAACCAGAAAAATTGAACCGAACCAAACTGAAACAGTTTGGCGTTTCAGTTTGGCTCAATTTCGATTTACAAAATTCTATACTGAAATTATCAATTCGGTCTGAATTTTTCCTACCAAACCGAATCAAACCGGATCGATTTCACCCTATCTTTGGATCCTACTCAAAATTTCCTAACATCCATTTCAATTAGGTACTACACAAGATATATTTTACATTGTTCCATCTTTTTTCTTCAATTAGCCTTTTTTGTGGAAAGTAGTTATCACTATAATCTTTTATTACCCTGTGTTTCTATTAGTCTTTTAAAGGGTTAATTATTTTAAATTCATATTTTCGAGACGACGAGACGTAATAATATGTAAGTGTTGAAGCTACAATCTCAATCCAATAGATTGACATTAAACCTTGCTCCACCGCTGCCTCATTCTATAACAGTTGAACCTACAATCTCAATCCAAATACACAATCACTGAATTAATTGTCCCAGTTGCTAGCCTCGAAGGTTGCCATAGCCTAGAAGGTTGCCACACCCTTCGAGTCGAACTACTAAATGTAAAGTCTCAAAAACAAAACGTATGCAAGGCTATTGATTATTTAGCGGTCTAGAAAATCAATACATGGTGCCCTAATATCATTTATTGTAATCCATTACTGTTGAAACCCCACATAAATGTATAGTGTTGAAAGGTATAAGAACACCAGGTTACGGTGCCACATAACTTATCTACCAAATTTGGTCATTGGCTAATAACCTTACCATCCAATTCTTTCATAATAGTTTAGTCTAATTTTTTTAAATGACTAATTTTCTTGGTTAGTATTTTTTAGTTTTTGGTTGAAAATTTTGATTATTTTGAGATAAATCAGAAGAGTAAAAACATATAAATTAAATTTAGTATTTTTTTAGGAAAACAATTTAAAAATCTATCCATTCTGAATTTTTTTTTTTTTGGTAATGAACTTGGACTATTTGATTGGCATTGTAAAGAAATCTTACTTTTGCATTTGAAATTGGGAGATCAAACTCCCAATCTTATTGTCATAACCTAAATCAAATCAAGCATATAGAGATATTTTTAAAAATTGTAGAGATATATCAAAAAACAAAAAACAAAAAACAAAAAACAAAAAACAAAAAACAGAAAAAGAAGAAGGGGGAATTAAAATTTATAGAAATTCATAGGCGCTGGAGTCAAGTACGTACCTATAACATATATAGCTTTATGAGTAAGACATATCATTTTGGATGATAGGACATAATATTATATGAGGTAAATTTATTAAAATACTTAAAAAAAATATACCTATATTAGAGGAATTTTCCGAATTAGTGGGGTCAAACTTGCCACACTATACATCTGCATATGTCGAATTATACCTATCTTAGAGGGATCTTCTAAAGAAAGCGGGTCTTAGCGGGTAATTTTGAGAAATTATTTATTATAAAGATTAAATAGTTATTTATGATGAAAAATTAACAATATCAACATTCGCGACGACAGTCGCAAAAAAACTACAATTTTTAAATTTTTTTTGGATTGGTACCATACCATGGTTAATAAATATGTTTTAATTGCAAGTACAATTGACATTTGCGACGGCAATATCTGTCACAAAAATAGCGATAGTTTTTTATTTTTGGCATCAGTTAGGCACTGTCACTAATAGTTATCCATGGTGTCGCAAATAGAACTACCATTTGCGACTGTTACTTTTCCATCGCAAATCAAAGTGCCTTTTTTCATTTTTGCACCGGTACAGTACCATCGCTAATAGTTTTTCTTACCATCACAAATACATTGTGACGGTGACTTATCGACGCAAAATGCTTTTGCCACCGTACTTGTTGCGACCCCTTCAACACCGTCGGTAAAGTGAGGTCTTTTGTAAAAATTATGGCTTGGAGGAAAATATTTGGCTGCCTCATATACCCTGTAATGAGAAGAGTACTTCAAATATATGGCAGGATAAATTTTGTGATCGCATTTAATTTGGGAATCGTCCAGTTACGCATTCATCTAACTAAGTTTCAGAAGGTGTAGATTCACCAACATGCAGCATTCGAGTTAGTGCCAGGCCCGCCTATTAGTTCATAAATTCTAGAAGTTACATGTCTAAGACTATACCTTCTTTCAACTCAAAAAAATCATGTGAGTGGATGATTGGGAATGCTAATTTTAGTCTGTAGAATTTGCAGTTTAGAAGAAGAATTGAAAAGATTGAAACAAATGCTTGTTGGATCGGGTTAAGAGTCATTCCTTGTATAGGAGCGTAAAGGACGGAATCTCTACGCGACATGATCTTTATTGAGGACTACTAGCGGGTCCTGTAACTAGAAGTCCCCTCTCCTTCGATTCCTATTGAGATTGAGAAACACTACAAGAAAATAACACAATTCCCGACAAACATTTGGTCGCCAAAAGCTCACAATTTAGTCGCCAAAAGCCTTCGCCTACTAAAAAACAGGTTTTAGTAAATATTATAGCGAGCAAGCGAAGTCTAATACCCCTTATTGGTACGAAGAACCTGCCCAAGGGAAAACTCTTTGTTGATATGGTCGCTTTGGAAAGCTTGCAATGATGTGATCAAATGTACGAAATAATAGACAATTAAGATGGCTATTTAATTTGGATTAATAAAAAAAATACACCATTAGTCACTATTCTGTGGAGGAATTCAAGAGATGATTGGATAGAATTAGAAAAGTGCAAATTTAAATAATTGATGTTGCAATCTCGAGTGCTACCTAGTAGTTGCTTCTGTTTTTGTCATTCAATTGTTTGTTCGATGTCATTGTTTTTATTTCTAGGTCGTTTTATTTTATTACATATTTTTATAAGATACGGATGTCAACATAATTGTAATTTATATCCAGGGCGGGTTGAGGTAAGGCCCACGGGTATCACGTGACCCTCCTAAACTTCTCTACCCTCCCTTTTTTTTTGTATATGTATATTTTGGGGGATGGAGTGGGTGCGCACACCGTTAACAAAATTTTGAGTTCGCGGTTAATCTCGAAACATTTTTTTCAAGTCAATAGTGAATTTTTAAAATTAAAAAAAATAAAATCTTGAAACTATGACCAAAAAGGGTTTAAATGAGCGGTGTTGATGACTTTTTTTAATTTGGCGGTGACCAAATGAACATATTTTTTTAATTTTTCTTTCTACATTTGTCACCGCTGCATTAAAAAAAGTGATCGACACCGCTCATTTAAATCGCTTTTGGTCGTAGTTTCAAAATTTTATTTTAAAAAAAATTCTAAAAATTGACAATTGACTTAAAAAAATATTTCGAGAGTAATTGTAAATTTAAAATTTTAAAAATAAAAATTTGTTAGTGTGTGCAAACATCACACAAGAGGTGTTTTATTTACATCTTGAAACGGTACTATTTTTCTCACACAATAAGTGTGCTGTGCTCACAACACAACACATATCTCATTCCCATATTTTTGACATGCAATCTAAATTGAAGTTTAATCTAAATTTGCTTTCATTATATATATTACAGTGTGACTTCTGAGATTTTTTTAAAATTTATTCTAAATAAATGTTTTCTATATGAAATTTCTATATCTGCTGCTGCGTATATCTCTAGCTATGATGCAATATGATCAACCCTTCCTCAATACCCGTTCTCAAGTTTGTAAAGAAGTAAAATTTTTGCCTTGAATTCAAGACGCGACACAATCCTATCAATATTATCAGGCGCGTATGAATCAGGTGCTAACCTGGTTGATATAAAATCTTAGCTATTTTATAAGTTGGTTTAATCTATGAAAGTTCGTGATTCTAAGAGTTTAATTTTTTAAATTATAAATTTTTTATTTTTGAAATATAATGAGAATTGAAAAATATTTGAGTGATAATTTACATGATAGATTTTATAAAAGAGTGTAGTGTGTAAATTTATATAGAGCATTCAAAAAGTTTATCCAGAGATAATTTTGCAATTATAAATTTTTCAAGTTATTTTTTGATTGAAATAAACGGCCAAACAACCAAAATAAATTAATAGAAATCTAAAATGCCATAATAGCTGGATTAAGACAATTTATAAAATATTATTTTTAATTTTTTGGAGAAATGGTCATCCAACTCAACACACGTTCAATCGTGCTCGAAGGGAAGACCTAGTTGTAGTGTAGGTGAGCCCAATGGCCACTCTAAGACCTTTTTTATTTTTTATAATTCAGACTATCAACATCAACTTACGCGCACCTTATATAGTTAATTTCTAAAGGACTAATTTTATTGTTTTTTTGCGAAAATTTCAATTAAAGTCAGAACAAAGCATTGTACAGACCAATCTCATAAAAATTGATAGCACTCGAAAAATTTCGAACCTGAGACTTTAGAAAAGAGCATTGACCACCACGCTAATCTCTTAGATTAACTCTAGGACTTTTATTAGGTTCTGATCAAGGGAGGATTCAGAATTCGACGTTTGGGGGGGTCAGATTTTTTTCTTGAGAAAATGGAGGGGGCCGAGTATAATTTGGGAGGACTGAAATGTATTTTTTTTTTATAATTTTTAAACTTTATAACTAGGTCCTATTTTTTTTTGAAATTTTTGGGGGCGGCCCGAGTGCTTTGATTTCCATGTTATCCAATCACAATTTGAAAGCTATGATCCAAGTCCAGATCTTGTAGTTGGAGCTGCCCAAATACAACGGGCAGACTGATTGATGGACCAAAGAGGGAATATGTAAGATTTTGACCAAGAAGCGAAAGTTCACTCACGTAACTCGAAAGTGTGAATGCCCCTTCGAAATGCTGCACGCTCTATGCTTTTCCCCAGCTTTCCCTCTAGTAAAAGATTAGCTCGTACCCCTTCTATCTAGGGATTCCCGGGCCATGAGTTAAGCATATAGTTGATTTCTCTTTCCTTTCTATCGATTAAGCGTTGGTACTTTTGTATTCTCTCTCTGTAGGCGTGCAAAATAAGTTCCTTCCCTGATTCTGATATATCAAATATATATTTGGATCTTAATTATTGAACTGGGGCTAACCAAATTTTGACTTATTTATTTATTTTGTTAAATAGACTCCTGGGTTTGTAGCGTGAATACGAATCTGTATTATGATTAGGAGACAGATAAATTCACCTATTATACTAAAAAAGAAATAAAAAAACCAATTAATTTATAAATTATTTTTCTCAGTCAGTATCTCCATTAATATATGTGTATGAGGTTGACAGAAGAGTCTAAACAAATGAAGCCATGACAATAAAGAGCATCTCACACGTACGCACTGTTGGAATACTTTCTATTTCTGTAGGTTAGGTTATTTTTTATTTCCTATTTTCGGTTACATGATCATCCTCTCGGACTCGTTCACTTGTAGATGTAGATGGCTCTTGGTCAAAGGCGGAACCAGAATTCGAAATGTAATGGGGGAGGCGAGATTCCCTTTTTTTTTTTTGGAAAGATTAGGAGCCGAATGTAATTTGAGGGGGGCAAAGTATAATTTTTTTTTTAATTTTCAAAATTTATACCTAGATTTTAATTTTTTAAATTTTTTTTAGGGGGCCCAAGCGTCCTGTTCCCTTGGTAGTTCCCCCCATGCTCTTGGTACTGATTTTATTAATTTAATAAAATATTATTTTTATAGAATATTTTAACATGATATCATAGTTAGGTCTTCGATAATCTGACTTCACAAGGGCGAGTCTATCCCCAAACGAATTCACTCACCTCATAAATTCGTACACATACCTCCACGTGCTGTCGGGTGAGGGACAATGTAAGACTTTGTCCTGCACCTAAGACACTCAAGCTTGGTCAATGTAATCTAGAGGAATATACTACGTCTATTTTTGTAAGTTCTTAATTTGTAATTGACAATGTTTGTGTGTAATTAGAAAACTTAATAAGTTGTTTAGATAGGCATGTTTGGTTCTTAGCAAGAAGTTTTATTGAAGAATCAAGTGTCCAAGAGACCAGGTGTAGAGTTTTGCCACAAAAACAACATGGCTTAACAAGCCGTTCAAGCGAGTTTAGCAAAAACTTTATTTTGTAGACAGTTTTTCTGAGGCAATACAATAGATTCAGAGACGATCAAAGACTGCTCGAGTGAGCTCAAAGGCCGCTCGAGTAAGGCAAGTACTATTTTCTGTACGGCTTATAAATACCGCTCTGATAATTTTAATCCTAAATTCTACGCAGCTAGAACATCCTAAAGATATTAAAACATTGTAAGACCAATACAAATTCTTGAGAGGTGACTACTTGAGAAATTTAATGTGTTGCTAACATCTAAACATCTATTTAGATTCTCTCAAGATTATTATTTTTTATCTTCTACGACATGAGAAGTTCTTTGAAGAAGTTCAAAGACGATTGGAAGTCATTCTAAGGAGTAGCCATGCGTAAAGATCAAAGATCCGAGAATTATAATATTGAAGAAGCATCTATTAGAGCATCTCACAAGGATTTCACAAATTAAGAATATTTGAACCAAGTTGGAGGAGTTATAGATTGGTTGTGAGAAACTCTTTCCACTTACGTTTTTGCGTATAATACCTTCTATCTTGCTGTAATTTTTACTCTAAACTATTTGTTAAGGGTCAAATAAGGAGTATAAAATTTGAACCTCGGATTTGACAGATTGTCATATCCGGGATTTGTTAGCTGCTTTGAACCCCAAATATGATATCCAAGGTTCAAATTTCATCTGCCTAGAGGGGGATAAAATTTGGACACCCCCCTTCCTCTATCTTCCTTCTATATATAAACATACCATTATTAATTACAAGAATGCCATTGAAAAAAGAGTGAAATGGGGTTGGTCGTAAACCAAGAGTTGTTATTAATTACGAAAATACCATCCACATACTCATATTTACTATATTTTCCTTCCTAAAAAAAAAATACTCAAAACAAATCATTTATAACTATTTACCTCTCTATAATAAATTTCTCATTCTATTATATCTACCCTATTACTATATCCACCATATCCCTTCTATAATTTTAACCGCTAACAAACGGGCAACTTAGAGTTTTCTACATATATCTCCGTATTATGCTTGCTTGCGTTAATTCTTTTTTAATTGATCTTGTATAACACATGAATTAGATTAATTAATTACATAATTATAATCAAATAATAACAAGTCAAAAAGGAACTTTATTGTGCATGATTTTTTAATTATCAATTAATTTAAGGTTAGGTCACAGCAATTAACAAATCTCACGCTTCCCACCTCTATGCTTTTAAATTAATCAACGGATCAATTTAGAATAAATTTAGAAAAAAATGAGTAATATAGCTTTAGAAGCAAACTAAAGGTTGCTAAATTTCAGGGTACGTCAGTACAAATAAAATATTAGAATCAGAACTTTTTATAGATTGAATCAATTTATAAAATAGGATATAATAATATTTTTTTAAAAGGCAGTCAACTCGCTTAGCACCCATTCATCTGTACCTGATATTAAATAAATGTTTTTTTTCCTTTTTTTATTTCACGTTTATAAAGAAGTGAATTTTTTTGCCTCCAAAGGTCAGACACAAATTGTATCAATAAGTGAGGACAAGCAGTGGCGGTGGCAATTGCAACTGCAATTTGTTTTTTTAAAATACTTCATTATGCTCACACTACAAGGAAAAAACACAATCGCCAACTACAGATTTAGTCGCCAAATGTCCATTTTTTGGTCGCCAATGTGTTGCCCGACTAAATAGTTTGGTCGCAAAGGTATAGTACTATTTCTCAACTTTATCATTAAATAGCTTGCTCCTTTGCCAATTGTGATTTTAGGCAAGTATTGACGAGTACCCAAATACCCTATATATCTTACTTCTGATGAATTGTCCTCATTGCAGATGGGCCAGCTAAATAACCCTTTGTGGATCACCCAGACATGACGCCATATGCAGAAAAGTCATTGATAGTCCATAGAATGTATGCTCGCATTCTGAAAGTTTGTTTACTAGCGGCATCATAAGTTTGAACACCATCCTCTCATAACTCCTTCAACTCATTAATAATGGGTGTAAGTAAACGTCAATATCTTTACCAGTTTGTGATGAACCTGGAATAAGCAATTACATGAAGCAAAATGGTTCTTTCATGCACTTCCATGGTGAGAGATTGTAAGGAACCATGATAACTAGCGACATACTATATGATGTACTCATATTTCCAAAAGGATTGCAAGCATTAATGGCTAACCATAGGCTCACATTTCGTGGATTGGCAGCAAACTGAGGATATCGTTCATCAAAGTCCTTCAATTCTTGACCATTCGCAGGATGGGTTGATTCCTCATCATCCACACGTTTTTCTTTGTGCCATCTCATATTTGAAGCTGTTGTCTTTGAATAATACTTTCTTTGCAATCTTGGTGTCGATGGTAATTTCGCAATATCTTATGAGCAACTTTTGTACCCTTACCATCGTTCACTTTGTATATAGACTGCGCACACGTGGGGTAATTTTTCAAATTTATATTTTCCTTCAAAAAATGTGAGCAGTTATTTTTGCATGCATGAATGGGCACATCTCCCAAACCCAAGTCACGCAAGAATCTCTTGGCCTCATATATGTTCCACGAAATTGTCTCATCCCACTCAGGTAGCATCTCTTTGAAGGCGTTCATAATCATATCAAATGCAACATGGCTCAACTTGTTGTGCACTTTAATTTGAAGTATCTTAACGACAAATGATAACACAGTTTTTTGCACATCCAGGATACACTCTACGTTAAGCACCATCAAACAACTCATCAAAGTTTTACGTATCTTTACTCTCAAAATTAATGGGCAAGTCATCAATATCATCGTCCATAATGCCACCAATATAAATCTGTTCCAACATATCATGCAATTGGTCATCATTAGTCCGTGTGTCCCCTCCATGTCGTCTCCACTACATTCATCGTGGTCATCCTCATCATCATTGTGTACTTGAGGCTGATAAGTGGGAATAAGTTTTTCCTGGTGCACCCAAGTCTTGTAAGAAGAATCTATTCCTTTCCATATCAAATGGATCTTAACATCTCCAATGCTAAGTATTTTGCTATTCAAGCAATCAATATACGAACACCGAATATTAGTCTCAAGTCTTGAATTTGTCATCGTAAACTTTATAAATGATTCTTACCCTTTTTTATATTCCCTACTTAACCACCTATTTTTAATCATCATCCAATTCTTGTCCATTTCTTCTTGCCTACAAATTAATTAAATGTTATGTGTCAATGTTCAAACAAAGGTACTACTACCAATGATGTTTACAAGCTTGCAACTTTAATCCAAATGAAAGCTTCAATGCATGATGTTTAGAGAAAGAGATCGAATTTTTGAGGGAAAGGGATTTTGGGAGAGACGGATGGATTTTGCCAGAACGTAGAATTAGATATTGACTGAGACAATACAGCGCCATTTTGAATTAAAAAAAAAGTGCCGACTGAACTCTTAGTCGGTCATTTAATTCATTTTAACTAAATCCAAATCCACAAGTTACACAAAGCATTAGATTTACGTACATACAACAATACTCACACACAATCAATTCAAGATTCAATACCAAGTGCTCTGGCTATAAACAGATATGAAACATAGCAGAACAAGGAGTCTTGCTATCTGATGCTTTGCTACAAAAAGTCTTCCAATTTTGGGGTAGGGCTTGCAACTAGATGCTACAAATACAACAACCGAAAAAGGAGAAAAATCAAACCTCTTACTTGCTTGGTCATATTAAATTTCTTTGTACGATGTACTCCAAATTCCTGCTTCACTAAAGACACGTCAGAGCATCCTTCTGCTTCTATGAAATCACTGTCAACACTTGGGCAATAGACATGTTGTGAATACAAAAATAATATAATTTTACCAAAGGACTGGAGAAATCTTTGTTTACCATTCATTGCCAAAGGACATGTTGTCAATATATACAATCTATATTATCTATTTTTTTATAGCATTCTTGACACATTGTTAACAAAATTATACTGTTACTTTATATGCTTGCTAAAGAATAAGGTATATAGTATGTAAATAAATTATTTACAAGATTATACTATTCCTCACTCATCTCTTTTGCTCTTAAAATTTTATCAAAAGTTTTTAGAATTAGTTAACGAGAGAAATTAGGAAAAAAGAAATTGATATGGATAGACAGTTCAGATAATACATTAATCATAAACACACCGAATACATTTGATATTAAAGTTGGTGGCCTCTCATCTTTTATTTTAGCAATCAAAGAGACATACCTAGGAATGGAAATTAGTGACGGCCTATTTCTAATGGGCTATCAATTTCCAGCTGTTTGCCTTAGAGCCATGGCCAGCAAAGCTAGCAGTTGCTATGAGATGATTGCAGTACTGATAAAAACAAAACTAGTAGAGGAAGAAGGAAATATATGAATCATATTTGTGAAAACTTTAGGTAAACTGATTAGCACTGGTGTTGTACTTCCTAAACTATTTCTTTTTTTTTTTTAATTTTGGCTAATTCTCGCGGTGCATTCCCCAAACATATTTATAATAGTCAAACCAAATTGGTACCATATATGTGTGTGTGTGTGTCTGTATGTAAATAGATCTAGGCGTAGCATATATTCAACACCTCTTGGATAATAATATACTCGCTTCATACATTTTAGTTTTTTTTTTTAACTGATTACTTCTTGTCAAATGCAATGGTATTGCCCTGAAAATTCCCTCTTTCTAGCCCAATAAGGTAAAATCAATCCGAATAAGTTTGATCAACAAATTTGAAAAATGTTATTCAAGCATGTGTGCGCCCAACAACTTCAAGAAATTCTAGGAATTATGCAGTCAATATGCAACCATGATCAAGATCCACGGCAAGTTTAGAAGATAAGGGGGTCAATAAAAAAACATCATGAAAATAAAAATCCGACCACCATTAACCCAACACATTATCAATAACCACAACAGTACTAAAGAAAACTTACAAAGAATGGATGGTGATGGCGAACCCTAAACCAGTCGCCGTTGTGGGTATGCACTGTAGGAGGTGGTGGCAAGGTGCGGCGGAAATGGGATGGTGACTGCGAGGTGTGGCAGAGACCAGAAGACGACAACGACACGAAGGAGACCAGAAGGTGACGTAACAAACGATGAGTACCAGGATGACCGGGAGGTGACAAGTAGAAGTGAGAAAGGAATTTAATTAGTATATAGGGTTTAAAGATTAGATGGTGAATTGTGTAAAACGACGCTATTTCACGTAACATTTGCGGTGACCACACAATACTAGTCTAGAATTAACATTTATTTGCCGACTAAAAGTCGGTAAAGGTGTTTACATATGCCGATTGAATAATTTTTCGTCGCCGAACATGGGATTGACTACAATTTGGTGACTAACTATTTAGCCCAAAAATTAATTAATTTTTCCTCCAAACATTTACTTCGGCGGGAAAATTTACCACGTGAAACCTTTAGCGACCAAATAAATATTGGTCGGTAACTATTAATTATTTTCTGACTAAATTAACATTAGTAGGCAAATGTATAAATATTAGGCGACCAAATATTCTGCAGTCGGCAAATCATTTCACTTTTGGCGACTAACCATTATTTAGTTGACAATTTCATTTCTCGTAGACCAAAAATTATTTGGTCAGCAATTTTAGTCGCCAATATGTTTATTCTTGTAGTGTCGTAATTTAGTTTTTAGCATCAAACTACATAGGACTGCCACCACTAGTTTTTGTTTCTTACAAAGTATAGTGGGCCGAATTTCGGGCTGATCCGTCACCGAGAAGATGGATTGAATAGCTAGACTGTGTCAGCAACGTGGGCTGAGAGACCACCGACGTGAGACTAGGAGCTCAATGCATGGGCTGTCACCATGTCGAGTTGATTGAACTGCCACTCAATCAGGTGATTAGAACCTTTTGAAATTGAAAGGACACTCGAATATGAAAGTTTAAAGTTTTGGGAATGTTCCTGTTTAGGAAACCTTTATGCTATAAGGAAATAACCGGATTTGACATTGCACAAATTGAGAAAGGATTCCGTGTTATTCACTTGCCATGCCAAGACACTTGATGGCTTATAAATATGGGAATGCAAAGTAAAATCAAGTACACAATCAATTATAAGTGTAATCACTATTGTACTTTTGTCTCATACGTTATAACTTAAGCATCGGAGTGTCTTTCGGCTGAAAACAGTCTTGGTGGCACTAATTGGTTGCTACCTATGCAGGCTATAAGAACAACTTGGATTACTGACACAAATCAGATCAAATAAGTGGATATTTGCAACCCCATACAAAATAACATAAATCTTAGGTACTTAATTTGTTAGTTTTTTTTCCTTTTCAAGAAATCACAAATTAAGTGGCCCAAAGACAATTTCAGTGGCATTGTTAAAATTTACAAAAACTTAGGTTTCTAGATTGAAAAAAAACTTAAATCAAGACTTTTCGTTTACAAAAAAATATAATTGAGACTAAAGATGAAAGAAAAAATGGCAAATGTTCTGTGGATGCTGTGAGCACGTTGACACAAGCTTACAAATATGGGTTTGCGAATATCTACCAATCCTAATTCGATTCATTTCTTTGATGCGAGTTGCTCCTATAGCCTACACAAGGAACAAACAATTGGTGCCACTGGACTGTTGTTAGCGTAAGTTAAAACACGTGAAGTAAAAGCACAATAGTGATTGCAGTTATAGTTGATGGCATTCCTGATCTTACTTTGCAATCTATATTTATAAGTCATCAAGTGTCATAAGATGATACGTAAATAACATGAGATCTTTTCTCTATTTGTGTATTGCCACATTTGGCTATTTTCTTGCATAATTATAAGAGTTTCCTTAATAAGAACCTTCCCAAATCCTTTTGCTTTCCTATTAGGTTGCCCTTAGATTCTAGAAGGTTCTAACTGCCTTGACCAAGTGATGACCGGGTTGGTGAACTTGGCATGATGATGGCCCATTCATTGAGCTCCCAATCTCATGCCCCGTTCGGCAATATGATGTGGCGACGACCCACATTGCCGACACAACCCAACTTGTCCTATGCCCAACCTAGCCCATCTTCTCGGTGTCCGGTAAGTCAGCAATTCGGCTCACTACAATATTTTTTTTTTTAATTTTTCAGTTCTCTCTAAAATTTACTTCTCTTTGTAGATTTATAATCACTTTGCCTGTTTCAACATACACAATAGAACATGCATTTTTCGATTATGAAACAAGTGAAGATCAAATTGCACAAGAGAAGAGAGGATGAAAATTTTCTAATTTTATAACATGTTACCTAAGCACACGTATTGAGAAAGACAATAATGGAAAAGGTATTAAGGCCAATTCTATTCTATATAATTTTCGTGATATGAATAAAGGTAAACAAAATTTAAACTACAACATCTTATTAGATATATTAAAATAGATACGTGCATAAGAGAACTATTGTCAAATTAGTAAATTATTTAAAGTACTTTAATTATTATTAGACTGATAAATATTTATCACTACTGAGAGAACTATATATTGCAAAAGGTATCTTTTATCGTCGCAAAAATCTTTTGCTACCCATTTAATTGTGACCCCTATTTTGTCATCGCAAAGCCATCGCAAAAAGTTGGAGTATCGTTGCAAAAATCTTTTGATACCCATTTAGTTGCGACCCCTACTTTGTCATTGCAAAGCCGTTGACCCCCAACTTTTTGCGATGACAAAGAGTTGACGGAAAAAGTTTTTTTTTTTCTTTCTAGTAGTGACTCTGTCACTCTATATTATAGAGCTAAGTGTCCCTATTAAATGAGATAAGATATGTATCCATAAATATTTATTTGATTAGTCCTGAGTGTTTCTGCCGAATTGATTTAGTCTTTAAAGTATATGAATTGAATTAAAAAGATTCTTTGCGTAATCATATAACAAAACTACAAAAGCTAAATCTGGATTTTACTATTTTTATATATAAACCACAAGGCATAGGCGTTGACAATCAGAACATCATCTTATAAGCATCACAACCGTACTTTTATAGATGGTGTGGGGAAAATAGATTCGAAGTATGCTCGGAATTTTAAAAATATAAATTTATTTATCCATGATATATTACAGAATATAATTAAAAATTACAGATCGAATTAAAATGAACAGAATTAAATAAACTGTAAAATTAGAATGTAAATAAATTACCGGATTGAGTCCTGTGTATTCACAATCTTCTTAAGACTGATTCGCTATCTCACCATGGATGTTCGAGGATTACAATCGGTGTTTGTCTTCCAGAATAAAACTGCTCAATTGAATGTATGAACACCGATCTTCGTCCGCCTGTCAAACTTCAGTGTGTTTGCCTCACTTTCCATCAAAGAACCCAAAAAATAGTAGACGAAATGATGTTAGAAATTTTAGTACTTGAAACCATGAAATGAGAATCAATTTATATAGTCATGAAAAACTTTTGAGCTGCAAAATGAATAGACGTTTGGGTTGCGTGCATTTATGGAGGCATCAATGGAGAGAACTTTGATTGGTAGACATCAACAGCATGCATGAATGAGAGATTTTTCAATTGTCTTAAAAGACCATTTGATATTCAAAATTCATTCACCCAAAAAGTCGAACAACCATTTGAAATTTCATCTAAAATATGGACCAATCTTTAAAACAAAAATTAGAAAATGTACAAATAATTCATAATTTTTTTAATGAATTTTTTGAGGGATTTTTTTAGATTTTGTGGTCATAACCTTTGGCCTTTTAGGTTCTTAACGTCAAAATAAAAACTTGATGAAGAATTAATTTTTTTTAAAAAAAGACAAAAATAGAAGAAAATATATTTTAAGCTAATGATTTTTAATTTATCTTCTTTGAAGAATTCCTATATAAATGGTGAAATTTGAAGGAGATGGCTTCTCGACGGTCCTTTTCTTTGGGACTGCAGCGTGTACCCCGTTCTTTGTGAGCTCATGCCAGACTTATTTGAGGATCAAAACCTTTTATTTTATAGAGTTCATTGCGAACATTGACCATAACAAAATAATTATATTTATCGGCTACAACTCAATACCTTATTGTAATACATTTATGTTTAAATAAATGTGTTAATTCTTTGTTAATCGATCTTGTATAATGACATAAATTAAATTAAATTAATTAGTTAATTAAATCAAATAATGACAAATCAAAAAAGGAAATTTATTGTGCATGATTTTCCAATTGCCAACTAATATTAGATTACATCACTCCAATTAAGAAATCTCACACTCACCATCTCCATGCTTTTAAATTAATCAATGAATCAATTTGAATTTTTAATTTATTGTGCGTGACTTTTCAATTGCCAATTAATATTAGATAACATCACTAAAATTAAGAAATCACGCAGTCACCATCTCCATGCTTCTAAATTAATTTATGGATCAATTTGATTTTTTTTTAAAAGAAAAATAATCAAAATAAAAGTTGCTTGACCATTCGTTTGTCCAATTCTAACCATGAAAAGGTAAATGTATAATGTATATATAAGGGCCATAGGATGGCCTATTCTCTATTTATATAACAAGGAGTGCTACAATTTCAGAAAATAAATTAATAAACTTTTCTCGAATTTCAAATTAAAGGTCATGATTTACTTGGATTTGTAGAACCGCAAATACAAATAAATCATCATCATTGATTTTGAATTCTGAAAAAATTTCTTGATTACTTTTTTGAAAATCTAGACTTTTCCATAGATAATAAATAAATACCGTCGGGGGACACCTTTTCGATCCTTCAGAAGTTACATCCGGTTAGACCAAGGGCTAATTTCAGGATACTTAAGTAGAATTATGAACATTTATAGATTAGACCAACTTATAAAATAGGATTTTATAATTTTTCTGAAAGATCCGATGCATACACACCTGATAGTATTAATATGATTTGCGTTGCGGCACGAATTCGGGGTAAAAAATTTGTTTCTTTACAAACTTGAAATAAAAAAAATATTTGTTTAATATCAAGAATGGAGATAAGTGGTGGCCGTTGCCACTGCAATTTTTTTTTTTTACAAAATACTACTATTATTATGTTCATAATTTATTTTTTTAGCACCAAATTACGTAGGACCGCCACCATTATTTATTATTCATTTTTAAAAAAAAAACTTTAAATCCTAGTCACTTAGTAATTTGTTAGTTCTTTTTTCCTAGACTTCTGTCCTTTTTGTTGAACTAAGCTATCGAGAATATTCGACACCCTGGAGACGAGTAGCATAGCTCCAAGAGCTATAACATCTATTAAAACTTTGACTGCCGGCCTCCATTTTGAGCCTATTTGTCTCTCCGTGTGCGAATTGTCCCGGTTACACGATCCTAACGATTGAGCAGTTGCTGTATAAAACTAATTCTCTCCATAGATAAGATATATATCCACAAATGAAATAAGGTTTACC
Source organism: Arctostaphylos glauca (assembly GCA_019985065.2). Taxonomy (NCBI): domain Eukaryota; kingdom Viridiplantae; phylum Streptophyta; class Magnoliopsida; order Ericales; family Ericaceae; genus Arctostaphylos; species Arctostaphylos glauca. The sequence goes on from JAHSPW020000008.1 coordinate 3,713,747, forward strand.
TTTATTTTATGTCCTTAAGGAATCGTCCAAGTGTTTATTTAATTAGTCCGGAGTGTTTCTGTCGAATTAATTTAGTCCTTAAAATTGAATTAAAAAGATTCTTTGTGTAATCATATAATAAAACTACAATAGCTAAACTGAAATTTTCCCATTTTATAAACACTAAATTAGTCTTTAAGCCACGAAATAATTAACCATAAGGCGTAGGCGTTGGCAATCAAACAACATCTTATAAGCACCACCACCATACTTTTATAGATGGATGCATCCAAAATGTGGGTCAATTAATCTTTAAAAGAATAATCAGAAAAAAGCATAAATAATTCATAAAATATTTTTGTTTTGAATTATTTTTATTTTCTAGTTATTTTTTATAGCGTTTTTGGTCATAACCTTTTGCCTTTTAAATTCTTCCAGTCAAAAAGAATGTTTTGATGCAGAGCTCAAACCAACTTAAAAAGACAAATAGGAAAAAAAACATAATTTAAGTTAATGGTTTCTATTTCATGTTTATAAAGAAGTGAGTCTTTATAAACACAATTGGTGGTGATTAATTAGTTGTAATTTAGTTTGTAGCGCCAAACTACGTAGGACCATTTGTTAGTGTTTTTTTTTCATCGGTTTTTTTTTTTCTTACAAAAGAAATATAAACCCTAGTTGCTTAATTTGTTAGTGTTTTTCTTATTAAAGAAATCACAAATTAAATTCCCCGACTATATACTTGGCTACTGGAGGTTTGACCGGTCATTAATTTCAGGATCCTGCGGATTAGTAGGCAACAAATGGAGCATATACCAAATTGACTGAATATCATTGTAACTTGTTTTCCTAATTATCTATGCAATTGTTTTGCTTAGCAAAAAAAAAAAAAAAAAATTGGGTGTTGTTTAGCATCTTTCTAGTTTATATTATTTTTTTGGTGTCTCGTGACGAATCATTATATATTGACTGCACGAGTGTTAACCCAATTAGGATCCCTATTTTGGTCTTTGTGGTTGTCTTATTATTGGACGTCCTTTTACGCTTTCTAGTCTTTTTTAAAGATTAATAAATTCTATTTTGCCAAGAAAAAAATGATCTAAACTACACAAATGAAATAAGACTACCTTTATTTTATGTCCTTTTAAGGAATTGTCCAAGTGTTTATTTAATTAGTCCTGAGTGTTTCTGCCGAATTAATTTAGTCCTTAAAGTATATGAGTTGAATGAAAAATATTCTTTGTGTAATCATAATAAAACTAATAAATTTCCTATTTTATAAAGACTAAAATAGTATTTAAGCCACGAAATAAGCACCACCACCATACTTTTATTTTATAGACGGATGCATATAAAATGTTGGTCAATCTTTAAAAGAATAATCACAAAAAAACATAAATAATTTAGAAAATCTTTTTGTTTTGAATTATTTTATTTTTAGTGATTTTTTTAGCTTTTTTGGTCATATCCTTTTGCCCTTTAGATCCCAGTCAAAAGAAAATTTTTGACGCAGAACTCAAACAAACAACTTAAAAAGACAAATAGAAAAAAATATAATTTAAGCTTATGGTTTTTAAGTTATCTTCTTTAAAGAATTCCTATTTAAAGAGTGAAATTTGAAGGAGGACGTGGCTTCTCCACAATCCTTTTTTGTGTGACTGCACCGTGCTATCCGTTCTTGTTTTTTTTTTTGATCAGCAAAGAAATTTCATTGAAGTAAACCAGGATTACAACAATGAAACAGAAATCCTTCCAAACCCAGTTGGCCAGAGGCCAACGAAGAGGGAAAGAACAACAAAGGAAAGGGAGAAGACACTAAGAAAAAGAAAGAAGCACCTACTCGCTACCAAAGTCACACAAGTAAAGTTTTAACACAATGAATGTTCTATAGGAAGTCTTCAATAGCTACCCCAGGGATCTTGAATTTTCCTTTAACCCATATTGCTGTTCTTGTGATTGCCCTGTCAGAAATTTCTTCCGGCTGCTCCTGAACCCCTTTGAATATCCTCTGATTTCTTGCCATCCATATTGACCAAAGGGTAGCATACAAGGCAGATTCCCAGATAAATTTTTCCAGGTTTGAGAATGTATTCTGAAACCAGAATTCCACCAAGACTTGGACATTTGGGGGTGTAACCCATTGACATCCCCACCAACTGAGAATCTGAACCCATATTTTCCATGCAAAACTGCAACCAAGCATAAGATGATTTGTTGTTTCAACCCGGGTATTGCACATAGGACACTCTCCTTGGCCTAAGTTAATAATACCTCGCCTCCACAAAGCCATTCTTGTAGGAATTTTATCCAGTAGAACTTGCCAGGTAAATAACACTGTTTTTGGAGGGCATACCTTATTCCAAATGGAATTGAGGAGCTTATTCTCAGAGAAGTTATGCTGTTCCCAAATTCTGTATGCTGATTTCACAGAATACTTTTTGTCTGCAGTCCACTTCCAACTAAGATGGTCCTCCCCTCCCATGTTCCTAGAAAATAGCCGCAATCTGGACTTTAATTGGTCCTCCATCTGTTGTTCCCAGGCAAACAGGTTTCTCCTAAATCTGAGTTGCAAATCCTGGTTTTGGCCTTCTGTCAGGACATGATTGACCAACTCAGATTTTTGTTCTGATAGTAAATAGAGCCTTGGAAATTGATCTTTCAGAGGTGAATCACCACACCAAGTATGATCCCAAAACAAGGTGTTCCTCCCACTATTTACCACTATAGACAAACCTTCCTTCAGTATTTCTCCCATGGGAGCATTGGGATCACTTACTGAACATATATCTCTCCATATCCCAGACATCTGACCATGAGAAGGATTGGATGGGAACCAAGTGGTCGCATTTAAATCATACTTCCTAGACACAGTTTGAGACCATAGAGCACTCCTCTCTCTAGAGAGCCTCCACCACCATTTACCCAGAAGAGAGTGATTAAACTGAATAATCCTCTTAATACCCACTCCTCCATATTTCTTTGATTTGGAAAGAGACTCCCAGTTGACCATATGGAGCTTTTTCTTGTCCCCAACTTCCCATAAGAATCTCCTTTGAATTTTTTCCATCAGCTTGGCCACACCTTTGGGGCATTTGAACATGGAAAGGTAATAAACCGGGAGGTTAGTGAGGGTTGATTTGACCAAGGTAATTCTGTCGGCTAATGAAAGTAGCTTTTTTTTCCATAAACACAACTTGGCTTTCAAATTATCAATTATGGGCTGCCATGTAGAAGATCTTTTAGGATTTGCCCCTAATGGCATTCCTAAGTATTTGAATGGAAGTGAGACCCTTTTGCACCCCAACATTAAAGCCATTCTCTCTATCTCCTCTTCCTGAACCTTGATACCACAGATTGAACTCTTCGCCATATTAATTTTAAGGCCAGAGATCACCTCAAAACATCTCAGAATTCTTCTAATATTGGACAATTCTTGAAAGTCATTTATGCAAAAGATAATTGTATCGTCCGCAAATTGTAAATGGGAAATCAAACAACCTTGAGGCCCCACTGGCATCCTTTGTATCAAACCTGCCTCTGTTGCTCTTTCAAATAAGGTGTTAAGACCCTCAGCCACCACATTGAATAAGAATGGAGAAATGGGATCCCCTTGTCGAAGGCCTCTTGATGGTTTGAATTCAGTGGTTGGGGATCCATTAAGCAAAATAGACATAGAAGTGGAGGAAATGCATTCTTTCACCCAAGAACACCATTTGTCTCTGCATCCCATCTTTTGTAGCATATGAATGAGAAAATTCCAATCAACCATGTCATAGGCTTTTTGAAAATCTAGTTTGAGAATAATCCCTCCTCCATTTGCTTTCTTCCAATGGTGTATCATTTCATTAGCTATTAAGATGCCATCAAGAATTTGTTTTCCCCCTATAAAGGCCGTTTGACTCTCACCAATTACATCCGGTAGGACTTTTTTAAACCTATTGGCTAGTACCTTTGCAAGTATTTTATAGATACAACCAACTAGGCTTATTGGTCTAAAGTCATTAAACATGATGGGGTTGTTGACCTTTGGGATTAAAGCCAAGAAAGAGGAATTTAAGCCCTTACAAATCTTAGCATTAGAATAAAATTCCTCAAAAAATTTCAATGGATCCTTATGAATGAAATTCCAAGATTTAAGCACGAACCTTAGATTAAATCCATCCGGACCTGGGGCTTTGTTTTTGCTACTTCCATTGGCTGCTGCCTTGATTTCCTCCAGAGTAAAAGGCTGCTCCAGGTATTCAGATTGGTGAGGTAAAAGCTTCCGTTTGAGAGTTCCTCCTAGCACTGGCCTTGTGTACTGGGTGTTTTGGAAAACACTGCTGAAGTATCTGACTGCAGCTGCCTTGATCTCATTTGGATTTCCAAGCCTCTGACCATCCATTAGAATTGTCCCCAAGTTGTTTTTCCTCCTCCTCAAGTTGACAATTGTCTGGTAGTACTTAGAGTTTCTGTCTCCCAAAGCCAGCCATGAAGCCCTTGACTTTTGTCTCCACATCACCTCTGCTGATTTGGACACAGACCAGAGCTCCCCTTTCAAGGTTTTTCGATCCAAGCTTTCTCCTTCTGATAATGGCCTTCTCTCTTGCAGTAGATCCAGCTGATGGAGTTTACCTTCAATGGCCTGAATCTTCACATTAACATCTCCAAATTTCTCCACATTCCATTTCTTCAGCCTGGCCTTTACTGCTTGAAGCTTTTTCTTTAGGATGAAGCCTGCCCATCCCTCCACAGAGCAACTTTCCCACGTTTCTTTGGATACTTAAACATGAAGGATTAGACCACCATGCATCCATAAATCGAAAGGGTTTGGGCCCCCAATCAAAGTGGTTTTGTTGTAGAAGCACTGGACAGTGGTCTGAAACAGGTCTTGAGAGCCCTTGCTGCCTTAAGTTGAGATTAAGCCACTCCAGGGGAATTAGGAATCGGTCCAGCCTACTTTGGATACAATTCTGTTGAAAATTAGACCACGTGAAGGATCTTCCTTCCATTGGCAAGTCAAAGACCTCCAATTGATTGATAAGATTGGCAAACTCTTTCATGCCCCTGTCCACATTCACACACCCTATCCTTTCTTCCACCTTCAAAATTTCATTAAAATCACCCCCCAAACACCAATTTAAGTGGGATATTTGGGAAGATTTTATGGCCACCAACTCCTTCCAAACTTCACTTCTTCTAGAGACATTATTTGGGGCATATATGTTAACTATGGAACATTCCTGATTGTTGCTGAATTTACCTTCCACCAGAATATAATTTTTGTTGGTTATGGTTCTAGTCATGGAAAAAACCTCCTCATCCCACATAGATAGTAGCCCACCTGATGCCCCCTCAGCAGCCATGAATACAAAGTTAACATGAGAGTTTCCCCACAATTTTTGGACAAAATTCAACTCCACCTTAGCCATCTTGGTTTCCTGAATAAAGACTACCTCTGGTTTGAGAGTTTTGATAAGTTTAGACACATATCTCCTTTTCATTCTACCCCCCAAGCCACGTATATTCCAAGATAGAAAATACATGAAGAAATATGGTACCTTATTACTCCTTAAAGGGCAGACCTAGCTCAGGTTTTGGCTGCCAGAGCCTGTTTTTCCAGCTGGTCCTTAACCTCTTGCTCCACCATGCTTCTGATCAGTTCTTTTTCATTCCCATTAAAGAGAATGCCTACCTGACTTCCCACGTTGAATGTGGCTGCCACTTCTTGTTGGACTTGGTCTTGAGAAGGAAGCCCAATGGAAGAGTTAATAACCCCCCTCCTTGTCATTCTTCTTGGTTCACTAGTTAAGTCCACCATTAGTTGAATTCCTTCTCTTGGATTCCTTCTGGCGTTGGGCTTCTGTATTCTGTTTAGTCCAGATAAGCTGCTGTCTACTCCATTTCCTACCCCATTTTCTGACCCTGATTCGGATAAAGAAGATTGGACTCTCCTTTGGGTTGGGCACCTATTATGGGCTTGTTTGATTTGGGCCTCCTGCTGATGGCTGCTGTTTGCTGCTCCTTCTTTTGAAATTCCTTGATCAGTCGGTGTCTCACCAACCAAAGATTGTGAGTTGACTTGTTCCTCCACCGTTTCTCCCAACTGGATATGTTTACACTTTTCTTTTGTCCTTGGGCTTTGTACTTTGCCAAAAGCATGTATTTGTTCCTCCCCATGTTGTACCTCCATATCTTGTTCAATCCCAACATTAAATGAATTGACTTCCTCGTCCACAGTGCACCCCTTTGCCACCTGTCCTTCTTCTTCAACCTCCTTGTCTGTATCTCCATGAATGCTGCGGTTGTTGGTAGGATTACACCTTGGATCAAGTTCTGTCATTAACGGCCTTAGCTCTTGTGAACATATCTCCTGGACTTTAACTCTAAATGACTTCCCCTTTATTACTAATTGGATCCACTCATTGATTGTTGATTGGATTGAAGTTGCTATAAGAATGGAACCTTTATGGAAAGATTTCATATATAAAGTGTTTTCATCAACTTGAATGAAAGAACCCCAAATTCCCCCTATCATTTGGAAAGTTTCCATCCCCCAGGCTTCCAAAGGCACACCTCGACATTCTATCCAGATCAGTCTTTCAAGACTAGCTGGATGTCCTTTCCATGGTTGGATTGTATTGAACCATATTTGTAGCCATTCCTGTTTTAACAGCTCATCCCTTGCCTTTGTGGACTCTGTTGTTAGCAGGATCCATCTCCCTCCCATTTGTCTGATCTCTATTCCAGCAGAACCATATTTCTCCAGTCCTTCTTGAATTCTTTTGGTTGAGATTGGTCTGCTTAGTTCCCCCACAGCACTTCGCTCCAGCCATTCATTACCTTGTGAGGACACAATAATGGTTGTTCCTATCTGTTGTTCATAGTCTTCTGGTTTCCTTACATCTCCTGCAACCACCTGGCAAAAGCTCCTCCTTTTATCTTTAGTTTCCTCTCTTCGTAGCCCTCCCCTCATTTGTTGCACTTGTGGCTGGTGCCTATTTCCATTTGTGGTTAGAGCAGAGTCTGTTGTTTCCTTATAAGGCCTTCTGCTTGTACTATCCATTGATATCTTAACCACCAGCTTCTTTTTGTCCACCCATACACCATTAGCTCGTAGGATTGCCATGTCTGCTGAAACAGAGCAATCGTACCTTACAAACCCGAACTTGCTCCCTGTGATCTTGCTTCTCTTCGCAGGAATATAGACATCAAGAACTATGCCATAGTTTGTGAAGAACTTGTGGACCCATTGTCTGTTTACCTCGTCTGGTAGATTATCTACAAAGAGAGTCACCATTGTGTTTTGCTTACCATCTGGTTCCTTGCTTCTTTGTCCAATTCTCCTATGTTTGTGAACTACCGGTATCCATCCTCCTTTCTCTCCACCTCTCTCTCTCTCTCTCTCTCTCTCTCTCTCTCTATCTCTCTCTCTCTCTCTCTCTCTCTCTCTCTCTCTCCATTCCCATTACTTTACTTAGTTCATTCTAACCATGCCCAAAAAACCCGTGCAATCCGTTCTTTGTGAGCTCATATCTGCCTCATCTTGACGATCGAAATCGTTTATATATTGTAGCTCGTTGTAAACATCAATCCTACCAAGAAAATGATGTTTATCACATCATGCATGCTCAATATATACTTTATCGGCCGAATACATTCTATCCATTTTTTTGTACTTTCTGCGTCATATAGTTGTTTTTAAAAGAGGATGGATATGGATAAAGATGTTTGCATATAAATCTGAGTATACGTGTGTTCGGTGTCATGCGATGCACATAGATCCCACACGATATTTGTGAGACTCACATGATGTCGAGTTAGCTGTAGGATTTCATTGTGTATAACACTTTAATTTGTAGAAAATGAAATGACTTTGTTAGATGGTCTACGATGATCCAACTGGCGTCATGGCCCTACGGTGACAATGGCGACTCAGTCACAAATTCATAGCGATGTTCTTTAATTTCCATCCTGATATAGGCAAAGGATGGAGGGTTTACTTACACACCTCACATTTTCAACCACATATGTATACACATGGTGTGTGCTTAACCTCTAGTAAAACTTGAGCATTTCCTAAAAAACTCGCTTTAAATGATATAATACGACTTACTATACTGAAATAAAAAATTTAAAAAGATCAAAGTAAGAAAAAAAATAATATGAAAATAGAAAAAAATAATATGAAAATAAACAATACTAGCCAAACATATCGTTAATGTATAACTACCTACCCCCATCAAATGATATAATAATGTGTCTCCCGGAGTAACTAAGGGGCCAAGGTTCTATTACCCCCGGATCTTCTTTTTTTGTTGACCAATAAAAGGGATTACGGGCATAACAACATCACCAGAATGAAAAAAGAATCTTAACTAGGTTGGCTTTGTACGTCTCTAGAAAATTATATTTTTTCCGAGACCCAAAAAAAAATTGACAAGTCACCAATTAAAGAAACTGGAACATGCCCTAGAAAACTTCAAAAAACAAATATACATATTACAATAAACATACAAATCATAAACATCTCAATAGCATAACTAATTAATATTCCTTATAAAAAATCAACCATGCATCACCCGTGACCTCATCACCCGTAAAGCAGCTACATCATCCCCACATATCACCTACCAGCAACTACAAAATCATCTGCCGATTAAAATAAGAGCAATGCTAGGAATCCATATATAATCGGATCCCAGAAATATCCCAGAATGCTAGGAATTCAGAATCGGATCCAAGAAATATCGAACCCAGAATCGGATCCCAGAAATATCCTAGAATGCTAAGATGGCGGCCCCTCATTCCTCCCTCACACATACAACACTTTACAACACACCGCACTACTTTGGATACCTAGTAATTCTTGGACAATATTTATGGGATCCTAGCATTTCTCTTAAAATAAAACTACAGAATCATCTCTGAATTTTTTAATAGTGCACTATTACCCTTAGTATTTTAATTTTTGTAATAATTTCCTTAAATAATTGCATAAATAACATCTTAAATATGTTTAATTCCTCTAATAATCTTCAAAAATTACATTTTTTTTATCGACAAAAAGAAATTTTATTAATCTTTGAAACAAGTATTACAAAAATTAGAGGATCAACGAGCATACATTGTCATTACAGTGCTCAAATTGAGAGGACGATAATTACTTGCCGCTTGAAGAACGTTCAATTACATGTTTATGTGTATAATGCTTTAATTTTCGTGCCCGTATTTAGAAGTTAAAAAAAACATTACAATTTTTTTATTCGTAATAACATATATATGTTTAAATTTGATAGCTTTAAACCCGAAGGGGTTGGTCTGCTGGTGAAAACTTGAGACTTATAGCTATGTATGTTCCCTCCTAGGTTTCAGGTTCGAAATCTTTCAAGTGCTATTAATTCTTATAGGGTCAGTCCATACAGAGCAAATGCCATGTCTTTAAACGTGGCTCCTACAAATGGATGGTGAAATTGACTCCTAAAGACTACTTGGTATTAAGTTAGGGGTAATTCTCGAGAGTCCGCTAGATATCTCGGCTATTTTTTTTGTTGTTGATAGATTTACTTTTAAAAAATTCAAAATTATCATTAAATAGTGCCGTATAAGTAATTATCTGGATCTGCTGTGTGACGTCTGTGAGGATGGCACAAGATTCCAAACATGGCAAATGGAATAACCACAAGTCATAGGCTTTGAGAATCAAAACTGCAAACGTCTCTTATGTATTATAAAATGTTTTTTCAATGTTCATCTTCCTAACCCTAGCTATTCGTTCCCAACACTAAAATGTCAAAGCATTCAATCTGTCCTTAATTCAATCTTCAGGAATTGATCTGGTAGTCAAGACTTGAGATTTAAAAGCATGTTTTTTTTTAATTTTCAGGTTCAAAATCTCTTAGATGTTATTAATGTTTATAGGGTCCGTCCATACAGAGTGAACAGGTCTCCTGAAGAGTGGTTGACATTAAGTTAGAGGTAATTTCAAAACCAGGCGGATACCTCAGGTATCAAGGTGGTATCAACTCTTATAGACCCAGTATCAAGGTGGTATCAACTCTTATAGACCCAGTTCATTCCTAACTTTAATTAAGACCTCTAGACGGTGAAAATAGTTGCCCAGATACTAATTAATTAAAATACGCATAAATTAATCTAGACACTCAACGTTATTAAGAACATGTTGATTCCCCTATGGTTGAAATTTTGTATTCTTAAGCCTGATACTTAAGAATTTGATTTCTCCTAATGTGTCAAGTTTGAAATCTCTCAAAGTGTTATTAATTTTAATGGGTGCAGTTTAGTCCTGATGTTAAGTAGGGTCCTGGAAGCGGATTTGGTGGAAATGATCATCTAAAATTTAGTTTAAATGTGTAAAAATTGGTTCAGACATTATGAGTTATTAAAACAATTATTCATCCCCTAAGATTGAAATTTTATAGGAAGAATTACGAAACAGTGGCATGCACTGAAAATAATTCCTACCGTCATAGTCCATATATAGTTTCAAAATTATCAAACTATGGTCTTTAGAAAAGTAAATGCTAAAATATAATGACTATACATATTTATGATCATATTATATTTTAGTAGTATTGACTTGCACCTTGAAGGTAAATGACTTGCACCGTAGGGAGAATTACCAAACAATGGCATGTAAGTCGTTGTTCTTCTATAGTGCAAGTCGTTCACTTTAAGGGTGCAAGTCACTCTATTTTAGGGTGCATGCAAATCAATGATGCCAGAAAAATATTACTCCATCTGTCCCAATTTGCGTCCATTTTTTAGATTTCAACCTATTAAGAAGACACAATAATTACTATTATTAGAAAACTTAAACTTTCCAAAAATACTCCTAACATTGTTAGCATTAAATGACTATACACATTTTCTAATGCACAATTTTTTAAAACAAAGAGGGCACTGAGAAAATTTTATAGAAGTCAATTTAAAATTGAACAAATATTTTGGGACATATCAAAATAAACAAATAAACAAATAAATTGGGACGGATAAAATATGATCACAAAATGTATGATCACTACGTTTTAAAAATTATTTTTTAAAAAGTCATATTTTAATAATTTCGAACGTATGAACCAATAAAAGATTATTTTCAGTTCACACCACTATTTCTTCCCAGTGCTTATGCTATATAAATGGTGATTGCCCCATCATGAAATACAAAAGACGTAGTTCTTCATTATTAAACATCTCTGTAAATGGCCTTACAAGCATCTGTCTGTTGTAATGAAACTTCATTCCTTCTCAAGAACACCATTAATGGTCTCAAAACCTCCACAAGGACCCTACATACTTATCATAAACATGTCCCGGCGAGAATTAAGGCCACCCAGTTAGTTACCCACGAACCAATTATCCAACTTCCGAAGTTCGAGTTCGACGATTACATGAACACCATGTTGAAAAAAGTTCAGAAAGCACTCGACGAGGCATCGCCGGTGAAAGAACCGGTGAAGTTTCACGAGGCGATGCGGTACTCCCTCCTCGCAGCCGGACAACGAGTGCGTCCGATCCTTTGCATGGCCGCCTGCGAGCTGGTAGGCGGCCACGAGTCCCTCAGTGTTCCCATGGCTTGCGCCGTCGAGATGATCAACACCATGTCGGTCATCCACGACGACCTGCCGTGTATGGATAACGCCGACATGAGAAGGGGAGTTACCACTAACCATAAGACCTATGGTGAACAAACGGCTGTTTTAGCCGGCTATGCCTTAGTCAACCTCGCTTTCGAGCACCTGGCTACTAAATCAGTCGGCGTGGCTCCTGACCGAGTGGTCAGAGCCATCGCCGAACTGAGTTTAGCATCAGGTGCGGAATGTCTCGTGGGGGGACAAGTTGTCGATCTTCGTAGTGAAGGGAAGACGATTGATATTCGCGAGTTAGATTACATACATATTAACAAGACAGGAAAGCTGATCGAGGTTGCGGTTGTGGGCGGGGCGATTATGGGAGGAGGGAGTGATAGTGAGGTGGAGAGATTGAGGAGATTTGGTGGTTGTATTGGGTTGTTGTATCAGGTGGTTGATGATATATTTAACCTGACAAAATCGCCGGAATGGTACGGGAAGAACACCGGTAGCGATTTGCTTAGCGATAAGGCGACGTATCCGAAGCTGATGGGTCTTGAAAACTCTGAGAAGTTTGCAGATAAGCTGATGAAGAAAGCCATGGAAGAGCTTGAATACTTTGATAAGGAGAAGGCTGCACCATTGTATCACTTGGTTGACTACATTGTCTATCGAAAATTTCGCAGATCACCCTAAAAAGGTATCATTTTATGAGTATGTGAAAGGAGAGAGTTTATGAATACATTTATGTACAATATTTCGTGCACAAATTTATGTTCGGAATCATCTCATGTACTTAAGTCATTCAAGATGATTTGAGTTTCATGTGCAACAGATGATTCTAAACACATCTGTGTTCGGATCTATGCATAAAGATTGTATTCATAGACTTGCTCATATTAAATTGTACCGCAAAATACTGTAATAAGTATGAAGAGAAGGATATTGGGTTTGTGAAGATTTATCCAGTTTTAGTTGTCCTTTTATTAACAATGACAAGATTCGACTTATCTGGTCAGATTGCGAGGTTCAGGAGATAGTTTCTCAAGACCTAAACAAGGGTCTTATAGTAATTGGAAATATAAACTTTAATTAGGTTATAAATTTTATCTATTCATAGCTACATATGTATCTCGTACTTTTATTATTTTAATACATGTCAATCAAGAACATATCCAATTGTACTTTTGGAAATGATCACTTGGAATCTATGTGTCGTGTTTTGTGATTGCACTCCTCCTTGATTGTTTCTTTGTATGACTATGTATGTGTGCATAGATGATTACATAATATATAGGAGAGTAAAAAGTGGATTGTGAAGCCTGTAAGTCGAAATTCATATTTGGATTACAAGTACCGTGTGATTGTTGGCCTCTCGGGTGCCAACTTAATTGAGATTTGTAATTTTTCATAGTAACGCTATTCATATTTGTGTTCGTTTAATCTTTACAACCGCCCTTCAAAAATTAATAAAATTCTTTCGTTTTGATGAGGAAAAAAAGTGGCAATTTACCTCCGAAGCTGATTGGTCTCGAAAATTTCGCAGATCGCCCTAAAAAATTATCATTTTATGAGTATATGAAAGGAGAGTTTATGAATATAATATTTCGTGCACAAATTTATGTTCAGAATTGTTTGATGTACTTTTAAGTCGTTCAAAATGATTTGAACCCCATGAGCATCAGATGGTTCCGGACACATCTATGTCCGAATCTATGCACGAAGTGTCTGTTATAAACTTGCTCATATTAAATTGTACCAAAAAATACAGTAATAAGTATGAAAAGAAGGATATTGGGTTTCTGAAGATTGATCTGGTTTTAGTTGTCATTTTATTGACTATGATAGGATTCGGCTTATCCGGTCAGATCGTGAGGTTGAGGAGATAGTTTCTCAAGATCTAAACAAGGGTATTACAATAACTGAAAATATAAACTTCATGTTATAAAGTTAATTTATCTATATTCGTAGCCGCAGATGTATCTCGTATTTTTATTATTTTAATACATAGTGAAATTTCGCAGATCAACCTAAAAATATATCATTTTATGAGTACGTGAAAGGAGAAGGTTTATGAAAACAACAACATTTCGTGCACAAATTTATGTTCGGAATCGTCTGATGTACTTAAATCGTTCAAAATGATTTGAATCCCACGTACATTAGATGGTTTCAGAGACATCTTTGTTCGAATCTGCGCGCGAAATGTGTGTTATAAACTTGTTCATATTAAGTTTTACCGAAGAATACCGTAATAAATATGAGAAGGATTCGACTTATTTGGTCAGATCGCCAGGTTCAAGAGATAGTTTCTCAAGATCTAAACAAGGGTATTACAGTAATTGGAAATATAAACTTTAGGTTATAAATTTTATCTATTTGTAGCCGCAGATGTATTGCACATTTTTATTAATTTAATACATAGTAAAATTGTTGTCAACCAACAATGTATCCAATTGTACTTTTAGAAACCACTTAAAATCTCTGGGTCGTGTTTTGTGATTGCTTGGTTGAATACAGTGTCTATTGAAAATTTCGTAGATCGCCCTAAAAAGGTATTATTTTACGAGTATGTCAAAGGTGAAAGTTTATGAATACAACATTTCGTGCACAAATTTGTGTCCAAAACAGTTTGATGTACTTAGATCCTTGAGAATAATTTGCCCCCCATGTGCATTAGATGATTCTGGACACATCTTGTGCACAAGAGTGTGTTATAGACTTCTTCATATTTAGCTGTACCGAAAAATACTGTAATAAGTATAAGAGAAGGATATTGGGCTTTTTCGAATTGATTCGGTTTTAGTTGTCATTTAATTGACTATGAAACGATTCGGTTTATCCAGTCAGATTGCGAGGGTTCAGATGACAGCTTCTCAAGATCTAAATAAGTGTATTATAATAATTAAAAATATAAGCTTGGTTATCAATTTAATTTTTTGTAGCAATAGTTGTATCTCATACTTTTATTATTTTAATACGTAGTAAAGTTGGTGTCAACCATGTATGTATCCAATTATACTTTTGGAGACCAGTTAAAATCTCTCGGTCGTGCATTGTGATTGCACTATTTCTTGATTGATTCTTCGCACGATTGTGTGTGTGTTCTTGGACGATTACATAATAGGAGATTAAAAATTGGGCTGTGAAGCTTGTGAGTCGAAATTCATACTTGGGTTTCTAGTGGTGCGTGATTATCGGCCCCTCGGATGCCAACTTAATTTGAATTTGCAGTTTTCCGTAGTGATGTCCGTTTTTAGTCCAAACTCAACCCAAGTTTTGGATTTTGGATGGCTTAATCGGATAAAACTCAGCATCAGCTGATCATGGCTCTGACGTGATCGATTTTGTCCACAACATGGATGGTAGTTGAGAATTGAGATATATTGCATGACTTAGATGTCTCGTATTTATCAAAAATAAAATTAAAAAGATAATTATTAAATCGTTAGCCCAATATCTCTTCAAATTTCAAAATTACGAGAGAAAGATAGTTAAGGATCGAGAGATGATAGAAAGTTTTTATTAACAATAAGAAGATACTTTTAGGATAATATTAATTAAAAATTAAAAATTAAAAAATAAGAAAAATGTAAAAAAATCGGTTAATATCATAAAAATATTCACAAAACAACAACTCCCTCCGTCCCATTTTCATAGTCTATTAATCCAATTTCGGACGTCCCAAAATAAAAATCTACTTTCCAGAAATAACAATTGAAACTTGATTAAATATTTTTTTACCGATTTGTTTAAATAAAAGTTGTATTATATACATCAATTAAACTTTTTGAAAAAGACCCATTGAAATTCTATCTCAAGAGCATATTTGGAAAGAGAAATACTTTTTTAAGCAATTATTTTGTTCTCTTAAAAAGTTAGAATCTCAAATAGAGACTATGAATTTGGGACGAATGGAGTATCTATTTAGCCTTTTACTAGCATGTATCTTGCCCTGAATCAACCTCCACGTTACTATATAATAGAATATTTCACGCGACTTACTATAAAATTTTAATGACAGACTAATTAATCTATGCTACTTGTTGATTTGGGAATCATCCTATCTTCACTAAAAGACTTTGCAATACTATATAACTAGCACGGGTCAATAAGTAGCAGATTTGACTAACATAAAGTTATAAAATACATGTATTTATCTTGGTTTATAGTATTTGAACGTACAATTAATTACTATATAAATTAAATAAAATAAACTTAATATAATATATGTGCAAGATCAATGAAAGAGCAAAAAAATGAAGTAAAGAGAGAACTAAACAGCATACAAATGGTGAAATAAAGAAACTATTGTTAGTCTGTAACATGGGCGGAATCAGAATTCGGAATTCGGGATTTTTTTTTAGGGAAAGAGGGGGGACCGAAAGTAATTGGGGGATGCGAAATGTAATTATTTTTATAATTTTGAAAATTTATATCTAGGTCCTAGTTTAAAAAAAAAATTGGGGGGCCCGGTTTATACATGGTATGCTCTTGGTCTGTAATACACATGTAAGAGATTTATTTTGATAAACATGAAATTCCTAAGTCATATTGACAAAAAAAAAAAAAAAAATTAAGAGAAGAAAAAAGAAATTGACCAAGAAATAATTATATGTAATTTAAAATAATTTTTCTTTTTAAAACTTTTGAAATCATAAATAATAAAACTCTATGATTACTGCATTTACAAAATAAATTATTATTATATATATTTTTAAAAACTATATTGACAGACGTCTGATACTTTATTCTCTTCAATGGTAAGAAGTATTATTTATGAGATGCTTAATTCAACAGTCAATTTTAATTATTTAAAATTGAATGAATAAAGAATTATGTTTGAGTTCTTAAAGGAATCACGCAACGACTCTTAAAAAAATATTTTTAACTTAATAGAGGTCAATCAAGGCAACAAATAATACACTATGTCAATCTTTTTTATTTGCATTTGAAATACTTTCAATAACTAATGATGTAGAATTATTATTTTGGATATAATATTTTTTACCTAGAGTCCTTTTATTTAATATGAATTTAGTTATTGAGTGAATATCTGTGAGTTTTTATTTTTGTTCCTATATAATCATAGTTAACTTATAGATTTTAAATTTTTTATTCTCATTGGGGAAATAACAATATTCTAATGGGAAAGAGTAAGTTTTTTTTTTTTTGAATTTAAAGTTGAAAAAATAATACTTATAAAATATGTGTAATAAAATACTTTTACGCTTCCTATTGTAAAAATATTAATGGAAAACCAATTAAACAATGACATTTGTTGTTTTGAGAATTATCTTCATTAAAATTCTCTGCAATATTATATAAGTATAAATAGATAACTATAAATAGTATTTTTTTTACTTGAAATCGTTTTATTTTGAATAGTATGTTTCATTTAAGTACTGCTAATTTAGAGATTTAAAAAATAATTTTATTATGGAAATAAGAGATATACTAAGAAAGAGTAAGATTTTTATATTCAAAACTCATAAAAAATTTATAATATACGTGAAGTGAATCTCACACCTAGTAATTTAAAATTTCTATACAACTTAATTTATACCACTCGTATGCTATTGTTTTTTTAAAAATCATATAAAGTATTATTTATGAGATTCTTAAATTAATAACTGATATTTAATTATTTAAAATTCACAAAGTAAAGAACTATGTTAGAATAACCACACACAACTAAAAGACAATAATCTCTTTGCTTAATAAAATGATTGGGAGATCAATCAAAGTCAACAAAAATACATTTGTGACAAACCTTATAATTTGCATTTGTAATACTTTGAATAACTAAAAATAATTGATAATTATTTTAGTAGAATATTTTTACCTGGTGTCATTTGATTTAAAATGAATATAAGTATTATTTGACATGATTGTGAATTTTTATTTTTGTTCTTATATAACTATAGCTAATTTAGAGATTTTGATAAATTTTAATCTCATTATGGAAAAAAAGTTGTAATGAGAAAGAGTGAGATTTGTGGATTTGATATTTAAAAAACACGAAACATCTTACACGTACCGTTATAAAATTTTAATAAAAGACTAATTACCCTATGTCATTTGTTGATTTGAGAACTATCCTCACTAAAAGACTCTACAATTTTGTACTGTATAGATACATAATTAATAAATTAATTCATGCCAACAAAAATTACAATTTAATTTATTTTTTTACGTTTTTACTTAACAAAATTTTTAAAAACTAAAAACGTTAACAATTATTTAAGTGGAATATTTATTAGTTTTAGTCGTTTAATTTTACGTAAATTTAATTATAACAAAGGTAATTGTTATTGTTATTGTTATTGTTATTGGTATTGTTATTCTTATATAAATAGAAATATCAATTTTAAAGATTTTTTAATCTCATTGTGGAAAAAAATATTGTAATAATAAATAATAAGATTTGTAGATTTAAATTTTTTTTAAAAATTGTTAAATAAGAGTAATAACATATCTTACATGTGCCTTTTGAAACTTTAATGAATGACCAATCATTTTACGCCACTTGTTGGCATTGTTTATTTTTATTTTTATATAACTATAGTTAACTTAGAGATTGTAAATATTTTTAATCTTACTATGGAAATAAAAATATTGTACTAAGAAAGACTAAGATTATAAAAATAAAATAATACATTGTATTGAGTGGACCTCTGAAATATGAAAAGGGCAATTACCATCATGATTTTTTTATTTTGATTGCATATTGAAATCAAAATAAAACAGAGGAAAGTGAAACATAGAGAATAGAAGGCCAAAAAATCGATGCGTTTGAAATATCTCTTGAAAACACCTCTTATCACATTTTTAAAGATATTAGAATCAATAAAAAATTATATTTTAAAAGTTTTTTTTTCATAATTTTTACATTATTGATTTGTCAAAATATAGTTAATCTAAAACAATTGGCTCAAATTAAATTCAAAAGATATAAACAAAAATAAACAACAATAATATCTGAAATTTATACCTTATGTTATTAAGCAGTAAAAGTTGAACATTTCTCAAACAAATTAGTGCAAACTTTTTTAGAGTGGAGTATTTAAGCGTTCACACTCTTTGCAACAGGGGCGGACCCAGGAATTGAATCTGGAGGTGTCACTATCAAAATGAATAAATAATTAAGAATAAAATTTATATTCAATAATTAAAAAATATAAGTGTTCAAATTTAATAAACCAAATTGGAAGAATTTGACAGAGCAAAAGGACTATAAGGGTGTCACAGTGCTATGCGATACGTTTTTGATTACTCTTAAAGCTTAAAATTTTTTTCTTTTTTAAGTGGAGCAATATGTTGGGTGTCACCTGACACCTCCCCCCCCCCCCCCCCCCCCCCCCCCCCCCCCAGTAGGTACGCCCCTGCTTTGAAAGTGTCGGTTTAAGCTAAGGCTTCAAATGCAACTCAAAAAAAAGAGAGATGATAAGAGCGTAAGCAAGATAAAAAAAGACAAAATCATTTTG
Source organism: Arctostaphylos glauca (assembly GCA_019985065.2). NCBI lineage: Eukaryota > Viridiplantae > Streptophyta > Magnoliopsida > Ericales > Ericaceae > Arctostaphylos > Arctostaphylos glauca. Next base: position 3,732,783 of record JAHSPW020000008.1, read on the forward strand.
ATTGAGGAGAGAAGATTTTCATAGAGGAATGAGATTATTGTATTAGCTTACAAATAAAAATGTATTCAATTAAGTTCTAATTGGTGCACCTGTTTCTCGGGAAGAATACAAGTCAGAGATTGATTGGAAATACAAAGGTATTCGATTGATTTTCAATTGTTCAAAGAGATCATTGCTTGAAACGGGTTAGAGATATGTGAGAAACAAGTAAGAGATTTCCAATTGAATATATAGTGGTGCACTTATTTTGTCGGAATGAATACCTCTGAGTTATTACTGCATAAATAAATAAAAAATGACAATTAAGCCTAACAACACAAATAAAAAAAATCAAAAGAAGAAGAAAGCAACCCACAAAAAATATAGAGAATGAACCTGGCGAATATATATCAAAAGGAGGAGGAATCAACGCAGGAAAGAGAGAAATAATTAATTGGGCATTTGATATAATCTTCCGAACACACGATATATGATAGTATTTTGGGAAAACTAATTTTGAACTATTTTGTAATCGAATACGTCAAGAAAAACAATAAGAGAATTTAGAATTCGAAAAATATTTGAAAGAACATTATTCGTTTACAAGATCCACTTCTCATGAGATTTTCCATATACATTCGTAGCATCCGAATCTCATTCTCAATTTTTAAAATTGTTTTACATATTTTAAATAATAATTGCGTCACATTCCATCTGTAATCAATAATCTATATTATATTGTGTTGCAGGTGCTGGTTTAAGAAGGAGGACTTTGAAACTAACAAATGACATCATTTGATATTTTTGAGGAAAAATTAATTTGTCACTATTTTATAGTTGAATTTCTCAAGCAAAATAATAAGAGAATTTCAAATTTCAAAAATATTTGAAAGATTTATTTGTTTACATGATCCGTTACTCATATGGATTTTGTCTTGTATATTTTTCACTTAGCAAAAAGAAACTTATTAGTCTTTGAAATAAGAGTACAAAGATTAACAGGACATCCAGCACGAGGGTATTCATTTCTTCTCAGCATCAATTCATGCATTCCTTTCTTCATTTTAACTTCCTCAATAATCTCGCTTCATCTGTAGAAATCTAGCTTCCCATCTCTCAATCAATTGATTTTCTCATTCGAAGCCTCGGTTTAAACACACACTTTTGAAGTGTGGGGACATTTGAATACTTCACTCCAATTGTTTTTTGAACTATTTATTATTTAATTTTCGTTTATGTGTTTTGAATTCAAACGTACGTACAAAATTCTGCATAACTGAAAGTTAACGAAACCTTCAACAACAAGAGGTTGTATTCTATCATGAACATGAGAGACTGTTAAGTTGACATGACAAAACTGTTGAAAGATCATCACCACTTCTCTTGAATTCTCCGGAGTCTTCCGGATCTCTCTGGAAACCTCCGGCCTATTCCGGAAACATATAGATCTTGCTAGAGTATTCCGGACTCTTCCGGAATAATATAGAGTATACTAGAATATCCTAGAAGATTCCGGACACTACTAAAATAATCCGGAATATGATAGAATCTAGAAGGTCTCTACAAACTTCTAGAAGTATTTAGTAATGACTTGTACCTAGAATGTTCTTAAAATGTCTATAAATAGGTGTGAGGTCATTTGTAACATGTATGAGAGTGAGAGCAACAAAGTGTGTCACCAAGTGTCTTCCAAAGATTGTGTATAATTCTTGTGTGTGTGTGAGAGTCTTCCTTTGAGAGTGATAGTTTGTGTCGTTGTGTGTGTACAAGTGTATTGTACAAGAGCTTGTAATCAATAAAAGTACGTTTGTTTGTTGTGTTCAACTCAACAATCTGATATCAGAGCCGACTCGGTCGGGACAGGTCATAGAAGTGTCGTGCACAGTTTGGTTACTGTGAAGCTTGTTGGCTTGTTTGGTGAAGGAAGAGAGAGTCGCTCCAAGTCACGATGGCGGATCTTGCGAACACAACTAGTGGGATTACGAGGCTCAACAACCACAACTATCAAAGTTGGCGGAGTCGCATTAAGTCCTATCTTGAAGGGCAGGACTTGTGGGAGATTGTTAACGGAACTGATATCGAGCAACCCAAGGACAATCCTGAAGCACTCCGAAAATGGAAGATTAAAGCTGGGAAGGCGATGTACGTGCTCAAGTCAACCATTGAAGATGAGTTGCTCGGGCGAATCAGGGATGATGACACACCAAAGATGGCGTGGGACACATTTGCATCATTGTTTTCAAGAACAAATGATGCTCGGCTCCAGTACTTGAAAAATGAGTTGATGTCCACCACCCAAGGAGGTAAGAGCATAAGCGAGTATTTTACAAAAATAAAAGACATATGCCGTGAAATCTCGGATCTCGATCCGAAAGCAAATATTAATGAAGAAAGGATGAGGAGGATAATTATACACGGTTTGAAGACCGAGTATAATGGTTTTATCATGGCAATAAAAGGTTGGCCAACTCAACCAACCCTCATAGAGTTGGAGAATTTGTTGGTCAATCAAGAAAGCTTATGCAAACAGATGGCTGGAGTGTCAGTAAAGACTGAAGAGGAGGCACTCTACAGCAATAATAAGAAGGGCGGACAAAATCGATATCAAAATAACAAAAGAAGACAGAACAATGAAAAGCCTAAGAAAAAAGATGAAGACATTAAAATCCAGCACAGGGGAAGTCCTCAGACGGGGGGAGCTCAACGACGATCCTCAACATCTCGACGGTATGACATAGAGTGTTTCATCTGTCACAAGAAATGGCATTTTGCGAAAGACTGTTGGTTCAAGAAGAAACCAGCAGAGGGCAACTTGGTGACTTCTGAAAATCACCAAGAAGATAGTGAAGAAGAGTGGGACCCTCTAGCATGCTTTGCAATGTTCGGGTCCACTGAAGGAGAAAGCTCAGACAAAGAAATAGACTTTGACGAATTACCAGAGCAGTCTTTCACCGAAGAAGTAGCTGCTTCTTCGATTGTGACGGAAAACAGTGAAACAGCCCTTAATGCAGTAGCTGATGGGGGAGCCATCAACTATACAGAAGATTGGATCGTTGATTCAGGGTGCTCCAATCACATGACAGGTGATAAAGAGAAGCTGTCCAGCCTGTCCGCTTACAAAGGAGATCGGGTGGTGGTAACGGCGAACAACTCAAAGTTGCCAATAACTCATGTTGGTAAGACCGTTGTCTTACCTCGATTCAGCCCTAACAAACTCAAGTTAGAAGATGTCTATCACGTGCCGGGGATGAAGAAAAATTTGTTATCAGTCTCACAACTGACGTCCTCCGGTAACTATGTAGTATTTGGCCCGGAGGATGTTAAGGTGTACCAAAATCTTAAAGTATCAGGTACACCAATCATGGAAGGGCGACGCAGGAAGTCCATCTACGTAATGTCAGCTGAATCGGCTTACGTAGATAAGACTCGAAAAAATGAGACTGCAGATCTCTGGCATGCTCGTCTAGGGCACGTGAGTTATCATAAGCTGAAGATTATGATGAAGAAGGCTATGCTCAAGGATCTACCCCAGCTAGATGTTCGAGAAGACACGGTTTATGCAGGGTGTCAATATGGTAAAGCACATCAATTGCCGTACATGGAGTCAAAGTTCAGAGCAAAAGAACCCTTAGAACTCATCCATTCGGATGTGTTCGGACGGGTGAAACAAGCGTCGATCAGCGGCATGCGCTATATGGTGACCTTCATCGACGACTTCTCAAGGTACGTCTGGATAGACTTTATGAAAGCGAAGTCAGAAACTTTATCAAAATTCAAAGAATTTCGTGAGAAAGTCTAAAGCAAGTTCAATAAAAAGATTCGATGCTTGCGAACGGATAATGGTGGAGAATATACGTCCGACGAATTCTCAGACTATTTGAAGAATTGCGGAATCCGACGACAATTGACTTGTTCAGGCACTCCACAACAAAACGGGGTCGCTGAGAGAAAAAACCGACACCTTGCAGAAATTTGTCGGAGTATGTTGCATGCAAAGAATGTGCCTAGTCGATTCTGGGCAGAATGCATGAAGACGGCAGCTCATGTGATCAACAGGCTACCACAAGCAAAGCTAGGCTTTGTCTCACCTTTCGAGAAGTTATGGACCAGACCGCCCACGGTAAGTTACTTCCGAGTTTTCGGATGTGTATGCTACGTATTTGTACCTGATCATTTGCGTAGCAAGTTCGACAAGAAGGCAACTCGTTGCATCTTTGTCGGCTACAATAATGAGAAAAAAGGGTGGAAATGTTGTGATCCTACAACTGGTCGGTGCTACACATCAAGGAATGTCGTCTTTGATGAAGCATCATCATGGTGGTCCTCGCAAAAGGTGGTGTTGCCAAACTCAGAATACCCGGAAGATCGGCTGCAAGAGAAGCTGGGGGAGATGAAAGAAGAAGAATCTCATGATTCGAAGAATGAGACGATGCCTACAACAGACAACAGTGAGAAGGAGCCTGGTTTATCTGACACGCCAAGAAAATCAAAGAGTCCATGGAAAAGCGGAGTGCATCCCAGTGATCCAGAAGAAAGGATCGACAGAGAAAATCCACCACTCAGGAGATCGACCAGATTAATGAAGCCTAACCCGAAGTATATGGATGCTGCACTGGCAGAAGAAGAGAGCGTGCAAGAGCCAACAACATTCGAAGAAGCCTTCCAAGGCAAAGAGTGGCAGAAGGCGATGGAGGAAGAGATCAAGGCACTAGAAGAGAATCAGACTTGGGAATTAACACCAAAACCCAAGGATGTGAAGCCGATATCATGCAAATGGGTGTATAAGGTCAAGACTCGCTCCGATGGATCGATAGAAAGGTACAAGGCTAGACTAGTAGCTCGAGGCTTCTCGCAACAATACGGCCTGGACTATGACGAGACGTTTAGTCCAGTAGCAAAAACCACAACGGTGCGAGTGCTACTAGCACTTGCAGCTAACAAGTCTTGGAGGCTATGGCAGATGGACGTAAAGAATGCCTTCCTACATGGAGAAATTGATCGAGATATATACATGGAGCAACCAAGAGGATATGAAAGTAAAATGCATCCAGATTATGTATGCAAATTGAAGAAAGCGCTGTATGGCCTCAAGCAAGCACCGAGGGCTTGGTACGACAATATAGCTGAATTTTTAGTGCAAAGCGGGTTCTCAGTTGCACCTGCAGACTCCGGCCTATTCGTGAAGTTTCAAGAAGGAAAAATAGTAATAGTGCTAGTGTATGTGGATGACCTGATCATTACTGGAGATGATAATGATGAAATCCAAAAGACAAGGGAGAACTTGTTGGTGCGGTTCCAGATGAAGGAACTTGGAGAGCTGAAGCATTTCCTTGGGCTGGAAGTTGATCGAAGCAACGAAGGCCTATTCCTTTGCCAGCAGAAGTATGCAAAGGATTTGTTGAAGAAATATGGGATGCTCGAATGCAAGCCAATCGCAACTCCGATGGAGGTGAATGCCAGGTTATGTTCAGAAGCAGGAAAAGACTTAAAGGATGCAACTATGTATCAACAAATAGTAGGTAGTTTAATCTACCTTACATTGACGAGGCCTGACATTGCGTACGCGGTTGGAGTAGTTAGCCGATACATGCAAACACCGAAGAAGCCCCACCTTGAAGCAGTACGTCGAATACTGAGGTATGTGAAGGGTACAATAGACTTTGGTCTCTTGTACAAGAAAGGTGGAGCATGCAGGTTGATCGGCTATTGTGATGCTGATTATGGTGGTGATCATGACACACGACGATCAACCACAGGATATGTATTTAACCTCGGTTCAGGAGCTATTTCCTGGTGTAGCAAGAGACAACCTACAGTATCTTTGTCGACTACAGAGGCTGAATACAGGGCAGCAGCAATGGCAGCACAAGAAAGCACGTGGCTTATGCAGCTAATGAAGGATCTTCATCAGCTAGATGACCATGTAGTAATAATGCACTGTGACAATCAGTCAGCAATTTGCTTGGCCGAGAATCCAGTGTTTCATGCTAGAACCAAGCACGTGGAGGTACACTATCACTTCTTAAGAGAGAAGGTACTTCAAGGAGATATAAAGTTGAGCCATGTGAAGACAGAGAACCAAGTTGCAGACGTGTTTACTAAATGACTAAGCAGTGCTAAGTTCAACGAGTTCAGAAAGCAACTTGGCATGATGACTAAGACAGAATTCAGAGAGTTGGTGCTGAGGGGGAGTGTTGAAAGATCATCACCACTTCTCTTGAATTCTTCGGAGTCTTCCGGATCTCTCTGGAAACCTCCGGCCTATTCCGGAAACATATAGATCTTGCTAGAGTTTCCGGACTCTTCCGGAATAATATAGAGTATACTAGAATATCCTAGAAGATTCCGGAAACTACTAAAATAATCCGGAATATGATAGAATCTAGAAGGTCTCTACAAACTTCTAGAAGTATTTAGTAATGACTTGTACCTAGAATGTTCTTAAAATGTCTATAAATAGGTGTGAGGTCATTTGTAACATGTATGAGAGTGAGAGCAACAAAGTGTGTCACCAAGTGTCTTCCAAAGGTTGTGTATAATTCTTGTGTGTGTGTGTGTGAGAGTCTTCCTTTGAGAGTGATAGTTTGTGTCGTTGTGTGTGTACAAGTGTATTGTACAAGAGCTTATAATCAATAAAAGTACGTTTGTTTGTTGTGTTCAACTCAACAAAAACAAAGTTAAGGACTGATTTACAGACGTACAGATTTCTAAATGTAAGGATTATGTAAAATCCTGACCCGAATTTAAACGGTACATATCGAAAAATAAAAAATTGGAAGTACAAATTCACAAGAACACCAGATACAGTAAGGATTATGTCTCTCTCTCTCTCTCACTCACAAACACACACTTTTACTGTACGGTTTGTTCCTAAACCTTATACATAATGGTGTTTGTATATCTGAAGATACAACATTAATTTACTTTTTTTCCTATAAACATCTAGACACATTCTACGTATACACTATGTAAATAATTTCGAAATATACTACAACCCAAAAAGCATCATACGGTTTGTTACAAAGCATTAAAGAAAATAGCAAATAAACAGCATGGAAGAAGAGATAACAGGAGAGAGTTTGAAAAGAGCCCGTGAAATTAATTGGGAGATGGATGAATGTAATTGGCGGACATGGACGAAAAGCTGGTGTTGAGGGAGTTTGGGCGTGAAACTGCTATATTTTGAAATTGATCATTGTTCTACAAGTGATGAAAGTTTTAGGCGTGCTTGTGAACTTTGGTTTTCCTAATTGCTCCTAGAGTAATTGGTAATTTAACAATGTTTTTGATTTTTTTTTTTAAATACTGACAAGAATAATTTTTTGAAAAACTGCTTAAATCAAGTCTTTCAGAATATTTTTTGTGGCGATTTCTCATCGGTATCTTTAAAAATATGTTTTTCCACATTGAACTATTTGGATCATCAAAAGTTGATTAGAAAATGAGAAGCATATTTGTATACATATGGGATACCAAATTTCACAATAGCTGAGCAAGAAGAAAAAAAAGTTAATTCACAGTAAAAAGTGTCCGTTCAGTCGTTAAGTTCAGGGCTACTGGAAATTTGTTTGATTTTTTTTTTTTTGAAGGCAAAACAGGATTAAAATAATAATAGAAAAATAATGTACAATATACATCACCCACAAGACCGAAACCCTGATGATTGGAAATGCCCAATCTGATATGTTTTGGTCACATAGTATCCCATCCCTTGATCTAATTAAAAGCACATAAAATTAATATCTACCACCCACACCAACCCCCACTACATTCATAACCATCCCTGTCTTTTTTCTCCTCCCACTCGATGATCAGACTGATAGGAGCTTTAAATGAAAAATTGCTGCTGAAGGAAGCCTTCCAGGTTGAATATGATGGAATTGTTTGATTGTTAACTTCAGGATCTCGAAGACTAATTGATATTAAGTTGAGAATGATTTCAAAGCTAACCGGATACTTCAACTATAAAACAAAAAAATGTCTCTTCGGAGTTAAAGCTTTTTATTTTGAGAGACTAGCTCTTATTGGGCAGTTAAAATTCGCGATTGTAGGTAGTAAACAGAACATTGCCATTTTCATATATTTGCATGTTGTTGACAAATTTAGACCACAACATTTGCACAAGATAAAATAGAGATTAATGTGGTCTGAATCAAAATTAAGGAAAAAAACTGGTATCAAAAGGCATATTTTTTGGTTACACAAACACATCAGAATATTGTTTAAAACTCGTTAAGATTTTAAATCAAGATTGAACAAGTTACTCCGTACAAAAGGCATATTCATGGTACTTAAGATCCTCTTGTATTTATCTCGATTAAAAATCCTTTGAGATCAACTTACCTTGTAAACAAGAAATTCTAAGGGATTGGCCTGGTGATCAAGACTTGTGACTTAGGAGTTTGCTCCCTCCGAAGGTCTCAAATTTGAAACTTATCAGGTGTTATCAATTCTTGTGGGGCCACCTCGTAAAGAGCAAAAACTTTGATTTTGATTGAAATTTCTGCAAGTGGGCAATGAGATTAGTTCTCCAGAGATCAGTCGATATACGCATAAACTGATCCGAACATTCTGAGTTATAAAAAAACAAGCTAGCTTGAACACATTTTTAAAACTCGTTTATTTCTCAAACTAAGTCTAAATAATTAACTGCTCGCCTCTTTCAACTCACTTATTAGCTCTAGTAAAAAACATCTGATTTTCTTAACACGAGAAATCAAAAAGTTCAAATTTTTTTAAACAAACTTGGAAAAAAATGCAAACACAAATTAAAAAATTGATCTGTCTGAACCTATTTTGGGCTTGAAAATGATGAGCATATTGATGAAGAAGATTTAAATACTAATGAATCTGGGAATAATTTGAACTCTTGGGTTTGTGATTCATTGGGCCTAGAAAGTGATATATTTGGTGTTGAAGCCCATCATACTAGAGATCGTAAAGGAAAAGAGGTGGAGTACTGTTCCATTGCTGGTGGGGCAAGTTTCAACTGAAGCAAACCCCACAGAGTTAGATTCAGTAGAAGGAGATACTGTGACTAATTGGCTTATCCTGAACGTTACGAGATCAAATTTCACCAAAACTAATTACTATGAGCCACTGAAGGTTTGCTCGGTCGTAAACTCTACGCTGTGAAGACTAGTCGGTATTAGTTTGAAAGTAATCTCATTTTGATAGAATACCTCGACTATAAAAAAAGGTTTCAACTGAAGCAGATAATGTAAAGGAAAAAGATAATTAACATGGTGAAGACAAATTAAGACTTACTTCGATCGTCCCAAGTGAAAGGTATAAATTTAAGGTCAAAATTGAAATTTGACTATTTGAGAAATGTAGAAAGAGCAGGAGGAAATAAATGAATGAATTCCTTGAAATTAAAGAAGAGTGCCATCAAGTCTATTTGGTTAACGGAGAGAGTGATTAACGGGCATGTCCTTCTTTAGAGGCCACTTGAGTTTTGTTCGATCATTAATTTCAGGATCCCGAGAACTAGTCGACATTAAGTTAAGAGAAATTTCAAAACCGATCAGATTCCTTTGATATAAAAACAAAAAGTTTTAAGTGGTTAATATAGGGAATGTTCTTGCCCGTGGTATGCTAGTACGAAATCAATTACACTTTTATGTGTTGGTTTATCTTTATGGAGAAATTTCAAAACCGATCAGATTCCTTAGATATAAAAACAAAAAGTCTAAGTGGTTAGTACGAAATCAATTACACTTTTATGTGTTGGTTTATCTTTATCTTCACACTAATTGTCTTTTCTATGCAGGCAATGCTAAGGGAGATGGTTGTCGTGGACCATATCTAGGAGAGAGGGGTTTAATCTAACATTCATGCCAAGAAGCATCTAGATATATAGGTTCTTCAAGATGAAAAACTTTAAGAAGAGCTTGTCGAGAAAAGCGACAAGGCGGATACTTGAGCCAACAAATAAGTGAAGACGCTAACAAAAAGACTTATATTGCATCCACCAGCCGAATGGATGCTAGTGAGGTTGAGGTGAAGAGCATAAAAGACAAGAACAGTGGCCTCCAGGTAGATCGTGACATTGCCTACATCAAAAGTATTGACATCACCACTGAATTATAAGGCGCACATCCATGTCCTCTAATAAACTCTCTTCCGACTTTCCTTTAAATATTAGTTGTAGCCAATGCTCACATCAACATTTAGTACTTTAATGTTTGTAGCCAATGCCTTTCAAGCATATTTAGCAGCCAAGTCTATATTTTGGGTAGCAATCCCCCTACCTAAATTGAAAATTTTAGTCCCGACCATAGCCAAGAAAAAAGTTCCAAAAAAAGTTTCAACACTAAGTTAAAATTTCAGTATAAGCCAACACTTCCAATAAAATCTCATGCCAGGGCAATTCCTTAAGGCATGGCTGTATCCTACGTTGTTACACGGCCAAAGTTATAATGCTATCTTAGGCCAATGACACAAGCCAATGCTTTTAACTTTTTATAAAAATTCCTAACTTAGACAATGCTAAGAAAAATTTGAACCATTGTCCTACACCATTTCACAAATGACATGGATGGTAGTCGACGGTCTCATGTCATTGTCAAATGAATTTGACCCTTTAGTCTTTTTTTATTCAGCATCTACTTTTCACTTCTACCCAACTCCCATTGACTGCTGGTCTTGTTGGCTTTGAGAGCACCCTTTTCGGGCCCTATAAGGATCTCATCCTCCATCCTTATGTGTTGTGCAACATGGACATGGTTTGAACAGTTATACTCTGTTCGGCTATCTTGTTCGTTGTGGTCAAATCAATCTTTTTTGTTGTGCAGACACTCTACCGAATGCTCTTTCTCTAGTTGCTTCTGTAGATCACAAATTTCTTTCTCCTGTTTGTCTAACTCTTAGTCCATTCAAAATTGCTCAGTCCCTCCAGTGAAGGACCTCTTCAAGGACCATGGTCTCGTCTCAGTCGTAGTCTCAAACGAGATTTGTTCGTGCTAAATCCGTCCATGGTTCTTGAACCACCCTCTCCTCTGCGAGGGCTGTCAAAGTGAGAAAGCTTCTATCTGGTTTCTTTCGACGGGTTTTTGGACATGTAAATCCTCAACTTTGGACCTACTCCTGCTCGTTCACTTTCTGTTCGTTTTGGGCTTCTACTAGCCATGAGGATTTATTATTTCCCCATATAAGGACCCAATTGTGCAGGTGTAAATTTTTGCAAATTAATAATCCTCTCTGTTATCCAAATTTCCCGTTCTCCAATTATCTTTCTTGCAAGACAAAAAACTCCGTCACAGGACCCTTCGCCTCTTGTTGGCAGGAAGAAACTCACTCCGATAGTTAAGTCAGTACTTAGTCCTCAAACTTGTAATATCGATTCTCATAATAATAAATTACAACGTACCTCTACCCATGAGTGTGTGTTTAAACCATAGAGGTTCACCTTCCTTGAATCGCGTCCTTTCCATTCTCTAATTCCTCACTAGAGACAAATTATACTTACTCACTATCAACCCTTAGCTAAATAAGTCTTATCTAGACTCTTGAAGATCCGTTTTGTGACGAGGAACAGTCCAATAATTGCATGAAAATCAATTCTGATCTTACCAGTTCAGTGATCCATCTTTCTAACACATCTACAAATCAGGACAACAATCTACTACAAACAAGAAGATTTCCAAAGCCCAAAAGCTCTCTCTCTCTCTCTCTCCCTCTCCCTCTATCTCTTCTATGAAATCGGACACCATGGCAAGCGATTTGCAAATTGTATGGTTCCGATCCCAATTTGGTTTTTTGAGAGATTCTACTTTGGACCCATTTTGCAGAAAAAAACAAAAAAAAAACTTGAAATAACTAATACATGAACACTTGATTATGGACGAATTCATGAAATTTATTTTTGAAGGTCGAAATTTATTAGTTCTCTAAGATCCGTGATATTAAAATTAGTCTAATTCAAACTAATATATCTTGACTCCTTTTTAATTTATTTCAGTTCGCGTTAAACAATATATATGTTATCTAATTAATTAATTAAATGATGAACAATGACAACAATAATTCGTTAAATTCCATGTTTCCTGATTCATCACGTCCACTTATTTTTTATTTACATTTCAAATGTTGCAGGATAAATGGAAGGTGAAATAGCAGAGAAGAATATCCGCTATTCTTAACTAAGTAGCAGGTTTGGAAAAATGATGAAAATGATAATACGATAACCAATAAAGCGTCGACCGAAATTAAGGTACTCATTGATTTTATTTGAATACCCAGGAGAGTTAAACCAAAATTTTATTCTTTAACCAAAAAACAAAGCCGGCTGAGCGGCCGAGGACAAAACTCGATTATGTGACTTTAAACTTGATCTTTCTCTTCATAGTTTTACGCACAATATATAAAAACACAAATAGAGTTTCATTGAACAGGACCACCCCAAATCTAAATTTTGACGCGGCTCCTACTTGACGTCCAAATTAAACACCAATTGAAAAATAATTTCCAAAAATGTGGAATATCTAATACTATGAGCTGGCCTTGAGGTTGCTCATGAAGTCACCGCTTCGGGCCCATTAAAAAATCTCATAAATAAGGAGTCCCAAATACTTGGGTCTCTTTAGTACATTGGGCACTTTTTTTTTTTTACTTTTTAAGTTTATGTTTGTATAGAAATATGCCAAATGTAAGTTTCAAGGGGCCAAAAAAGTCTAATGACAACATTAAAATAGCCAGCAACTTGAGGCCTAATTTTAGAATAACTAAAGCAAGGTTCTTTTCGAAGCCGTATGTTGTCTAAAAATCGCATATATAAAGTTGAATTAAATAGGGAAAATCGAGTAAAGTTGAAATTGTGAATCATTAGAGGCTTTGGTGAGAAAACTTGATAATAAAAACTTAAATAGTACGGTTATAACTAAACACTGCAAGAAGGGCAATGTTCGAATGACACATTTTTTGAAATATTAAAACATTCATTAGTTTTGGAGCAATTATAGTTTTGTATTTTTGTAATGGTAATGTTTTTGTATGGCTCTTTAAGGAGATATTTTTTTTATATATATTTTATAAGCAAAATATATAAAAGGTCACAATTGAAGGGTTCATTTCGAGCTGATTTATCGTGAATATTCTTAAAAGCATATTTTAAACGCATTGAACGGTTCAGATCGTCAATATCTGATCAGGAAATAAAAAGTTCTCATTTTAACAAAATGAGGGATCACGTATTAGAATTTCTCTCTCTTTCTCTCTCTCTCTCTGTATATGCGCGCGTGTGTGTATCTTGGAATATATCTTAGAACAAGGAATCTGAAACCTGTCACCTCTCACCAAGGAGGCATCCCGTGAATGCTATGTTTTTTAGGCTTCAAAAACTATTAGTCTAGCATGCGAAGATGTTCGGAAATATAAATGCATTGTCGAGACTAATTAAATTTCTAATATTTCGAAGGGGCAGCGTTAATATATATAACACAGACAAATAATAGAACAATAATATGAGCAATAAGTGACTCACTTTCCTCATAAAACCCATATTTTTTTTTACCTTACTATACCTCCGCCTGCAAGATTGTGCTTTATGAAACCTTGATGCATTTGTTATATAGCCTCGTTATCGAATAAGAAACCTACCTTTTGATGTTGATACACTTATAAGTCCATTGTTATGGACCAACATAATTGATGAAACGGATTTGTGATCGTCCCCGGCAGACCTGCAAAAACAACTTGACACCGGTGTGGTATCTTGCCAACACCCCTCCGATGTCTAAGTTAGCTTGAGGATGGAGGAATAAAGTAGAAAATATTGTTATGGGTCGAATTGGGCAGAATGTTCGTACCTTGTACCATAGAGCTGCCTCCATTATATAGAGATCTTGTTGGAGACAATTTAGGAAGGGACGTGGTCCATTCCTGGTTTGGCGGAGTAAATCAAGGCTAGTGGCCTTTGATTTGGTAACTGAATCCCCAACGGTCACCTTTGCCTTAAATAGCGGGAGCGGGTGAAGATGGTGCGCAAGAGGTGGAGAGATCTTTGGGATCTTCCTTTCCTTGTGGGACGATCCGCTTTAGGCAGATAGATCCCAGGAAATACGGAGATTGATCTGGCAGAGTAGTTCGGCCAATGGTCTGGGCTGAGCAGAGCGGACAGTGGCTGAGCTGAGGATACTAGGACCCTGGCTGAGCTGAGGATATCAGGACCCTAGCTGAGCTGAGGATATCGAATCGAGCAGACCAGAATACCAACCAGCTCAGCCTACACGTCATGACCCATCAGCTACTCCCCTATTTCCGAACGGTTGGCGTGCTTTAAGAGAGGAAATACCAACGGTCTGATGCATTGAATCATGACGGCTCACGCCTTGTCTGGGTTCATACGCCGCATTTAATGCTGTGTCAGAAACGCTTGAGTGCTTTGGAGGCGGTGTTTAATCTGAGAGCGCCACGTGTGCTTAATCAACGGTTTGCATTTGAACGTCCACTATGGAGGCTCTATAAAAGGAGCCTGTTAAGACTTATCAGGGTTTCTCTCTCGTCATTTCAACAGCATACCAAGTCTCTCACGAACGCCTGCCAAAAACTGCCTTCTGCCATTCGCTTCGGACAGTCAAAGTTCCCGTAATCTAGGTACGCTCGAGCCATTCTTCTTTGATTCTGGCTGGCAACAACTTTGTTCCAGACCCTAGAGGTTTAGGACATTCTTGGGCTTTCTTCTTCCTCAGGCTCTGCCGCTATCTGCACCACCATTCTGATTGCCCTTCTCTAGGAGAGTTCGCCCACTCCCCAGCCGTTTCACGATATTACCGGGACATTTTTGATATTATAAAACCGGCCGTCCCTGATTTCCATAGAATGGGCTCTAGGCGAGTACAAGTTAGGATGTCCGTACCAACCCCTTCACGAAGGGAAGCCACCCAGGCTGACCGTCCAGAACCAACAAATCCCGTAGAACACCCAGAGCCTCGAGGTGTGGCCTTACACCTCAGACCTATAGAGGCCGACCGAATAGCCTCGACGATGACTGAGGCTGATCTCGCCGTCCTGAGGGTGAAGTACCAAATCCCCGCTTCAGTTCATCTGAGAGTTCCTGGTCCAAACGAGAGAGCGAACGCCCCCAGGTTCAACGAGCTGAGCCTCTATGTGGCAGATTTTGAGGCTGGGCTGAGGCTTCCCTTCCACCCTTGCATAAGGGAAGTCCTCTGGTTCCTGGGGCTATCCCCGGGACAACTTTTGCCCAACGCCTGGCGGATCCTGGTCTGCTGCAGCGTGCTCTGGGCAGCTGCCACAGAGAATAAGGCCAGGCTGACCCCAGAAGCCTTCTTGTACTGCCACCAAGTGAGCATGGCTGCTCAGGGATGGTGGTACTTCTCCCGGAGGGACAGCACAGCTCCTGCAATCGAAGGCCTCCCCTCAGCCAACAAGAGGTGGAAGGACAAGTTTTTCTTCCTCTCAGGGGAAGGATGGGAGTTCCCCGCCTGGGAAGAGCAAACAAGTGCTTCCAAGATCCGCGTGTTCTGGGGAGAAGTTCATCCATCCCGTGAGCACTGACCTTCCGCGCCTGTTTGGTTTTTCCTTTGAGTTTTATCTATTTTGCTCTATATGGCTGACTCTTTTCTATTGTGTCCTGAGCAGGAAAACAAAGGCCCGCGATCTCAGCTGAAGTTAGAGAGCAACTGAAGGCTGTGGCTGAGTATTCTGAGCGTGACCATCGAGTCCTTATCACTCCGGAAACTCTAGCCACTTACCTCCTTGGTCCAGAACCCACACGTGAGGCTCTTGCCTTAGAGAGAGGTATCTCCTCTTCTCTGTTCTTCCGTCAGATGAAGTCATCTTACCTTTGCTTCTGTTTGTTTTTCAGAAGAAGACGGGATGAGGCTGAATGCTGAGAAGCTGGCAGCAATGGCTGAGCGCTCCGAGCGGGCCAATATCGGGTCCAAGAAGGCCAAGAAGAAGAGAGCCCTGACCGACCCTTCCACGTTTGTGGATTCGGGTGTGACCGCCCAGGGTCAGCAACCCACTATTCCCCCAGCCAAAAGATCAAGGAGGGCTGAAGCTGAGGAGGCCCTTGTCCAACAACAACAACAGACCCCTCCTGAAGAGCGGGTCATAATACTAGAGGAGGCCGTCACTACGGCTTCTGAGGCAGAGGGTTCTTCAGCCCAACATCCGACTGAGGAAACTCAGAAGGGTACGAAGGGGACAGACAAGGAAGTCCCCCCCACAACCCAGGCAGCATCCGAGGGTGAGCTTCCTCCCCCTGCTCCAGTGCCCTCCGTCCTGGTGAGCAATGACTATGCCATGGACATGATGAATGAGCTTCCCACCATGAAGGACCGGGAGATCATGAGGGGAAAGCCAGCTGGCGAGAAGCGCGCCCGACTTCTCATCCATTTGGCTAAGGTAACCATCTCATCCCACATGTTATGTATTAAGTTGGTCGGGTCGACCCTAACATCTGTTCTCACTATGCCGCAGGCTGCAGTTTATAGCACCGATCTAGTGCAAATGGGCCTGAACGATGAGGATGCCGTTTCTGAATTGGAGGAGAAACTGAGGCAGAGCGAGAAGCTGGAGACTGAGCTCCGAGAGTCCAATTCAAGGCTGAAGGATGAGGTATTTCAGCTGAGGGACGAGAACTCAGTCAAGGCGGCCCAGCTTGAGAGCTTAACGGAGGTCTCCTCAGCCCACGAAAAGCGGGCATCTCAGCTGGAGAACAAGCTGTCCCTGGAGGAACGCCAGGTGGCTATCCTGAAGAAGAACCTGGCAGATGCAACTCTGGGTCTGACGTCCCAACAAAAACACGTCAGAGAGCTGCTCCAGAGATGCGATGAGCAGGGCCGGCTGCTCTCAGAACAGGACTTGAAGATCAACTCACTGACAGAACAGGCTCGGTCAGCCCAGATGGATCAACTAAAGGACTCTCCGGAGTTCATTGATCTGATGACCGAGTACTTCTTCGGGGGTTTTATGTCTCTGAAGAGGAAGATCAGTTCTGCTCATCCTGAGCTGGACTTAAGCTCCTTCAAGCCAGAGGCAGGAGACGTCGGCCTGGAGGAGTTTGATGAGGAGGAGGGCTCCGGGGACGAAGAAGAGGAGGAGGATGGCCATGCTGGGGCCTTGCTCAAGGAGGGGACAACCGACCGTGGTCTGCTCATGATCACCCAGGGGGAGGAAGGTAGTACAGCCATTATAGACATTACTGGCGACGATGAAGTTCCTCCTCCCCTGGCCGTGGTCGACCCAGCCGTGGTCCTAGCTGAGGGGATTTGGCTCAACGCAGCTGATCAGCTGCTAGAGGAGATTGCTGAGGAAGTTCTCAGGAATTCCTCTCCTAGCACTAATCAGGCGGTCGATCCTCCTGCCCAAGGCCAGCTTCCTTCCGCTGACCAGCCTCTTGCTCCCGGGCCTTCTGAAGAAAATAATTAGTTTTTCTCTTTTTTTTTTTTGTATCTTGTATTTGCTTTCACAATGCTTGTAAAAATCCTTTAATGAATAGAAATGAAGACTTTCATTTGTCATGCTTCAGTCGAATGAATAACTTCATTCTTCTCTTTTGTCTCTGTATTTCTGTATGCGATGTCGGCCAGTTTACAATTCTTGCAACAACTTAGGAAACATACTTCCGTTGAATAATTTCTTTTTGATAATATTTTGCTTGCCTCTGAGGCTCGTTTGTTGGGCAGGCAGAGCTGCTCGGATACAGGGTCCCGGAGGACATGGCTGAGCAGTCGAGGCTGCTCGGATACATGGTCCCGGAGGACATGTCTGGGCAGGCGAGGCTGCTCGGATACATGGTCCCGGAGGACATGTCTAGGCAGGCGAGGCTGCTCGGATACATGGTCCCGGAGGACATGTCTGGGCAGGCGAGGCTGCTCGGATACATGGTCCCGGAGGACATGTTCTGAACAGACGAGGCTGTTCAACCAAATATGTTTAGTTATCTTCAGACATAATTCAGACAACTTCATAATAATCCGTCCATCTTGACTGGACTTGTAATAAATTTGATAATTCCTGTTTACATACAAAGATGGGACAAAGAAATAATAACGACATAAGACAATAAAGATAAACATTTGGCCAATATTATTGAAAATACTTCTTTAAATGCTCAGCATTCCAGGGTTGGGGGAGCTTTTTCCCTGACAATGTAGCTAAGCGATAGGCCCCAGCCTTCACGTGCTCAGTTACTTGGTAAGGACCTTCCCAATTTGGCCCCAAATGCCCAATCCTCTTTCCCGTGGGATCTACTTTCTTCAGCACCAACTCCCCAGTTCTGAAACTTCTTTCCTTGACCTGACTGTTGTAGAATCTGGCCATCTGCTGTTGATAAGTGGCCATTTTAATGGCTGCTCTTTCTCTTTTTTCTTCTAGGAAGTCTAATCCCTCCAAGAGTCCCTGTCGGTTCTCTTCCTCCTGGAAATCCCGAGTTCTGTGGCTGAGCAGCCCAATTTCTACAGGAATTACTGCCTCCACCCCATAAGCCAAAGAATAAGGGGTTTCTCCAGTCGCTGTGCGCGCGGTCGTTCGATAAGCCCACAGGACACTGGGCAACTCCTCTGGCCAGTCTCCCTTTGCAGCTTCCAATTTCTTCTTTAGGTTTTTCTTGATTGTGCGGTTTGTGATTTCAACCTGCCCGTTGGCCTTAGGATACGCTTTGGAAGCATAGTGGACCTGTATTCCCCTCTGCTCGCAAAATTCCTGAAATTGGTCATTGTGGAACTGCTTGCCACGATCAGTGATGATCACCCTGGGCAATCCGAACCTGCTGATAATATTCTTCCAGATGAAGTTGATGGCCTTCCTTGTAGTAATGGTGGCAAGGGGCTCAGCTTCCACCCACTTGGTGAAGTAGTCTACAGCTACAATAGCAAATTTGTTCTGTCCCTTGCCTATAGGAAGAGGCCCAATTAGATCTAATCCCCACTGGGCGAACGGCCAAGGAGAGGGGATTGGAGTTAACAAAGTGGGAGGATGGTGAAGAATGTTGCCAAACTTCTGGCATTTCTCACACCTCTGGACCATCTGCATTGCGTCGCTTTGCATGGTAGGCCAGTAATACCCTGTTCGGACCAATTTCTGTGCCAATGCTCTGCCCCCAGAATGATTTCCACAGGATCCTTCATGGATCTCTCTCATAGCATATTCAGCTTCCTCTGCAATTAGGCACCTTAGCAATGAGAATGAATAACTTCTGTGATACAAAACTCCATCTAGGCACAGGTATTTAGCTGCTCTCAGCCTCAGCCTTCTAGCTAGGTCCCTATCAGTGGGCAGCACACCACTCTCCAGATAACCAACAATAGGATCTGCCCAAGAGTTCTTGTAATTGACAGCAACTACCTCCTGAACAGGCAACTCCACACTTGGTTGCTCCAACCTGTGAATTGGGACGAGACGACTGAGGGTTTCTTCTCGAGCTGTGGCCAGTCGTGCAAGCTGGTCTGCTTCTGCATTCTCCTCGCGAGGGATCCTTATTAATTTCAATATATCAAAAGCTTTGTGGAGACGCTGGACCCGGTCTAAATATAGCTTCATCCTATCCTCCTTGGCTTCATAATCTCCCAGGACTTGCCCCACCACCAATTGGGAATCACTGCCAACGGTAAGCTCCTTTATCCCTAAGGATTTCGCAAGCTTGAGCCCAATCAGAAGTGCCTCGTACTCAGCCTCATTATTGGTGGCCTTGAAGTTGAACCTGACGGCATAGAGAAGTTTGAGCCTGTCTGGAGAAATTAAGATGATACCTGCCCCGCTGGCCCCTGTATTCACAGAACCATCAACATAGAGAACCCAACCTACTGACTCTTCGGGCTCCACGCTGGGTGGTTCACTTGATGGGGAATCTGAAGTATCTGAGGGTGAGAATTCAGCCACAAAATCAGCAAGGGCCTGTGCTTTAATGGCTGTTCTGGGACAGAACTCTAAGTCGAATTCGCCCAGCTCCACTGACCACTGAATCAGCCTCCCCGACGTCTCGGGGTTGTGCAGGGTTTTCTTGAGCGGCTGATCGGTCATAACTTTGATGGGATGGGCCTGAAAGTAAGGCCTCAGCCTCCTTGCTGCTGTTACCAAGGCAAAGGCCATTTTTTCTACCTTAGGATATTTGGTTTCAGCACCCCGCAAGGCTCTGCTCGTATAGTAGACTGGATGTTGCACATTGGCTTCTACTCTGATTAGCACCGAGCTCACTGCATGGGGCGAGACAGCCAGATAAACGTATAGGTCTTCTCCCTTCCGAGTACGGCTGAGGAGAGGAGGAGACATAAGGTACTCCTTCAGCTCCTGAAAGGCCACTTCACACTCTGGAGTCCAATGGAAGGCTTTCTTCAGGACCTGGAAGAACGGATGGCACTTATCGGTGGCCCTGGACACAAAACGATTGAGGGCCGCGATGCACCCAGTGAGTTTCTGTACCCCCTTAACTCCCCTGGGAGATTCCATATTAAGAATGGCGCTGATCTTCTCAGGGTTGGCCTCTATGCCCCTCTGGGACACCATGAACCCCAGGAACTTTCCTGAACTGACCCCAAATGCGCACTTGCTGGGGTTGAGTTTCATCTGATACTTTCGCAGTGCCTCAAATGTTTCCCTGAGATCTTCCACATGATTTGATCTCCTCTGACTCTTGACCAGCATGTCGTCGACGTAAACCTCCACATTGCGACCTATTTGTTCCTTGAACATCCGGTTAACCAGTCTCTGGTATGTGGCCCCTGCATTCTTGAGTCCAAAGGGCATCACCTTGTAGCAGTAGAGGCCTCTGGCTGTAATAAAGGACGTTCTCTCCTCATCCTCAGGGTGCATCTGGATCTGATTATAGCCCGAGAATGCATCCATGAAGCTGAGCAGCTCATGGCCAGCTGTGGAGTCGACGAGAAGGTCAATCCTGGGTAGAGGGAAGCTGTCTTTAGGGCAGGCTTTGTTAAGATCCTTGAAATCCACACACATCCTCCATTTTCCCTTTGGCTTAGGGACGAGCACCACATTGGATATCCACACTGGGTATTTAGCTTCCCTGATAAACTGAGCCTCCTCCAATTTATCTACCTCTGCAGCAATGGCTGTATTGCGCTCTGGAGCAAACGTGCGCGTCTTCTGCTTCACTGGGCGATGAGCACTGTCCACATTCAACCGATGAGTAATGATATTGGGATTTATTCCTGGCAAATCTCGGTGTGACCAGGCAAAAACATCCGCATAGTCCCTTAGAAATTCCACCAGAGCACTCCTCTCTTCTGATTCCAGACCTGAACCCAATCGGAACGTCTTCTCAGTCTGCCCTTCTACAACAGGTATCTCGACGAGTTCCTCAACTGGTTCTCCTTGCTGAAGCTTCTCCTCATCCCTTGTGTCAAGCCCACTGACCGAAAGGGTTTCCCTTGCCTTTATCGAAGTGATATAACACTCCCTTGCTTTCTTCTGATCTCCTCTGACCTCTCCAACACCACCAGTTGTAGGGAATTTGAGTTTCAAATGAAATGTGGAAACCACTGCTTTGAACTTGTTGAGGGTCTGCCTGCCCAATATTACGTTATAAGCTGAAGGGCAATCCATCACCAGGAAATCCACCAGGGCAGTGGCATTCCTTTGCTCATCTCCAATCACGATGGGCAAGGATACCATGCCCAAAGGATGGGCTGTCTCTCCTGAAAAACCGACCAGAGGAGACTGCACAGGCCTAATACTATCTCTCCCCAGTTGCAGCTTTTCGAAAGCAGGTAAGAAGAGGATATCTGCTGAGCTTCCTGTATCCACGAGGATCCTCCTCATTGTCCAGTTGGCGAGGAGGGCTGTGATCACCAATGGGTCATCATGAGGATAGAGTACTCCTTCCTCGTCCTCTGTCGTGAACTGGATGGCTGAATCCGTCACCCGTGTGCGCTTGGCTGGTCTCTCTGCATTGAACACTTCCCTGACATAGGTTCTCCGAGCAGCCCTGGTATCTCCACTAACTCCCGGCCCCCCAGAAATCGTGTTTATCTCCCCTACGGGGCGATGAGGAGGAGGAGGAGGAAAAGTCCTCTCACGCCTATGATCAGCTGGCCCAGGAGCTTGTCCTGTCCCTTGATTAAACTCCCCTTCCTTACGAACAAATCTTTGAAGACGTCCTCGTCTGATCAACCCCTCAATCTGTTGCTTCAGCTCAATGCAGTCATCTGTATCGTGCCCATGATCACGGTGGAAACGACAGTATTTCTGGCGAGAACGCCGCTCAGCCGGTGTTTTCATCTTTCCTGGCCACTTGAGCTCAGGGTACTCACTTATCTCTTGCAGCACCTGATTGACTGTTGCGACCAGGGGAGTATAGTCTTGGAATCTCCTATCGGGCCTCCCCCTCTGGGGAGAATCTCGTCTGTCCGTTCTTCCCTTCTGGGGAGAATCTCTCCTGTCCATTCTCTTCCCTCTCGGGTAGTCCTCAATCCTAGACTGCCCAGTCTCTTTCCTTCGTTTGCTCGGCTGAGGAGGCCCTGACTGGGGGGCAGAAGCTTCCCTTTCGCGATTGCGATGGGCAGCAAGGGTGTCCTCTGCGTTCATCTGTCGCTGGGCCCGCATCATGAGTTCAGCCATGTTGGTCGGTGGCTCTGCAGATAAGGAAAACAAAAACTGACCGGGCCTGAGACCTGACATGTATGCCGCGATGGCTACCTGATCATCAGCATTGTCCACCTGCATGGATTCCTTGTTGAACCTGGTTGTGAATTCCCTGAGTGTTTCCCCCTTAGCTTGCTTGATATTGAGCAAGTAAGTGGCTGGCCTCCTGTACCGCTGACCGGCAATGAAATAACTTACAAAGAGGCGACTGAGCTCTTTGAAAGTACTGACGGTGTTGGGAGCAAGTTTGTTGAACCACATCCGAGCGGCTCCTCGGAGAGTGATGGGAAAGGCCCTGCACATAATGGCGTCAGGTACCGCCTGAAGGTGCATAAGGGACTTGTAGGTTTCCAAGTGATCAAGAGGGTCTTTTGTCCCGTCAAAGACATCGATCTGAGGGACTCTGAATTTTGGTGGGAGGGGCACCGCCATCACTTCAGCAGTGAAGGGAAGTTCAGTGGTCTGCACCAACTCATCCACAGAGGCTGGAGCTTTGGCCTTCATCTGCTTCGTCAGGTGGTCCAACTGTGTCTTCATCTGTCGCATCTGATCGGTCATAAGACCTTCAGGAAAGGTAGAACCGGAAAAAGTTCCGTAATGCGGTGCTGCAGCATGGCTGCTGGTCTCCCCTTGCCCCCCAGTAACGTCAAAGTCTACGCCAGCCATTCCTGGAGCAGGGGGGTCAGCCATCGGGACCACTGGCGGTGGTGGATCTCTAGTAGGAGGTTCAGGTTGTAGGCGCTGCAGTAAGGCCTGATTCTGCTCCAGAATGCGCTGCATCCCCTGCGTCAACGTCACCACGTCCTGACGGAGGGCTTGATAATCAGCAGCGGTTGCAACAGGTGGAGCAGAATGAGCATTGTTGTCATTGGAAGCCATTGAGCGGGTCAAGACCATAAATCCGATCAATCAATAAATTTTTAGTTCCCACAGACGGCGCCAACTGATGAAACGGATTTGTGATCGTCCCCGGCAGACCTGCAAAAACAACTTGACACCGGTGTGGTATCTTGCCAACACCCCTCCGATGCCTAAGTTAGCTTGAGGATGGAGGAATAAAGTAGAAAATATTGTTATGGGTCGAATTGGGCAGAATGTTCGTACCTTGTACCATAGAGCTGCCTCCATTATATAGAGATCTTGTTGGAGACAATTTAGGAAGGGACGTGGTCCATTCCTGGTTTGGCGGAGTAAATCAAGGCTAGTGGCCTTTGATTTGGTAACTGAATCCCCAACGGTCACCTTTGCCTTAAATAGCGGGAGCGGGTGAAGATGGTGCGCAAGAGGTGGAGAGATCTTTGGGATCTTCCTTTCCTTGTGGGACGATCCGCTTTAGGCAGATAGATCCCAGGAAATACGGAGATTGATCTGGCAGAGTAGTTCGGCCAATGGTCTGGGCTGAGCAGAGCGGACAGTGGCTGAGCTGAGGATACTAGGACCCTGGCTGAGCTGAGGATATCAGGACCCTAGCTGAGCTGAGGATATCGAATCGAGCAGACCAGAATACCAACCAGCTCAGCCTACACGTCATGACCCATCAATAATATACCTAATAATCTTATTTATAAGGGGTACTTATTTTAAGGTCCTTTCTATTAGTCTTTATTAAGTTTTCATCCCATACACTTTTGAACATTAATTTCCAGTCCTCATTTTCTGTAAATACCGAACCAGCCCCCAGTAAACTCTGACCATGGTTTATTCGGATTACACCATAAGCCCCTAAAATCACGGTGACGGAAAATCGATCGCGCCGGAATAGGAAATCTCATAAAGAAATCCCTAAAATTAAGCCTAAAATGATAAACGTAATCCCTAAAATTAAGCCTAAAATGATTCTCCAGATTTAACCTCACCAAATCAAATATCCCAACTGTTGAGTCCTCACCATCAATTGACTGGACCACGGTATAATCCATAGGGCCTAACATGCCTTCAGAATTTTCGTTGTTGCCGTCTCGATTACCAATATCAAATATCCCAACTGTTGAGTCCTTAACAAGTACCTCTATGTCTTCATATCCGGCATTCTCTGCAAGCCCGAACATCGTACCCAAGTCGTCATCGTTGTCTAATAGTAGATTTTCATTGTCAACCAATGAGTAACTCAACACCACAGATTCAGGGTCCAAATGATGCCATCTATCACATACCTTGTTCACCACCTGCACAAAGTTCCAGCTGCGATCTATCCGAATTGCAGCAATCTTTTCATTATGCCTACAAATCAGTATCAAACCACCATCCATTGCAACAATCCTGTAGCATAAAAGGGGAAAAATCGGTATTACCTAATTTAAATGTCAAGCGGCAACGTGACACAAAAAATATAGTTGCCCCAAATTTACAATGTTCAGCAAATATACCATAATTACTCAAACATATTATCACTTCCAAATTTACAATGTTCAGCAAATATACCATAATTACTCAAACATATTATCACTTACAAATTTACAATGTACAGCAAATATACCACAAATTTCCTAATGTACCATAATTTTAACTTACCAAATTGACGAACATGGTAAATTTCTATTAAAATTTGAGTTATGGTCGTCCATGGTATATTTGCTTGATTTATGGTAAATTCAGACAATACGCATGGTAAATTTTGTCACCCCCATCAAAATGCGCATTATGGTGAATTTCGTAATCATTATGGTAAATTTACAGATGGCAAATTTTCACCAGTATGTCAAACCCTCTGGATTCGGTGCCATATTCGAATCACAAAATTAGACCCACAATGCGTTAATCATCGCAATAAATTTCGGGTTTCAACATCAACCACCGTAATATCGACATAACGAAAATAATCATCAGAACTTACCAAAATCTTCAGTCCAAACCGGTGATTAAATACTTCCGGGCAGAGAACTTCAAGTTCCAATAATGGGACTTTACGGGGCAGAGAACTTCAAGTTCCGGCGATTGAATACTTCGGGCCAAAGAACTACTTTTTTCCGGTGATTAAAAATTTCGGGACAAATCAAATCCGTAACAAAAATAATCTGTGCAAAATTCGTGAAAAACAAATCAAATCCGTAACAAATCAAATCCGTGACAAATCAAATCCCTTAAAACTACCATTTTCGTAACAAATCAAATCCGTAACAAATAGTATCTGTGAAAAAATCCGTGAAAAACAAATCAAATTAATAATATTTCGGCCACATATAGTAATATTTCCATAACAAATGAAATCCGTAACAAATCAAATCCCTAAAATTAAGCCTAAAATGATAAACGTAATCCCTAAAATTAAGCCTAAAATGATTCTCCAGATTTAACCTCACCAAATCAAATGTTAACTACACAAAGGGTAACATGGTAAACCATCTTTCAAAAGTAATGGCAAAATTGTCCATCTACACTATTATAGGATGATAACATAATTCCGAAAAGTGGATGAGATGAAAAACTAAGTCGGAGGAGTAGAAAGGACCCTAATTTAATTTACCCTATTTATAACTACTACTAAAAATAATCTTTTTTTGATACTCATAGTGTCGGAATCAACTTGCACTTATCTCCACTAATATCTGAGAGACCAATCTCACTGTTTATTAATAGGGATTTCAATTAAAGTCAAAATTAAACTATGTATGGATTAGCCTCGTTATAGTTGATAGTATCTAAGAAGTTTTAAACTTGAAACCTTATGAAGGATCAAGTTCCTAATTTCTCAAGCCTTGACCACCAAGTCAATCCTTTAGAGTTCACTACTAAAAATACTTTTTTTCTTCTTTAATAGCCGAGGTATCCGATCAGCTTTAGAATATACAATCGGTTTATTATCTATTTAGGAAGTTGTACCTGATAAATAAGAAAAGACTATAGAGCCAAATGCCTACTTAAATCTTGTGAAATTGTAATGAATGTAGGTTCAGCTATTTTGGGTATGTTATTAAAGGATTATTAGTCAAAATCATTTTTGCATTATTCACGTTTTAAATTACTGAAAAAAATCTGTTCTATGTGCAAAACCGCAAACCTGGGGTTCTGTTGTGCAAAAGGAGGTATACTTTGTGTCAAAACGATACCGTTTTGACGCGGAAATGGGGAGACTTTTGTGCATTGCACACAACAACGCGTGTTGTGCTCCAAAACGACGTCGTTTTGACGCAGTGCACAGCAGGGCCTCCTGATCTGTTTTGACGCCCCAAACGGTTGAACAGTTTTCAGGCAGTTTTTGAACGCTAAAATGGTATTATTTTTGGAGGGAACACATCCTGCTGCGATGTACACCAATCTGGCAAAACAGCATCTTATAAGCACAAGAGTCCAAACTCCATAAATGTGATAACTACAAGCCATATAGGTGTTGACAAGAAAAACAGCATCTTTATAACCACCACCACTGTGCTTTATAAATGGTGCATTTCTAACCCAAAAGAACAAAGGAGCTAGCTCTTCATTACCAAACATCACTGCCAATGGCCTTATCAGCATCAATCTATGAAAGTTCATTTCTTAAGAACACCATTGATGGTCTCGAAACTCCCACAAGAATCCCATATACCTATCTTAAACATGTTCCCAGGAGAATTCAGGCCACCCAAGTTACCCACACATCAATTCTCCAACCATCAACTTTCCAGTTCAAGGAGTACATGATGGCAAAGGCGAAATGCGTGAACAAAGCACTCGACGAGGCGGTCCCGCTAGAAGAGCCGATCAAGATTCATGAGGCGATGCGGTACTCCCTCCTCGCTGGGGGAAAACGCGTGCGTCCGATCCTGTGCATGGCCTCGTGCAAGCTGGTTGGAGGCAATGAGTTGCGGGTGGTTCCCATGGCTTGCGCGGTGGAAATGATCCACACAATGTCGCTCATCCATGACGACCTACCCTGTATGGATGGCGCTGACCTCAGAAGAGGAAAGCCCACCAACCACAAGGCATTTGGTGAACAAACGGCAGTTTTAGCCGGAGACGCCTTCCTCTCCTTGGCTTTTGAGCACGTGGCGGCCAAAACCATCGATGTGTCACCGGGCCGCGTGCTCCAAGCCATAGCTGAATTGGGTTCTGCAATCGGATCGAAAGGGCTTGTGGCGGGGCAAATCGTGGACCTTTGTAGCGCGGGGAAGATGGTGGATCTTAGTGAGTTGGAGTACATTCATTTCCACAAGACGGCAAAGTTATTGGAGGCTTCAGTTGTGTGTGGGGCAATTATGGGAGGAGGAAATGCGAGCGAGGTGGAAAGGATGAGGAAGTATGCTAGGTGTATCGGGTTGTTGTTTCAGGTGGTGGACGATATTTTGGATGTGACCAAAACGTCGGAGGAGTTGGGGAAGACAGCTGGAAAGGATTTGGCTAGCGACAAGGCAACCTATCCGAAGTTGATGGGTCTTGATAACGCTAAGAAGTTCGCAAGCGAGCTCATGACCAAAGCCATGGAAGAACTTGACTACTTTGATGCGGCTAATGCTGCACCATTGTACCACTTGGCTAACTACATTGCATCTCGACAAAATTTGCAAAAGCCCTAAAAAAATGGAAAAATACAAATGTGTGATGCTCATCCTTGTAGACATATGACAGGTGTTATGTTCTAAAGCATGTGTTCAAAAACTCAAAAAATATTTTTAAAAATGGTAACAAAAAAAGTAAAGTAGCATAAACAGTGTAGTAAATCAGAGGTCAACAGGAGTTATCAAATTAACAGGAACATTACAGGAATTTGAGATCTAGTATCCAACTCTTTTTTCACTTATCATTGCTCATATGCAAGGACTTACCTTCCCGAACCATAAAATTAACTCACAATAATATGCATCCGTCGGAATTGAAGCTTATTATTTGACAACCGTCTCATTTGGCAGTTGAAATGCATGAACCAAATGAAAAGAACAGTTAAAGCAACAGTCCTGTATTTGACTATTTTCATTCAAGGCTAGCATACACATAACTGATTGTAAATAGTAAATATTGCCAGTTTCACATGTGCATCTTGTTGAGAAATTTAGACCACAACATCTGCACAGGGTAAAATAACTAGACTAACCCAACACTTTTGGGCGCCAACCCTCAATGACATCTTCTGGTAGAGCCCGCGTTTTTACGAATGAATCCTTGGAGAATACAGTCTGCGTTCAAAGTTAGAACAAGATTGGAAACAGAAAACATCTATAGGGACAAATTATCCCAGCAGTAGCCATTCACATTCATAAGAGGCATCAAACAACATGAATTTAGGAAGATTTTACGTCTAGACAATACCAATCCAAGTAATAGTACAGTGGAGAGTGTAAGAAAAGTTCAGAAATCAGATATGTATTTGGCCCAAAATCTTCTAAACTAGAAAGACAAGTGACACCAGAAGAGTCTAATCATGTTTACTGACAGAGAAACATTGAATGAGTCCTCGTAAACTTCTTGCCAGCATCATAATGGAGGAATGTGAACATACTTTAGGAGGCAAACAAGAGTTTAGGAGCTTAGTATCGCAATATAACTTTTTCCAAATACGATTTGTTCCCTTAAATGATTATCCCACTAAAAATACAACATTTTTGAAAGCGCATAATTTTCTCTCATCAATATTTCTTTTCGCCTATTTTCTTCTTCAAGTTTCCCCTTCTTTCCCTTGTTCTTCTTATTCTTTAAGTCCACTTTTTCTTCTCTAGAGATATTCTTGTCCACTCTTTCTTCTCTCGAGATATTCTTGTTTTGCCAATTGGCTTCATAAAAAGTTTAAATTATTTGTCATCGTTCTTCTCATGTTTAGTTTCTTAACCATGTCTATGTATTACAGTGGATGATGGTCCTTGTAGTTTGGCTTTTGGATAGAAGAACGAAGTTGCTCTTGTGCTTCAGACTGAAGTTACCTAGAACACAATAGGTATTATTCCCCTCTTTCTTTTTAGATCTTCCATACTGGATATTGAGCTGGTCATATTACAATCCCATGTTCCAATTTTAAGCCAAATTACTTTGTCAGGCTGTGAAACAGCCGTAATGTTTAGACACCTCCAGATAGCTCATGAAAAACTATGACTTGACACGGAATTGTACAGATAAAAGCATATTTGCCACGATACAACCACCAAATATCTACCACTACCCATGCGCTAAGATAGAATAGTCAAAGTCGGAAACCTAGAATCTAACAATTATCATTTTCTCACAATCAAGTTTAACGGAACATGCCAAGACGAAAGTGCCTTAACTATGCAAGGAAGGGAATCTGGAAAGGAAGGAAGTGAATCTGGAACCAACCAGTTTTGTTTAACATACCTTCAGGTAGGACTTCAAGTAGGGAAGTGAATCTGGGATCGACCAGTTTTTGTAATGCCCCAGTGAAATCTCTAAGTGGTACAGCTTTGGTCCAAGGGACAAGTCTGCAGCAGAAATTTCTTTTCCGTTCACAAAAGGGCCCTTCAAACGACAAGACAGATTAGAAAAATAAATATACAGGAGGCATTTTGTTCAATTCACCATAGAAAATAGTCAAATGCACAATCCATTCAAAGTGCTCAATTTTTCAACATGCATGCCGCTGCAAAAGGAGAAGATATTATAACCAGGCCATCATATCAGCAAACTTCATATTCAACAAGATAGCAGATGCTCCAGAATAGCTAAAGTTGAGACGCACAAATACACCACGACCTTAAGTATTTATATGGAGACAGATGGGTCTCAACTTGCATACACAGAAGGCCTTATTATCTCTGCAATACAGCAACTTTTTTCTTGCTTAAACAAGAAAGTAATATACAAAATCACAAGTAAAAACTACAATAGCCAGTAATATTGACAATTCTAATGTGGTCAGACACAGGGCTCACATTCTCTTTGAGATAATCATTGAAAGCAGTAAGCTCATTCAATAATGCTTCCTCGGTTCCATCATTTGGGTCTTTGCTTTTGAGAAAACCAATGAAGGTGGAGAAGATCTTTGATCCACTGCAACGGCAAAAGTATAAGAATAATTGTTTCTTATGATACCACAATCCGAGATTGCAATTAGCATAAAACTCAAATAAGCAATATGTTGCATAAGAGGTACATGGGATTGAATTCAAAGATTTTGAATGACACAGATGTGCAACAAACTTGGTGACTTAGCAGCTAAAATCAATACAAATGTTAACATGTTTTGTAATTACCCAAAGAACGTATAGAAAGACAAGCAAGTTGAAAACCAATCCTTGCATTTTCTGAAGTATTCCACATATTTTCCTTCCACAGTTAATGAACTTCTGACGTCCTTGCTAAGGTAAGCCCTTGCACTGATCCTGACAATTTTTCTCCACAAAGAAAAGAAAAGCAACAGAGAAAATCAAAGAAAGAAATAACTTGTTCACCTCTCCTTCCTTTACTCCCCTCTTCTTTAGTGTATACACCGTTGAATGCCCTCATTCACAGGGCAATAATATGATTCTACAACCCATGACAGTGAAATGTGGAGTTACCAACAACACATGTAGCAATAGGGAGGCTTTTGAACTCATGTTTCAGGGCATTTGGAATTCAGAATTTTCAAAACTAAAAAGCAATAAATACATGAACTTTTCCAGCTTGAACGCAACTCACAGAGACCTAATACCTACTGGAAAATATCACTGAGAAACTGTTTGCTCTGAACAGAGAACATACACTGAAGCCTTCTCAGGTGGTGTTGCCAAAGGTGGATCTGGGAACTTTTCCTCCAGTGCTTGGGTGATGACATCTGAATCGGCAATCCACTTCTCGTCAATTTTTATCACTGGAACTTTACCTTCTGGACTTATCTTTAAGAACCTATATCCAAAACAAAATCAGTGTATGACTAAAAAGGTGACAAAAAAGGTGGTATTCGCAAAATGAAAAATAGCCAAGTCAGACGATAAATGAATTACCACTCCGGCTTTTTAGCAAAACTAACCAACTTCATATCATAAGGAAGATGCTTTTCCTCTAGTGTCAGCAAAACCCTTTGCGTAAAGGGGCCTGGAAAACGTAATCCAAATTCCAAAAGGAAAGCAGACAAGTGAATTTACATCTGCCATAGACCCAAAACTATCCTACAACTATATTAAACCTTCTACTGAGATCTAAAATTATTCACTACTAAAGAAGTGGTAATCAGTTGAATTGCTCCTCTATTTTCTCAAATTGCCACTTTGTAATTACAATTTGGTATAAAAGAAACTTTTCGAAACTATCATACAAGAGCTTTTAGAACAAAAACGAACATAAGAACCCTAACGTACATGCCAATGAAAAAAAAGGCATCCTTAATATATTTGAAATTCTGCAAAAAAAAAAAGTTTCAATTTCATTTGTTCTTTTTATTTACTCTCTATTTTTCCATCTTTCAGTTTCTACTACATTGGGAGTTGACAAACTGGCAATCTGCCCCTCTTTAACCAAGTCTATACATGTAGAGTCACATTCTCGAGTACCTTCTTGTGGACATGAGTGCAAAAAAATGTCAACAAAGTCCAAGCACAACCTTTCCCCCGCAGGTCACTTTTGATCAATATCAGAAAATAGAAAAGATATGAACAGAGTTAACAGACCCAGCAATGGAAATCCATTCCAATAGAGAACCTACCACAAATTACAGGGTTAGACCAGGGGAATAATTGTCAAGGGAATCTCCGGACCTCACTCAAATCTTGACTCAAACTTCAACCTGAGTTAAAAAAATCTCGCCAGTCTCTCTCCATTCGTCTACTCGATCCTATTAAAATGAGTTCTAGTATTTTTTTTTCACTCCAATCAAGGATGACTCTTTTCGTTACGCAAAATTTTCAAGCTCATCTCGTAGCGTCTGAATTTACCACTATGCCATTAAAACTTTCACTCAGATTTATGCTTGCCTGCATTTGCCGATTAGATTACTTCTCAGAGCATCTTCAACCCTTACTCAAATCTCCACTCGAACTCCAATTTGTGTAAAAAAATCCCTTAAAACTCCCTCTACTGTTGACGCAAGCCTATATATCAAATTCACTATAACTCGAATCAAAGCACTCAAATCATTACTCAAAAATTTGAAGGCCATTTCCTGTATTTCAAATGTACCTATACTCCATTAAAGCATGAAGCTTTTACTAAAATTAATGCTTAGACTTGAGTTTGCCTGTACAAGTGCTTCCCATGAATTAAGCTTTTACTCAAACTTTTATTCAAACTTAGCAGTAGTTTGAGTAAAGACTAGAGATGACCATCTCCAATACAACTCGAATCCCAGCGTACTCACATTTTACATTTTAAAAACAAACCCACTAAAATCTTCCTCAACTCCTTGACTAGAACACCTAAACATATATCAAATTGAGTTTCAATGGAATCGGGAAAGACTCAAATGCTTGCTCAAACTTTCAGAGGCCAATTTGAGTCTACAATAATGTGCCATTAACGAAGCCTTAGTCAAATTCTGCTTAGATTTGAATGTTTCCATTGGAGTATTTCATATCAAATCAAGCTATTATACCCCGTTTGATTTCTGAGAAAATGTAGGGGAAGAAGAAGAAACGGAAGTCTCCGTCAAATGATCGCCTGCAGGTTTACGAATAAGAACATGAAACTAAGAAATTTCCTTTCCAATTTCCGACGAACAACACGTGAAATTAAGGGAAACATACAGTCGCCGAGCTTGTTAGGGGTAGTGACGGAAGCTTTGACGCAGACTTCGAGAGGCTCCGAGGCAGCAGCCGAAGAAGACACCGTGAGGGTTCTTCTCCGGAGAGTATTCCGCCGTGAATGGCCCAAACCCTTGGGCGGGGAGAAGGAGTGACTTCGGGCGTATTGGAGTTTTCCGGTGAGGTGTTTGATGGTTGTTGACAGAGCCGTAGCCGACGGATGTATTTTCGCCGTCGACATTTCTGTGCGTGTTCTGGTTGTTTTGGCGTCGATGAATGGCCACGTCAATGGATGAAGTTAAAGTAGTTTTTCTTTGGGTAATTACTCAAATAGTCCCTCTACTTTGATTTAATTTCTATTTTGTCCCTATGTTTTCAAATGACTTTGTTTTGATTTTATATTTACATTTTCGTTCCAATCAGGTCCTATTAATATGGCCATTTCCTTTTCTACATGGAAAAGTCAGATACTGACCCTTTTCAAGGACAAACAGATAATCATCTTCTTAACCCTCAACTATTCGGTTGACAATAAATTTCTCCCACACCTCTCTCCCCCTCTCTATCACCATATATAAAACTCACTTCCATGCCTAAGAACCATTATCCCACTCTCTATCTATTGTGATCTACACGGCTATCACCTTTACAAAACCAACTCTCAAGCAACTATACTTCTCACACTTTTTCTTTCTCTAGCAAGAACTACTCCTTGTCTCTTTACTAATTCTTTCACTCTTAACAAACTCATTAATAATCGCCGAATGGCCCCCTAACATGCTCTCTCGTCTGCTGCCTCTTCTCATTCTACGAAAAAAACCAAGGTAATTCAATTGATATTCTATTAAGACACTACTACAATAATAGCTAAAGACAATACTATAAAAAAAAAAACCATTTCAATTTTTGATAATTTGTAATTGAAAAAAACTGAAATAAGTATATTAATAAAAGAACTATCATGTAATATTTTTATCATGTCGCTTTTCAAATTCGTAACATAACGAATCTACTTTATAATGTCAGTTTTGATTAAAAGTGATATCGAAACTAAATGGTAAAAATTTTATGAAAACTTTTTTAATCTCGATTTTAGTTAAAAAAGACATTGAAACCAAAAAAAAAAATCTTTGTAATGTCGATTTTAATTAAAAGGGACATTAAAGGTACGAAAACTTTTTTAAGTCAAAATTAAACCCTCCATATTCTCCCACCATATTTACCACGATTAATGTTGTACCCAAAGTAACCCTCCATATTCTCCATTTAACTTAAAAAGATTTCCCTCTTTTTCCCTCCTCTTCCGCCTGCCATACCTAACTCATTTGAACACTGCAGAGAGGCCAATACTTGCCGTTCGCAAAGCAGCACACAGAAGGTGGATTTGGAAGACCTAACTCGCGGCTATTCTTTGTTTCACAGTTCACAAGAGGATCCCGGCAGGTTTGTTTAAGAGGTGTATTAGAATATCTTTAGGAAAACCGATATTAAGGTTTTGTGGTTTGTGGAAAAGAATATCTTCGTGGAGTCCTGATTGTATCAAAATTAAGGTTAGGGGTTTGAGGAATTTGACGGCTCAGATTTTGGAAACAAACCGAACCCCTTTAAATTTCCCATTTTCCTAGTTTAGTTCTTGAAATACACACTGTTTTCTTCTTTGTTTTTCTTAGTTCTCAAATACTGTTAGGGAAGGAATATATTGTTTGATTGTACGTATTTGCATTTCATCATCACCGCATCTCTAAGATTCGCAATATTTTGTAAGCCTTTCTGTTTTCATTAAACGTTGTAGCGTACGGAAGAATATTTTGTTGTAATCTTTTTATGTACTTAGTCGGGTTATAACTGGGATTGGAAACTCTATGGCTCCATTTGGCCTGGATTATCCAGGGTAGATTATCCGACTTTTTTTTTGTCTTTATTCAAAAAAATTTTGTATTTGTTATTTTTATGTCATTTTTTCGTGGATTATTGGTTCGTATCGACGAAAGGAATCTAAAAAGTATAAAATTATGTCCAAAAGTTAAAAAAAAAGTCACTAAAGACGAAAATAAGCCAACACGGATGCTGTTTTTGGCTTAGTTTTTGTTTTTCTGAATTTTTTTCAAATTTAGCCGATGAGTAATTCGATCTGATTTGTTCATGAATGTATAAGCCTTTAATATTCATTATGTGAACCACAAGTTACCTTTATGTTTCCCATCTATTATTGATTTCTCCCTTATGAGTAGACTTGTTTGTCTTTATGCAAATTATGAGCAAGAATTAATAGTGAAAAATAGAACAATTGAATCTGCATTCTAGAATTCTGCCCTTTGGTCTCTCTTTAATTGGTACTTGTCATCTATCCCTCTGTCCAAGATGACATGGGTTTCCCCTTGTCCCCTGATCTATGATTGCTGAACAAAAAAATGGTGTTGAAAAGAAGTTGGGTAATCTTAGTTTTCTTTGCTAATTTTGATTAACATTTCTACAATCTACGCACCTATATATGTAGATAAATTAATACTCTTCCTTTTCTTTCAAATTAAATAGATGAATTTATTTATTCAAATTATAAACAGATAAATTTACGTTTGAAAATTAAACAAATAAATTATTTATTATATTTTTGACATGAAAACTTATTTCTTGTACTTTAAATAGATAAATTTATCTGTTGAGAAAACTAAAAAAAATAACAGATAATATTATCGAATAGTAAATAATAGCCGAAAGTCTTTTTTATACACTGGTTTCAAAAATACCATTGCATTATTAGTTCGTCAATTTTTACTCAAAATTAAACCAACTGATAACATCATCCGTTTTACTTTGTTAAAGACGTGAAAATTGTATTATATAAAGTTTTCTGTAAGAATAAAATCACAGAATTTGTTAAAGACATAAAGAACAAAACACAGATAATATTTCAAATCAATAGATAACATTATTTGTTATAATTGTTTTACTCTTGTTAAAGACATGAAGATTGCCAAAGACGCATGATGAAACGGATTTGTGATCGTCCCCGGCCAACCTGCAAAAACAACTTGACACCGGTGTGGTATCTTGCCAACACCCCTCCGATGCCTAAGTCAGTTCTAGGATGGAGGAATAATGTAGAAAACTGTATCAGTAAAATTGGGCAGAGTGTACGTACCTTGTACCATAGAGCTGCCTCCATTATATAGAGATCTCGTTGGAGATAAATCAGGAAAGGACGTGATCCACTCCTGATTTGGTGGAGCAAATCAAGGCTAGTGGCCTTTAATTAGGTAACTGAATCCCCAACAATCCCCCTTGCCTTAAATAACGGAATCGGGTGAAGATGGTGCGTAAGACGTGGAGAGATCTTTGGGATCTTCCTTTCCCAGTGGAACGATATGTTTTAGGCAGATAGATCCCAGGAATTGTGGAGAGTTATTCAGCGGAATAGGTCCGACAATGTCTGGGCTGAGCAGACCAGATAGTGGCTGAGCTGAGGATACCCAGGCAATAACTGAGCTGAGGAGACCGGGACACTGGCTGAGCCTAAGATGCCGAGGAGATGACCGAACCGAGCAGAATGCTAACCGGCTCAGTCTGCGCATCATGACCTATCAGCTACTCCCCTATTTCCGAACGGTTGGCGTGCTTTAAGAGAGGAAATATCAACGGTCTGATGCATTGAATCATGACGGCTCACGCCTTGTCTGGATTCAGACGCCGCATTTAATGCTGTGTCAGAAACGCTTGAGTGCTTTGGAGGCGGCGTTTAATCTGAGAGCGACACGTGTATTTAATCAACGGTTCACATTTGAACGTTCCCTATGGAGGCTCTATAAAAGGGATTTGTCAAGACTTATCAGGGTTTTTCTCCTTCGTTATTCCAACAGCATACCAAGTTTCTCACGAACGCCTGCTAAAAACCGCCGTCTGCCATTCGCTTCAGACAGTCAAAGTTCTCGTAATCTAGGTACGTTCGAGTCATTTTTTTCTTTGATTCTGGCTGGTAACAGCTTTGTTCCAGACCCTAGAGGTTTAGGACATTCCTGGGCATTCTTCTTCCTCAGGCTCTGTCGCTATCTGCACCACCATTCCGACTGCCCTTCTCTAGGAGAGTTTGCCTATTCCCCAGCCGTTTCACGATATTACCAGGACATTTTTGATATCATAAAACCGGCCGTCCCTGATTTCCATAGAATGGGCTCTAGGCGAGTACAAGTTAGGATGTCCGTACCAACCCCTTCACGAAGGGAGGCCACCCAGGCTGACCGTTCAGGGCCAACAAATCCTGTAGAAGACCCAGAGCCTCGAGGGGTGGCCTTACACATCAGACCTATAGAGGCCGACCGAATAGCCTCGACGATGACTGAGGCTGATCTCGCCGTCCTGAGGGTAAAGTACCAAATCCCTGCTTCAGTTCATCTGAGAGTCCCTGGTCCAGACGAGAGAGCGAACGCCCCCAGGTTCAACGAGCTGAGCCTCTATGTGGCAGATTTTGAGGCTGGGCTGAGGCTTCCCTTCCATCCCTGCATAAGGGAGGTTCTCTGGTTCTTGGGGCTATCCCCAGGACAACTCTTGCCCAATGCCTGGCGAATCTTGGTCAGCTGCTGCGTGCTCTGGGCAGCTGCCACGGAGGACAAGGCAAGGCTGACCCCAGAGGCCTTCCTGTACTGCCACGGAATAAGCATGGCTGCTCAGGGGTGGTGGTACTTCTCCAGGAGGGACAGCTCAGCTCCTGCAATCGAAGGCCTCCCCTCATCCAACAAGAGGTGGAAAGACAAGTTTTTCTTCCTCTCAGGGGAAGGATGGGAGTTCCCTGCTTGGGAAGAGCGAACGAGCGCTTCCAAGATTCGCATATTCTGGGGAGAAGTCTGCCCATCCCGTGAGCACTGACCTCCCGCACCTGTTCAGTTTTCCTTCCATTTTTATCTATCATGTTCTTCCTGGCTAACCTTTCTTTATTGTGTCTTGAGCAGGAAAACAAAGACCCGTGATCTCGGCTGAAGTCAGAGAGCAGCTGAGGGCCGTGGCCGAGTACTCCGAGCGTGACCACAGAGTCCTCATCACTCCGGAGACTCTCGCGATCTACCTTCTCGGTCCAGAACCCACACGTGAGGCCCTTGCCTTAGAGAGAGGTATCTCCTCTTCTAAATTCTTCTATTAGATGAAGCCATCTCACTCTGACCTTTTGTTTGTGTTTATCAGAGGACGAAGGGATGAAGCTGAACGCCGACAAGCTGGCTGAGATGATCGAGCGTTCGGAGCGGGCCAATACCAAGCCCAAGAAAACAAAGAAGAAGAAGGCTCTGGTTGACCCTTCCACATTTGTGGATTCGGGTGTGACTGCTCAGAGGCAGCCAACTCAGGCTCCTCCTGCCAAAAGATTGAGGAGGGACGAGGCCGAGAAGGTCGTCATCCTAGAACAGCAGACTGCTCTCGATGAGCAGGTCATACTCGATGAGGAGGCTACCGCTACAGCCTCCGAAGTGGAGGCTCCTGCAGCCCAGGACCTTGCTGAACAAACCCAAACTCAGCAGGGTAAGAAGAGGAAGGGCAGTGAAGCCTCTGCGCCCGACGCTGAACTTCCAGAGCCAGCCCCAGAACTGTCCATCATGCTCAGTAGCAGGTACTCAATTGGCGCAATGCATGAGCTGGCGACCGCGAAGGATCGCGAAATTCTAAGGAGCAAATCTTCCGAAGAGAAGCGTGCGCGGCTCCTCGTCCTTATGGCCAAGGTATCCATCCTTCCCTCTTCTTTCACATACTCTTTCAATTATTGACTAGTTCTAATCTATGTTTTTACTGTGTGGTAGGCGTCAATCCTCAGCTCCGACTTGGTGCAAGAGGCGGTAATTGATGAGGACACGGTTGCTGAGCTGGAGGAGAAGCTCAAACAAGGTGAGAAGCGGGAGTTCGAGCTCAGAGAGTCCAACTCCAAGCTACAGGAAGAGATTTTCCAGCTGAGGGACGAGAACTCAGTCAAGGCGGCTCAGCTTGCGAGCTTAACAGAAGTCTCCTCTGCTCACGAAAAGCGGGCATCTCAGCTGGAGAATAAACTGACCCTGGAGGAACTCCAGGTGGCTGATCTGAAGAAGAAACTGGCAGATGCCATGTCGGGTATGACGGCCCAACAAAAACATGTCCGAGAGCTGCTCCAAAGATGCGATGAGCAGGGCCGGCTGCTCTCTGAACAGGACGTGAAGATCCACTCACTGACAGAACAGGCTCGGTCAACCCAGATGGATCAATTAAAGGACTCTCCGGAGTTTATAGATCTGATGACCGAGTACTTCTTTGGAGGCTTCATGTCTCTGAAGAGGAAGATCAGCTCTGCTCATCCTGAGCTGGACTTAAGCTCCTTCAAGCCGGAGGCAGGAGACGTCGGCCTGGAGGAGTTTGATGAGGAGGAGGCTTCTGAGGACGAGGAAGAGGAGGAGGGTGGCCACGCTGGGGCCTTACTTAAGGAGGGGACAACCGACCGTGGTCTTCTTATGATCACGCAAGGTGAAGAGGACTCGGTCGTTATAGAAATCCCCGAGGACGACGAGCCTCAGCTCCCTATAGCCATGGTTGATCCCGCCGTGGTCTTAGCTGAGGAGATTTTGCTCAACGCCGCTGACAAGCTGCTAGAGGAGATCGCTGAGGACGTTCTCAGGACTTCACCTCCTAGTACCGATCAGACAGTCGACCCTCCAGCCCAAGGCCAGCTTCCCTCTACTGATCAGCCTCTTGCTCCCGGGCCTACTGAAGAGAATAATTAGTCTTTTCTTTCATTTCTTTTCTTTTGTATCTTGCATTTGCTTTCACAACGCTTGTAAAAATCCTTTAATGAATAGAAATGAGCAGTTTCATCTGTCAAGCTTTAGTCGATTGAATAGCTTTATTCTCCTCTTTTGTCTCTGTATTTTTGCGTGCGATGTCTTGACATATGTCTTAAGAAATATAACTCAAGAAATACAACTCAAAGTTGAATAATTTCCTTGTCATATCACTTTGATTGCCCCTGGGGCTTGATTGTCGAGCAGGCGAAGCCGCTCGGATGCCTGGTCCCGGAGAACATGGCTGAGCAGTCGAGGCTGCTTGGATGCATGGTCCCGGAGGACATGGCTGAGCAGTCGAGGCTGCTGAGATGCATGGTCCCGGAGGACATGGCTGAGCAGTCGAGGCTGCTGAGATGCATGGTCCCGGAGGACATGGCTGAGCAGTCGAGGCTGCTGAGATGCATGGTCCCGGAGGACATGGCTGAGCAGTCGAGGCTGCTCAATCAATACGCTTAGTTATCTTCAGACATAATTCAGACAACTTTATAGGGATAGCAATCTGTCCATCTGGACTGGACTTTCAATAAATTTGATAATTCCTGATTACATTCCAAGACAAGACAACGAAATAACAATGAAATAAGATAATAGTGACAAACACTCTGGCAAATATTATTGAAAATACTTCTTTAAGTGCTCAGCATTCCAGGGTTGGGGGAGCTTTTTCCCTGACAATGTAGCTAAACGATAGGCTCCAGCCTTCACATGCTCAGTTACTTGGTAAGGTCCTTCCCAATTTGGCCCCAGATGTCCAATCCTCTTTCCTGTGGGGTCTACTTTCTTTAGCACTAACTCCCCAGTCCTGAAACTTCTTTCCCTGACCTGGCTATTGTAGAATCTGGCCATTTGCTGTTGATAAGCGGCCATTCTAATGGCTGCTCTTTCTCTCTTCTCTTCTAGGAAGTCTAATCCCTCCAAGAGTCCCTGTCGGTTCTCTTCCTCTTGAAAATCCCGAGTTCTGTGGCTGAGCAGCCCAACTTCTACAGGAATTACTGCCTCCACCCCATAAGCCAAAGAATAAGGGGTTTCTCCAGTCGCCGTGCGTGCGGTCGTTCGATAAGCCCACAGGACACTGGGCAGCTCCTCTGGCCAGTCTCCCTTTGTAGCTTCCAACTTTTTCTTCAGGTTCTTCTTGATTGTGCGGTTTGTGACTTCAACCTGCCCATTGGCCTTGGGATATGCTTTGGAAGCATAGTGGACCTGTATTCCCCTCTGCTCACAAAATTCCTGAAACTGGTCATTATGGAACTGTTTGCCACGATCAGTGATGATCACCCTGGGTAATCCAAATCTGCTGATAATATTTTTCCAGACGAAGTTGATGGCCTTTTTCGTAGTGATGGTGGCAAGGGGCTCAGCTTCTACCCACTTGGTAAAGTAGTCTACAGCCACAATAGCAAATTTGTTCTGCCCCTTGCCTATAGGAAGAGGCCCAATTAGATCCAATCCCCACTGGGCGAACGGCCAAGGAGAGGGGATTGGGGTTAACAAAGTGGGAGGATGGTGAAGAATGTTGCCAAACTTCTGGCATTTCTCACATTTTTGGACCATCTGCCTTGCGTCGCTCTGCATGGTAGGCCAGTAATACCCTGTTCGGACCAATTTCTGTGCCAATGTTCTTCCTCCAGAATGATTTCCACATGACCCTTCATGGACTTCCCTCATAGCGTATTCCGCTTCCTCTTCAGTGAGACATCTCAGCAATGGGAATGAATAACTCCTGCGATACAAGACTCCCCCTAGGCACAGATATTTAGCTGCTCTCAGCCT
Source organism: Arctostaphylos glauca (assembly GCA_019985065.2). Lineage (NCBI taxonomy): Eukaryota > Viridiplantae > Streptophyta > Magnoliopsida > Ericales > Ericaceae > Arctostaphylos > Arctostaphylos glauca. Next base: position 3,774,460 of record JAHSPW020000008.1, read on the forward strand.
CAGCCTTCTAGCGATGTCCTTATCAGTGGGCAGTACGCCACTCTCCAGATAATCAACAATAGGATCTGCCCAAGAGTTTTTGTAATTGACAGCAACTACCTCCAGAACGGGTAACTCCACACTTGGTTGTTCCAGATGGTGAATTGGGACGAGGCGACTGAAGGTTTCTTCTCGAGCTGTGGCCAGTCGTGCAAGCTGATCGGCTTCTGCATTCTCCTCGCGAGGGATCCTTATTAACTTTAATACTTCAAAAGCTTCGTGGAGACGCTGGACCCGGTCCAAATATAGCTTCATCCTATCCTCCTTGGCTTCATAATCTCCCAGGACTTGCCCCACTACCAATTGGGAATCACTGCCGACGGTAAGCTCCTTTATCCCTAAGGATTTTGCCAGCTTGAGCCCGATCAGAAGTGCCTCGTATTCAGCTTCGTTATTGGTGGCCTTGAAGTTGAACCTGACGGCATAGAGAAGTTTGAGCTTGTCTGGAGAAATTAAAATGATACCTGCACCGCTGGCCCCTGTATTCACAGAACCATCAACATAAAGAACCCAACCCCCTGACTCTTCGGGCTCTGCGCTGGGTGGTTCACTTGGTGGGGAATCTGAAGTATCTGAGGGTGAGAATTCAGCCACAAAATCAGCGAGGGCCTGTGCTTTGATGACTGTCCTGGGACAGAACTCCAAGTCGAATTCACCCAGCTCTACCGACCACTGGATTAGCCTCCCAGACGTCTCAGGACTGTGCAACGTCTTCCTAAGCGGCTGGTCAGTCACAACTTTGATGGGATGTGCTTGGAAATAAGGCCTCAATCTCCTTGCTGCTGTTACCAAGGCAAAGGCTATCTTCTCGACCTGAGGGTACCTGATCTCAGCGCCCCTTAATGCTCTGCTAGTATAGTAGACTGGACGTTGTATGTTGGCTTCCACTCTTATCAGTACTGAGCTCATTGCGTGAGGTGAGACAGCTAAGTAAATGTATAGATCCTCCCCCCTTATGGTACGGCTGAGGAGGGGAGGAGTCATCAGATATCCTTTTAGTTCTTGAAAGGCTATCTCGCATTCTGGCGTCCAATGGAAAGCTTTCTTCAGGACTTGAAAAAACGGATGACACTTATCAGTAGCTCTGGAAACAAAACGATTGAGGGCTGCAATGCACCCAGTGAGCTTCTGGACCCCCTTTATTCCCCTGGGAGACTCCATACGAAGGATGGCGCTGATCTTCTCAGGATTGGCCTCTATACCCCTTTGGGACACCATGAATCCCAAGAACTTTCCTGAACTGACCCCAAAGGCACACTTGCTCGGATTGAGTCTCATCTGGTACTTTCGCAGCGCTTCAAAGGCTTCTCTGAGGTCTTCCACATGACTTGACCTCTTCAGGCTCTTAACCAACATGTCATCAACATAAACCTCCATATTACGACCTATCTGCTCCTTGAACATTCGGTTGACCAGCCTCTGATAGGTTGCTCCAGCATTCTTAAGCCCAAAGGGCATCACCTTGTAGCAATAGAGTCCTCTAGCCGTGATGAAGGAGGTTTTCTCCTCATCTTCAGGATGCATCTGGATTTGATTGTAGCCAGAAAAAGCGTCCATGAAACTGAGCAACTCATGACCAGCTGTAGAATCTACTAGGAGATCAATCCTTGGTAAGGGGAAGCTGTCTTTAGGGCAGGCTTTGTTAAGATCCTTGAAATCTACACACATCCTCCATTTTCCTTTGGGCTTAGGGACAAGCACCACATTGGATATCCACATGGGGTATTTTGCTTCTCTGATAAACTGGGCCTCCTCTAATTTATCCACTTCTGCGGCAATGGCTGCATTGCGCTCTGGAGCAAACGTGCGCGTCTTCTGCTTTACTGGACGATGAGCATTGTTCACACTTAACCGATGAGTGATGATACTAGGATCTATGCCTGGCAAATCTCTGTGTGACCAGGCAAAGACATCCACATAATCTCTTAGGAATTTTACCAGAGCAGCCCTCTCCTCAGGCCCCAGACCTGAACCCAAACGGAACGTCTTCTCAGCCTGTCCTTCCACCACAGGCACCTCGACCAGTTCCTCAACTGGTTCGCCTTGTTTGAGCTTCTCCTCATCCCTTGTGTCAAGCCCACTGACTGAAAGGGCTTCTCTTGTCTTTATCGAAGTGATATAACACTCCCTTGCTCTCTTCTGATCTCCTCTGACCTCCCCAACACCACCAGCTGTAGGGAATTTGAGTTTCAAATGAAACGTGGAGACTACTGCCTTGAACTTATTGAGGGTCTGCCTACCCAGTATCACGTTGTAAGCTGAAGGGCAATCCATCACCAGGAAATCCACCAAGGCAGTGGCATTCCTCTGCGCATCTCCTATCATGATAGGCAAGGCCACCATGCCCAAGGGATGGGCAGTTTCTCCCGAAAAACCGACCAATGGAGACTGCACAGGTCTAATACTATCTCTTCCCAGCTGCAATTTCTCAAAAGCGGGTAAGAAGAGGATATCTGCTGAACTCCCTGTATCCACGAGGATCCTCCTCATTGTCCAGTTGGCGAGGAGGGCTGTGATCACCAATGGGTCATCATGAGGATAGAGCACCCCTTCCTCATCCTCTGCCGTGAACTGGATAGCTGAATCCATCACCCGTGTACGCTTGGCTGGTCTCTCTGCATTGAACACTTCCCTGGCATAGGTTCTCCGAGCAGCCCTGGTATCTCCACTAACTCCTGGTCCCCCAGAAATCGTGTTTATCTCCCCCACGGGGCGATGAGGAGGAGGAGGAGGAGGAGGAGTCCTCTCACGCCTGTGATCAGCTGGTCCAGCAGCCTGACCTGCCCGCTGATTAAATTCCCCTTCCTTACGAACAAATCGCTGGAGACGTCCTCGTCTGATCAGCCCCTCAACTTGTTGCTTCAGCTCAATGCAGTCATCTGTATCGTGCCCATGATCACGATGAAAACGACAATACTTCTGACGAGAACGTCGCTCAGCCGGTGTCTTCATCTTTCCTGGCCACTTGAGCTCAGGGTAATCACTTATCTCCTGCAGCACCTGATTAACTGTTGCGACCAGGGGAGTGTAGTTGTGGAATTTTCTCTCTGGCCTTCCCCTTTGGGGAGAATCTCTCCCGTCCATCTTCTTCCCTCTTGGGTAGTCCTCAGTCCTAAACTGCCCAGTCTCTTTCCTCCGTTTGCTTGGTTGAGGAGGCCCTGTCTGGGAGGCAGAGGCCTCCTTCTCGCGATTGCGATGGGCAGTAAGCGTGTCCTCTGCGTTCATCTGTCGCTGAGCCCTCATCATGAGCTCAGCCATATTAGTTGGTGGTTCCGCAGACAAGGAAAACAGGAACTGCCCTGGCCTGAGACCTGACATGTACGCTGCAATAGCGACTTGGTCGTCTGCATTATCTACTTGCATGGACTCCTTGTTGAACCTGGTAGTGAATTCTCTAAGGGTTTCCCCCTTGGTTTGTTTGACGTTGAGCAAATAGGTAGCTGGTCTCCTGTATCGTTGACCAGCAATAAAATAACTTACAAAGAGGCGACTGAGCTCTTTGAAGGTACTGACTGTGCCTGGAGCAAGCTTGTTGAACCACATCCGAGCAGCTCCTCGGAGAGTGATGGGAAAGGCTCTGCACATGATGGCGTCAGGCACTGCTTGAAGGTGCATAAGGGATTTATAAGTTTCCAAGTGATCAAGAGGGTCCTTTGTCCCGTCAAAAATGTCGATCTGAGGGACTCTGAATTTTGGGGGGAGGGGTACCGCCATCACATCAGCAGTGAAAGGAAGCTCAGTGGTTTGTACCAACTCATCCACAGAGGCTGGAGCTTTGGCCTTCATCTGCTTCGTCAAGTTATCCAACTGTGTCTTCATCTGGCGCATCTGATCGGTCATGAGACCTTCAGGAAATGTGGAACCAGAACAAGTTCCATAATGAGGTGCTGCAGCATGGCTGCTGGTCTCCCCATGCCCCCCAGTAACATCAAAATCTACTCCAGCCATTCCTGGGGCAGGGGGATCAGCCGTCGGGGCCAATGGCGGTGGTGGATCTCTAGTAGGAGGTTCAGGTTGCAGGCGCTGCAGTAAGGCCTGATTCTGCTCCAGAATGCGCTGCATCCCTTGCGTCAGCGTCACCACGTCCTGACGGAGGGCTTGATAATCAGCAGCGGTTGCAACGGGTGGAGCGGACTGAGCATTGTTATCATTGGAAGCCATTGAACGGGTCAAGACCATAAATCCGATCAATCAATAAATTTCTAATCGTTCCCACAGACGGCGCCAACTGATGAAACGGATTTGTGATCGTCCCCGGCCAACCTGCAAAAACAACTTGACACCGGTGTGGTATCTTGCCAACACCCCTCCGATGCCTAAGTCAGTTCTAGGATGGAGGAATAATGTAGAAAACTGTATCAGTAAAATTGGGCAGAGTGTACGTACCTTGTACCATAGAGCTGCCTCCATTATATAGAGATCTCGTTGGAGATAAATCAGGAAAGGACGTGATCCACTCCTGATTTGGTGGAGCAAATCAAGGCTAGTGGCCTTTAATTAGGTAACTGAATCCCCAACAATCCCCCTTGCCTTAAATAACGGAATCGGGTGAAGATGGTGCGTAAGACGTGGAGAGATCTTTGGGATCTTCCTTTCCCAGTGGAACGATATGTTTTAGGCAGATAGATCCCAGGAATTGTGGAGAGTTATTCAGCGGAATAGGTCCGACAATGTCTGGGCTGAGCAGACCAGATAGTGGCTGAGCTGAGGATACCCAGGCAATAACTGAGCTGAGGAGACCGGGACACTGGCTGAGCCTAAGATGCCGAGGAGATGACCGAACCGAGCAGAATGCTAACCGGCTCAGTCTGCGCATCATGACCTATCAACGCATAAAGTTACATGTTAAAGAGATAAAGAACAAAAACACAGATAACATTTCAAATTAACAGATAAGATTACTTGCTCTAATTGTTTGTCATGTCGTTATTTCATCAATTAAATGACCTAACCCATTACTCCCTCCATCCCAATTTATTTGTTTATTTTTGGAATTTCAACTTATTAAAGAAATACAATCATTACAACTAAAAAAATAACTTTTCAAGAATACCCCTCACATTCTTAGCATTAAATAATTGTACACATTATCCAATGCATATTTTTTTAAAAAGAGAAGGCATTAAAGACATTTTTTAGAAGTCAATTAAAAATTAGACAAATATTTTCGGACATATAAAAAATTAAAAAGTAGACAAACAAATCAGGACAGATAAATAACACTTTAAAAACAGTGAACGTTAATTCGAAAATCAAATTAGCCCAGACTTAATGGGCCTACATTTGTACTGTTCACTAATTTTTCTTTTCTTTTTTGAAGCCTCTCGTCGACATAAATTAATAATTAATAAAAATTTGGCACAAAATTAATAAGTACGAATTATAAAACATATTTCAAATATAAAAAGTTATGCGAAACTTAGAATTCCATTCTATTTTACATTCTTCATCCTCTTAATTTGCTTAATTAACGCAAAGGTAATCAAAAGTCAAAGGTTTAAACACATCACCCCCTTCTCTCTCTATCAACTCCATCTGCCCCTTCATCATATGCATATACACAATCCAATCCCCATTTCCCACCGGACTCGGCATGGGCATCACATAACCCGACTCCCCGCCCCACGGAAAATGATACGACCCGAACACCGGCTTTCCCCACCCAAACTCCACTTTTGAAACCGGAAAACGCTGGCCGGATGAAACCACCAAAGCCGGCCCATTGGACCCGTCTTCCTCACCCGCATAAATCCGAGCTAGAACCGGCTCCGGCCTGTGGGCCTCCACCCAATCAACTAAATCGAAGAAATGATCCTTGGTAACAGCATTTTCCAGAAAGTCGTGAACCGAATCAGCAGTTGAACTCAGTGACTGGTTAGCTAATTCTCGTACAGACTTTTCTCCATATGGAATCGACAAGACATTTCCGAAATAGCAACTGAATAATTTGGACTCGTCAGCCTTGCCTTCGCTCAGTCTCCTCCTTCCATCCACCACGATTCCAAGTTTACATAATTGTTCTTTTTCTGTTAATCCAGCAGCGACTAGTTTCCACAGGTAGGCACAAAATGTCTCGAGCTTAGTCTTGTGAGCTCCGTCGACACTGGCGAGCGATTGGAGATGGGTGAGTTGGTCAGCGGAGATATAGTAGATGCGGCTTATGAGGTGGTCGGTGGAGGGAAGCTGGGGTTCTGGTGGCGGAGGCAAGGCGGAGATTGGGATGTATAGGTTGTTTAGGGAGGAGGAGTAGAATCCTGGGCGACGAGGGTCGAGGAGCGATCGACGAAATGATGGGCGAACAGAGAGTGGTATAGATTGGGCCGTCTCTGCCCACGAGACAAGAAACATGTTAGTGGAGTATGCGTCGGCCACCCGATGATCAAAGGTGCATGCTATCACTAGTCCGCCACATTTGAGTTCTGTCACCTGTTACTCCAAAGAAAATGATTTTACAAAAACAGAACATTTCTGCTTATAGAAAACAAAGAACTCTAAACATAACATTCCTTACTTCACTTTACTAATATTTTCCGGGAACGATTTGCTTGTACCAATTTCTTAACCAGCATGATATTTTATTAAGCATCGGTGATGCCAGTGAATATGTGTGTGTGTGTGTGTGTGTGTATATATATATATATATATTTTATCTATGTGCTTCATTTTAATTGCATTAGGTACTGGACCGTACATATCGTGCTGGTTACAGTTCGCATGAACCAAGCTGAGTATCTGACATTAGAAAAATAGTTTCTAGAAATGAATAAAAAACTGCTTTCTTGCTGAGAAGATTTCCTACCAGCTACTTCCATTTCCAACCAGTTACTTACATTTCGTATGAAGTAATTCCGTAAGAGCCGATAGCAACTAAGATGAGAGAGAGAGAGAGAGAGAGAGAGAGAGAGAGAGAGAGAATAGTGTTGAATGATTGAATAAAGAAAATACCTGGACAGAAAGCACCCCTTGCTTCTTCTTAGGCACCAATTTACCTTCAATGCTCTCATCAGGATTATACAAGTTGAGATCATAAAGCTCCACGTCAGCAAAAGCCTCAATGAAATCCACTCCTCGGTTGTTACAAAGAAGCTCAGGCTCACCCACAGTGTTGTGCACTATCTCCCCAGCAAATGGGTAGTAGGATACCAAAGTTTGGGCCATGGCTTTTTTCAAAATCCTGGCCATGGACCCAAATGTTAATAAGTTGTGCTCTTGTGGGGGCTTTTTGTAACAAAAGAAAACTCCCACGTCCATTGGAGGCAAGAGCAAGTCTAGGTTGGACATTGGTAGCCAACGCTCTTGGATTGGCAACACTGCCGCCACCACCTCCTTCTTCCTCACCACCACCGTGAAGTCCCCCTTAGCACCCATTTTAAGAGAGAGAGAGAGAGAGAGAGAGAGAGAGAGAGAGAGAAGAAGCGATATGGTTGGTATGGGTGGTGGGATTGTGGGAGATGGAAGCATAATTTATAGAAACTTGGGGTTGGGAAAATTATTGATTAATCTTGTTAATAGTCAGTTGACAAAGATGTTCACTGTTAGGTAAGGATACTAAGTGGGAAAATTCGTGGACATTTTCATCGGAATCTGAAATTTATATATAAAATATTTAAAAGAAATACATATTTTATGAAAGAGTACTGTTATTGCTATACTTTTGGATTTCAATTATTACATATAACCTTTTGGTGCCAGATTGACAATAAAAATATATCCTTAAGAGTAAGTATTTTGTTAATAGAGTGAGATAATACTGAATATATCTTAATAAAATGGGTGCTAAAATTTGTTCTAATTTTTAAAAAGTATTAGAAGCTAGAAGAACTCATTTTGCATGCTTTACGCATGTGTGAGTTTAGGAAAGTATGTGCTTGAATAAAGTTGATATAATTTTAACGCGACCCGACAAAAAGGTAGTCTTACGCCAGAGCTCTTTGAAGGTATCTTCGTTCCAAAAATGCTACAAACACATCACTTTAACACATTACCCCAAAACGACGTCGTTTTGGGGTGAGAGGGAAAAAACCATCTAAATATATTTTCCCCTAAACGAATCCAGTACTTCAGTGACTTCTCCGTTCCCCAACCCAACCCAACCCAACCCACCCCACCCCACCCCACCCCCACAGCCCCAAATCAGGCGACCTCCCCCAACCCAACCTCCATCCCCGACCACTGTCGATGCGCTGCAAAGACCCTCCACTGCGACATCACCGACGTAGAGAGAGAATGCAGAAGAAACCGCAGCGGGGAGAGAGAGAGCCCTTGGTGGAGGGATCGTTGCCGGCGGTGGTCGGTGATGGAGGGGTCGTAACAAAGCTGGTGGTGGTGGCCGTCGGCCTGATTTGGGGGGTGGGGGCGGGAAGCTTCGACTGATTTATGAGCTGATGAGGGAAAAATTGATTTCTAAGCTGAAAACCAAACTAATCTCATTTCATTTTGGGGAAAAACTGATTTAGGGCTTTTTGATTTTTTTCACCCCAAAACGTTTTTTCACCCCAAAACGACGTCGTTTTGGGGTGATGTGTTTTTTTGATGTGTCTGTAGTATTTTTGATCTTCGTTCCGTAGGAATGGGGTATGTGCTGAGTGCTGTGCTTCCGAATTAATTGGAAATGGGGTGGGTGTTGTGCTTTTAAGAACAACACATGTGCTGTACTGTGCCATTTAAAAAAAAAATTGTGTGTTTTGTGCACGTAATCTGTTGGTCAAATTTTGTTTTAAAGTTTTGAATTCATGATTAATTTTAAAATATTCTTTTAAGTCAACGGTGAAATTTTAAATTTTTTAAAAAAATAAAATTCAGAGAACATGATCGAAAGGAGTTCAAATAAGTAGTATTAGTCACTTTTTGTAATGCGACAAACTAAATATGCTATGTACAGCCCATATGTGGGTACTGCTCTGTGTAACAATTGACATTGTTGAAATCTCATAATGCATACATCGTATTTGTTTCCAATTTTCTTTCGTAATGTAACGTAACATTCCATAAACACTAATTTTTACGGAGAAAAAATCGAATTGCCATTCCATATTCGCTTTTTGAAACAAAAAGAATTGTTTATTCACGAAATTATTTGGGTAATGGCATTTCGGACTTTACGCATCCGAAAAGTCAAACAAACATCTTCATTACAATAGTCAACATAAACCACAAATAATCTAGCCCAAATGAATTGAAGTGGATTAAACTTCAGATTCTATACCGTCATAATTCAATAGTCTAGTTAGGCCAAATGAAGCCTAGATAAGGATATGATTTTACTTGGTCCAGGCTTTTTTCTTTTCTTTTCTGTGCCCCAGGTTGGTGTCTTGCCAACAATGATACTATTATCACAGTTTTTGAATCATTTATTTTACAGAGTCGTCAAGTGTTTGTTTTATAAAAAAAATATCAGGTTAATCTAATATTTGTAACAACATGATTGAGAATTTTTTTTTTAATGTTTTATTCTCTGAATTTATATTTGTCATTTATTTTTAACAACACACGTTATCCAATCATATGACAATCGATATTTAATCAACTTAATTTTTTTTTTCACAAGTAAAGTGCTTGACAAACTGTGTAAATAGTTTAAATCGTGATCGTGTATCTCTAAAAGCCCTTTAAAATAAGTGACACGGATATCATGTGGTGCATAACGAAAAACATGTTGTGCGTCATAAAATTGTCATTTTGACTGTTAATTAAAATACTGTCAAAATATTATTTAAATATTTAAATAAGTGATCAAAACAAAATCATTTTAATGTGAAGAACCTATCTTACTATAGTATTAATTTTATATGTGGAACAATGATGTGACAATTGAAAATGCTTTTGCATTAAATGTGAATTCCATGGACTATACTGACATGAAAGAAAGGGATAACTCAATCAGCTATTGTGTGGAGGAAAAGAAAATGCTACCAACACACTCCCAAAATTCCCCCCCACCCACCCACCCACCCACCCACAACTTTTTATCTATCTCATATATATATTGGTCTAAAAAAGTGTTGGTCCATATAGACTTTCCATATATATATATATATATATATATATTTTTTTTTTTAGATTCTTATTCTTATTTTTTAGTTTATTTATTTATTAATTTTTTATATTTATTAGTTTGGCATTAATTTTTTTATAAATTATTATTTCCTCTTGACGAAAAAATTAAACAAGTAAAATTTTTTGTTTAAAGGTAATTTTTTTTTACTAGAGACAAAAAAATAAGTCTAAAAGTGATTTGTTTTTTACTTGTTTTTTCCTTTTATGAATTTTTTTAGTTTTTTAATATAATTTTTTATTTTTTAAAAATGTCTCGTCGAGAAGAATTAATAATTAATAAAAGATTAATAATTCAAACAAAAAATAAGTCAAATTAAAAAAGTAACATGTCACGTGTTTTGTTCATATTTTTCGTTTGTAAAAAGACTTATTTCATGCTATATTTATATTTTTTGTTTGTAAACAGACTTCTTTCGTACATGTATGTATGATTCTCTAAATTTAATTAGTTTATCTAATTATTTTTATCTAATCAGATTTTTTTCCTAATCAAACTATATTACATGTTACAAAAAATTAAGTCTGATTAGTTTTTCCTAATCGGACCTTAGTTTTCGTCTGACGTAATAATATTTTATTAATTATTGATTATTTTCAACAAGATATTTTAGAAAAATTAAAAAGTATATTCAAAAATTAAAAAAAATTTATAAAAAAAAAAAGCAAGTCAAAACAAATCACATTTAGGCTTATTTTTTGTGTCTAGTAAAAAAATTACCTTTAACCAAAAAAATTTACTTGTTTGATTTTTTCGTCAAGACGGGCTAATAATTTATAAAAAAAAATTAATACCAAACTAATAAATACAAAAAAATTTATAAATAAAAAAACTAAAAATAAGAATAAGAATCTAAGCAAAATTCAATCAATTACATCCACATAATAGCTGATTTCCTTTTTGTGAGTTTTCCCTTTCTTTCACGTCGGTATAATCCATGGAATTCACATTTAATGCAAAAATCTTTTGAATTGTCACATAATTGTCCCACATATAAAATAGGAGGTCTATCTGTACGATATACACCACAAAAAAAATCAAAAATTAATAAAAGAATAAAAAGACTTACCCCACAACTAAAAGGATTTTCCTTAGGTATAAATCATTTGTACAAACTATGTATAAATATCAGATGTGATAAGCCTCCCATTCCCCGTCTCTTTTCATATTTGTATATCAATTGTACCCATAACATTTTCAACAGATGAAAATTTCTTTATTTCTTTTCCTTTTTGGGAGGGGACCAAAATATTAATATATTTAGAAAGTGACAAGAGAGGTAAGATCATCAATTTCAAATTGAAAAAGCCGGTAATCAGGGCATGTATGATATGACACGTTGCCAGCTAAAGAAAATATCTAGCTGCTTACTAACATGTAAGGCAATGGTGGATGCATGTAAGACATCAGTAGGGATGGCAACGGGCGGATCGGGAGTAGATGTTACTATCTCCGTTTCTGATACCCGAACCTATATTCAATCTTCATTTTCGTCCCTATCCCCAAACGGAGATTATTTTTACCCTCCATCTCCACTCCGAACGGGAAATGAAGATCTCCAAATGGAGAACTGAGATCCAAAAATTAAAAAAAAATAATAATACTTTTGTTACTGTTAGAAAAAAAACTAATATTTATGTTACAATTAGAATAACAATTAATGATATCTACATACATTTGGATTTTTTGAATGATATTCCTTACTGTTTAACAAATTTTGTCGTTTCTTACTATAAAATCTATACAAAATTTCTGCCATCAAAATAAACGAGTTGCATTTTAGACAAATCGAGAATTATTGCTTGATTACAGACAGAAGAAAAACTCAGCCAAAAGGAAGAGTATCGGACTCAAAAGTATTTAAATTTAGCAAATTGTGTATTTCGTTTAACAAAAGGTTGATGCGTGGCTAGAATTAAAAGTTGACAAAAGGTAAAAACTAAAGTTTTAATCGAATTTTACACTCTTACAAGTACACGGGAAACGGGGAGGGGCAGAAACGGAGAACGGGGTGTGGGATCGGGGATCACGACACATACATCCGAATTCTACCCGTTCCCCAATTTTTTCCAAACAAATTTCTGAATCCTACTTGATCCTCAAAAAAATCCCGAATTTTCCCCTGTTCGGGGCGGGGAACAGAGTGGAGGCGGATGGGGCAGGTGAAATTGTCAGCCCTAAAGATATGACTTGTTGTTGGTCGAAAAAGTATGTCGTTGCCTACGAGTGTGCAAGGCAACGGTGAAGGCACATGAGGATGTTGTTGCCCAAAGAAATCATGTCGTATTCTACAAACGTGCAAGGCAACATTGTGTATGTATGACATGGCATTTGGCCGACCAAATAGAGAATGTAACTGCAGCCTATGAACATGCAATGCAACGATGAAGGCATACACGACATGATATGTCACCGGCTAAAGAAAACATTTCGTTGCCTTTAGAGGCGAATTTAGGAGGTATAAGTACTATGGTCAAGTATTTATACTATGTATAATTTTGTGAGGAATGCATATCATTTTATGACAAAGCATATCATTTCTGGAGCAAAATATAATATTCTGTAGGTCAAATTTATCAAAATCTATAATATTATATAAAACCAACATCCAAGTTCGTGTGAACGCATTTGTGAGGCTGGCTCACATTTGTGATTTCCAAAAATACCATTAACTAACTTATTTATTACACAATATTAACATTACTCAAAAATAACTGTAGGGATGAAATAGTAACTCACCAAACAAAATTCATAGCTGCCATAGCAGTTACCCTTATTACCACAATGTCGGACATCAAAAAACATGAATTGCAGGATTACAAAGGTTGGAATTAACTCAATGGAATTCCACGAAGGATTAGTGCAGCGGGGAAGTTAATTGGAGTCCTCTTCCACTTGCTTTTGTCATCTCAAGTTCTCAACAATGCCACCTATTAACCCCAAGGGGTTGCCCGAGCGGAGAGCAGACCAGCCGTAAACCCGGAGGTCCCGCGGTCGAAATTCGGTGTCAACTAATCTTGGGGCCACTGGAGGGAACCCTGAAAAGGGGGATCTACCCGGTCGTTTACTTCCAGGGCCTCGAGGATTAGTCGGCAGTTGGTGGGGGGACCCCCCTGGCATATCTGCCTTGGCCCCAGTGCCGCCGGATACCTCGGTTAGCAAAAAAAAAAAACAATGCCACCTATTTTTCATTTGGAAATTTTCTTCATTCATTTTTTCACTCATTCCTCCTGTTTGGGTCACCTCCACTTGTTTCATTATCTGAAAATTGCTTCACTTGCGCTACCAAATTTTGGTCATGTAATTCTTGATATATACACTGGAATAGGTTTCTCATATATATTTCTGTGCGTTTATTAATTATATTGCTAATTCTAACAGGAGGATTATTTTATCTCATACTTTAATTATGTGCATTTAGTGCAATACAAATTATTTTGTAGTATGCTTGTTGAGCAGTATAGGTAAGTGGATTTTGTTTTGCATTATTGAGTCGGAATCATATACTTCTTAAACATAAGTTTCATGCGTAAAGATGATTACTTTCTTCTGTTCATTGCATCAGTAAAATATCTTGGTGTCGTTGCTTACTGTTAAGTTGAATAATAAGACTGCAGAGGAATTAACGGAGTCTGTAATCGTTGCTCACACTATCGAATAATAGTAGCTCATTTCTTTTTTCTTTTGAAAAGGCGAAAGATAATATTATAAATAACTAAAGAGGGTCCACAAGTTCAGCAAAATACAAAAAACAAGTTAGTGATGAGCCACCAACCGGCGTAAAGCCAAACCCAAAAAACTCTCTCCTCTAAGTTCCATTCCAGAACCTTTCTCGCCAACCTCTACCCTAACCTTCCTTCTCGCAAGAAATCAGCCAAATTGAACAGAATCCCTCTGATCGTATGACGGGAAACCTTATGATGGTCTAAAACCCAACTAATCCACCTAATCTTGAAGGTTTCCAAGAATTCCAGCTAATAGTAGCTCATTTCAATAGTGAAAACAGACAAATTGAGGACAACAAATATGTACGTGAGGTAAAAGTTTTTCTTCCCCCTTTCACTAAAATTTTCTTTTACTAAATTTAGCCAACGAACTGTACTCCCTAATTTTACATGCTACGCCTTCAACACAAATACAAGCATACCAAGAGATATGCAAGATTGTGACAATGTACGTACCACAAGTCTTGCACTAGCATTGTACTTTCTCATTCATTGCACCAATAATTTTTCTATTCTACATCTATGAGACAAATTTTTGCAAAAGAGTTGAATACAGATTGAAATGTAGCACGCATCCCGATAGAACATTTAGCCTAACTTCTCATAAAGTGAGTATAACCCTTCAAGTCAAACACAAACTCCACCAAACATCATATTTAGTTGTGCAATTAAAGTTATTTGGTACCATAGATTTGTCCCCGTTCTTTCTTTAACCTACTATATTGTTGTGTTTTTTTATCGCACGTAACACACCAATTAATTTTATGTTTAAATTGTTTCCTAATTCTATTCCTCAATGCAACTAATTACATAGTTTCTTACCAGCTCAATTATTTGGCTTTCATATGGTCTCATTTCCTATATTATGAATTTACAAGTTATTTTACATATTTTATTTTGTTCTCTTTTTAAATATAAATTTCCTATGCATGATCACCTCTTCCTGGATTTTGAAGTTTTTCGTATCGTGAGTTCAACATTACGAGTCACTAAGTATATATTTTTGTCTAAGCCTACAAGCACACGTATTGCGTGGGCACCACCTGCTTGTACTCAAAAAAATATACATATCGTAAGGGTATTTCTCAAATTTAGTGGGGCATGCATGACATGATCATGTCGCCGGCCAAAGAAAACATACGAATGGCCTACACAACATACGAACATGCACGGCAAGGCAAGGCAACGGTAATGGCATGCACATCATGTAATGTCACCTGTCGATGAACATATATAGCTGTCTACGAACGTGCATGAAAACGGTGAAGGCATGCACAACACGCACAGAATGATCAAACTAGTAAATATGTGTGGAAAGTTTTGATTTCTTAAAGTGTGGGAGACAGGTGGATCGCTTACCCAATCACGTAAGAGTGACCAAAAATTCGCAAGAATATTTTTTTCTCACCAATTATAGACGCACAATTTATCATCTGAGGATGCCAAATCATATATATTTACATGTAATCAAATGAAACTCAATTCTCACGGCTAAGTAACTAATAAAAAATGAATCTTTAATTCAATTATTGAATCATCCTATCGATGATTAAAATTGGCTAACGCCGAATTGATAAATTTTTGGTTTACTTCATACGCAATAGAAAGAAACAAAATAGAAATTAAAAAAGTTGCGCCGGGGAGAGAGAGAGATAGAGAGAGATTTTTTAAAAGTCAAACTGATGAAGTCGAGCTCAATTCATTGGTCTACTCTTGCAATTACAATATTTTTGGTGCTAATTTTGTAATGAGTAAAATTAAAAAAAAAACATGTTAATAAATGGTTCTAATTAATTATCCCTACGTTGGATTAGAATAACCTAACCCTACGAAGAAGCCAAATCATCCACCCACACCAGAAAAGGAAGCCCTACCTAATGTACTTTATTTGGAACCCCTTATAAAACTAATGCCGAGGTTGGCAATACAAAAGATTTCGTGGTTAGGTACACCTAAACCTGAGGTTTCAAACTCATATATAGATTAAATTTTGATTATCTAAACCGTTTAATATTAGGCTTAAGATGTATTTTTACGGGTTAACGCGAGAAATCAGTTCAAACTATTATCCGGAAAGATTTGATCCGTTCAATTTTTCATAAAACTATTTTTGTTAGCATTTATAAAAATGATTTAGATCAAACCCTTCTTGATATTATCTTGAGCCAATTTTTTGTGCGTACTGTTAAAAACATGTTTCAAATATATTAAACAGTTCGGATCACTAGAAATTGATCAAGAAATAATAGGTCCACATTGTAGCAAAATAAAAAATCGCTTATTACAAGAGGTCTCTGTGTGTGTACACACACTCTCTATTACGAAGGGAAGACTCTTTTGAGGCTCTTACACTTTCTCTTCCAAAAAAATCCATATAGAATTCCTTTGAATTCAAATAATTGTAGAGATATTTATGTAAAATTATAATACGCAAAAGATTTTCGTATACTTTACTAGGTACACAACTTCCACTGATATCAGTTATACTCTATTCACTCTATTTTTGTCATCCTTTTGGGATAGATGAAAGAATATACAAAAATAAAAATAGTTTTTCATCCTCATACCATACACAGTTCACTATAGCGCCGGTTGATGCATTAATGTAGAGCACTGCTACAAACCCAGAAAAAAAACCCAGAAATGTCTTCGAATTTATAGTCCATTTGGCCTGTGGTTATTATTGGATTATTCATTGTTTAGTTTTTTGTCCTTATTTGAAATTTTTTTTAAATTTTTTGTTTTTCATCAATTTTTGATGATTATTGGTTCGTCTCGACAAGAGCTTTCAGAAAAGTTATCAATCATCGGCTACATTTGAAAAAAGTTCAGAAAAGACAAAAAATAAGTCAAAAACAGTGTCCGTGTTGGCTTATTTTCGTCTTTAGTGACTTTTTTTTAACTTTTGGACATAATTTTATACTTTTTAGATTCCTTTCGTGGATACGAACCAATAATCCACGAAAAAATGACATAAAAATAACAAATACAAAAACAATTTGAGTAAAGACAAAAAATAAGCCAAAAAAAAAATTTTGGCCAAATAGGGCCTTAAAATCACCATAAATTCAAGTGAATCATGGCCATTGATTTCAAATTCGGGGACAATTCTGGTTTTTTTTTTTTTTCTGGGTTCCTAGACTTTCTGATTAATGTAACTTTTTGTTCCCTTTTACCTCTTACACTCTCCCCCCATCTTACTATATTTCAATTTTTGTTGATTTATTACACAAAATTTATTGTTCGGCACACACACCGCGTGAGCATTCGCCGTTATTTATTATAAAATAAAAACACCCAAGTTGGTGTGAACAACTTTCGGAGACTATTTGATGCTCGCACATACTTTTATAATACCCACATTGCCGTTGTAATTGATATAGTTTCACCATTGCTTCAATTTTATTTAGGTTTTCTGCATGATTTTGAATTTCATGCGTAACTATTAGCCTATGATGGTTCTCTCATTTTGCTAAAATGTGAATCTCTCATTTTCTGATTAAATTTTGATGATTCGAATTGTTCAATATATTTACAAAATATTTTTAAGGGTACTAGCATCAAATTGGCTCAAAAAAATATCGAAAAATGGCTTGATCTAAGCAGTTTTTCATAAATGCTCGATCAAGCCCTTCTTGGTATAGTTTTATGAAAAAATACTTGGATCAAGTCATTCCTGATGATATTTTGAGTTAATTTATCCCAAGTATCTTTAAAAATATGTTATAAATACATTGAACGGTTCGGATTATCAAGATTTGATTAGAAAATGAGAAATCTGCATTTTAGCAAAATGAGATATTCTTTATTTAGATGTTTTAATTTCTGTATGTATATGCGCGCGTGGGAGAAGTCCATAGTGAGAAAGACTTTTTTGTCACTCTAAATGCGTAGTGTTTAGAAATTAACACCTAAAAGTTTCAAACAAATCTTGGATGATGACGTATATATTACATACATACACACTCTCTCTATATATATATATTGAATAAAAGTTTAGAAAGCTGATTTCAGTCCTAGAAAGCTGTGTCAGGATGTTGGTTTGGTAGAGAAATTTAATCAGGAAAAACTATAGAGAGTTCATTTCTTGATTTTTCAGGAAAAGAAAAATGAAATAAAATCTATTGTGATTTATTTTCTTCTTGTCCATGAATTCAGGACCCAATCACAGTCTCAAGGCGTAGGAAATTGTTTTGTTGTGAGGAAGGTTTATCCATTTTTGTATAACTATAGGTTGTGCACATTTTCCTTTGTGTGCAGTTAAATATGTGAGTAGTTGGCTGGAGCAGTTATACTATGCTATCTTGTTAATTATTTTAAGTTAAAATAGTTTAAAATTTATATTTTTATAAGGATAATTTAAAAAAAAATTATGACAAAATTTTAAAATTTTATTCACAACAATTAGCTTTCTCACTTTTTATGTTAAAACAGCGTATTAACCGCATCAAAATGTTATTCAGTATTGATAGTGGGTACACATGTTATCATGTCTTTCCAAAGTCATCAATTTTTTATCGATAAGGATACCATTTGTGTTATTGGTACATACTAGCCTAACGTTTCAGATTTTTCGCTAAAAAATAATATGAATTTCTCAAATAATACTTTTTAAATAGGGAGTTAGGAGGTTAGGTGGCGGCGGTGGGGGTTGTAAATATCTGTACTTGTGTAACCCTTGAGGCTAAATTGGGTTAGGTGGGTGGTGTCTTTTCAAGCTTAGATCTTGATTCTTGATCCTCACGGGGCAGAGGCGGACCTAGGATTTGAGCCTGGAAGTGTCACTATTAAAATAAATGAACAACTAAAAATTAAATTTGTATTCAATAACAAAAAAATATAGGTATTCAAAATTTAATGAACTAAATTGGAGAGAGTTTGATTGAGCAAAAGAGTATGGGAGTGTCACAGTATTACACGATAAACTTGATTGACTCTTAAACTCTTAAAAACAAAAATTTGCTTTAAGTGGAGCATGGAGGGTGTCACATGACACCTCCCCCCATAGTAGGTCCGTCCCTGCTCACGGGTGGACACAACACCACGTCTACTTTGTCTAACCCCTTTTTCAATATATAAATTTTTACTTTTCAAAAAAAAAAAAAAACTGTTTTGAAGACATAACATAAAGCTGTCTCACCACTTAAAAAAAATCTATGAAACATAAAATGGATGATTTTTAGTCTTAATTTATGTGCTATTATCTAAAAAATTAAAAATTAAAAAAATTGTACAGTCTGGTACGGTACAATCCTATATAGTTCAGAATAATATGAAATAGATCGGTATAATAGTCAGAACAGTACAAAAATAAAAACGTACGACTGCTGTACGCCACCCAAAACCAAGGTTCTATCAATGGATTGAACAGTACAAAAATATGTACACCAAAATGTCATGAGACTAATATGTCCTTTTGCATCCCCATTGGATTGAAAAAGTGGTTGATGTGATCGTACATAGTCATTAACGATGATAGATTATTGAGTACTCATTGAGTAGTGCTGGAATTTTTCTTCTTATCTGATGATATTGAAGAATTCATAATATTCTAACCCATTCAATTCATTAACAAGAAATTCAACTTTTTTTGGAGTAAATTTCACCTATGTCTCCCCCGAGGTTACTGACAAATACATTGCTCTTCCCCGTGTGGTTTTGACAATTTTATTGTTCTTCTTTACCTTACAAAGTATTCTTTTAACAATTCCCTCCCGTTAGTTTCCGTCCATTAATTGTTAGTAATTAAATATTGATGTCATGCATGGATGCTAATGGCAGTGAGCTTGGTTTGTGTGGAGTGCTGTTTATATGTGTCATTTGGAGGTTTGGTGGAGGCATTGGATTTTTAGGCAGCATGAGAGATGGCCGTTTGATTGTTGGGATTTGGAGTCTTAGGTATTTTGAGTGAGATTTTGGGATTGGTATCTTGCTAGCTAGGTCCTTTTTGTTTGGTGCTTTAGTTTTTCTTTACAAAATGGGAGGCCGATGGTACGTTGAATTTCTTGCGAGTTGTAGCGTTAGGAGAGTCCTTATTTATTCTTCGAAGCTCGCTCTAAGCGGTGCTTTTCTTATTTTTTTTATCTTCACGATAAATAGAATTTTCTTTGCTTTTTTTTTTTTTAATAAAAAAACATACCTGTGCACTAAAATCTCTCATTTGGTATTCCTCTTTGAAATGATTGTAAAATCTTCAACACATCAACATGCATTAGTCCCACCCATTATGCTAATTTTCTTTGTAAAGACCAATCCACTTCTAATGTAGGCAGTTGGTGGTATGGAAACAGGATTAAGAGTGGGGCTAATTAAGTCAAGATAGAGACAGGATTAGTGCTAATTAAGTAGTTTAGTAGCAACTACTTCTGAGAGAAAAGTGGTTTGAGAGGTAACTGGGGAAATCAATAAACTCTACTGAATATTTATAATTTAATTCTTCCTATAATTTTGTTAGTACCAACTTCTTGTGAGGAATTAGCTAATGCCATAACGAGGGCTAGTAGCTACTTTCTCAGTCAACGGTTAAAAATAATTTTCATTGATTTATCTCATGTTGATTTCATCTTTATTTCACTCTAACCAAACATGGTATAACTGAATAACTAATCTCGGGATCCATATTATTTTGTAAATTATTCTGTGAACCTCACATGTTCTCTTATCTCCATTTGTCATGTCATCTTTTCTGATCATTAATGGAAATAGTCTGACAATCAATTGCGTGTCCTTGGGGAACTATGACAAGTATTCAATATATACTTTTCAAAGACTTGGGGGAACTAGTTTGATAGAGTATGTGATATCACACCTCATGGATCAAAATATTGGTTATGGAATTGGTCAAACACATACAGAATTACACGAAGAAACAATTAAGAAAGAACACAATTACAAGGCACGACATAATGATTTTACATAGTTTCTCAAAGCTGCAATTAGGTACCTTACAGCTCATACTAATTTCACTATGTATCGAATGAATAATAATACAATATACAATAATTATTATGTTGGAAAGTGCCTTGAATTTGGAGAAGGAAAGTATTTGGGTGGTAGCTGGTATTACCGGTAGTGGTGTTGGAACTACCGGTAATAGGAAGTTCAGTGTTTGTGCAATGACCAGTACTACCGGTAGTAAAAGCTACTGATTTTGGACAGCTTGTTTTACTACCGGTAATAGGACACCTATTACCGGTAATAAGGTGTACCCGCGAGAATCCTAGAAAAGTTTGGAAAATTTGTTTTCCTAGTTTATTTAGGATATTTTCCTACTATTTAGGGATTTATATTCCTATTCTTTAGGGATTGATATTCTTCCATATTTTTTGGGATCTCCTATAAATATGATAGACATGGTTCCCTAAAAGATATCCCTAGAAAGCTAATTGAGATATAAATTGATTGGGCATCTTACATTAGGGTTTCGGAACATAGCCGGCCATTGTAATCTCTCTTGATCATATGAAAGAAATCTCTCTCCTCCCGTGGATGTACGTTTAAGCTATTGCTTATTCGGAACCACGTAAATCTCTGTGTCTTTTCGTTTTCTTGTTGATTATTTCTTCTTTGTTTATCGTATTTGTCGCAACAAATTGGTATCAGAGCTTTGGTGATCGATCCATCGATTACGGTTATGGCGGCCAAATACGAAGTAGAGAAGTTCGATGGGCAGAGTAGCAGCTTCAGTCTATGGAGAGTGATGATGAAGGCTTTGTTGGTTCAACAAGGGTTGCAGAAGGCTTTACTTGGATCTGCCAAGAAGCTAGGAACGATGTCAACAGAGGATTGGGAGGTTGTTGATGAGAAGGCACTCAGTTTGATTCAGTTGAGTCTAGCAGATGATGTGCTTCGCGAGGTTGAGGAGGAGACTACAGCGGCAGGATTATGGTTGAAGTTAGAGAGTATCTATATGACCAAATCACTGACAAACAGGCTATATCTGAAACAACGCCTCTACACGTTTCGTATGAGGGAAAGTACGCCAGTTAAAGATCATCTTGATGGTTGAATAGAATTATTATGGATCTGAAAAATATTGATGTTAAAATTGATGATGAAGATCAGGCTCTCATTATTCTGTGTTCCCTGCCCCCATCTTATGAGCACTTTGTTACTACTTTACTCTACGGAAAGGATACAATCTCAATGGAGGATGTAAAATCTAGTTTATATTCTAAAGAATTGAGGAAGAAGGTATCTGGTGAGAGTGAGGAGTCCGGTGAGGGGTTGTTTGTGCGAGGGAGAACAATGGAGAAGAATAAGGAGAATAGAGGGACATCTAGATCGAAGTCGAAAAATAGGAAGAAGATTCGCTGTTTTAACTGTAAATAGAAAGGCCACTATAAGAGCGAATGTACAAAATCGAAAAGGGATAATAAGGAGGAAAAGGTAGTTGCTGGTATCGCTGAGAATTCTGATGGGCTGGAAAACGTTTTATCAGTTTCAGCCGGTGATGTTCTTTCAGATACAAAGTGGATTTTGGATTCTGGTTGTTCCTATCACATGTGTCCGATTAAAGATTGGTTTAACACCTATGAATCGGTACATGGTGGTTCAGTTTTGATGGGCAATAATATGGCCTGCAAAACTGTTGGGCTTGGAACTATTCGGATTAAGATGCATGATGGTATTGTGAGGACACTATCAGATGTTCGGCATGTTCCGGATTTGAAAAAGAACCTTATCTCTTTGGGTACCCTTGATTCGAATGGCTGTAGGTACACAGCTGAAGGTGGAGTTCTGAAGGTCTCGAAAGGTGCGCTGAATCTTATGAAAGGTCAGAAGGTGGGTAACCTCTATGTTCTACAGGGCAGTACAGTTTCAGGTGCTGCAGCAACAGTTTCATCATCAAAGGTATCAGATTCAAATTTGACTCAGTTATGACATATGCGCCTTGGGCATATGAGTGAGAGGGGGATGACAGAATTGAGCAAACGGGGTTTGCTTTGTGGACAGAAGACGGAGAAGCTAGAGTTCTGTGAGCATTGCGTGTATGACAAGCAGTGCAGGGTGACGTTCAGCACAGCAATTCGTCGGACTAAAAGTATGGTGGATTATTTTCATTCAGATCTTTGGGGTCCTTCTGTTGTTAAATCCAAGGGTGGTTCTCGATATTTTATGAGCTTGATCGATGACTATTCCAGGAAAGTTTGGGTGTATTTGTTGAAAAACAAGAGCGAGGCTTTTATTACATTCAAACGGTTTAAGGTCATGATTGAAAAGCAAACATGTAGGAAGATTAAGAGATTGAGAACTGATAATGGACTGGAATTTTGTTTTGGAGAATTTGAAATATTCTGCAAGGATGAGGACATCGTGAGGCACCACACGGTGAGGAAAACCCCTCAGCAGAATGGTGTGGCTGAACGGATGAATAGAACTGTTTTGTAGAGAGCTCGTTGTATGTTATCCAATGCAGGTTTGGGTAAAGAGTTCTGGGCTGAAGTAGTTTCCACTGCTTGTTATTTGGTGAATCGATCTCCATCAACTGCCATTGAGTGCAAGGTTCCTATAGAGGTATGGTCTGGTTCTTCGGCTGACTACTCAAATTTGAGGGTGTTTGGTTGTCCTGCTTATGCTCATGTCAATGAGGGTAAGCTTGAGCCTAGGGCCAAGAAGTGTGTCTTCTTGGGTTATAGATCTGGGGTGAAGGGGTACAGATTATGGCTTTCTGATGGAAAGTCATCCAAACTTCTTATCAGCAGGGATGTGACCTTTGATGAAAACTCTATGATCAAAGGAAAGGCAAGTGCAGATGTTCAAGACAGTGGTAAGAGGATTCTGAAGTAGGTGGAGTTAGAATGTGAAACTTCCGAAGGGGAGAAGAACAGTGATCAGCCAGTTGAGGAAGAGGTTCATGATTCAGACACAGAGAATGGTGCAGAACAGCAACAAACATACAGTATTGCAAAAGATAGGCTAAGGAGGGAGATCCGTCCACCTCAAAAATATGCTTATGCAGATATGGTTGTTTATGCGTTATCTATAGCAGAAACAGTAGAGTATGAGGAGCCTTCTTCCTACCGTGAGGCTGTCACGGGAAAGGAGGCTACACAGTGGACTGTTGCTATGAATAAAGAGATTGAGTCTCTTCATAAGAATCAAACTTGGGAGTTGGTGAAACCGTCTAAGGGGAAGAGAATTGTTGGCTGTAAGTGGATTTACAAAAGAAAAGCAGATATGCCGGGAGTGGAAGATGCAAGACTTAAAGCTCGGTTAGTGGCGAAAGGCTATAGTCAACAGGAGGGAGTGGACTTCAATGAGGTATTCTCACCAATTGTTAAACATAGTTCTATTCGTGTTATGCTTGCCATTGTTTCGCATTTCGACTTAGAGCTGGAGCAGCTTGATGTCAAAACTGCAATCTTGCATGGTGAACTTGAGGAGCAGATTTATATGCATCAACCGGAGGGATTTGCAGTTTCTGGTAAGAAAGATTTCGTTTGCTTGTTAAAGAAATCTTTGTATGGCCTCAAACAATCACCTAGGCAGTGGTACAAGCGGTTTGATACATTCATGATGGGTCAAGATTACTCTATGAGTGAATATGACAGTTGTGTGTATTTTCGAAAACTTCCCGATGGTTCATTTATCTATTTGCTGTTATATGTTGATGACATGTTAATTGCTGCCAAGGATATGTCGGAAATCAACAGGTTGAAGAAACAGCTTAGTGGAGAGTTTGAGATGAAAGACGTAGGTGCAGCAAAGAAAATTTTAGGTATGGAAATCAAGAGAGATTGAAAGACTGGAAAGTTATACTTGACTCAGAAGGGTTTTCTAGAAAAAGTATTTGAGCGTTTTGCTATGCAAAGTTCCAAGCCTGTGTCTACTCCAATGGCTGCGCATTTTAGACTTTCTGCAGACTTGTCACCACAGACGGAGGATGAGGTGAAGCACATGTCAAAGGTTCCATATGCTAGTGCTGTTGAGAGTTTGATGTATGCTATGGTATGTACTCACCCCGATATTTCACATGCTGTTAGTGTTGTTAGTCAGTATATGGCAAATCCGGGGAAGACACATTGGGAGGCAGTGAAATGGATATTGAGGTATTTGCGAGGGACTGCGGATGTTGGTTTGGTGTTCAACAGTGGTGCCGATAAAGGTGGACTTGCTGTTGGTTATGTGGATTCTGATTTTGCTGGAGATCATGACAAGAAAAGATCATTGACGGGATATGTGTTCACTCTTTCGGGCAGTGCTATTAGTTGGAAAGCTACCTTACAAGCTCCAGTTGCGTTGTCCACTACAGAAGTAGAGTACATGGTAGTGACTGAAGCTGTTAAGGAAGCATTGTGGATGAGAAGACTTCTTGGGGAACTTGGTCTAAAACAGGATGGAATTGTCGTTTATTGTGATAGTCAAAGTGCTATACATTTGACTAAAAATCTTATGTACCATGAGCGGACGAAGCACATTGATGTGAGGTATCACTTTATTCGAGATATCATCTCTCAGAAACAAGTTGAGGTGAAGAAGATAGGTAGAGCAGAAAATCCAGCAGATATGATGACTAAACCAATTCCGGTTGTCAAGTTCAAGCTTTGCTTGGACTTGATTGGTGTTCGCAGTTGTTGATTGCCCTTCGGGGCTTTGGAGGAGAGAGAGGTGCAAGATGAAGGTTCCTTATTGATTGAGTTCGTTGGAATTCAAGTCAAGGTGGAGATTTGTTGGAAAGTGCCTTGAATTTGGAGAAGGAAAGTATTTGGGTGGTAGCTGGTATTACCGGTAGTAGTGTTGGAACTACCGGTTATAGGTAGTTCAGTGTTTGTGCAATGACCAGTACTACCGGTAGTAGTGTTGGTACTACCGGTAGTAAAAGCTACTGATTTTGGACAGCTTGTTTTACTACCGGTAATAGGGCACCTATTACCGGTAATAAGGTGTACCCGCGAGAATCCTAGAAAAGTTTGAAAAATTTGTTTTCCTAGTTTATTTAGGATATTTTCCTACTATTTAGGGATTTATATTTCTATTCTTTAGGGATTGATATTCTTCCATATTTTTTGGGATCTCCTATAAATATAATAGACATGGTTCCCTAAAAGATATCCTTAAAAAGCTAGTTAAGATCTAAATTGATTGGGTATCTTACATGAGGGTTTCGGAACATAGCCGGCCATTGTAATCTCTCTTGATTATAGTGAAAGAAATCTCTCTCCTCCCGTGGACGTACGTTTAAGCTATTGCTTATTCGGAACCACGTAAATCTCTATGTCTTTTCGTTTTCTTGTTGATTATTTCTTCTTTGTTTATCGTATTTGTCGCAACATATTACGTATAAAAAACATTTATAATATAGAGTCAATTCTCGTCATCATCAATAAACTAACAACCAAAAACAAGTAAGACTTTATAAACAAACAAAGCTAATTGAAGTCTAATTATCAAGAAAATATTCTTTATGGTGACTTTTTCAGCCTTTTTCCAGTTCTAGATACTCCCCCAAAAGGTTCACCCTCTGTTATGATCGCATAAAACCTTCTTAGTATTTATATGCGCCAGATTAATTTGTATTGAATACCTTTTACTTTCTTTTACCAACTACACTGCAACAAGTGGCAGATCAGGCCTAAGGTTCCTGAAAACTAACTAGATATTGAGGTTGAACCCATGTTTAAGATTATGACCAAGTAGTTTTTTTTCACATTGACCTAAGGTTTAGCAGTGGTTGGTCATTGACACATTCTTTATATTATCAGCAATTTATCCTTCTTTTCATTGAAACTTTCTTCTGGTAATAAAACATAGGGTAGGTGAAACTTAAACATAAACTTGTTATGTTATTGTAGCAAGTCAAATTGTCGGACTGATTCACCGAGAGTATGTTAGGATCGAAGCATGAGCCAAGTCAGCATTAGTTGGGTTCTATATGTAATAGATTTTGACTGTGGGCCGGGTTCGCAACATGGGTTGTCGTCATGTCAAATTATCGATCTGCTTGTAAGATTTTCGATAAAAGACAGATGATTTGGCGCATGAACCGTTGCCATGTTGAGTTGTTGATTTGCTGTCCGACAAAGCAGTCAAGCCTCTTCTGGGAGTAGAAGGTGGCCCAAATAAGAAAGTGCAAGATGGACAAGGTTCTTGTTTAGGAAAACCTTGTATTTTTTAGGAAAGGACTAAATTTGGCAATGTACGATTTTGAAAAGAATTCATGGAGAATAGGAAAAGAATCTCGCAATATTCGATTACAAAATTAAACCAATGCACTTGATGGCTTATAAATAGAGAATTACAAAACAAAATCAGATACTGTATCAATTATAAGTACAATCAATGTTGTGATTTCATCTTACATGTTCTAATTTAAGTTTTGTAGTGCTTTTCAGTTGGTAACTGTTAGGTGTCACTAATTTGTTGTTCACTGCGTAGACTATATCGACAACTTGAATCTAAGAGACTGATCAGATCGGATTGGTAAATATTCGCAACCCCACAACTAATTTTAAATTTCAACATGAATTCAAATTCGAAATAAAATAAAAGTCTCTGGGCTCGGGCCCCATAACTAAAATTTGAAATATGAAATAATAAACCATATAATTATCCCGTAATAAAATTAATTAAAAACTTAAAATTTTCAATACCCTTACTTTCTTTGCTTTTGTTGAATTTTTTAATTTTTGAATATAATATTTTACTTTTTTAGAATATCTAGTCGAGACGAATCAATAATCAGAAAATATTATTAATTCGTCTCAATTTGTTCTTGCATTTACTAAATTTTTTTAATTTTTCGACATAAACTTTTACTTTTTAAAATGTTGTAGGTTACTTTTTTTCAACCTTGCTTGAGTCTTGGGAAAATTTAATTTATTTAAAAGATTATGTCTACATCAAGATTTTCGATTAAATTATTTTGTTAAGTTGTCCAATAAAACTGTAAAAATAGTGGTCCTTCAACCTTGCCTTAGCATTGGGGAAATGAGGGCACTAATGACGGCAATCCTCCTTTCTTGGATGACTCATATCCTCAAGGTATTCAAATTCACTTCAGGCCATGAGATCGTGTATGTTATTATTCATATTCTCCATCTACATTTGATTATTCACTCTTAAGCCTATTCTAACTTGATCGTCGGAGAGTTATTGGCTGGACATCTGCCTTTGGCTACCGAACTTATGCACAAGAGCTAAAAACAGGAGCATGGTACAAATTATCATTTTACGACACTATCAGTGAGCAAGTGGGACAAAAAGCCAAATTCAATAAGGATGGATGATAGGTCCATTTAGTATCTCGTACGAGGAATTAGCTAATGCCATAACGAGGGCTAGTAGCTACTTTCTCAGTCAATGGTTAAAAATAATTTTCATTGCTTTATCTCGTGTTAATTTCATCTTTATTTCACTCTAACCAAACACGGTATAACTAATCTCAGGATCCATATTACTTCGAAAATTATTCTGTGAACCTCACATATTCTCTTATCTCCATCTGTCATGTCATCTTTTCTAATCATTAATGAAAATAGTCTGACAATCAATTGCGTGTCCTTGGGGAACTATTACAAGTATCCAATATATACTTTTCAAGACTTGGGGGAACTAGTTATATTGGTTATGGAATTGGTCAAACGCATACATAATTACACGAAGAAATAATTAAGAAAGAACACAATTACAAAGCACGACATAATGATTTTACATAGTTTCTCAAAGCTGCAAGTAGGTACCTTACAGCTCATACTAATTTCGCTATGTATCGAATGAATAATAATACAAGATACAATAATTATCACGTATAAAAAACATTTATAATATAGAGTCAATTCGCGTCATCATCAATAAACTAACAACCAAAAACGAGTAAGACTTTACAAACAAACAAACAAAGCTAATTGAAGTCTAATTATCAAGAAAATATTCCTTATGGTGACTTTTTAAACCTTTTTCCAGTTCTAGATACTCCCTCAAAAGGTCCACTCTCTATTATGATTGCATAAACCCTTCTTAGTTTTTATATGCGCCAGATTAATTTGTATTGGATACCTTTTACTTTCTTCTACCAATTACACTGAAAGAAGTGGCAGATCAGGCCTAAGGTTCCTGAAAACCAACTAGACATTGAGGTTGAACCCATGTTTAATATTATGACCAAGTAGTTTTTTTCACATTGACCTAATTAGGTTTAGCAGTGGTTGGTCATTGATTCATTCTTTATATTATCAGCAATTTATCCTTCTTTTCATTGAAACTTTCTTCTGGTAATAAAACATAGGGTAGGTGAAACTTAAACATAAACTTGTTATGTTATTGTAGCAAGTCAAATTGTCGGAATGATTCACCGAGAGTATGTTAGGATCAAAGCATGAGTCAAGTCAGCATTAGTTGGGTTCTATATGTAATAGATTTTGACTGTGGGCCGGGTTGGCAACATGGGTTGTCGTCATGTCAAATTATCGATCTGCTTGTAAGATTTTCGATAAAAAGACAGATGATTTGGCGCATGGACCGTTGCCATGTTGAGTTGGTGGTTTGCTGTCCGGCAAAGCAGTCAAGCCTCTTCTGGGAGTAGAAGGTGGCCCGAAT
Source organism: Arctostaphylos glauca (assembly GCA_019985065.2). Classification (NCBI taxonomy): domain Eukaryota; kingdom Viridiplantae; phylum Streptophyta; class Magnoliopsida; order Ericales; family Ericaceae; genus Arctostaphylos; species Arctostaphylos glauca. The sequence goes on from JAHSPW020000008.1 coordinate 3,803,815, forward strand.
AAGAAAGTGCAAGACGGACAAGGTTCTTGTTTAGGAAAACCTTGTATTTTTTAGGAAAGGACTAAATTTGGCAATGTACGATTTTGAAAAGAATTCATGGAGAATAGGAAAAGAATCTCGCAATATTCGATTACAAAATTAAACTAATGCACTTGATAGCTTATAAATAGAGAATTACAAAACAAAATCAGATACGGTATCAATTATAAGTACAATCAATGTTGTGCTTTCATCCTACATGTTCTAACTTAAGTATTTAAGTACTTTTCAATTGGTAACTGTTAGGTGTCACTAATTTGTTGTTCCCTGCGTAGACTATATCGACAACTTGAATCTAAGAGACTGATCAGATCGAATTGGTAAATATTCGCAACCCCACAACTAATTTTAAGTTTCAACATGAATTCAAAATTTGAAATAAAAGAAAAGTCTCTGGGCTCGGGCCACATAACTAAAATTTGAAATATGAAATAATAAACCATATAATTATTCCGCAATAAAATTAATTAAAAACTTAAAATTTTCTAGACCCTAACACTTTCTTTGCTTTTATTGAAATTTTGAAATTTTGAATATAATATTTTATTTTTTAAAAATATCTAGTCGAGACGAATTAATAATCAGACGATATTATTAAATCGTCTCAATACATCAGCATGAATGAGTCCCACCCATTATGCTAATTTTCTTAATTTGTAAAGACCAAATCCACTTCTAACGTAGGCGGTTGGTGGTATGGAAACAGGATTAAGAGTGGGGCTAATTAAGTCAATATAGAGATAGGATTAGTGCTAATTAAGTAGTTTAGTAGCAACTACTTCTGAGAGAAAAGTGGTTTGAGAGGTAACTGGGGAAATCAATAAACTATACTGAATATTTATAATTTAATTCTTCCTATGATTTTGTCAGTACCAACTTCTTGTAAGATAACCTAAACATAGATAAACAGGCACACGAAGAAATAATCAAGAAACGAATAAAGAGATTTTTACGTAGTTCTCCAAACATGCAGATGGGTTACGTTCATAATTCACATTAATTTTACTATACGTCAATAAAGAAGAGTAGAAGTATATAACCTGCTGTACATGTATATCACATATTATCTTAACTTTCTCTCCATAACGGTGATAGATTCACTACATCGTACAGCCAGTTACTTGATTTTTTTTCTAATAGATATTAAGAAATATATACATACATACATACATATATACATACATACATATATATAACCATTTGATTCTCAAAAATCTTTTTAGAATAATTGTAATATTAGGTTTATATTTAAACTATTAATCGATGAATGGAAATTTAAGTTTTGTGTAACGACCCGAGATTTCGACGCAGAATCAGTCTATTACTCCAACCCCTACGAATTTAGCATAGACCCAATAGATGAGGAGCTGAAAGATGGTGATTAATTCCAAGGAGAAACCGAAGCTGAAAGATGAAGAATTGTCACCACCTGCATTGAGCACCTCACGAGATGGACCATTGGTGATGAGAGACGTTTTTTTTAGATTGTTGAAGTGGATAGAGTGAAGGTAGGAGAATTGACACGATGGTGAGATAATCATGATTAAATAGAGAACACAACGTGTACACTTATGTGCTCTTTTCACAAGATTATAGGCTTCGGCCTTCATAATTGTGCGAAAATGGTGGTAACTGTTATGTGATCATATGTATCTATTTAGAAAAAAAAAACTAGAAACCACTTGATAGAGAATTTGGTATGTACCTACCAGTCTGACAACAACATAAATGGTAACGAAAGACACATCATCAACGCAGACCGTTACATGAAATTTCGAGGACGGAATTTTTTTTAAGGGAGGTAGATTGTAACGACCCGAGATTTTGGTGTATTAAAAAAAATTATTTAAGATTCTTTTAAATAATTAGTTCATAATAATTTTTATTCTCCGAATGAACGGTTGAGATTTTGTGTGTGATGAGCGGATGAGATTTAGAGTTTCGAATGCGAGAAGTACGGGATAATATCCTTCCATGTTCTTCAATGTTTTTTTTTTTTCTAAGGGGTTAGTGGAAAATTTGATTTATTTGGGTTTTAAGGAGTTTAATTAATAGTAGAATAATGGAATTGATATATTAGGTTTAAAGAAAACTAACAGTTTTTATTTTGGGTCTTTAGATGTCATCATGATGGATTTATGGAGGAGTTATTTCCTATGGGCTATATAGTCTAGTGGTAGCTTCCTTATGATCTCCACGTACCAGTCAACAAGCTAGAAATCAAAAGGAGTAAGTTTTGTTGGAATTTTGTAGTTGTTACATTTAATTTGTGCTTATTTTTAGAGACCTTTGTGTGTGTTATAAACTTTTGTGGATAGTGATGCAAGTTTAAATTAAGGACAATCTTATGAAAACAAATTTACAACAGCTCTGAGATAAACTTCTGAATCAGCATGAGAGGAGAATTAAGGCGGGAGAGGATAAACTTCGATTCTCTTCTTTTGTATCTTAGTATTTTTTGGTGCTTCCTTGATTCCTCGTATGCAGCTTGCCAACCTGGAGTCTGTTTTGGATCACCATGTACTCTCACTATATCTCTAATATACGTATTTTCTTTACTGATCGAAAAAAACACTATAGCCAATGGATGTTCACCCCAAGGGGTTATCCCGGTGGTGAAGGTTTGAGATTTAAAGGTATACTTTTTCTTAGGTCTCAGGTTCAAAACGTTTCAGGTACTATCAACTGTTATTCAATCAATACAGAACAAAAGTTATAGCTTTATATGGAACCCCTGTCAGTGAACAGTGTGATTGATTCTCTGAGAACTAGTCAGTATTAAGTTGGGATTAATCTCAAAACTAGCTGAATACCTTAGCTATAAAAAAAAATAAAAAAAAAAACCTCAATGTAGTGGTTACTAAGGATAATAATCAAAGGTGAAATACTTTAGAAGATGCTAACAAATAAAAGCCAAGAGCTAACGAGTAATTTTAGGTAGAAGGACTTTCATCAAGTAGTTCAGCTAATTTTTCTATCTTAACCAAAGTGTTAAGAGAGTGATGAAAAGTCAATTTCTCTTGCCCTCTACTGAACAAACATTGTCCTTTTATGTTTTGCAGTCATAACAAACCTTTTGGATCTAGTCCCATGATATCGACCTTTGCAATTTAGTCCCATGTATGAAGACTAATAGTGGGAGAACATGCAATTCTATATAATTGAGTTTGAGTTAATTTATTTTATTTTTTTTTATAATCGAGGTATCCGATCGATTTTGCAGTATTTTCAATCTATTACCAATTATTTCTTGGGGCCCTCGAGGATTCGAATTCATAACTTTGCGGGATAAACCCCTTATGCACCTCTCTCGTGCCACAGAACCAATCCCTTGAGGTTGAACTAATTTATTTTGTTGTTAGAAACAATTGAGGTTATTTGATGTTTCATAATTTTGTGCATAGCTTTTCTTCAAAAAAAAAAAAAAAAAATTGTGTTTTCTTGTTTGTTAGGACAGATAAGACAATACTAAAGACAATGAAAATCTATTTTTTTAAAACTAATTGTTAATGATTTTTGAAGACTTTTGGTCATAATGTTTTACTTTCTGAATTCATCATAACTAGCTAGACGATTGACTAATCTAAAAAATTGACGAGAAATTGATAAGTACAGAAAAACAAATGATCAAAAAGTCAATGATAATCAAATCGAAAAATTAGGCCAAGGAGAGGATTTTCTTTTGACCGAATTAATCAAATAATTAAACAAAAAAACAATGAAAATGACAAATCTAGGGTGATTTTGCTCATTCAATTTCAGCTAATTTATTTTTCGAGTTAGGATCTATTATTTTAAAAGTGTTAATAATTAGAATCCACGCTTTTAAAAATGTTAATGGGTTAGTTAGGCCGAAGCCATTCAATTCCTCGTATTGTTAAAATAAATGGAGAGAGAGAGAGAGAGAGAGAGAGAGAGAGAGATACTGAGGGAGATTGGATTCCAGTGATTAGCAAACACAAAAGAAAGCAGGATAATGAGAAGGAATCTATTTACACCCTGTTTGTAACCGGAGGAAGCTGACCAAACATGGATGAAGAAGATGTTCAACAATTACGGAATAGTTAGAGATGTTTATTTGCCGCAAAAACGCAGCAGAGGGAAGTAAGTTTGGGTTCATCAGATACAACTGCAGCGTATCAGCAGGGATGGCGATTTATAGAGCAAACGGAATATGGGTGGGAAAATATAGACTATTGGTAAAGAATGCAGATTATACAAAACAGATCTTTCAGCAAGAATCACATGATAAAACCGAACATCATCAACCTCCACAAGAAGCAGGCCAATATTGGTGTGATGGAAGCAGGGGAACCAAGAAGTACCAACAGTTGTCTTATGCTCAAGTAACCAAAATGGGGACAAATCAGAAGTGTGGGGCTGTTACGGAAATGATGGGACAAAGGAAACAAAGAAGTATTAAGTTAAAGCCTGTGGGAAACGCTTGGCTTGATAGGAGTGTTGTGGCTAGCCTTAACAGAATGTTATCATTGGGAGAAATTGAAGAATACTGCAAACAAGTGGGGTTGGTATCTACCCAAATAAGATCAATGGGGGGGAGATACATCCTACTCACTTTCGATTCCAAAGAGGAAAGAGATGTTGTGCTTAAGGAATCTTGGCACCAAAGATTCTTTGATTCGTTCAAACCGTGGATGGGAGAATCTGCTAGCAAAGAAAGATTTGTGTGGTTAAAATGTTGCGGATGGCCACTTGATGGGTGGTGCCTCCATTCATTCAGGAAATTGGGTGAAATTTTTGGTCAGTTCGTGTCAATCAATGAGGAAACAGCATTGGCTAGCAATCTGGCAGAGGCAAGAATTCTGGTTGCTACTTCTGAATGTAACAAAATTGAATGTAATGTGGAGGTCATAATAAATGGAAGAACCCATATGATTTGGGTTATAGAAGAATTCTCATCCCTAAAACCTATGGCTATGGAAGAAATCAACCTGAAAGTAGAAATTAATCATGGAGGTGATGCAATACATAGGGGGATTCTATTAAAATCCAAATTCATCCAAAATACAGAAGACGAACTGAACATTGGTGAAGAGGATGAAGATGACAGAGAGGATGATGACTTGGACAGGGGAGCTGATGTGGAACATGATGTGGAAGTGCTGACCAATCGGTTGCAAAATAGGAAAGTAACAAATGTCCAGCCACCAACAGTCCAGCCAATTTGGGGACAAGTTGACATTGAAGAGTGTGGAGAACAACATGGGGAAACCAACAGTCCAGCCAAAAGGTGTCAATTGGCACACAACCCAGGGATGGGGAAGATAAATAACAGAGAAGGTAACGAGATTTCCAACAAGTGTGATGACTTTTCACATGCCCCTCAGTCCAGATTTTAGGACTCATGTGGGCCGGCACTAGTCATGGACCAAAACAATGAGATGGACACGGTTTTGGTGGGAGAGGTCCAAGAACATGCAGCCCAGCCCAACTTGGAGATAAGTATATCTACCCAGGGAGAGGCCCAAGAATATGCAGCCCAGTCCAACAATGTGTTATGCAACTCTGATATCAGCCATGGTTTGGTGGGCCCGGATATGGATGTGCAAGAACCAACTGATGACCGAGGAATAACCTTAGTGGTTGATCTGGGGAACGAAAACTTGGTGACAGACAATAGTGATGAATCTGAGCCAAACAAATCCTTGATGCAAGAGCAACAAACTGGGGCTGGTAATAGAAAGGAAATATGTACAGCTGCTGAATCTGCATCAAACAAAATGGGCAGCCATAAGGAAGCAATGGAGACAGTAGCTGTGGGGAAGAAGCTGGGGATTCAATTTTCAAAAAAGGAACACAAGACATTCAAGAAGATGATTGTCAATGAATCACAAGAGTTCAAAAGAATTCTCAGGAGAAAGGGCAGTCAAAACTGCTGATTAGAGGTAACTGGTGTGTTATACTGTTTTTTCAATGAAGCTACTATCATGGAATATTAGGGGTCTTGGAAGCGTACATAAGAGGAGATGTGTGTCAAATTTAATTAGAGCTAATAATCCTACTGTTGTGTTTATCCAAGGAACAAAATTGGAGAGGATGGAAATTAGGGAAGTTCAGAGGCTATGGGGAAATTCGGATGTGGATTATGCTATATCTCCTTAGGAAGGCTCATCAGGTGGACTTCTAAGTATGTGGGATACAAGGATACTTAATGTTCAAGACATCCAAATAATGAAATCTTTCATCCTCATAACTGGAACCTTGCAACAACAGTTTCATTGCACGTTAGTAAATGTATATGCTCCCAATGAAAGGAATCAAAGGAGTGATCTGTGGAGAAGCCTCGTCAATATCAAAGATTCATCTCAAGTTCCATGGTGTCTGGGCGGAGATTTCAATGAAATCATGGCAGAAGAAGAGAGAACAGGGTGCAGGGGCTTTAACAGGGGGATGAGAGAATTCGTGGAGTTCATTAATAATATGGAGGTCAGGGATATTCATATGGAAGGAAGGAAATACACATGGACAAACCAACAAAGCAGAAGTATTCTGAGCAGACTTGATAGATTCTTAATATCTCAACAATGGTTGGACTCTTTCAAGTTAAAGCAAACTGGCCTTACAAGGATTACTTCTGATCATTGCCCTATTATCCTTATGGACGACTTCAGAGATTGGGGGCCAAAACCATTCAGATTCCATGACGTGTGGTTATCAAAACCCTCCTGTATGAAATTGGTCAAGGAAACTTGGGAAGCTGAGGAAATTGAGGGGTGGGCAGGACTCAAAATTATTAAGAAACTACAAGCTGCCAAGGTAAAATTGAAAACATGGAACAAGGAAGTTTTTGGTGATATATGAACTTAAAAAGAAAAGAGGCAGAAGCAAAGGCACACGGGTTTGACATCATTGAAGAATCCAGAAGCTTATCTACAAAAGAAATCTATGAGAAGAAATTGGCAAGGCAGAAGTTCTGGAAGCTCTCGACACTTCTTGAAAGATTTTGGAAACAGAAAGCTAGGAATAATTGGCTTAATCTGGGTGACAAGAACACCAAATTTTTCCAAACCTTAGCCAATAATAGATATGCACGAAACCAGATGGGATCTATTCAAGTGGAGGGAAGAGTTTTAGAAGAGCCTAATCAGACAAAACAGGCGGCGGTGGAACATTTCTTTAAGGCTTATAAAGAAGATAGGGTATCAAGACCACAACTAGGGGGGGGAATTCCACAGATCCATTTCAGTAACAGAAGCAAAAAGCCTGGAGATCCAATTTTCAGCAGTTGAGATCGATGCAGCAGTGAAGGATTGTTGCGGTTTCAAAGCCCCAGGCCCTGATGGTTTCAATTTCACTTTTGTCAAGGAAGCATGGCCGTTTATCAAGCAAGATGTGATGCAATTCTTTTCACAATTCCATTCCAACTGCAGATTACATGGAGGTATAAACTCTACCTTTCTATGCATGATTCCGAAAGTGAATAATCCTTCTACTTTCAATGAATTCAGACCTTTAAGCATGGTAGGATAGGTTTATAAAATCCTAGCAAAAGTGATGGCTAACAGGATAAAAGGCTTGATGCCGAAAATCATTGGAGAATCTCAATCAGCTTTTATTGGGGGAAAACAAATTTTGGATGGTATTCTAATTGCAAATGAGATTTTACATGAATGGAAATTGATAAATCAGAGGGGAATAATTCTAAAAATAGATTTTGAGAAAGCATATGATAATGTCAATTGGAATTTTTTAATAAATATGCTCTACAGTCTTGGTTTTGGAAACAAATGGTGCAAATGGGTTAAGGAATGCATTTCAACCCCAATGCTATCTGTTCTTGTGAATGGTTCCCCCACTGAACAATTCAAAATACAGAAGGGCCTTAGACAGGGGGATCCGCTATCCCCGTTCCTATTTAACATAGTGGTTGAAGCACTAAATATCCTGTTGGAGAGAGCCAGACATACCAGATTGATTGAAGGAATATCAATTGGAGAAGAGGGGATCAGAATTTCTCATCTGCAGTTTGCAGATGATACAATTCTGTTCTGTAGATATGATGTGGAGGAACTCTTGTCTATTAAAAGAATATTGAGATGTTTCCAAGTAATCTCTAGTCTCAGGATTAATATGGCTAAAAGCATGGTGTATGGAGCTGGTATGAGCGATCAAGAAAGACAGCTTGTGGCAAATATATTGGGGTGCAATGCTGTGGACTTGCCTATATCATATCTGGGACTTCCTTTGGGAGGTAATCCAAGAAGTCTTAAGTTCTGGCAACCAATAATTGAAAGGGCCAAGAAGCGATTGGCAAACTGGAAAAAGAGGTTGTTATCCACTGCGGGCAGAATAACACTTTTGAGATCCACCCTCGGAAATCTCCCAATCTATTATATGTCATTGTACAAAATGCCAAAGGGGGTAATAAACACATTGGAAAAGATGGAAAGACAATTTCTATGGGGGGATATCTATGGCAAAAGGAAAGTTCATTTGGTGGGGTGGAAGAACATCACAAAAGGAAAAAGATATGGAGGTTTGGGAGTCAAAAGACTACAGGAATTCAATCAAGCTTTACTATCCAAGTGGAGGTGGAGATTCAATAAAGAAAAGGATTCATTATGGGCTAAAGTGGTAAGAAACAAGTATGGAATCAATAGAGACTGCTGGTTACCTCAATTACCTCAAAATGGGAAGAAACCTTCTACCATATGGAAAGAAATATGTAGCCTGGAGGACCATAACAGCAGCCTAGCCGAGGTTCTGCAGGAGGGATTCAAGTAGGAGGTTCAAAATGGGAAGTACATCAAGTTTTGGAAGGAGGCCTGGATTTCTCAGCAACCTTTAATGGTTTTATACCCAAGACTATATCAATTATCAACTCAAAAGGAAGCATTGGTGAAAGAATTTCTATCTGGCAGTAGAAATATGTAATGGAACCTTCATTTCAGAAGAAATCTGTTTCACTGGGAGGAACAATCAGTACAAGACTTAATGCAACGGTTATGTGTGGCAGAGCTGGATATGTCAAGAGATGACAACTTGATATGGAATTGGAGCTCAGATAAGATATTTTCTGCCAAATCAGTATACACAAAATGGAAGGAGTTAAACTTTGAAGAAGAAAAAACATTATCAATGGTATGGAGGAATGTTTGCCCACCAAAGGTGGAGGTGTTTGTATGGCAATCAATACAAGGTAAAATCAGTGTTAAGGCTGAATTGGTAAGAAGAAACATTGTGGCAACAGCTGATGCATACTGCCCCCTATGCCTGAATATAATAGAAACTTGTGATCATTTATTGATACACTGCCCTAGATCATGGATGGTCTGGTCTAGTATGTTGGCTTGGTGGAAAATAAAATGGGCATGCCCTGGAAACTTAAGAATCCTGAGTGTATTTTGGCTCTCATCAAGGTATAGGAATCTGGAAAAGATGCTATGGGAAATGACATTTTTTGCAACTTTGTGGTCTCTTTGGAAGGAAAGAAATAATATCACCTTTAACAACAAAAACTGCAAACCTGAGGAGATTGAGGAGAAGATCAAAACAAGGATTGCCCTATGGATCAAGAGCAAAATTTATTTACCTGGGGTGGATGTGGAGGATATTAAAGGCAATTTAGATGGGGTGAGAAGGCTAGATATTGGCTGAAGGAAGATGTTTTTTCTAGGAGGGTGGGGTGATTTTCACTTCCTTTATGTGGATGCTGGTGTGTTAGCTCTGCTGGTGTGTTAGCTGGTGTGATAGCTCTGGTGTGCTTTTCACTTCCTTTTCACTTCCTTTATAGCTGGTGTGTTAGCTCTGCTGGTGGAATATGTAGGCTTTTGTCTGTTTCTCTTATATCTATGTTGTATGATGCCTTTACTTTGGTTGACATCTTGCCAACATTTTTCCTAGTTTCCCTGGGGCTCTTGTGGCATATGATCGTCGGCAAAACGGGTGACAACATTGTTGGGATGCGTTTTGTACGGTGTGATGCGTTTTCACTTGGGCTTCTTTATTCTTTGTAATCTTTGTAACCTCTTTATGAAGATTAATAAAGTTTCCTTTTTGCCGAGCAAAAAAAAAAAAAAGGGTTAGTTAGGCCATTTGGTGGACAAAATTACCCTTATTACAAAGTTACTAAATTTTAACAAATCTTAGACCCCTCACGACCTTTATGTACATCAATTTTTTTGTAACTTTTTGTTTTGTATCGATTTTTTATTATGTAAGCTAGCCAATAGGATCCTTTATTATGTCACCTCTCTCATGCCACTGAACTACTCCCTTGGGGGTTGAATTAATTAATTTATTTTTGTTAGAAACAATTGAGGTTATTTGATGTTTCATAATTTTGTGCATAGTTTTTCTTCAATTTTTTTTGTGTTTCCTTATTTCTCAGGACCATATAAGATGACGCAAAAGATAATAAAAAGCTATCTTTTTAAAATTTTAATGAACTTTTGACGACTTTTGGTCATAATGTTTTACTTTCTAAATTTATTACATCTAGATGATTAAGTAATTTCAAAAATCGACGATAAATTGATAAAATATAGAAAAAAAACTAATAAAAAGTCAGTACGATAATCTAATAAAAATAAATTAGGCCAAGGGGAGGATTTTCTTTGACTGAATTAATCAAAAAAATTAAAAGTGTGTATTTCCATGTTGGGGAAAATAGACAGATAGATTAAACGTGAAACCAAAAATGAAAATGGTTATGAGTTCTTTCTCTTGATCTTAGCCTTGCCCCTGTAATAGTTGTTTGCCTGGCATAAGAGTTATTAGTAGGTTAAAAATGGGAAAATGGTAAAATAAAATTAATTTTTAGGAGACAAAGACTTTTACTGGCGTTTTATGTAAGCGCAGGAAATAATGTAGTATATGAGACGGTTTTATCGCTACATTCCTGGCATTTTTGGAAATCCCAAAAAAGACTATTACCGGTGTTTGGGAATCCCAAAAAAGACGGTTTTAACGCTACATTCACTGTCACATAATTTCAGTCTTAATTTTTTTTATTTTATAAATTAATACAATCATTCTTAATGATATAATAATCTTTTTATTGTTAATGTTTCCACCCTTAAGAGTGGATTATTTTCCACAGTTTCACTGGTTATAGGTATTGGAAAGTTATTCAAAGAAAAGGCGCAACTATTTCAAACTTTGGGGCCACTGGGGGTGTTCAACGGTCGACCCGCCAGGGCCTCGAGGATTAGTCGACTAGGTGTTCGGGTCAGGTTCGAAGGTCACCATGCCGCCTGACTCACGTGTCGTCGGATACCTCGATTATCAAAAAAAAAAAAGTTATTCAAAGAAATTAGGTAGTTTTCATGGGTGATACACTATTTCGTTCTTGCAATCACATATTTGTGCAGAATAAATGTCTATAAAAATAGAGGATTTGGGGCATGCATGCCCATTTTCAAAAGCAAGTGTTAGCTAGGATGTAACGTTCCATGCATACCACTGACTGATCAATAACTTTGTTATAGGCCAACCACGTGGCTCAAAATGCTTAAGTTATTAGTAGTAGTATACATGACTCGTTATATACCCAAGATCACTATGTTTTTTTTTTCAGCAAAACAAAGAGAATATATTAGAAAATTAGGAGAACGGAATGTAGAACCTAGCCTTGAGAGGCTTGGGAAAAAAGGAGAAAAAAAGAGGGACAAGATGTCCACCCATAAAGAGAGTAGTTGAGAAAACACCTAGAAAACAAAAGAAAACAAGCCACCATATATGTTAGGTTGTGAAAGGGGAAGGAGGGTTCCTGAAAGTAAGTTTCCTAATAATCACAAAGTTTCTGATGAATTCTTCCGTGGAATAATCCCTGACGTTAAACCTGTGTTTGATCCAAATAGAAAGCCTCAGTTTTGTGAGTTCTGTTATTGCTAGTGGAGAAGGGGCTGAGAGATCGAAAATGCAGTCATTCCTAGCAAGCCAAACAGACCATAGGACAGCCATAATAGTAGCATTCCAGCATTGAAGCTAAAGACCGTGAAGGGGAGAGAAGGACCATTGTTGTATCATGGAATTCATGCATGGTGACAGGGAAGACCCATGGAATTGACCACCAATTTAATATAAGGGACCAAATTTGCCTGGAGAAGAAATATTGTACAAAGAGCTGATCAGTAGATTCAATGCAAGAGGAGAAAAAGGCGTAGAGATTGGGATCAGGAAGGTCGGGAGGCAAAATATTTCTTCTGGCTAACTCATCTTTAGTTGGGAGTCCCCGTTGAGCAGCTTGCCAAAGACATATTTCTACTTTGAGAGGGCAAATACCTTTCCAAATAAATTTGAGAATAGGGTTAGGTAGAAGGTGATCGATCTTCCCATTTGGAATATGATTTTCGATGTGGGACGGAATGTTACAATCTCTCTATCTTTAAGATCTCGCGTCCTCGCGAGGGGTTAAATATTAGATTCACCACATGCCTTACTAGGTCTATTTTCTAGGACCACACAAATTTTTGGCTCCACTCGATCGTGTAAACGGGTCACTCTGATATCATTTGTAACGCCTCGTGTAAATCAATGGCTCAATAACTTGTTAAGGTCCAACTACATGACCCGAAATGCTTATGCCCAAGTTATTAGTAGTAATTTACATGATTTTTTCATAAAACTATTCCTGTGAGTATTTAAGAAAAGTTGCTTGGATCAAGTCTTTTTCGATATTTTTTGATTCAATTTCTTACAAGTACCCTTAAAACATGTTTCAAATACATCGAACGGTTCACATCATCCAAATTTGATCAGCAAATGAGGTCTGCATTTGGTTTGTTTGATAGTTATTATGAATGGATAAAAATGAGTGGATGATTAATTTAAAAAAGAAATTAGTGACCATTTCCTAATTAGAGATGGCCAATAAAGAAGACAATATGTATGAATATGTAAGAGGCTCGGACTACTAGATCCCCTGCATGTGTAATCTAGACAGAATATATTATTTTCCTCATTCCCTAATATATATTTTATGAGAGATAACTGAATAATTAATTCGAGAATAATGTATATCTCCATCATAAGACCCAAATAAACAGACCCTTAAGGAAAGTACCCAGCACTATCTTTTTGTCTTGCCGCGTTAATAACATGCATTTTTGCAACAATATCATTATGTAATACTTATGTGTGTCTATATATATATATATATATATATATAGGTATACAGTCTCCTTCTAATAAAGGATCTCTTATTTTGCTACGGTGCGGACCTCCTATTTTATAATCAAATTTTAATGATCCGAACTGTTCAATGTGTTTAAAATATGTTTTTAAGGGTACCCACAAGAAATCGGCTCAAAAAAATATCGAGAAAGGCTTGATCTAAACAATTTTTGATAAATACTGACAGGAACAGTTTTTTTAAAAATTAAATGGATCAAGTCTTTTCGGATATTATTTTGAGCTGATTTCTTACGGGTACCCTTAAAAACATGTTTTAAACACATTGAACGGTTCGGATCATCATAATTTGATCAGAAAATAGGAGGTCCGCACCGTAGGAAAATAAGAATTCCCGTATTAGAAGCTCACTCTATAAGTATATTTAACTAAATCAACTTTATTCAAGCACTTTGACCAAAACTCACACATGCATAAAGAATGCAAAATGAGTTCTGTTTTTAATACTTTTTAAAAGTTAGTACAATTTTTTTAGGACCCATTTATCAAGAGCTATTTCATATGATATCACTCTGTGAACAAAATACTTAGTCGTACGGATATATATTTGTTGTCAATCTGGCACCAAAAGGTTATATATAAAATAAAATTCAAAAGTAAGAGATAGAACAATAATCTTTCATAAAATATATTTTTCTCTTAAATAAATTTCAGATTCCGACTGAACATGCCCACAAATTTTCCCAATTACTAACCCCACTTAACAGTGAACATGTTTTGTTAATTGACTATCAACTAGATTAATCAATAATTTTCCCAACCCCAAGTTTCTATAAATTAGGCTTCCCCTTCCTACAATCCCACCACCCATACCAACCCTATCCCTCCTTCCTTCTCCTACTTCTTCCTCTCTCTCTCTCTCTCTCTCTTGTGAAATGGGTGTTAAAGGGGACTTCACGGTGGTGGTGAGCAAGAAGGAGGTGGTGGCAGCGGTGTTGCCCATGCAAGAGCACTGGCTACCAATGTCCAACCTAGACTTGCTCTTGCCTCCAATGGACGTGGGAGTTTTCTTTTGTTACAAAAAGCCCCCACAAGAGGACGACTTATTAACATTGGGGTCCGTGTCCAGTGTCTTGAAAAAAGCCATGGCCCAAACTTTGGTTTCGTACTATCCATTTGCTGGGGAGATAGTACTCAACACTGTGGGTGAGCCTGAGCTTCTTTGTAACAACAGAGGAGTCGACTTCATTGAAGCTTTTGCTGACGTGGAGCTTCGTGATCTCAGCTTGTATAATCCTGATGAGAGCATTGAAGGTAAATTGGTGCCCAAGAAGAAGCAAGGGGTGCTTTCTGTCCAGGTATTTTTTTTCTTTAATCATTCAACAACTCTCTCTCTCTCTCTCTCTCTCTCTCTCTCTCATCCTAGTTGATATCGACAGATTAATATGAGATTTAAAATTAAATAAATAAATTAAAAGTTAATTTGTGGTGGTGAAGAAAAATAATATTTGTTGGACACCGTATGAAGACTTTGATCATGAGAATACACCCATTTTTTTTTTTAGTTGAAGTATCTGATGGATTTTGAAATTATTTCGGATTAGTTCTTGGAAACTAATCTCACCGTTCACGAGAATACACTTTAACCACACACAAACTTATGACACAGAAACTAAAGATAGCTCAAATCATTGGACTGATGGAGCATAGTACTGTGCCTGTACTGTGCCTTGGGCACCGGTACAACATCTTGTGCGACGTGTTGTCCGCATAGTTTTCATCTATAGTCAAAAAATTAATTCGAATTGTTCATTTTGCTTAGCATGTTCAGTGAGCAATACTTTTGTAGAACATTGCATGGACTGGAAAATGGTAGTTATATTGTTGGACTAGATTCTCTTGATATTTATTTTAAAGATCATATCATTAATTTTGTTCAAACCAAACATATTTTGTTCGATCATGTAGGTGTCGATATCTAATCAAAATAAACAAATTGTCGAATACTTAGGTTTCAACTTAAAAGCGATCCTTGTTTCTTCCACTGTGATACTATCACGTCCTTGATTTCTTCAATTTTTATATTTTACGCTCAAATATTAATATTTCTTTAGCTTTTCACATCGGTACAAAAATATAAATAATTAACATAAATTTTGTATTTATCCTTCATAGATATATAGTCGCAGGTTATACCCACTTCAACATCTTGAAATTGAAGCAACTGGTTGGAAATCTTCTCCACAAGAAGAAGTTTTCTATTGTCCCCTTTCATTGTTAGAATCATACTTTCTAGAAACCATTTGTCTAATGTCAGATATTCAGATTGGTTCCTGCAAACAGTAACCAACTCGATACAGTACCTAATGCAATTAAAATTTATTCACTGGCAACATCGTGTTGTTTTAAATTTTTTCCTATGAAATTTTTTACTTCTACTTATTGTAAAATCATTTTCATTGGAGTAACAGGTGACAGAACTCAAATGTGGTGGACTAGTGATAGCATGCACGTTTGATCATCGGGTGGCTGACGCATACTCCACTAACATGTTTCTACTCTCATGGGCTGAGACGGCTCAATCCATACCACTCTCTCTTCGCCCATCATTTCGTCGATCGCTCCTCAACCCCCGTCGCCCTGGATTCTTCTCCTCCTCCCTAAACAACCTATACATTCCTATCGCCGCCTTGCCACCACCACCAGAACCCCAACAATATGCCTTCACTGACCACCTTATAAGCCGCATCTACTATATCTCCGCTGACCAACTCACCCGTCTCCAGTCACTCGCCAGCGTCGACGGAGCCCACAAGACTAAGCTCGAGACGTTTTGTGCCTACCTGTGGAAACTAGTCGCTGCTGGAGTAACAGGAAAAGGACAATTATGTAAACTTGGAGTCGTCGTGGATGGAAGGAGGAGATTGAGCGAAGGAGAGATTGATAAGTCTAAATTATTCGGTTGCTATTTCGGAAACGTCTTGTCGATTCCATATGGAAAAAAGTCTGTCCGAGAATTAACCAACCAATCACTGAGTTCAACTGCTGATTCGGTTCGCGAGTTTCTCGGAAATGCTGTCACGAAGGATCATTTCTTGGATTTAATTGATTGGGTGGAGGTCCGCAGGCCAGAGCCGGTTGTAGCTAGAATTTATGCGGGTGAGGAAGACGGGTCAAATGGACCGGCTTTGGTGGTTTCTTCCGGTCAGCGTTTTCCGGTTTCAAAAGTGGAGTTTGGGTGGGGGAAGCCGGTGTTCGGGTCGTATCATTTTCCGTGGGGAGGGGAGTCGGGTTATGTGATGCCCATGCCGAGTCCGAAGGGAAATGGAGATTGGATTGTGTACATGCATATGATGAAGGGGCAGATAGAGTTGATAGAGAGAGAAGGGGGTGATGTGTTTAAACCCCTGACGTCTGATTATCTTAGTGTTAATTAAGCAAATTAAGAGGAGGAAGCATGTAAGATAGAATGGAATTCTGATATTGGCATGACGTTTTATTTGAAATATGTTTTCATAAAACAATCAGTACTTCTTAATTTTTTGTCAAATTTTTATTAAAATGCACTGAGCACTCTCAACGTTACTACCAAATGCAAAGATCACTCATGAGGTTTTGATAAATGCACTGATCTTTTATACCTTATAAAGTATTTAGCAGATTCTCTCCTGTTTTGTTAATTTTTTTGATAAAAATTGTTAATTTTAATTGTAAGTTGAATTGGCCTAAGATTTTGTGTCCGTACCTGATTGCAACTGGTCTTAAGATAATTGGGTATAGTGGTTCTTTCCATTCAGTATTTGACTGCCTTTTCTAAATTGGCACTCACATTCTCTGTCTCGACAACTTGCTCGTGCACAAGAGTATTTTCTTGCCGCGCTAAGAATATGCCTATTTATTTCTGTGAAACCCTAATTTGATTAATTAGATTTTACCTACCCAGCTTTAGTTGCTCCCAACCGAGAAGGTGGAGTAGGCAAAACTTATCCTTTCTAAATCCTTGTCCTTACCTCTAGTTAGCTATTCTCTGCTCGGACGAATATTTCCTTTTACCTATTAGAATTCATACTGTCGCATTAAATGCGAATGTTGTTTTGGCCACAACTTTTTCGTATAACTGAAGCGACCCTTTCGCGCATGTTAAGCTCATAAGGTCTCTTTTAGTGCGCCTATATTTACAATTTCACTTTCTCCCTTCTATTTTTACTGTTTTCTTGTTCTCTGATCTCAGTTAAGTTCTTGCACTTCCTCTCTCATTTACAAATCGTAAATGCATTCCGTGTTCCTCAATTCTTGACTCCTTGTAAAATCTTTTTCTCTTGTCATTCGCTATCTTTGTATGTTCGGTCATCCCTCTTCCCCTTCTTATAGATGTAGATTTTAGATCCATGGTCGACGCGCCTAAAAAAATGATAGAATAACACTATAGGTATAACGTCTCTGATGACGTTGAACTCACACTTGATGGCCCCAATGACCTCCGCGATATATGAGGCTACTTGTGATACACTTCATATCCCATGGATTTCCATTCTAACCCCGCCATCTACAAGGGAAATCCAATAGAAAACCAGTCCATGTGGTCAACAAAAACAGGGATCATACTATTATCATCATGATTTCTGAATCTTTCATTTTGCAGAGTTTGTTTTGTATTTTTTTTTTTGAAAAAAAGTTAGATTAATTGAACATTATTACATGATCAAAAGATATTTTACTAACACAATACGTTATTCGATCATATGACAATCAACCTTTTTAGTGTGGTGTTGGTGACAATTGAAGAAAATATTTTATTGGTGGGGCAATGATTTGACAATTGCAAAGGTCTTTTCTATGAGTATAACTGCTCTGGTTTCGAGAAAATTCAATTTATGATTGCAAAAATCAGAAATTTTAATTTATGTTTTTCAAATCGAAACCAAATAAAATTATTTCATTTTGATTTTTTCAGTTTTAGTTTGGTTCAATTTTCGATTTGGTTGTATCGAGTTAAATGTAGAAACAAAAAATTGGATTTTTTTATTAAAAACAATCATTTGAACTATTCATTTGTTAATCCAACGTTAAACATATACATATTGCAAAGAACTAGAAAATTGCTGATTATAAAAATAAAGATTACAAGAGGTTGACTAGAAGTCAACAGAAGGGAAAAAAATAAAAAAAGAAAGGAAGAAAAGGATTACGAAAAGACAAGCAAAATATATATATAATATTCTATTGTCTTCGAAGTTAGCGGGATAACCACAATTGATAATAGAAAAATAGAAAAAAAATCTCTTATACTTTATTTTCCTTCTATCATTGAATTCAAGACCCAATCAGTCTCAAGGTGTAGGAAATTGTCTTATCGTGAGGATGGTTTATCCATTTTCATATTACTAGAAGTTGGTGAGGAGTGTGAGAGTGGAAAATCAACTGGAGTAGTTTTATTTTTTCTTTTTTGACAAAAGAGGTATCGGCTAAGCTTGGAACCAAGTTTGGAGAAAGTTCTTACCGACTAGTCTTCGGAGCTTTGAAAATAATGACTGAACATAATTTCCAGTGGCTTAAAGTATTAAGTTATCGAGTTTCAACTACGTAATGTCTTAATCTACAGTTCATCCGCTTTACTACTTGAATAATTAACTTGAGTAATTTTACTACTTTACCATGATAGTTATAATTTCATGTTAAAATAGTTATAATTATCAAAATTTTAAAATTTTGTTCACGTTAATTATCTACATACTGTTATCCAGTACTAATGATGGTTTTCCAGCACATTATCTTGTCTTTCTATTCGACCACCCACACAACCAACTTTCTCTCTATGGATTGAAAATGTGACTGATGTGACTTGTGAGTGTGCCGCCACGAGACTTTTAATAGCCATCTACGATCCGAGAATTAATATCCACTACTCGTGGAGTACGTAGTGCTATACTGTTTTTTTTTTAAATGTTCGTTATCGTCTATTAAGCAGTGAATAATATGTAAAAGACATTTTGATATTTACAAAATATGTATTGATATTCGTAAATATGTATTGATATCTGTAATGTACATTGATATTTGTGTTTTTTTAGCCTTATATGAAAATTATCTACCACCTAGTTCACGGTGACTAACAAGTTTTTTTTTTAATGACATGTAAAAGGATTTATATTACTTTAATTTGTATTCAATTCATTAACAAGTATTTCAACTTTTTTTTGGTAAAAATTAAACTCACAATCTCACTGTACTTAAAATACAACTATGTAAGTATTGAGCCAATTTCTACTCTTCTTGAAACAGAACTTCAGAGCAACTCCCCAATGGCACGACACACGTTGTAGTGTTGTCAACGAAAAGGACTCTTCTACATTTCACCTACTCACCATACACTTTCGTAGGGCTTTTGCCCCACAAAATATGGTGAAGAACGTCTCAAGAGCATTGCTTCAGGAGCAATGAATAACTTTTCCACCAATAATGATATTTTGTGTAGCTGCCAATTAACAGAAAATTGTTAGGTGATCTCGTGGCGGTATCCCATCACATATTATAATGGGCCAAATGCCAGGCCGATCAACATCCAATATGATGGGTCAAACAAATGGAATCCGCATCCAGAATGAGGAGCCGAACTCCAGACCAAGCACGAGAATCATTGGCCCAGTCGATAGCATGGCCTTTGGCCTGTGTATGACCGAACAGCCTGTGATGATAGATTGCTGCGCCCGGACATTTCTGATTAGTGGCTGGTCGTCACTGTACGGAATTTGCCAACTCACCACTCGGTGGCGGTCAGAATATTTCAAAATCAACCAAATATCTGATTAGTCATGTGCATATTTTTGGGATGTTCTTGCTTAGGAAATCCATTATTTGCAAGGCAACATCAAGGTTTGATAATGTACAATTAGGGAAGAGATCCCTATATATTCAATTACCATAATAATGCATTCGATGACCTATAAATAGGGGATCACATCCTAAAATCAAGTAGGCTATCAATTATTGTACCGTTACTATTGGATTTCAATCCCGCAAGTTCTGAGTTTAGAATCGGACTGTCATTAGGTTGGAAACAGCCTGTTGGCCCTAATTGGTTGTTTCGTGCGCAGACAACAATAGCAATCCGTATCAATAAGACGAATCGAATCAGGATTGACGGATCATCACAACATCACACATATATTATGTATCACTTTTAAAAGATTGAGCTTGCTGTTAGTAGTTGTGCTGAGAACTATGTAGGGTGGAGCTTATTATTTTGCGGTCCATTTCAGCACAATTGAAATATCGATCTTGTTCATGTTATATGTCTCGTCAAAATGAATGAGTAAATATGAAAATCATGTTAATTGGATAGATCATCTAAGTTATGCTTGATTTTGATCTAGTGTGTGGACAATCCGGTTTGATTTATTTTTGTGTTCCGATTATCTAATAATTGATATTGAATTAACACGTTACTAGAATAATAGATCAAGATTACAATAAAAAATCGTGATTTTTATGTTTTAATCACAGTTTTGAAAGTGTGGTTGATTGGAGTGTGATTAAAAGTAATGAGATTTAATCATAGTTTATGACCGTAATTAAAAGTTCATTTAAGCGCAATTAAATATTATTAAAGATCACGCTTTCAACAAAAAATGTGATTACAAGTTATAAATGATCACACTTTCAATAAAAACTGTGATAAAAAATCATAAAAGACCACACTTTTAATCAAAACTGTGATTAAAAATAAAAAAAGACTACGCTTTTAACCAAAGACTGTGATTTTTATATCGTAAAAGACCATGCTTTTAACCAAAAATTATAGTTATAAATAACTAAAAGATCATGTTTTTAGCCAAAAATTGTGATCTTTATATTGTAAAAGACTGCGTTTTTAACCAAAAATCGTAGTTAATTGAATCTCCAATTCAACACCTCTTCATTCACCAATAATATTTAATTGTTCAATGCATGCATTATTAGAATATGAAATTATAAAAAAAATAATAATAATCAAACTACAAAAAATTAACAAGAATATGAACAAAATGAGAAAGAAAATATTTAATTAACTCATAAATTTATCAAAAAATATGTTACAATCAAAAGCAACCTAAAAACTCTATCATCAAGCGTGTTTATACATAAAAGGCTGGAGTTAGTTTCTAAAATCGAACTAAAAAATCAAACAGTTAAATTAATTCTAACACGTTAATTTCCTGAACATACACCAATAAACTGCTGACGCGCGTAAATATTGTCTGAATCGATGTCAAGTTTCCAGTAAAAGTAGATCTATGCCATTACAAAGATCAGAGTTGAGCTAGCCAAGGGAACCTGAAACAACAAGCGACGCCAAAATGATTCAGATCAATGCCTTTTGATAGAAAGATCTAGGAGAAATTCTATTGGTGTAATGAATTGAATGTCCGAGAAAGTAAATGCACCACAAAACTATTAATTTATCTTTCCCTGCCATGTTTCAAAGAGATAAATGAATATTTATATACGTAAATGCCTGATAAGAAAAGGCTAAATGTACTGTTTTGATCAAGATGCACTGTACATGTTTCAATCAACCATTTGCAGGGACTGTGAAACTTAAGAAACTTCAGATACACCAAACGTCCTTCCATGAATTCCAGTCACCACAAGACATTAGGAACAGTATAAAAAGACTAAAGATAATGAAAAGTAATTGACTGATAGTTAACCCCACCAACCCAGTTATATTTCACAAAAGAAAAAGTGGAGCAAAAGCATTGAATGAAAAGGATATGACCCAACTATTAGTTTTGATCTGATCTAAAATATGAACGGAATCAATATTATTAAACGGGTTTTCTCGTTGGTCAGATGATTCCAAAGTAAGAATGAAGGTAGTTGGTAGCAAGTCATATGAGTTTGAGAAAATCTTTGCAGAGATTTTTTGTATAGCGGTTTGGACTCATATGTGTCTAGAATTATTTAACTGATGAGCCCATGCGCATCAGAAAATTTTGGACATAGATGTGTCGATATTGTATGCAAAATCTATGTGCGTAGATTCTCTCTGTATGGGCTGGCTTTTCGCTCAATTGTCCCTTATCTCGGTAAGTCTATTCTAGGTTCTTATATTAATTTCTTTACATACTACTGCAAAATATCTTTCATTTCTGTATTCATTGTATCCAACTTGACATTATAGTCTTACAATTGAGAAAGTATGAGTGCACAAATTCAAACACAAACTTATATTCGGAATTGTCTGTGTTGAATGATTATGTGCACTAAAATCCGCTCATGTAGTATTTCTCTTTGAAATGATTGTCCAATCCTCAAAACATCAATATGCATGAGTCCCAACATTATGCTGATTTTCCTTATAAAGACCAATCCACTTCTAATATAGGCAGTTGGTGGTATGGAAACAGGATTAAGAGTGGGGCTAATTAAGTCAAGATAGAGATAGGATTAGTGTGCATAAGTCGGCCTTAATGAACCATTAATTTAGTTAACTAGCAACAACTTCTGAGACAAAAGTGGTTTGATAGGGAAATAAAATTAGATTAACACTCTAACCATTCTTCTTTTCTAATTTTTTATTGACCAAATAAAGTAAAATAAACTAAAAACACAAAATATAACGAGATAAACTGATATTAGTATCCAGGAGACTTTTGTACGTGTATAGAATTTTGTGGCTAGTGATGGAAGTCAATATTAAAAATAATAGATTACCAAAATAAATTTTGACAAGTATGATCAATGTAGTGGCCCCTGTTACGTTTAGGATTTAATGACCGAAACAAATAAAAGCCAAGCTAAAGAGTATTGATTATTTTTTATTTTATTTTTGTAATGCAGTCACTTATTAGGTAGAAGGACTTTCATCAAGTAGTTTAGCTAATTTCTCCATCTTAACCAAAGTGTTAGGAGAGCGAAAATTCAGTTTCTCATGCCCTCTACTGAACAAATGTAACGCCCCATGTAAACTATCGGCCCAGCAATTTATTGAAGCCCAACCACGAGGCCCAAAATACATAAGCTCAAGTTATTAGTAGTAGTTTACATGGTTCTTTATATACCCAGGATCACCCATGTAGATTTTCGATGTGGGACAGGACATCACAATCTTTCCACCTTTAAGACCTTGCGCTCTCGCAAAGGGTCCAACACTAGAGTCACCATGGCCTAATCCCGTGTCTGTTCTCTAGTGATCAAACAAAGTCCCGACCCCACACTTGATCATGTACACGGGTCGCTCTGATACCATTTGTAACCCTCTATATAAACCACTGACCCAACAACTTGTTGAAGCCCAACTACGTGACCCAAAATACTTAAGCTCAAGTTATTAGTAGTAGTTTACATAGTTCTTTATATACTCAAGATCACCCATGTACATTTTCGATGTGGGACGGGACATCAGAACAAACCTTTGTCTTTTTCATGTTTTGCGGTCATAACCATTAACCAATTCAACCTAGCTCCATGATATCAGCATTTGCATTTTTCTCCTTGTATGTTTTCATAGACTAATGGGTTGTTTGTTTGAGAGATGATCGAGGAGGATAAGATAAGAATATAAAATTTAGAGGTCCATGAATCAGGTGTTTCTTTTGGTTATTAAATATGAGATTAAATATTCTATGGGTGATTATATTCTAGAGAGAATAGGATGTACAATACTAAAGGGGATTGGTTTTACAAGTTCTTTCCCTAAGGATAAGACAATAATGACAATATCACCCCTTGAAAAAAATCTTGAGATGAGCGCATAGATCGTTAGCTTCCTATTTTCTCATCGGCCTCCAACGTATAGCGCCTTCCCATATTCCACCATAAATCTCCTGCCCTTGCATTTGTGTGTTAAACAAGGGGTGCCAATGGAAAGGCTCACTATCGGCTTGTTTTAAAGAAATAATTTCATGTCCATAGTGAATAGTTTTCTCAATGAAAAAATACTTTTTGAGGAACACGGCCTACAGTTCCTCCACTACAACAAAATAAACTTTGACAACCAAAATTAGCGACTATATTTAGTCACCAAAGGTAGTGAATTTAAAAATTTTGGTCGCTAAATGTTGAATCTTTGGCGACTACAAAATATTTGGTCAGGGAATGTATCACTTTTGGCGACTAAAAAATATTTGGTTGGGAAATGTCACACTGTTTGGCCGGGAAATGTATATCTTTTGGCGATCAAAAAAATTTTGGCTGGGAAATATCACAATTTTGGTGAGTAATGTGCTAAGCCAGTGTTTGGCATGCCCTCGAAGTAAGAACAGGAATATGATGTATCAACCTAAGCATCTTTTTGAACAATTGTTAATTTAAAGTGTGGAGCATATGGTCAAGAACTCATCGATGGGCTAGTAAGGGTCCTCAGCCATCCCATTAAACGTAGGTAATATGATTTTAATTTTGTAGTGGTTGGCTACAATTGGTGACAGGACTATACATAATGGTGAATCGTAGGTTGCGGGCACAAAGTGTGAGTGAAGAGGGACAAGAGGTGGGTTTGGGTGTCTCACATGACTGTTTTTCTCTTGGTGTGCCAATGTGACTAAGTCGGTCTCTCGTGTGGTACTATTTCTGCTTTTCAAATCTAAATTAATAGGGAGTAATTCAAAGACCGACAATCAAACATAAACAACAATAAGTACCAAAAGAAAAAAAAAATAGGACTTTCAATGAGCAACGATAATGCTTCGTCTAACTGCAAAGCTGCTTATTGCTAAATTAAAAAGTCCTAATGTAATTATTAAAATAAAAAATAATCGAATTAATGCAACTGTGAAAATTGTCTCCGGCAATGGCCCCAAAATTTAACCGTGTCGTACCGAGTCAAAAAAAAAATATATATATATATATTGAAAGGCCAAGGAATATATGTATAGTGGCTAAGTTTGAGTGTTGACCATCCACGGAGATAGGATGACTAAATTGTGATTAATCCAATTATTTTCTATATTAATTCGATTGAAAAAACAATTGATTTGATTGTTTGGATTGTAAAATATTTAAACTAAAGAAAGCAAAAATTAAATTGAGTGAAATCTAGTGAGAAAAAATCTAAGATTTTAAATCCACCCCAACTGCGTAACTAAGTGCGTGATGTATATGTTAGGATTTCAATTCGAATCAAACATGTTCAAGAAGATAATTGAGTTGTCTATAGACATGGATCTATCCCATAGCACAGAACATCTCATTATTACAACCCGTCACTCTCATGAACTATCCAGTGGCATGATTTTTCTTATGAGTATAATACATCTCAATTACCCAAACACGAATAAAGAAAACTATTGATTAATTAGGTATTTGAGAGTGTACACACAAATACTCAACAAGTCGGAAGAAGTAAATCTATTTTATGCATGCACTAAAAATCTGTATATTACTAATTAACCAATCGATTCGAATACAAAAATCTTAGCATTTTTTTGGTTTTGAAATGCAAAGAGAGGAATTTATAAAGTAAATAGAGGAATATATACGTGTGTTCATGCCACACCACACCAAGTGAGATACCATGATAAAGATAAGAAGTAACAACAGTGCACCTAAAGTACTTTCCTAAAAACTAAAGAAACCCACTTGTCACGCCCTTAATTTTTCAACATATTATTATTATAATTTGTCATAAATAAAACCTCACAAAACTCAAAGAATAACCCATAAAACCCAAATCATTTCCACACATGAAGAAACATCAAAGTTGAGTTTAGAAGTGTTACATCAAAAGGGGCTCTTCCTGACCCGTTAAATATACCAAAATAGATTTCCAAAATTAAAATGTTAACGTTGCTTTCCAATTATCAGAAATAAACTGAAAGTAATTTACATTACATCTTTCTCAAAAATAATAAAGATGTTGGGTAACTCCAACGATGGGCCTTGCAAAAACATGCATCACATCGGATATATCACGCATTCCATGCTAAGTCTCTGGGACGGTACCTGAAAAATGATGAGATGAGCTTACAAAGCCTAGTAGAAATATATGTATATCAACAATATATAAGCATGAGATGATTCGACGAATGATGTGAACAATTCATGATAACACAAGCAAGTTATGGTATACACACCAATATGCTATCGGTGTGTATACCATAATTTTATAATTTTATTTTTGCGTGTTAAAAAATGGCCTGGACAGAACCGAACCAGCTTGGCCCAAAGTTGTAATTAAATTTAAGTTGATTGATTTTGTTTAAGTTGATGAACTTAGCCCGAATTATTAATTAATTTTATAATGGCTTAAAGTTGTGTTTCAAGGTTCAATTTATAAATTTTGATTATTTTTTGCTTTTTTTGAGGTTTTTTTTAATACCATTTTTCTGGAGCAGCTTTTTAGCAGTTTTTTATGTGGTATAATTTTACGTAAATGACCCTCCAATTAGTAGGGTTGAAGGAGGTTTTGTAATGGAATTTTTTGAAAAGAGAAAGTGTATGCCAACCTCAAAATTTGTTCACACCAAAATAATGTTAGTAGATCTCATCAAACAAACAAAAATTAAAAGGTTTCATCAATTTTAGAAAATGTCACAAACAAGAATAGAGTTAGGGGGATCAGTAGGGGTAGTCGCCATTGCAAGAAAAAAAAACTTTATTATTATATAGAAAAACAAAAATTCCTATGAAGTATATAGGTTCGACCTTGTTAAATATTTTGAACATACTCTATTTTGATCTTGGATAAATATTCACCTTTAAGTAGTAAAATTTCTAACTCCGTCCCTGGTCAAAAAACCGAACCACACGGCCTTGACCTAACCACATTTTGCCTAATAATTAAGCCCACGGAGTTTCCCAGTCCGGCCCGAAGATAACGAACCATAATCTGAGGCCCTGTAAATCACGGGCAGCCTTGAGAAGTCATAGGGGCCAGTGCACCCTTATCCCTCTAGATATATAAACCATTTTGATGCTTATATATCTGGTAACTTAACTGGGCCATGTTCTTTTTGGGTTCTATTTAATCTTGTTTGGTTATGTGTTTCTGAAACGATTTTTGAGAAAAAAAATTTGAGATGTTTGGTGTAAGTTTTTCACATAAAATTTGGAAGTTAAATTTCTTCGGTATTTTTGAGGTTTTCTCTCTCTCTCTCTCTCTCTCTCTCTCTCTCTCTCTCTCTCTCTCTCTCTCTCTCTTTCTTTTATAGGGAAATGAATATTGTTTGGGAAAAAAATTCCCAAACATAGTTCAAAAATTTTTTTTGGAAAAAACCCAACCAAACACAGAAACCAAATGGCAGAGTGCAACTCTAAAGGTTGTTCTGCAGCCTGTAGTGCGGGTGTACTCGGGTAAAATGATGTAATTATACCCATTTTTCCTTCAAAATGACCTCAATTTGATTATGCACATTTTAATAACCATTCACGAGATAGGTCAAAGTGACATAATTTTGAGAACAAAATAGATAAAACTAAATCGTTTTACCTGCATTAATTACACCCGCATATTGCCTCTCAAATCCGCGAGCGGAATGTTGCGTTTTTCTCTAGGTAAAGTCATGAGTTTACGTTGGTGTCTGTTTTGTACTGGATGCTTTTAAGTTTACGTTCTTTTTTTTTATTTTTTCTTTATGATTGTTAATTTAATCGATTCCACGAATATTATTTTGATCTTTTTTTCTCATGCGTTTCTCTATGGTTAGTACTTTACCACTTTCTCGCTTAGATTTTTGATAGTTAATGATAGGTCGAATTATTTTTGTCAACTTAGTTTGGATGAGTCTCTTTGATCACAAGGCTATCTTTGAAAATCCTTATTAATTTGTTGTAATATTTACTCAAGTTAATAAAATAATTTTTTTTTAAAAAATTGAGTTTATATATAGTTTTATTAGCTACACGTAAGATTAAAAGGTGAGTCCTTAGATTTTTTTTTTTTTTTGAAAGGCAAAAAAAAGATAATTTTATTAATCAAGGTACGTGTACAATGATTAAAAGGACACCCGTCATAAGTAAGCATCACAACGGAAAGAGAGGATCCCAACTAGGTTGGCACCCTAAGTCTGTTAACTATATCTACTAAATTGTTCATGGGATCCCAAAGCAGAGAAAAGGTCAGAATGTTGTTTAACCATATAATTTAATTCCTTAGACAAATATATGTTCATTTAATATGTTATTTCTAACATTTTATGAAACAAAAAACACCACCCACATTCAAAGAAATCATGCAAAAACCGAAAAACTAAAAAAGCTACGTTAGGAAAGAAAAAAAAAAAAAAAGACACAGAAGAACACTACATTAGAAATAGATAACAAAAACTAAGCAAGTAACAAAAGTTCAGTATCAACCCTAAGATTTCGGAGGTCCAGGGCCGGCCCCGAGATTTTCGGGGCCTTAAGCAAAATTATAAAATTAGGCCTTAAATATTTTTTTCAAAAAAAATAAACATAAAAATTATCTTCAAAATAACATTATCAATAAAAATTTTACGACATAAAGTAAGTTTATGATGTTTTACATTTAGTTGATTCAAATTAAAAGTCAAGTTTTTATACAAATTTATTTTGTACATTTTAGTGATGTGCGACATTTATATAGTAATATTATTAACAAAAATCTTTAGTACACTATTTAGGCTTAATTTGACGAAATAACTTAAAATTGACTTATTTTTTAAATAAATTTACTCATTTAGTGCATATTTAATAGTAGAATTAAAAGGCTAAAAAATATTCATGATATTAGCAAAAAATATGCTCAAGACAAAATTAAGTGGTTTATTTTTCAAGTATTTATTTTTTAACTATTTTGGTAATACATTCATATCCAAGAAACAAAGAAATAAATAAATAAATTGTTAGTGAAAAATATGAGAACATTTATCAAAAAAGTAAGAATTGTTAAAAAATATGAGAACATTTGTTACTTATTTGCTTATTATTTTCAAATAAAAAATAATAATAATCCAACAATTGGGCTCAACAATTGGGCTAAAAACTAATCAAGTAGGTCATTTTTTAATAGGGCCCTAGTTAATAAAGTAGTTGGGCTAAATATTTGGGGCGTTTTTTTCAAAGAAGCAAAAATAATAGGAGGCCCTAATTTTTGGCCTTTTTGGAGGGGCCCTAGGCGGTGGCCTGGTGGGCTGCCCTATTGGGCCGGCCCTGCGGAGGTCCGAAGCGAACCCTTCATTAGAGCTCCTTAAGATTTATATTGTGCCTATTTTATATAAATGCAAACTTGATAATAAAAAATTAGGCCTGATATTCAAAAATTTTTTTTTTTTTTGAAAGGCTCAAGGTGTTCAAATATTTGGAGTTTTTTTAGGGTCCCAAAGCGGTTGCTTCATGGGCTTGATCCCCTCAGAACCGGCTCTGCAAAAGTTACAAATCACATACTCGAACAACAAAATTATCATATAAACTTGTAAACTAAAACAATGAGACTTGAACTATATATAACAGACCCTATAATTTGTTCTGCCGGCAATTCTAGATTCGCTGCTAGTAATTTCAAGGAATCATATTTGGAGCTTTTGAGCTTGGAGTGAAGTCCAGTTTTGCGCCTTTCTGATCGTAGCTTTTTGGAGCTTAAGTTTTGGTTGTTTTTTATTTGGTTTTTTTGTGTTTGGTTGTGGATTTCCTGCCCTCTGGTGTTAGAATTTGTCTATTTGTGTTAGTTTGTGTCGTTTGTTAGTTTGCTCCTTGCAAGCCTGTTTGGGGTCTAGTAGCATATTATTGTCGTCATCTTGGGTGCCATCCTAGTTGGGATTTTTGTTGTATGGTGTCTGTTGCTATTTCTCCTATTTTTCTTTGTCTTCTTTTTCGAGAGTTTAATATATTTTCTTTGCTAAAAAAAAAAGAAAGTCCAGCGAATGATGCAACCAAGGGAGCCTTCACGTTCAAGAAACAAATGAGACTGCTATCATTTGTTTACTTTCTAAGGCTTTGCTCGGTCAACTTAATTTTTTTTCGAGCCTGTAACTTTCAATGAGTTGTTTACATTGTCTAATGTATTGGGAAAGGGGAGCCTATTTTGTCGTTTCAACATATAAAACACTGTCCGAACACTATCTTAACTGCTCGAAAGTATATAGTGCGTCGTTTTAGAAATTAGTTTTGGGAAATACAAAATGAAATATTAGAATAATCAGTATGGACCAGTACCAGCTCCAGAAATTCTTAATAAGATATTCTAGATCATAAAATATTTACAGTATTATGTTAGTGCATAATTAATATACAAATAAAAATTTTATCTATCAGTATCACTAATGAGACCCAACAACATCAAATTACGTACATAATACATTATAGATGTTCTCTATGACTTTTCATATTTTGAAATCGTTGCATAATAGTCTTATTATCAACTATATCAAATATATCATTTTCAATGTAGGTAATCAAAAAATTACTCATTCGTTGATCTTTTGTTTGGTTACGAAGATTGCTCGTTATCTATTTCATTGGTACGAATAACACTTCTATGTGGGACATACGAGATAAAAGATTAGAATAATCAGTATGGAACGGCTCTAGAAATTCTTAATAGGATATTCATAAATACTTGTGGTATTAAGTTTGTTCGTAATTAATATACAAATATAATTTAATCCATCACTCTCACTAATGAGACTCAACAACATCAAAGTACATACATAATAAATTATAGTAGGTGTTTTCTATGACTTTTCATCTTTTGAAACAGTTGTATAACAGCCTTATTATCAATAGTATCAAATACATTATTTTCAATGCAGGTAATAAAAAAAAATTCATTCATTGATCTCTTGTACGGTTACGCAAATTGCTCTTTATTTATTTCGTTGTTCAAGAACTTTTCCAATTGCTGTTATAGATGCAAATAGAGTGGGTTGGATGTTATCAAGGCAAAGAGTCCAGGGTGGACGGAATATCAGACTCCAAGTGGACGACTTAGACGATATCAAAGAGATGAATAGGTGTGAGTGGGTTGGACGATATCAAGGCAAAGAGTCGAACACACACGGAGGACGGAAAGAGTTAGAGGAAAAATGTGGGGCTTACGAAGATACAAAACCCATTGGAAATAAGGATATCGCAACCATTGACTCTAAGGGACACAACGACGAGAAAGAAGCCATGTTACCACAACATTAGCGCATGAGGCGTAATAGCTAAACGTGGGTACAATTTTAAGAGCTTGCGAACCGTACATGTGGACAATCCAACTGCCCAACCCAATAAAAGAAATGACGCATAATTAATGCGGGATATGATCACTACTTTTCAAATTTAAGAATTATTCCCTACGCCTCAGCTCACGCTTTGGTTAGGGAATGGGGACAACTGATGAGCTAAGATTGAACTTTGGAACGACCAGATGACTAGCAAGCTCCTAGACCAACTAAAGTTGTTCAGGGCGGAGACATAACTGACCAACCTGCCATGTGAGTCCTCGGTTGGTTGACCTCTATGTGGACCTCAACCAGCAGTGCAACAAATGAGAGTGCAAGTGGTGCTAGATGTCTGCCCTTAATTACTCGGACAAGCCAGGGGATGACTTCCTCGATTCCTTAGCTCTTAGAGTTGGTGCATGGATCAATGCTCAAATCTCTTAAGATGAAATGAGGGCACTAATGACGGCAATCCTCCTATCTTGGATGACTCATATCCTCAAGGTATTCAAATTCACTTCCAGCCATGAGATCATGTATGTTATTATTCATATTCTCCATCTACATTTGATTATTCACTCTTAAGCCTATTCTAACTTGATCGTCAGAGAGTTATTGGCCGGACATCTACCTTTGGCTACCGAACTTATGCACAAGAGCTAAAAACAGGAGCATGGTACAAATTATCATTTTACGAAACTATCAGTGAGCAAGTGGGACAAAAAGCCAAATTCAATAAGGATGGATGATAGGTCCATTTAGTATCTCATACGAGGAATTAGCTAATGCCATAACGAGGGCTAGTAGCTACTTTCTCAGTCAACGGTTAAAAATAATTTTCATTGCTTTATCTCGTGTTAATTTCATCTTTATTTCACTCTAACCAAACACGGTATAACTAATTAATCTCAAGATCCATATTACTTCGTAAATTATTCTGTGAACCTCACATGTTCTCTTATCTCCATTTGTCATGCATCTTTTCTAATCATTAATGAAAATAGTTTGACAATCAATTGCGTGTCCTTGGGGAACTATTACAAGTATTCAATATATACTTTTCAAGACTTGGGGGAACTAGTTTGATAGAGTATGTGATATCATAGCTCATGGATCAAAATATTGGTTATGGAATTGGTCAAACGCATACATAATTACACGAAGAAACAATTAAGAAAGAACACAATTACAAAGCACGACATAATGATTTTACATAGTTTCTCAAAGCTGCAATTAGGTACCTTACAGCTCATACTAATTTCACTATGTATCGAATGAATAATACACTACAACAAAAACTATTTATGGCAACGAAATCGAAAGACGAAATATAATTTCGTCACCAAATGAGTATATACGACGACGAAAAAAATATTTTGTCGCTTTTTTTTAAACAATTGCGAGGAATTTATTTTCCTCGCCAAGAGTACAACGTTAGCGACGAAATTTTATTTTTCGTCGCTAAATGTGTCATTTGACGACGAAATATTTTTTTCCTCGCCAGATGTATACATGTGGCAACGAATTATATTTTTTGTTTCCAAATAGGAATTTTTTGAAAGAAAAATAATATTTCCTCTCAAAATGACATATTTAGAGACGAAAAAAATATTTCCTCGCCCAAAGTACCTATTTGGAGACGAAAAATATAGTTTTTCGTCACATGGATATATTTGGCGAGGAAAAATATATATTTCTTCGCCAAATAACATATTTTACAGACGAAAAATATAATTTCGTCGCTAACAGAAAGACATATTTTATTGTCAAAGGTACCACTTTGGTGACGATACACACGCACACACACACACATATATATAATACATACATACGTATGTATATAATGCATATGTATGTATAATGCATACGCATACATATGTATATTATAATGTATGTATTATAATGCATGTATACATATGTATAATACATATGTACGCGTATGTATACATGCATTATAATATATACATTATACATACATTATAATATATATGCGTATGTATACAATACATGCATACATATGTAAACGTATGTATATAGTACATATGTATGTATAATGCATATGTATGCGTATGTATGTAGTACATATATATACGTATGTATATAATACATATGTTTGGGTAATGTATATGTACGTGTATGTATGTATTGTATATGTGTATGTTTGTCTGTGTATATATATGTGTATGCATGTATGTGTATATATATGTTTGTGTATATCTCCTATATATATTTATATATATATATATATATATATATATACGTGAGTATGCACATGTTGAATTGGTATAACTAGAAGTGGATACTAACAGGAGGGAGAAAGGGTAGAGAGATAGGTTTAGAATTTAAGATTTAGGGTTGCGAGAGAGAGAGAGAGAGAGATAGTGAAGAAAGATATAGATAGATTTAGATTTAAGATTTTAGGTAGAGAGAAAGGGAGAGGGGAAGAGAGAGTGTAAAAAGAAATATGAGAAAGATAGTGTAATAATTTTAAATTTAATGTTCTGAGAGAGAGAGAGAGAGGGGAGAGAGAAAAAAGAGAGAGGAGAGAGGAGAGAAATATAGAGAAAAAAGTTACAAGGCAATAATTTTGTATTAATATTTAATTAAAAAGAACTAATTAAAAAGAAAAGAGAGAGCGAGAGAGAGAGGAGAGCGAGAGAGATTGAAAGTGTAATAATTTTGAATCAATGTTCTAATGAGGGAGAGAGAGGGAGGGAGATAAGAGGGGAGAGAGAGACAAAGAGAAGAGAGAGAGAGAGAGAGAGAGAGAGAGAGAGAGAGAAGAGAGAGAGAGATTATGTTTAACATATATTTAAAAAAAATGATGTTAAACATATGTTAAGTATTAAATATTGTAATTAATTTACGAATATTTTGTTTGCGCAGTGGTCAGAGAGGGTGTACAGAAGGTGTCAGTGGGGTAAAAGTCTAAGGTTCGAATCCTAAGAATGGGAAGATAATGAGATTTCTTGGTAATTTATTTTGAATTAGAAATCCATTTAGTGAAGAAAAAAATCGTCTCAAAATCTAGCTATTAACGACGAAAATAAATTCCTCGCCAATGACGGTAGTTGGCGACAAAATATTTCGTCACTGAATACCAATATCAACGACGAAAAAATTATTCGCTAATAGCCTACTCTTGCTGACGAAATATTTCATCGCCAATATAGTATATTAGGCGACGAATTGTGTTTTTCGTCGCCATGACCTTTTGCGTGAAACTTTGGGCGACGAAAATTAGCAATGAAAATTTTCGTCGCCTAATGATTTGGCGACGAAAAACATAATTTTTGAGACGAAAATGTTTGGTTGTGGTAGATCAATTTTGTTGTAGTGATAATACAAGATACAATAATTATTACGTATAAAAAACGTTTATAATATAGAGTCAATTCGCATCATCATCAATAAACTAACAACCAAAAACGAGTAAGACTTTACAAACAAACAAACAAACAAAGCTAATTGAAGTCTAATTATCAAGAAAACATTCCTTATGGTGACTTTTTAAACCTTTTTCCAGTTCTAGATACTCCCCCAAAAGGTCCACTCTCTATTATGATTGCATAAACCCTTCTTAGTATTTATATGCGCTAGATTAATTTGTATTGGATACCTTTTACTTTCTTCTACCAATTACACTGAAACAAGTGGCAGATCAGCCTAAGGACATTGAGGTCGAACCCATGTTTAATATTATGACCAAGTAGTTTTTTTCACATTGACCTAATTAGGTTTAGCAGTGGTTGGTTACTGATTCATTCTTTATATTATCAGCAATATATCCTTCTTTTCATTGAAACTTTCTGCTGGTAATAAAATATAAGGTAGGTGAAACTTAAACATAAACTTGTTACGTTATTGTAGCAAGTCAAATTGTCGGACTGATTCGCCGAGATTATGTTAGGATCAAAGCATGAGCCAAGTCAGGCATTAGTTGGGCTCTATATGTAATAGATTTTGACTATCGGCCGGGTCGGCAACATGGGTTGTCGTCATGTCAAATTATCGTTCTGCTTGTAAGATTAATTTTGATAAAAAGACAGACAATTTGGCGCATGAACCGTTGCCATGTTGAGTTGTCGATTTGCTGTCCAGCAAAGCAGTCAGGCCTCTTCTAGGAGCAGAAGGTGGCCCGAATAAGAAAGTGCAAGACGGACAAGGTTCTTGTTTAGGAAAACCTTGTATTGTTTAGGAAAGGACCAAATTTGGTAATCTACGATTTTGAAAGGAATTCATGGAGAATAGAGAAAGAATCTCGCAATATTCGATTACAAAATTAAACTAATGCACTTGATGGCTTATAAATAGAGAATTACAAAACAAAAATCAGATACGGTATCAATTATAAGTACAATCAATGTTGTGCTTTCATCCTACATGTTTTAACTTAAGTATCGGGGCGTTTTTCAATTCGTAACTGTTAGGTGTCACTCATTTGTTGTTCCTCTTTGAAATGATTGTAAAATCTTCAATACATCATCATGAATGAGTCCCACCCATTATCATCATGAATGAGTCCCACCCATTATGCTAATTTTCTTAATTTGTAAAGACCAATCCACTTCTAACGTAGGCCGGTTGGTGGTATGGAAACAGGATTAAGAGTGGGGAAATCAATAAACTCTACTGAATATTTATAATTTAATTCTTCCTATAATTTTGTCAGTACCAACTTCTTGTGAGATAACCTAAACATAGATAAACAGGCACACGAAGAAATAATCAAGAAACGAATAAAGAGATTTTTACGTAGTTCTCCAAACATGCAGATGGGTTACGTTCACAATTCACATTAATTTTACTGTACGTCAATAAAAAAGAGTAAAAGTATATCGCCTGCTGTACATATATATCAGATATTATCTTAACTTTCTCTCCGTAACGGTGATAGATTCACTACATCGTACGACTAGTTACTTGATTTTTTTCTAATAGATATTAAGAAATATATATATTTTAAAAGTCACAAATAGAACCATTTGATTATCAATTTCTTTTTAGAATAATTGTAATATTAGGTTTATGTTTAAAATATTAATCGATGAATGGAAAGTTCAAGTTTTGTGCTTATTTTTAGAGACTTTTATATGTGTTATAAACTTCTGTGGCTAGTGATGCAAGTTTAACTCAAGGACAATCTTATGAAAACAAATTTACAACACTATAGCCAATGGATGTTCACCCCAAGGGGTTACCCTGGTGGTGAAGGTTTAAGATTTAGCGGTATGCTTCCTCTTAGGTCTTAGGTTCTAAACATTTCAGGTACTATCAAATGTTTTACTTTCTAAATTTATTACATCTAGACGATTAAGTAATTTCAAAAATCGACAATAATTTGATAAAATATAGAAAAAAAACTAATAAAAAAGTCAGTACGATAATCAAGTGAAAATAAATTAGGCCAAGGGGAGAATTTTCTTTTGACTGAATTAATCAAAAAATTAAAAGTGTGTATTTCCATGTTGGGGAAAATAGACAGATAGATTAAACGTGAAACCAAAAATGAAAATGGTTATGAGTTCTTTCTCTTGATCTTAGCCTTACCCCTGTAATAGTTGTTTGCCTGGCATAAGAGTTACTAGTAGGTTAAAAATGGGAAAATGGTAAAATAAAATTAATTTTTAGGAGACAAAATTTTTACTGGCGTTTTATGTAATCGCCGGAAATAATGTAGTATACGAGACGGTTTTATCGCTAAATTCCTGATATTTTTGGGAATCCCAAAAAAGACTACTACTGGCATTTGGGAATCTCAGAAAAGACGGTTTTAACGCTACATTCACTGTTAGTCTTAATTTTTTTATTCTATAAATTAATACAATCTTTCTTAATTATATAATAATCTTTTTATTGTTAATATTGTTTCTACCCTTAAGAGTGGATTATTTTCCACAGTCTCATGGTTAGAGGTATTGGAAAGTTATTCAAAGAAATTAGGTAGTTTTCGTTCGTGATATACTATTTCGTCCTTGCAATCACATATTTGTGCAGAATAAATGTCTATAAAAATAGAGGATTTCGACCATGCATGGCCATTGGCAAAAGCAAGTGTTAGCTAGGATGTAACGTTCCGTGCATACCACAGACTGATCAATAACTTTGTTAGAGACTAACCACGTGGTCCAAAATACTTAAGTTATTAGTAATAGTATACATGACTCGTTATATACTCAAGATCACTATGTTTTTTTTTTTTCGTGATCGGCAAAACAAAGATAATATATTAGAAAATTAGGAGAACGGAATGTAGAACATAGCTTTGAGAGGCTTGGAAATAAAGGAGAAAAAAGGAGGGACAAGATGTCCGCCTATAAAAAAGAGCAGTCAAGAAAACACCTAGAAAACAAAAAGAAAACAAGCCACCATATGTTAGACTGTGAAAGGGGGAGGAGGGTTCCTGAAAGTAAGTTTCTTGATAATCCCAAAGTTTCTGATGAATTCTTTCGTAGAATAATCTCTGATGTTAAACCTGTGTTTGATCCAAATAGAAAGCCTCAGTTTTGTGAGTTATGCCATTGCTAGTGGAGAAGGGGTTCAGAGATTGAAAATACAGTCATTCCTAGCAAGCCAAACAAACCATAGGACAACCACAATAGTAGCATTCCAGCACTGAAGCTCAAGACCGGAAAGGGGAGAGAAGGACCATTGTTGTATCATGGAATTCATGCATGGTGGCAGGGAAAGACCCATGGAATTGACCACTAATTTAATATAAGGGACCCAATTTGCCTAGAGAAACAGTGTATAAAGAGGTGATCAGCAGATTCAATGCAGAAGGAGCAAAGGGTGTAGAGATTGGGATTAGGAAGGTTGTGAGGCAAAATGTTTCTTCTGGCTAGCTCATGTTTAGTTGGGAGTCCCCGTTGAGCAACTTGCCAAAGAAATATTTGTACTTTGGGAGGGCAAATACTTTGCCGAATAGATTTGAGAACAGGGTTAGGTGGAAGGTGATCTTCCCATTTGGAATATAACTTTCGATGTGAGACGGAATGTCACAATCTCTCTATCTTTATGATCTCGCGTCCTCGCGAGGAGGGGTTAACTATTAGAGTTACCACATGCCCTACTAGGTCTATTTTCTAGGACCACATAAATTTTCGGCTCCATTCGATCGTGTAAATGGGTCACTTTGATACTATTTGTAACACCTCATGTAAATCACTGGTTCAATAACTTGTTGGCGCCCAGCTACATGACCCCAAATGCTTAAACCCAAATTATTAGTAGTAGTTTACATATTTTTTTCATAAAAGGATTCCTCTGCGTATTTAAGAAAAGCTGCATGTTTAGATCAAATATTTTCCGATATTTTTTTGAGTCAATTTCTTACAAGTACTCTTAAAACATGTTTCAAATATATCGAACGGTTCAAATCATCCAAATTTGATCAGAAAATAATGTCCGCATTTGGTTTGTTTGATAGTTAGTATGAATGGATAAAAATGAGTGGATGGTTAATTTAAAAAAGAAAGTGACCATTTCCTAATTAGAGATGCCAATAAAGAAGACAATATGTATGGATATGTAAGAGGCTCGGACTACTAGATCCCCTGCATGTATATCTCCATCATAAGATCCAAATAAACAGACCCTTAAGGAAAGTACCCAGCATTATCTTTTTGTCTTGCCGCGTTAATAACATGCATTTTTGCAGCAATATCGTTATGTAATACTTGTGTGTGTGTCTATATATATATATATATATATATATATCGAGTGAGCTTCTAATAAGGGATTCTTTATTTTGCTACGGTGTGTACCTCCTATTTTCTGACCAAATTTTGATGATCCGAACTGTTTAATGTATTTAAAACATCTTTTTAAGGGTACTTACAAGAAATCGGCTCAAAATAATATCGAGAAGTGTTTGATCTAAACAGTTTTTGATAAATGCTGACAGGAACAGTTTTATGAAAAATTGAATGGATCAAGTCTTTCTGGATATTATTTTGAGCCGATTTCTTGCGGGTACCCTTAAAAACACGTTTTAAACACATTGAACAGTTCGGATCATCATAATTTGATCAAGAAATAGGAGGTCCACACCGTAGCAAAATAAGAGATCCCTTATTAGAAGCTCTCTCTCTCTCTCTCTCTCTCTCTATATATATATATATATATATATATATATAATATGTATGTATATTTAACTAAATCAACTTTATTCAAGCACTTTGACCAAAACTCACACATGCGTAAAGAATGCAGAATGAGTTCTGTTTTTAATACTTTTTAAAAGTTAGTACAATTTTTTTAGGACCCATTTATCAAGAGCTATTTCATATGATATCACTATGTGAACAAAATACTTAGTCGTACGGATATATATATATTTGTTGTCAATCTGGCGCCAAAAGGTTATATATAATAAAATTCAAAGTAAGAGAGCAGCTATTTTATATATAATAAAATTCAATAATTTTCCCAAACCCAAGTTTCTATAAATTATGCTCCCATCTCCCACAATCCCACCACCCATACCAGCCCTGTCCCCCCTAGCTTCCTTCTCCTACTCCTCTCTCTCTCTCTCTCTCGAAATGGGTGTTAACGGGGACTTCACGGTGGTGGTGAGCAAGAAGGAGGTGGTGGCAGCGGTGTTGCCAATGCAAGAGCACTGGCTGCCAATGTCCAACCTAGACTTGCTCTTGCCTCCAATGGACGTGGGAGTTTTCTTTTGTTACAAAAAGCCCCCACAAGAGGACAACTTATTAACATTGGGGTCCATGTGCAGTGTCTTGAAAAAAGCCATGGCCCAAACTTTGGTTTCGTACTATCCATTTGCTGGGGAGGTAGTGCACAACACTGTGGGTGAGCCTGAGCTTCTTTGTAACAACAGAGGAGTCGACTTCATTGAGGCTTTTGCTGACGTGGAGCTTCGTGATCTCAGCTTGTATAATCCTGATGAGAGCATTGAAGGTAAATTGGTGCCTAAGAAGACGGAAGGGGTGCTTTCTGTCCAGGTATTTTCTTCATTCAATCATTCAACCTCTCTCTCTCTCTCTCTCTCTCTCTCATCCTAGTTGATATTGACAGATTAATATGAGATTTAAAATTAATAAATAAATTCCAAGTTAATATGTGGTGGTGAAGAAAAAATAATATTTGTTGAAATAGTCAAGATATCCGGTCGATTTTGAAATTATTTCCGATTAATTCTCGAAAAACTAATCTCACCGTTCAGGAGAATATGCTTTAACCACACACAAACTAAAGATATAGCTCAAATCATTCGACTTATGAAGCATACTATGCCCGTACTGTACCTTGGGCGCCTTGGGCACCTGTACAACATCTTGTGCAATGTGTCGTCCGCATAATTTTCATCTATAGTCAAAAATTTAATTCGAATTGTTCATTTTGTTTAGCATGTTCAGTGAGCAATACTTTTGTAGAACATTGTATGGACTGAAAAATGGTAGTTATATTATTGGACTAGGTTCTCTCTTGATATTTATTTTAAAGATCATATATATTATTAATTTTGTTCAAACCAAACATATTGTTCGATCATCTAGGTGTTGATATCTAATTAAAATAGACAAATTTCACAAGCTGAACAAAATAAAGGATTCGAATTTTATTTTTAGCCCAGGACAACATTGTCCTGTAGCATGTCCAATGAAATTAACCAAATAAGACTCACAATATTTGAAGAGCCATGTCAAAAAAATAATCCATAAAAGGTAGTCATTGCTATAAGTAGTTTAGCGCTCTCTCTCTCTCTCTTTGTGTGTGTCTTTCTCTTTATACATAATGGGAAATAACACTCCGATAATATTTGAAGAGCTTCCAGTTAGAGACATACACTACTGATGATATTTCTTGTTTCTTCTGTTGGGTGACATGTGATTGTCGAATAATTAGGTCTCAATTTAAAAGCGATCCTTGTTTTTTCAATTGTGATACTATCACGTCCTTGATCTCTCCAATTTTTATATTTTACGCTCAAACATTAATATTTCTTTAGCTTTTCACATCGGTACAAAAATATAAATAATTACTATAAATTTTGTATTTATCCTTCATAGATGTATAGTCTTAGGTACCCACTTCAACATCTTGAAATTGAAGCAACTGGTTAGAAATGAGAAATCTTCATTGTTAGAATCGTACTTTCTAGAAACCATTTTCCTAATGTACTCAGATTGGTTCCTGCAAACAGTAACCAACACAATTAAAATGAAGCAAATACATTAAAATTTATTCACTGGCAACATCGTGTTGTTTTAAAGTTTTTTCCCATGAAATTTTTTACTTCTCCTTATAGTAAAACCATTTTCATTGGAGTAACAGGTGACAGGACTCAAATGTGGTGGACTAGTGATAGCGTGCACGTTTGATCATCGGGTGGCTGACGCATACTCCACTAACATGTTTCTACTCTCATGGGCTGAGACGGCTCAATCCATACCACTCTCTCTTCGCCCATCATTTCGTCGATCCCTCCTCAACCCCCGTCGCCCTGGATTCTTCTCCTCCTCCCTAAACAACCTATACATTCCTATCGCCGCCTTGCCACCACCACCAGAACCCCAACAATATCCCTTCACTGACCACCTTATAAGCCGCATCTACTATATCTCCGCTGACCAACTCACCCGTCTCCAGTCACTCGCCAGCGTCGATGGAGCCCACAAGACTAAGCTCGAGACGTTTTGCGCCTACCTGTGGAAACTAGTCGCTGCAGGAGTAACAGGAAAAGGACAATTTTGTAAACTTGGAGTCGTGGTGGATGGAAGGAGGAGATTGAGCGAAGGAGATATTGATAAGTCTAAATTATTCGGTTGCTATTTCGGAAACGTCTTGTCAATTCCATATGGAAAAAAGTCTGTCCGAGAATTAACCAACCAATCACTGAGTTCAACTGCTGATTCGGTTCGCGAGTTTCTCGGAAATGCTGTCACGAAGGATCATTTCTTGGATTTAATTGATTGGGTGGAGGTCCGCAGGCCAGAGCCGGTTGTAGCTAGAATTTATGCGGGTGAGGAAGACGGGTCAAATGGGCCGGCTTTGGTGGTTTCTTCCGGCCAGCGTTTTCCGGTTTCAAAAGTGGAGTTTGGGTGGGGGAAGCCGGTATTCGGGTCGTATCATTTCCCGTGGGGAGGGGAGTCGGGTTATGTGATGCCCATGCCGAGTCCGAAGGGAAATGGGGATTGGATTGTGTACATGCATATGATGAAGGGGCAGATAGAGTTGATAGAGAGAGAAGAGGGTGATGTGTTTAAACCCCTGACGTCTGATTATCTTAGTGTTAATTAAGCAAATTAAGAGGAGGAAGCATGTAACATAGAATGGAATTCTGATATTGGCATGACTTTTTATTTGAAATATGTTTTTATAAAATAATTCGTATTTCTAAGTTTTTTTGTCAAATTTTTATTAAAATGCATTGACCACTCCCAATATTACTGAAAAATACAGAGATCTCTCATAAGGTTTTAATAAATACACTGATCTTCAATACCTTACAAAGTATTTAGCAGATTCTCTCCTGTTTTGTTAATTTTTGATAAAAATTGTTAATTTTAATTGTAAGTTGAATTGACCTAAGATTTTGTGTCCTTACCTGATTGCAACTGGTGTTAAGATAATTGGGTATAGTGGTTCTTTCCATTCAGTATTTGATTGCATTTTCTAAATTGACACTCACATTCTGCGTCAACAACTTGCTCATGCACAAGAGTATTTTTTTGCCGCGCTAAGAATCTGCCTATTTATTTCTGTAAAACCCTAGTTTGATAAATTAGATTTACCCACCCAACTTTAGTTGCTCCCAATCGAGAAGGTGGAGTAGGCAAAGCTTATCCTTTCTAAATCCTTGTCCTTACCTCTAGTTAGCTATTCTCTGCTCGGACGAATATTTCCTTTTACCTATTAGAATTCATACTGTCACATTAAATGCGAATGTTGTTTTGGCCGCAACTTTTTTGTATAACTGAAGCGACCCTTTCGCACATGTTAAGCTCATAAGGTCTCTTTTAGTGCGCCTATATTTACAATTTCACTTTCTCCCTTCTATTTTTACTGTTTTCTTGTTCTTTGATCTCACTTAAGTTCTTGCACTTCCTCTCTCATTTACAAATCGTAAATGCATTCCGTGTTCCTCAATTCTTGACTCCTTGTAAAGTCTTTTCTCTTGTCCTTCGCTATCTTTGTATGTTCGGTCATCCCTCTTCCCCTTCTTATAGATGTAGATTTTTAGATCCATGGTCGACGCGCCTAAAAAAATGATAGAATAACACTATAGGTATAACGTCTCTGATGACGTTGAACTCACACTTGATGGCCCCAATGACCTCCCTGATATATGAGGCTACTTGTGATACACTTCACATCCCATGGATTTCCATTCTAACCCCACCATCTACAATGGAAATCCAAAAGAAAACCAGTCCATGTGGTCAACAAAAACAGGGATCATACTATTATCATCACAATTTCTGAATCTTGATATATATATATATATATATATATATATATATATATATATATATATATATATATATAGGGGATGACTACATAGACCAACACTTTTTTAGACCAATATTAGACTAACGGCTAAACTCTTGATTTCCAATTAAATTTTAATCATCCGAACCGTTCAATATGTTTAAAACATGTTTTTAAGGGTACGCGCGAGAAATCAGCTCAAAATATTATCAGAAAGGGCTTGATCCAAACATTGGTTCAAAATGCTGACATGAACTGTTTTATAAATCACTATCTGGATCAAGCCTTTTCGCTAATATTTTGAGCTAATTTCTCGCGGGTACCCTTAAAAACATGTTTTAAACACATTGAACGGTTCGGATCATTAAAATTTAATCGGGAATGAAGAGATTAGACATTAGTCTAATATTGGTCTAAAAAAGTGTTGGTCTCTTTAGCCTTTCCCTATATATATATATATATATATATATATATATATATATATATATATATATATATATATATATATATATATATATATATATATATATAACGGACCCTATAATTTATTTTAGTCAAATACTGAATGAGTCTCCAAAATAGTTCTGCCGACAGTTATAGATTCGTTTACAAATTTATAATCCAAATACAACCTTAACGACTGAGTAAAAGTCCAGCCAATGATGCAACCAGGGGAGCCTT
Source organism: Arctostaphylos glauca (assembly GCA_019985065.2). Taxonomy (NCBI): domain Eukaryota; kingdom Viridiplantae; phylum Streptophyta; class Magnoliopsida; order Ericales; family Ericaceae; genus Arctostaphylos; species Arctostaphylos glauca. The sequence goes on from JAHSPW020000008.1 coordinate 3,848,172, forward strand.
CAATTCAAAAAACGAATGAGACTGCTATCATTTGTTTACTTTCTAAGGCTTTGCTCGGTCAACTTAGTTTTTTTTTTCGAGCCTGTAACTTTCAAGGAGAGTTTACATTGTCTAATGTATTGGGAAAGAGTAGCCTACTTTGTCATTTCGACATATAAAACTTTACTCAAACACTATCTTAATTGCTTGAACAGTATATGTCACGCCCTCAATTTCGAACATATAAATATTACATATCCTTTAAGAAAATCTCACATGTCTCACCAATAAGCCCAGATATATTGCTCATAATCAATCATCCAATCAACATGAAGCCTATAGTGTACATAGTTTTAAACAAAATAATAATATTTCGGAAGAATTTACAAGAGTCAACATGAAATCTCTAACATAGTCCTCCTGAATGATGCAGCACCTTATGCACCTCAAGCACTCCATGCCAAACCCCAAAAGGTACCTGAAAAGGATAGAGTGAGCTATACAGCCCAGTAGGAACATTTACACAAGTATTATGAATATATGAAATGAATTGGCATGCAACGCACCACTCAATAGTAACATAAGCATGAGCATACGCAATATATCCCCAATTATGCATGCACAATATATCCACCCAAGACTTCCAAATCTCATCATCAAACCGTTATCATCCATTCCTTTCATAAACTTAGGACGTTGTCGTGCTAAGTATTTCACATTGCTTAATTCTCACTACTCGTATCATCTCAAAGATTATCTCTCCAACTAGCACTTCACCCCACGGTAGCTAGGAAACATCGAAAGACAACTAGCATGTATCCGAATGGAAGCCAGACAATATCAAGATTCAACTTGCACATCTCCCGCCGGAGGCTGGAAAACTACAAACATCCACCTAGCACATCTCCCACCGGAGGCTAGTCAACGTTAATATCCATCTAGCACTTCTCCCACCGGAGGCTGGTCAAAGGTGTCATACATTTCTCATTTAGATTCTTTCGTTCGTACTCTACCATCCAATGTCCAAGGTTACACAAGAATGGTCTATAAGTCCCATGTAGTCAGCAACTTACGGAAAACAACACTATACGGTACTAACACAAGTGTCCGTTAGAACTCATCATGAACTCACAACGCAGGTCAAACACGACAGACAAGGCATCTCAACATGCCGGAATATTAAACCGTACTCTACTCCAAACTACACTCATCGTAAAGTCTCAAGGCAAGCTAAGGTTACCATACTTCTAGGGATCGGAAGGGTTAGACAAAATATATCATAAGCCAGGGCCAATACTCACACGTTAACCCAAACTCCTCACGGCACCATAATTTCGTCAAGTCCAAGTCTATCACTCTTTCACGGAACCAAGGGACTCTTCACAACCCCAAGACATAGTGAGTCACCTCTTAGAAATGATAACAAAGGGTATAAACACAAGGAAGAAGAATCTCTCCTATGAATATCTAACAACCCGACTCAACCCACAGTCAATGGTACGGTATCTCGCAAGCATGTCTAGGCCTAAGGATAGGTAGGCAACTCACCTATGAGGGACACAAGGGTGATAGTAATCTCGATGCGGGTTCACCTCAATACAAGGGCATACTTGTCAACTCAACTTGCTTTTCACCGAATGCAACCAATTTCAGGTAATTCCATTCCGGGGGTATCCTACCTCATAATTCCAACTCTTATTTCTCACCAGGCTGAGGCAGATTTCCGTTAAAGCTTTCAAAACGTCCATGTCATAAGTCGAAAGGTGATTTTATATCCAGTGCCAGCATTATCCGATAACTTCACAAAATATAAGATTTTCTCAATAAAACCCCGTCGATTCTTGTTTAAAGCTCTAAACTAGCCTTCATCTCTTAGGTCAAAACATCGTCCTTACCCGACTCCCAACTCAACCCAACCATCCTCAAGATGTTATTGAATTCTTCCTATCCCTCATGGTCCATTCTATAATTTCTTCAACTTAAAGGTTATACCGAACAAATGTCTTTCGACACTCTCTAATCATGCACAGCTAGCACAATGGGAAAACTCTATGCCAAGATTACGTGCAAGTGAGATGCATGGCATGCACAATGATCATGGTATAATAATGCATCACTTTCATATATCAAACACAACCACACGAATAACAATCCACAGTTCGCCAATACCCATACAACAACCACGTCTCGCAATTTACCCATTGCTCATATCCTATGCCAATCGAATACAATCACACAAGTCAAGATAATTTATACCCTAGCACTTCTCCCAACGGAGGCTAGACAATGCACATGTTGTGCCAAAATAATGGTCGTACATATATCCTAGCACATCTCCCTACGGAGGCTAGCCAATGCCGATTCATGGTGTTCCCTAGCACATTCCCAACCGGGAGCTAGTCTCGTAGTTTTCCTAGCACCACTCCCGACGGAGGCTAGTATTACACTTATCGTTCACGACAACTTATGTCAAGTCAAATATACCCATATCCATTCATTAATTCATCCATACATAACCAATCCCAATTGTCTATATTCACGTCAAACAACCAATTAACGATGTTCCACAGCATAATACGTAACGAAAATAAAATCAGAACACAGAAACACACGGCCCTCATTCCAGAAGCCCCAAGAGCGCTACACCATAAAACATGGAGCGCTACCTATCACTCCAGATGTCACGCCCTCAATTTTCCATAAAATAAATGTACATTCGGATATTAATTAAACCTCACAAACATGCACCATTCCCAAAATAGTTATACATAAAATGTCAATAAGGTTGATGAACATCCAAGTTTCCCAAAAATAGGCCATTACAAACCCAAAAGGCCATATTAAGTATCTTGACATATAGGTGAGTTACATTACATCTTTCTCAAAAATAGTTGGACTAAAGATGTTAATTAACTCTAATTAAACTTTTCTTCAAAAGATGCCACACGCCATGCATGCCATGCTCTACCAGCTAGGTCTCCGGAAGGATACCTGAAATGAAAGACGGGGTGAGCCAAAAGCCCAGTAAGAAAATTTTCACAAATGCTATATGAACGCTAAACATAATGGTACACACTCCATTTCCGGATATCAACATAACTACAGTGTACAGGGTGCGACAAGCAAGTAACAAGAGAGAGAAGAACCTTAAGATCCACTTCATTTATATACATAAGATACTCCATGAAGAGGAGTCGCTAACCTCATCCAGAGTCATTACGTTGCCTCGAACGTACCATCATGCCATTTCTAGCATACCCGAAGATGTCTAGTTCACTTCCTAGCATTCCCGGTAGGGAGTCTAGTACATTTCCTAGCATACCCGAAAGGGAATCTAGTTCTCTTCCTAGCATTCCCGGTAGGGAGTTTAGTACATTTCCTAGCATACCCGAAAGGGAATCTAGTTCTCTTCCTAGCATACCCGAACGGGAATCTAGTTCGGATGGGTGCCGCGTTTGCGTGAATTACTCGGATCTACTTTCAGGACCTATCATTATATAACCATGCGTCATTCAAACATTCAATACGAGGGTCACAGGAATGCAAATTTGGAGGTTTACCTCAACCTTAGCATGTGTAATTGAGACCCAACATCGCATGAAACGTTCATAAACAATACGATTGAACGAGAAATCACGAATAAACGTCTAGATGCGAGACAACAACACTAGCACACAAAGAGAAATGCATAGGTAAAGTTTCTGGAATTTCCGTTCAGAAGCCCCAGGAGCGCTACACCGTATCACATGGAGCGCTACCTTTCATCTCAGAAGCCTCGGTATCGCTACACCTTAGGATATGTAGCGCTACCTTTCATCTCAGAAACCTCGGTATCGCTACACCTTAGGATATGTAGCGCTACCTTTCATCTCAGAAACCCCGGTATCGCTACACCTTAAAACCTGTAGCGCTACCCCTCGTTCGGACGCAGGTCGCGACACAGCAGAAAACGCAGAAATCCGATTTATACCCAAATGCTCCAAAATGAATCACACACCCTCATGTATGTTTAGAACAAGCCATATACATATAGAATAGGTGAAAAATCCCCTACCTCAAGTTTGAAATGGTTGAAACAAAGCTTCCAAGGTTGAGCTCCAAGTCTCTAATGGTGAAAGCTCCAAGGTTGACCTCCGGGTAACTTCACGCGCTCTAGCTTCGGATATCACTCGAGGATGGCGAAATGTGGGAGATTTTAGGCCTATTTGGGTGATTTGGGTGTTGGATGGTGAAGCCTCAAGGCTAGGGTTTAGAGAGAAGGGAGAGGTTTGAGAGAAAGCCAAACTCTTCTTCTCTCTTGTGTTCCCAAATGAGCTCCCTCCCAAGCCTAAAATCTGATGGAGTATAATAAAAGGGGTCCAAAATGACCTCAATACCCTTCTTTGCATAAAATGTCCAAAACAAGCATTAAAGGTTAAACCCCTAACTTACCCGAACCAAAGTTTGTTTTTCTATGGCAATAAGACTTACTAATAAATGTTCCGAGCATGTGTCCAAAATGAAATAAAACAAATTAAATTTCGGGTCGTCACACCAGAAGCCCCAAGAGCGCTACACCACATTCCATGGAGCGCTACCTCTGCAGAAATCAGCGCGATTTCCAGATTTCGCAAACTCTCCAAATCTCACCAAAACCGCGATGCAACCACGAAATACACTCCAAAACACATCACATACACATAATACAAGGTAGAAATCCCTACCTCAAACTTCAAATGTTGGATTTGAGCAAAGGGGATGAAAGCCCTAACTTTGATGATCTCCCAACGTTTGAACCCGCACTTCCCGAACACCAAATCACGATCCGTCTTCAAATCCTTGTCAAGCACGATGCAAGCATTCTATATCTCTGAGGAATTTGAAAACGGTGGAGTAGATTGGTGGAAAGGCTAGAGAGAGGAGAGAGCCATGGTTAGAGAGAGAGTGAGTAGGGAAAAAATGGGGGGCTTCTCCTCCCCTCCATCCAAAAATCTGATTTTTAAGACCCAAAGGGGCTCCCACGTAATAAGCCACGTAAAGAGACGCGCGAGAAATAAAATGAGAGACTCCGGGCTCGGGTCCTATGACCAAAATCCGATACATGTCGTAATAAATCAAATTGTTTACCCGAAATAAATTTTCAAATAATTATTTTTAAAAAAATTTTCAAACTTTCCGAGTCCTTACAGTGCATCGTTTTAGAAATTTATTTATTGTCTGATTGCATATGTATCGACTGTCGAGTTGAATCCCCAACAGAACAGTCACCACCAAACCCCACCATTGCATTGCCACTGTAAACTACTTGCTATTATTCTTGTACTTGTTAAGCAAAATTCTGTGAATATGCACTCACAAAATTTAGTGGAAATTAATACTGTAGGCCTCAGCAACCCATTGATTGAAATAGCAACTAGTGGCCGGTGGACAAGTTGAAGTGTGGGAGAATTTCTGAGCTTTTTTCCCTGCTATGGAAGCAGACCATATTAAATTAATGTCTAAAATCCTAATTATTTAGCTGACATGCACGAGAATTCAAGAGCTCCTTATTGAATTACAATTGTAATATTAAATATAATAACAAAAAAATTTCGCCGATAATGTGAATATTTTACTAAAAAGAGAGTTTAAAAGTAAAAGAAGTTTTATTTGTGATGAAGTGAATTTCATTAATTTTCTTGATTTTCTGTGTAAAAAATAGAGAGAAGGGTTTAACACATGAAATAAACGGGATAAGAGTTCTCTGGCCCACTACGCCTTCTCAAGCCTGCCCGTGATTTACAGGGCCGCAGATTATGGTTCAGTCTCTTAGGGCCGGACCGGTAAACTACATGGGCTTAATCATAACACAATATGTGGTTGGGTAAGTGTTTTGTACGGCCATGGGTATAAATTACGCCTAATATACTAAAGATGCTCAAATATTTTGGACCCTTATTTATGTAATTTTTTGAGGACCAAAAGCGGGGATTTAGGGGAGCTGTAGTGCCATTTTCTATAGTGCTCATGTAGCACAAGAAAAATAACGTAATTTTGCTCGCTTTGTCATTCAAACTATATCGTTTTAACTTGGTTATCAAAATACATAAAATCAATACGATGTAGTTTCTAGAAGAAATGAGACAAAACTACATTGTTTTTTATTTCATTACATGCGCACTACAAGAAATTAAACTACAACCTCTCTATGTCCATTTGACATGTGGTTATTATTGAATTATTAGATTATGTTATTCAAAATATAACTTCAAGTGGCCAAACTTGTTGCACTAAATTATGTGGATGTTTGGGAGTGATTCTAGGGGTATTTTTGAGATTCTAAGATTTTCATTCTGGGGTTTTTAGGTGTCTGAGATACTGATTTTGGGATTCTAATTATGATATTTTAATTGTGAGATTATCAAAATAGGCTTTTAGAGCTACAATCTCAAAAATAGGTCCGGAACTATTTTTGGGATTCTGATTTTAGATTTTGAAATTTTATTAGCATTCTACTCACAATTCTCACCCACAATCTAATAATTTGATTATACTATCAAATACTTTACAGATTCATAATTTATTTTACACAATTTTACTAAATATTTCACAGATTCTGATTATGAGTTTTCAGAATTTAAAATTTCAGAATTAGAATCCCAGAATCAAAAACACCTCAAAAAATCTCTCCAAAACACCCTAGTCTTATATATTTAATGATCTTTATAATGTGCCCTTAGGGCATACATTAACAAAATCCTTATATTATTAGTCCATGTTGTCCAAATTGAATCTATACAATTATTAGTCCTAAAGGCACTAACGACGGAATGAATCTGAATTGCTAATTATGAATTTGAATCTTTACGCTTACCAATTATATTAATAATTATGAATCTTTACGTTTACCAAATTGTATCTTTACGATTATTAGTCCTAATTGACTCTTTATATTCAGATTTAATTACAACTTTATACCATGTTATCTATGAATCTTAACCGTTGGATGGAATCGATCAGAGATGTTGTTGTGAAAATGTCTTTTGAGAGACCCACACCGTCCTCCCTAAATACTTTACTTTTCCGTGTAATTTACAGATTTTTTTTTTTAAATAGTTTTGTCAGGTCTGATAAATTATTTGATAATCTTGGGTCGCTCAACTCGAAATATCCGGTTCACTTTTATGATAATATAGTTATCATTTGAAAAATTTATAATGTATTGTTGATATTTTAGTATGGAAATATTGCCGAATATTAGATAATGTACGAAAAATGCTTGACGTAATCTTATTTTTTTTTATGGTGGATTTAATAACATTACTAAGGGATGTAGAGAATATTTTCAATTTTAGAACCTCATGAAAAAGTAAAAAATTGTGATAGGCTCAATTTTTAAAGTACCAGCGGCGAGTGCCCAAGTGATACATCTACTAGAACGCGGAGAGTGAGTATTATAGAGAGAGAAATCCATGAATTTTGGTTGTTGGAGAGGAGAAAAAAATTGGGCAAATTATTGAAAAGTGGCAAGAAGAGAACAGGTTGTTAATAGGGGTGAAATACAAAATTGACAAACCGTACTGGATAGCCCTTTTAAGAAGCCCAAAATTCAGTTTGGTCCGGTTTCAGTTTGAAACCTTTGAAAAATCAAAGGTCTAGTCCGATTTCGATTTTTGGGTGTTAAAAAATGGCTCGGACTAAACCAGACCGGCTTGGCCGAAAATTGTGGTTGAATTTAAATTAATTAATTTTATTTAAGTTGATGGACTTCCTGAGTTGTAAATGGATTTTTTTAATGGCCTAAAGTTGTGTTTTAATGATTGAATTTATGAATTTTAATAATTGTTTGCTTTTTTTTTTTTTTTTGTTTGATCCAAAATGGGGTCCAAAAAACTAAACAGCCCAAACTGCACCAAAACGACACAAACCAGTTAAAACACCGATTTTGATTTACAAATTTCTCAAACTGAAAAATTGATTCATTCCCATAAATCCTACCAAACCTAACCGGTTACACATTTAGTTGTTAAGCCTATAAAAATGGGGCATTATGTTTTTTTTAATTTTTATTTTTTACCATTTTTTTGGAGCACCGTTTTAGCAGTACTTTTATTTGTTCACCCCAAAATAATGTTAGTAGATCTCATCAAACAAACAAAAATTAAAAGGTTTCATCAATTTTAGAAAATGTCACAAATAGGGATGGAGCTAAGGGGAATAGTAGGGGCAATCGTCCCTGCAAGAATTTTTTTTTACTATTATATAAAAAAAATCTTATGAAGTACATAGATTCGTCATTCATAAATATTTTGAATATGCTCTATTTGGATTTCGAATACATATTCGTACTTGTGTAATGAAATTCTCGGCTCCATCCCAAATCACAAAATCGAACCACGCCAATGGGTTTGACCCAACCACATTTCGCGTTATAATTAAGCCCATCCAGTTTCCCAGTCCGGCCCGAAGAGACTGAACCATAATCTGAGGCCCTGTAAATCACGGGCAGGCTTGAGAAGGCGTAGGGGCCAGTGCACTCTTATCCCTCTACATATATAAACCATTTTGATGCTTATATCTGGTAACTTAACTGGGCCCTGTTCTTTTTGGGTTCTATTTAATCTTAGAAACTAAATGGAGCAGCCTGTAGCGCGATTGTACTCGGGTAAAACGACGTAATTTTATCCATTTTCTTTCAAAATTATCTCGGTTTTCTATACGTTTTGATAACCATTCACGAGATAGGTTAAAGCGACATAATTTTGAGAACAAAATAGGTAAAACTACGTTGTTTTACCTACATTAATTACACCTGCATACAGCCTCTCAAATCCGTGAGTGGAATGTTGCATTTTTCTCTAGGTAAAGTGAGTTTACATTGGTGTCTGTTTTATACTCAATGCTCTTCAGTTTACGTTCTTTCTTTGATTTATTCTTTATGATTGTTAATTTAATCGATTCCACGAATAGTATTGTGATCTTTTTTCCTCGAGCGTTTCTCTATGGTTAGTACCTTACCAATTTCTCGCTTTAAATTTTTGATAGCTAATGATAGGTCGAATTATTTGTGTCACCTTAGTTGGGATGTGTCTCTTTGGTCACAAGGCTATCTTCGAAAATCCTTATTAATTTGTTGTAATATTTACTCAAGTTAATAAAATAATTTTTTTTTTTTTAAAATTGAGTTTATATATAGTTTTATTAGCTACGCGTAAGATTAAAAGGTGAGTCCTTAGATATGTCCGTTAACTATATCTACTAAATTTGGAACCAATCAGAATGGTATACTTTTTCTATAATCAGAAAAGGAAAATATCCTAAACAACATCCCATAATTGTTCATGGGATCCCAAAGCAGAGAAAAGGTCAGAATGTTGTTTAACCATATAATTTAATTCCTTAGACAAATATATCCATTTAATTATGTTAATTCTAACATTTTATGAAACAAAAAACACCACCCACATTCAAAGAAATCATGCAAAAACCGAAAAACTAAAAAAGCTACGTTAGAGAAAAAAAAAAAAAAAGAATACAAAAACACTACATTAGAAATAGATAACAAAAACTAAGCAAGTAACAAAAGTTCAGTGTCGACCCTAAGATTTCGGAGGTCCGAAGTGAACCCTTCAATTAGAGCTCCTTAAGATTTATATTGTGCCTATTTTATATAAATGCAAACTTGATAATAAAAAATTAGGCCTGATATACTAAAGATGTTCAATTTTTTTTTTTTTTGAAAGGCTAAAGATGTTCAAATATTTGGAGCCCTTATTTGTAGAATTTTTTTAGGGTCCCAAAGCAGTTGCTTCATGGGCTTCCCTTCAGAGCCGGCTCTGCAAAAGTTACAAATCACATACTCGGACAACAAAATTATCATATAAACTTATAAACTAAAACAATGAGACTTGAACTATATATATATATAACGGACCCTATAATTTATTTTAGTCAAATACTGAATGAGTCTCCAGAATAGTTCTGCCGGCAGTTATAGATTCGTTTACAGATTTATAATCCAAATACAATCTTAACGACTGAGTAAAAGTCCAGCCAATGATGCAACCAGGGGAGCCTTCAGTTCAAAAAACGAATGAGACTGCTATCATTTGTTTACTTTCTAAGGCTTTGGTCGGTCAACTTAGTTTTTTTTCGAGCCTGTAACTTTCAAGGAGAGTTTACATTGTCTAATGTATTGGGAAAGAGGAGCCTACTTTGTCATTTCGACGTATAAAACATTACCCGAACACTATCTTAACTGCTCGAATAGTATATTGTGCGTTGTTTTAGAAATTAGTTTTAGGACATACAAAATGAAATATTAGAATAATCAGTATGGACTAGTACCGGCTCCAAAAATTCTTAATAAGATATTCTTAGATCAAAAAAAATTTATAGTATTAAGTTTGTTCATAATTAATATACAAATAAAATTTTATCTATCAATATCACTAATGAGACCCAACAACATCAAATTACGCACATAATACATTATAGGTGTTCTCTATGACTTTTCATATTTTGAAATCGTTGCATGATAATCTTATTATCAATTGTATCAAATATATCACTTTCAATGTAAGTAATCAAAAAATTATTCATTCGTTGATCTCTTGTTCGATTACGAAGATTGCTTTTTATTTATTTCATTGGTACGAATAACACTTCTATGTGGGACATATGATATTAAATATATGAATAATCAGTGTGGAACGACTCAAGAAATTCTTAATAGGATATTCATAAATACTTGGAGTATTAAGTTTGTTCGTAATTAATATACAAATATAATTTAATCCACCAATCTCACTAATGAGACTCAACAACATCAAAGTATGTACATAATAAATTATAGGTGTTTTCTATGACTTTTCATCTTTTGAAACCATTGTATAATAGCCTTATTATCAACAGTACTATCAAATACATTATTTTCAATGTAGGTAATCAAAAAACTTATTCATTCATTGATCTCTTGTACAATTGCGCAAATTGCTCTTTATTTATTTCATTGTTCAAGAACTTTTTCCAACTGCTGTCGTGGATACAAGAAGAGTGGGTTGGATGTTATCAAGGCAAAGAGTCCAGGGTGGACGGGATATCAGACTCCAATGTATGTGGACAGCTTACACGATATCAAAGAGATGAATAGGTGTGAGTGGGTTGGACAATATCAAGGCAAAGAGTCAAACACACGTGGAGAATGGAAAAGAGTTGGAGCAAAAATGTGAGGCTTATGAAGGTAAAAAGCCCATTGGAAATAAGGGCATCGCAACCGTTGACTCTGGGGGACACAACGACCAGGAAGAAGCCACGTTACCACAACATTAGCGCATGAGGGGTAATAGCTAAAGGTGGGAGCAATTTTCGGAGACATCCTGCGAACCCTACATGTGGATGATCTAACTATCGAACACAATAAATGAAAGGACGCATAATCAATGTGGGATATGATTGCCACTTTTTGGATTTAAGAATTATTTCGTACACCCCAGCTCATGCTTTGGTTGGGGAATGGGGGACAACTGGTGAGCTCAAATTGAACTTTGGACCAACCAGACGACTGGCAAGTTCCCAGACCGACTAGAACTTTTTGGGGCCGAGACATAACTGACCAACCTTCCATGCTCATCCTCTATTAGTTGACCTCTACACGGACCTTACACGGCAATGCAGCAAATAAGAGTGCGGGTGTACCACATCTCCCACCCCCCCCCCCCCCCCCCGCCCCGATTACTTGGATAAGCCCGAGGATGACTCCCTCGATTCCTTAACATCTCAGAGTCGGCACATAGATCAAGGCGCAAATTTCTCAAGATGGAATAAGGGCACTAATGATGGAAATCCTCCCGTCTTGGATGACTCATATCTTGAAGGTATTAAAATCCACTTCCATCCACGAGATCATGTACGTTATTATTCATATTCTCCATCTACATGCAATTATTCACTCTTAAGCCTATTTTAACTTGATCGTTGGAGGGTTACTGGCCGGACAACTGCCTTCGACTATTGAAGTGCGCAGGAACAAAAAGCAAGAGCACAATACACATTATTATTTTAGGACACTATCAGTGAGCAAGTGGGATTGAAAGCCAAATTAGCTAATGCCATAATGAGGACTGGCAGTTACTCCCACCGCACACAACCAAACCCACACACCCACCCACCCACACACTCCTTTATCTATCATTCTCAGTCAACGGTTAAAAATAATTTTCATTGCTTTATCTTGTGCTGATTTCATCTTTATTTCACTCTAACCAAACACGGTATAACTAATCTCAAGATCCATATTATTTTGTAAATTGTTGTGTGAATGTGAACCTCACATGTTCTCTTATCTCCATCATGTCATATTTTCTAATCATTCTTGAAAATAATCTGACAATCAATCGCTTGTCCTTGGGAACTATTACAAATACTTAATATATATACGTACTTTTCAAGAATGGGGAAACTAGTTTGATAGAGTATGTCATATCACAGCACATGGAACAAAATATTGGTTGTGGAATCGGTCAAACACATAATAATCACACGAAGAAACAATCAAGAAATAACACAATTACAAAGCACGACATAAATATTTTACGTAGTTTCTCAAAGTTGCAATTAGGTACCTTATAGCTCATACTAATTTCACTATGTATCGAATGAATAATAATACAAGATATAAAAATTAATACATATAAAAACCATTTATAATATAGAGTCAATTCTCATCATAATCAGTAAACTAACAACCAAAAACGAGTAAGACTTTACAAACAAACAAACAAAGCTAAGTGAAGTCTAATTATCAAGAAAATATTCCTTATGGACTTTTCAACCTTTTTCCAGTTCCAGATACTTCCCCAAAAGGTCCACTCTCTGTGATGATTGCATAATCCCTTCTTAGTATTTATATGAGCCAGATTGATTGGTTAAGCTGTGTTAGATTCCTTTTACTTTCTTCTACCAATAACATTTCAACAAGTGGCAGATCAAGCCTAAGGTTTATGAAAACCAGCTAGACATTGAGGTTGAACCCATGTTTAAGATTATGACTGAGTAGTTTTTTTAACATTGTCCTAAGGTTTAGCAATGGTTGGTCATTGACTCATTCTTTAATATTATTGGCAATGTATCATTCTTTTCGGTGAAACTTTCTTTTCAGCACTACAAAATAGGGTAGGTGAAACTTGAACATCAACTTGCTACATTATTAGAATTCAGAAGGTTGTAATATAAAGTTGGAGCACCAAATGTTATGCACTAGCTCAGAAAATGACTACCTCCACCTATAACCTTCCAACTTCATTTCCATCACTAAATACTCATATGGGTCTCTTCACCATGTTCATCTTCTATCTTCTTCTTCTTCTTCTTCCCATCGCCAATTCAATTAATTTCCAATTCACTAGCTTTGATACCACCACTGACATATTCTATCAAGGAGATGCAGTGGTGTCAACTGGAGCCATAGAATTCAACAACGTAGATTATCTATGTGACGTTGGTTGGGCGACATATGCAAAGAGGGTTCAGTTCTGGGACTCTGTAACCGGAACCCTCACTGACTTCACTACCCATTACTCCTTCATTATTGACACCCAAGGCGTAACCAACTACGGACATGGACTCACATTCTTCCTTGCTCCGGTGGGTTTCCAAATCCCCCCTAACTCGGCCGGTGGCTTTCTAGGCCTTTTCAACTCCACAACTATTAATTTGATCAAAAACCAAATGGTTACAGTTGAGTTCGACTCGTATCCAAATTCCGGGTGGGATCCTCCGTATGAGCATGTTGGGATCAACAACAACTCGATCAAGTCGGCTGTCACCACCCCGTGGAATGCTAGTTTGCACAGCGGAGAGATGATTGATGCTTGGATTACATATAATGCTAGTACAAAGAATTTGAGTGTGTCTTGGTCTTATGAGGGAGTCACTAATTCCCAAGGAAATTCCAGCCTTTCTTACCTGATTGACCTGAAGGCGATTTTACCGGAGTGGGTGATGGTTGGATTTTCAGCTGCGACAGGGCGGTTTGTGGAGAAACACACTCTTCGATCATGGGAGTTTATGTCAAGTTTGGATACAACAAGTGGGAAGACGGGGGAAGATACAAGATTAATAACTGGACTAACTGTTTCAATTGGAGTTTTGATTTTTGGAGGGATGATATTCACAGTATGTATGATTTTAAGGAAACAGAAGCGCGATCGACAGGGGAGAGTAGAGAAAACTAACTTGACATCGATGAATGATGATCTAGAACGAGGAGCCGGACCGAGGAGGTTTTCGCATGGAGATCTTGTGAAGGCTACTAGTAACTTCTCAATCGAAAGAAAGTTGGGTGAAGGAGGATTCGGATGTGTATACAAAGGGTACTTAAATGATTTAACGGCGGTAGCTGTGAAAAGAATTTCAAGGGGGTCTAAACAAGGGAAAAAGGAGTACATAACGGAGGTGAAGATTATAAGCAGCTTGAGGCACCGGAATTTGGTGCAACTCATCGGTTGGTGCCATGATCAAGGCGAGTTCCTCCTTGTCTATGAGTTTATGCCTAACGGAAGCCTCGATGCTCACCTCTTTGGCAAGAAGATTCCACCCACTTGGGCTGTGAGGTACAAAATAACTCTTGGTTTGGCCTCAGCTTTGCTCTATCTACACGAAGAGTGGGAGCAATGCGTGGTGCACCGAGATATCAAGTCGAGCAATATCATGCTTGATCCAAGCTTCAATGTCAAGCTTGGTGACTTTGGGTTAGCTCGACTCATGGACCATGAGCTCGAGCCACAAACAACTGGCTTAGCCGGAACATTAGGGTACTTGGCACCAGAATATATAAGCACGCGCAAGGCAAGTAAAGAAGCAGATGTTTTCAGTTTTGGGGTGGTAGTGTTGGAAATTGCTACTGGGAAAAAAACAGTTGGTCCGAGGGACGGAGAATATCTAATAGGGTTGGTGGAATGGGTTTGGGATCTCCATGGAAGAGGGCAAATACTTTCAGCTGCTGATGAGAGACTAAGTAAGAATTTTGATATGAAGGAAATTGAATGTTTGATGATTGTTGGGTTGTGGTGTGCTTACCCTGACCATAGACTTAGGCCATCAATAAGGCAAGCGATTCAAGTACTTCATTTCGAGGCAGCAATGCCTAACCTGCCTAAAAAAATGCCTGTTCTAATGTTTCATGTGCCAACTGCAGAAACCTCAAGTTCTGGTGAACCAATAATATGTTCTGGTGAGCCAATGATCAGTTGTACAAGCATTGAAATGGGTCGCTAAAATCTTCTTCTTCTTTTTTTCTTGTATTTTTTTTCTAATAATAGTGTTCTTGGAGCATAATAGTTAAGTGTGTACGTACTATGGATGACAAAATAAGGAATTTGAGTATTTTATTCTAAGGGATTGTTTTCTCTTACCTAGATGGAGAACTTTTTTAACACCTCCCTTTCTATCTTGTGAGGTCTCAAAATGAAATGGCTACCCTAACTTGATTAGCACCAGGGCGGAACCAAGATTCGATTTTCAGGGGGACCGAGATTTTTTTCTCTGAAAGAAAGAGGGGTCCGAATATATTTTGGGGGGGCAAAAATATTTTGTTTTTTATAATTTTTAAACTTTATACCTAGGTCTTGATTTTTCTTAAAATTTTAGGGTGCCCGTCTCTAGTCTCCATGTAGTTCCGCCACTGGGCACCACCCACCACTAGATCCCATACCATCCACACACCCCAACATACAGAACTAGAACAGATAATGCATTTTCTCTAGGTATCCACTATTTTCAATACTTTTAGTCTGTAATCCTTGAGATTAAAGCATGATTTAACCCATACTGTAACTTTGGTTTTGATAGAATCAACCAATTCTACATAGTCCCGAACTTCTCCTCTAAAGTCTAAAGATAACTTCATTTCTCATTAGCCGAATGGACCACATGACACCAAAGAAGCAGGTCCTAAATTTTTTCAAAATTTTTAGGGCGGCCTTACCCGGGCTCCCCGATCTCCATGTAGTTCCGTCCGTGACACACGTGCCTTCTTGAATATCTTTTCATCAAGCACTGGACAATACAATAATGAGCCGTAGTAGCTACACCAACACCTCATTCTCAATGAACGGCTAAGATTAATTTTCATTGGTTTATCTTGTGTTGATTTTATCTTTATTTTACTCTAACCAAACACAATATAACTAATCTCAGGGTCCATATTATTTCATAAATTGTGTTGTGTACCTCACACGTTCTCTTATCTCCATCCGTTATCTCACCTTTTCTAGTCATTCTTGAAAATATTTTCCATCCGTTATCTCACATGAAAGTAGTCGGACAATCAATTGTGTGACCTTGTGAACTATCGCAAGTATTTAATACTTTTCAAGAATGGGGGAACTAGTTGATAGTGTATGTCATGTCACAGCTCATAGATCAAAATATTAGTTATGAAATGCACAAACACACACACCACTGCAGGAAAAAAATATTTTTTGTGACTAAGAATTTGGTTACTAAAAGGTTGTATTTGGTCACCGAAAGTCAATTGTGACCAAAACTATTTTGGTCACTTAATCCTATTCACAAAAATGTATATGTGACAAAAAATTCCTTGTGGTCACAAAAACATATCATTTAGTGACTAAATTGTAGCTGCTGAATGTTCTTTTCGGTAACCAAATTGGTTTGCTACTTATACTGGTGATCACTAAATGAATTTTCAATGACCAAAAAGTGGGCACTGTTGGTATCCTATGGTGACGAACTAAGTTAATCACAAAAAAATTTTGGTCACTAAAGACTACTTTTTTAGTGACTAAAAAGTGGTCACTATTTTTTGTAGCTTTTAATGACCAAGTTTGTTGGCCACCAAATAATTTTTTTTCGTGACTAAACTTTAGTCATTAATGGTATCCTATAGTGACCAACTATTAGTCACCAATAGATAATTTCTTTTTATTTTTTCTTATTTAATCGCCTATTATTTGGTCACCAAAAGCTGTTTTCCACGACTGAATTATTTTTCAGTGACTGATTTCTTACCCTAATTCAGTCACACTATGTATTATTTTTCTCATTCAATGCAATTTACACTGGGCAAAATAAGTATTCTTTTTCTTATAATTTTTAAATAATTCTCCATTCATAAAATCAACATCTACAAATATGTTCATTCAATCCCACAACATTTGCATTACATTGTCCCAAACACTATGCTTAAAATAACTTAGTTAAAAATATGTTCATTGAACATCGTGCATGTTCATCCATCAGCAGACAAGTAGTCTTCAAAATGTATATCTTCTCAATCGATGGTACTTTAGTCTTGTTCAAACACCTGTAAAAAATGATAAATGAAATTGAGTTTTCCTATTAAACCCAGGGTAGAAAAAAATGAACAAATACTCCAAATAAAGTTGGTAGTCGCTGAAATGCATCACTCCCTGGGAAGTATTTAAATAACAGAAGGATCAATTCAACTAGCTGTTGAGCGCACTATATTGCATAATAACGTGGCTCAATGTACTCAATTTGGCATTTATGCGTAGGCAAATGTATTGTTCTAGTTAATATTGCACGCGTCGTTGTCTTTGTTCCATTTTAGGTTTTCGAGCGCTAAAAGCATGTCCAAAGGCTTCATTAAGACTAAAAGGCCTCGGGTCCATTCACGACATTGATAAAAGTGCAAACGGAAGGTCCGTGAATGATAAAAGAGAAGCCAAAATGAAAGAAGAAAGAAGCTATAAAAATTGAAGACAGACTCATTCTCTATCAATAGAGAGTGGAGTCCTATTGATAGAGACTCTCTCTATCAATAGAAGAATCGCCTATTGATGCCTATCAATAGAGACATAAGTTCAAAATCGGACAGTACACTTTCCTATCGATAGAGAACTCTTTCTATTGATAGAGAAAGTTTCCTATCGATAGAAGCCAAGTTCAAAGAACACCAGTTCACTTCGCCTATCGATAGGAGCCCACTCCTATCGATAGAACCCGTCTGACGCGCAATAAATGCAGATTTCGGCTCCAGCTCTTCACCACCTTTTGGGATGATTTCTTCCCGACTTTTGCTTTGCAAAAGGGTGTAGGGATATACTTTGAGCATGTTTTGGTCCCCCTTAGGCATGTGTATGGGAGAGATAAGTGGATCTCTCCCTTTTGTGTTAACAAGTATTGTAAGCCACACTTACACTTGCAACTTAGTTTTTTGTTCTTCCTTGAGAGCCTCTCTCTCTAGTTCTTGGTGTTCTTCATTTTCTCCTGAGATTTTCATCAAGTGTAAGACATTGTTTCATTTAAGAGCAAGTTAATCGAATGTTTAGTTTACTTGTGTTTATCCCACTACCTTAATTTTTCCGGCAAGTTGTTTTCGTATATTGTTTTTTCTCAGATTTTCAGTATTAGTTGGTCAATCTTTCCTTGTTATTAGTTAGTGTGTTCCTTCTTTTTCTATCCATGTTCATTTTCTCATTCACAAGCATGAGTAGCTAAACTTTCATACGCTAGGTCTTAGGATGAAGTTTAAGTAAAACTCACTCTTATTCAATATCTCCTAACTATTTTATAAGTTTGTTCTAAAATATATTCAAGTTCTTATTTCTAGAAACCAAAAGGTAGAGTTAAGCTTTTGCTTAGTTATTGCCATATGTTTGGTATATCTAAGAGCATCCGCATCAGGCTCTCCATCTTTGCTCCTTCCCTAATTTGAGGAGCAAATCCTCTTAACAACCCATACATCAGGCTCCCTATTCTTTCTCCCTATTTTTCAAAATGAATAGTGACTCCCTAGTTTTAGGGTGTCACTATTCACTCCTATCATTTTATTTTTAATTTTTTTTCATTTCTTTCTCCTACCCTAGAGCATTTAAATTAAATATAAAAGGAAAAAAAAGAATATTTTAATAGAATAGGGATAGAATAGAGAGTCTGATGCAGGAGACATTACAAAATATGACTCCCTAAAATAGAAAAGTGAAATTTTCTCTGTAATTTGGAGAAAAAAATGAGGAAGCTGATGCGGATGCTCTAATACTTAAGCCTATGTCCTCCCTATTTTGGATTATATTTTCTTGAACTTGAATAGATTCGGAAACACATCTCGCAAAAAAGACTGATTTTCATTGAGTATTTTTCGACCTAGAAATCTTAGCCGGAATCTAGGTTGAGTTATAAGAGGAGATATTATTTAAAGTGAGTTTGATATTAAATGGATTCCGAAGACTAAGCTTATTTCTTTAAATCTCGTTACATTCCCTCACTTAGTTAAAATAGTCATTAATCATCACCATCAAACGTTGAGGTTAACGTCTGAAACATCGAAAAACTAAATTTGCGAAGTCTTTGAACCTAACTACCTCTTTCCCGTGGATCGATACTCCGGACTCTCCACTATACTTCTTTTAAATATTTGAGGGAAGTCTTGTTTTATGAAAAATAAACCTTGACTTAGGCCGGCGCCCTAACGACGCACATCTGTCGGCCGGTCACTGGCAGTTATGGAAAGGCAAAAAGAAGTCAGTAGCACTAATAATAAGACACAAACACAACAACATTTTTTTGGTTTTTAATGTTTCCGCCCTGTAAAAAAAATTATGATATGTAACTTATTGTAGGACTCACTACCTACCCATTGCCAACTTAATTTTGGCCATAATCGATCTAAATCGTTAAGATTTCACATCTCGCTGATTCATTCAGTATCACCAAAAGTGGAGATCATTGAATATTGAATACGGCGTGATCAGATCACATCTAATGGATTTTGAGGCACCAAACCTTTAGTGGCCAACCAATTTTGTAGTCACTAAATGTCATGTATTTGGTGAGTAAATAAACTTTGGTCACCAATTATGTCATTTTTTGTGACTAAAACATGGTTGATCACGAATATTGGCCACCAAAAGTGTAATTTCTAGAATGAATTATTTTTTGTGACAAAATAAATGGTCGCTAAATGTATTGAACCTCACTCAAAATTCTGCCAAAATAAATCGGCGAACTTTTAACATATCTTTGGTGACAAAAAGTAATTAATCTCAAGGTATATTTTTTATGACCAAATACTAGTCACAAAAACTTTCATGTATTTTCCGTGATTAAAAAAAATTTAGTCTCTAAAAAGTCTGTCACTAGTAATTAAGAAAAGTTTAGTCACTAATTATTCCATATTTGATGAGTAAAAATTATTTAGTCACAAATGGTGTACTTTTCGTGATCAAAACGCATTTGGTCACGGAAAGTGATAAAAAATGTGTAATTTCTAGTAGTGCACACACTCACACGATGAGATAATCAAGAAAGAACACAATTACAAAGCACGACATAAAGATTTTACATAGTTTCTCAAAGCTGCGATTAGGTACCTTACAGCTCATACTAATTTCACTATGTATCAAATGAATAATAATACAAGATACAATGATTATTACATATTAAAAACATTTATAATATAGAGTCAATTCTCATCATAATCAATAAAGTATAACAACTAAAAACGAGTAGGACTTCACAAACAAACAAACAAACAAAGCTAAGCGAAGTCTAATTATCAAGACAATACTCCTTATGTTGACTTTTTCAACCTTTTTTCCAGTTGCCGACAATCCACCAAAAGGTCCACTCTTTGTGATGATTGGATAACCCCTTCTTAGTATTTATATGAGAGACAGCAACCTTAGTCGCCGGATTCCTTTTACTTTCTTCTACCAATTACATTTCAACAAGTGGCAGATCAAGCCTAAGGTTCCTGAAAACTAGCTAGACATTGAGGTGAACCCATGTTCAAGGCAGTTTTTTTAACATTGACCTCACGTTTAGCAATGGTTGGTCAATGACTCATCCTTTAATATTATCAGCAATGTATCCTTTTTTTCGGTGGAACTTTCATGGGTACTAAAAAATAGGGTAGATGAAACTTGAACATCAACTTGTATACACTAGTGTAGCGAGTCAAATTGTCAGACTGATCCGAGAGCATCTTAGGACCAAAGCATGAGCCAAGTCAGTATTGGTTGGGCTCTGTATATATAGTAGATTTTGATCGTGGGCCGGGTTGGCACCATGGGCCGTCGTCATGTCAAATTATCGATTTGCTTGTAAGATTTCCTAGATAAAGACAGATGATCGACGCATGGGCCGTCACCATGTTGTGTTGTCAATTTGTTGTCCAACAAAGCAGTCAAGCCTTTTTTGGGAATGGAAGGTGCCCGAATAAGAAAGTGCAAGACTTAAAAAGTTGTTTAGGAAAACCTTGCACTGTAATAAAATGATCAGATTTGGCAATGTTCGATTTTGAAAGGAATTCATGGCAAATAGAGAAAGAACCCTGCGATATTTGATTATCAAACCAAGGCACTTGATAGCTTTAATTACAGGATTACAAGGCAAAATCAGATAACTGTAAATTACAAGTACAATCAATCTTGTGTTTTCATCCTACATGAAAACAAGGCAAAATCAGAGTCAATGGTTTGTTTATTCGTAGGTTTTCAAGTTTGAAAATTTTCCAGATGTTATTAATTTTAATAGGATCAATTTATAGGAGATTTACTCCAACTTTAATTGGGCCTCCTAGTATCAAAAATCAATTGTTGCACTTTAATTGACCCAGACACCTTAATTGAGAAAAAATAAGTAGTTAGACTTAGCTTTAAGTTTCACTATCAGAATTCAGAAGGTTGTAATTAATATAAAGTTGGAGTGCCAAATATTATACACTAGCTCAGAAAATGGCTACCCCTACCTATAACCTTCCAACTTCATTTCCATCACTAAATGCTCATATTAGTCTTCACCATGTTCATCTTATATCTTCTTCTTCTTCCCGTGCCAATTCAGTTAATTTCCAATTCACTAGCTTTGATCCCACCACTGAAATACTCTATCAAGGAGATGCAGTGGTGTTAGCTGGAGCCATAGAATTCAACAATGGAGTTTATCTATGTCGTGTCGGTTGGTTGGGAGACATATGCAGAGAGGGTTCAGTTATGGGACTCCGTAGCGGGAACCCTCTCTGACTTCAACACCCATTACTCCTTCATTATTGACACCCAAGGGGTAACAATCTACAGACATGGGTTATCAAAAAAACAATCTACAGACATGGGCTCGCATTCTTGCTTGCTCCGGTGAGTTACCAAATCCCCCTCTTACTCAAGTGGTGGCTTTCTAGGCCTTTTCAACACCACAACTATTAATTCGATCAAAAACCAAATGGTTATAGTTGAGTTCGACTCGGGTCCATATTCCGAGTGGGATCCTCCGTATGAGTGATAAGCACAAAATATTGACATATAAAAGAGAGGGGAGGGAAGTAAAAAAAGAGAACCCTGAGAGAAGTAGAAGCACGGCAGACCCTAGAAAAGGATATCACGGCTGATTAAAAAGGAAGGGATATAACAAAAATTCTTTTATATATATTTTAAATCTTGATTCTATTTGATGGAGTCTTATCATCACATTGATTTATGTTTTATTGACTCCATGAGTAGCTAGATATTGAAATTAGAGTAAAAAATGAAACTCCATAAATTTTGTTAATTAATTTTATGCATTTGATTTTTTCTAAATGCGTTTATTGAAAATTATTCTTGACTCAATTTTATTGCTTGATTCACTAAGGTTAATATTTAAGTGCTGGGTATCATCTGTGATTTATTTTATGGACACAGATGATGATTTAAGTTTAAACTTTGAAGCAAAGGAAGAACAAACATTCGTAAAAATAAAAAGGCTTAAAAATTATATTAGCCATGGTGATTAAGATTGACCTCTAAATCTTTATGCAGAAAATAATAGAAAAAATTACTGCATGATATTAATTGATAAATATTTACGGGTGTGAATTTTGAAACCTTAGTTATTTTTTCAACACTTAATCCAAACAATTTTTGTTTGAATATTTAATTTTTAAAGTCTTTAATTTATTTTTGTCATCGCTTCTTGAATTTTAATTAGAGTAAAAAAATCACAATTTTTGTTAACTAAGTTAGGGTTAAATTGATCCAATTTATTTAGTCTTCCTAATAAAAATCACAAGTCCCTGTGCTTTCAACCTCGCTTTTGCATCACTATATTTCGATACGATTCATGCGCTTTCGAATACATTAAAATTTCACAACAATGAACCTGTTGGGATCAATAGCACCTCGATCATGTCAGCTGCCACCACCCCGTGGAACACTAGTTTGCATGGTGGAGAGACGATTGATGCTTGGATTACATATAATGCCTTATACAAAGAATTTGACTTTATCTTGGTCTTATGAGGGAGTCACTAATTCCCGAGAATATTCCAGCCTTTCTTACCAAATGGACCTAATGAGAATTTTACCTTAGTGGGTGATGGTTGGATTTTCAACTGCGACAGGACAGTATGTGGAGAAACACACTCTTCGATCAGGGGAGTTTAACTCAAGTTTGGATACAACAAGTGGGAAGAAGGGGGAAGATACTGGATTAATAATTAGACTAACTGTTTCAATTGGAGTTGTGACACCCCAGCTAGATAGTAGTGCTAGCTGTGAGGCCGGCATCCATGAGATAGAGTCTCAATGGGACGTCCGGATGGGTGGTCAGGGTCCCACATCGCTTGGTGGATGTAAGTTCGGTGGTATTTTTAAGATTATGAACCTTCCTTGTACAAGGCCTTTTAAAGCCGTGATGGCGCTAACACCAAATGGAACTTCATAGTTAAGCCTGCTCACCCTGGAGCAATCCTGGGATGGGTGACCTACTGGAAAATCCATGTGGTTTGGGCGACAAAGTGGACAGTATTGTACAAAGCGGGAGCGGGTCGTTACAAATGGTATCAAAGCCTGCACCAACCGAAAATGTGGGAAATCTCGGCCCCACAAGAGGACGTGTGTTCCTAAGTGGGGGAGATTGTGACACCCAAACTAGATAGTAGTGCTAGCTGTGAGGCCGGCGTCCATGAGATGGAGTCTCAATGGGATGTCCGGATGGGTGATCAGGGTCCCACATCGCTTGGTGGATGTAAGTAGATTATGAACCTTCCTTGTACAAGGCCTTTTAAAGCCGTGATGGCGCCAACACCAAATGAAACTTCACAGTTAAGCGTGCTCACCCTGGAACAATCCTGGAATGGGTGACCTATTGGGAAGTCCATGTGGTTTGGGCAACAAAAGCGGACAGTATTGTACAAGGCGGGAGCGGGTCGTTACAGGAGTTCTTATTTTTGAAGGGATGATATTCATATTATGTATGGTTTAAGGAAACAGAAGCTTGATCAATGGGAAAAAACAAAGAAAACTAAATTGACATGGATGAATGATGATCTAGAAAGAGGGGCCAGACCAAGGAGATTTTTGTATGGAGATCTTGTGAAGGCTACTACTAAATACTTGGTTGAATGAAAGTTGGGTCAAGGAGGATTCGGATGTGTATACAAAGGATGCTTAAATGATTTAACGGCGGTAGCTGTGAAAAGAATTTCAAGGGGGTCTAAATAAGGGAAAAATGAGTACGTAACGGAGGTGAAGATTATAAGCAGGTTGAGACACCAAAATTTGGCGCAATTCATCGGTTGGTCACGATCAAGGCGAGTTCCTTCTTGTCTATGAGTTTATGCCTAACGGAAGCCTTGACGCTCACCTCTTTGGCAAGAAGATTCCACTCACTTGGGCTATGAGGTACAAATAACTCTTGGTTTGGCCTCGGCTTTGCTCTATCTACACTAAGAGTGGTAGCAATGCGTGGTGCACCGGGATATCAAGTCGAGCAATATCATGCTTGATTCGAGCTTCAATGTCAAGCTTGGTGCCTTTGGGTTAGCCCGACTCATGGACCATGAGCTCGGGCCATAAACAACTAGCTTAGCTAGAAAATTAGGGTATTTGGCGCCATAATATATAAGCACGGGCAAGGCAAGTAAATAAGCAGATATTTTCTGTTTTGGGGTGGTGGTGCTGGAAATCGCTATGGGAAAAAAATCAACCGATCGGAGGGTTGGACAATGTCAAATAGGATTGGTGGAGTGGGTTTGGGATCTCTATGGAAGAGGGCAATACTTTCAGTTGCAGATGAGAGACTAAGTTTGAAATTTGGTGTGAAGGAAATTGAGTGTTTGATGATTGTTGGGTTGTGGTGTACTTACCCTGACCATAGCCTTAGGCTATCAATAAGACACGTGATTCAAGTACTTCATTTTGAGGCAGAAATGCCTAGTAACACAAATTAACTAAAGAATATCATTGAAATTGTTGTTTGCATCATCCATTTGCAAAAAAATCATTACAATTTTGAATCCATGAACATAGTAATGGTAACTAAAGTTTTCAATCATCAAGCGAAATACAAATCGCATATCGAATAAAGGGACATTATAAGTTAATCTGAGTGGAAAATTGTTCGAGTAGTAGAGTAGATGAGCTGTAAATGCAAATATCATGCGGTTGAAACTCGGCAACTTAATACTTTGGGCCACTAGGAGGTTTGCCGGGTGTTTCCACAAAGGGCCCTGAGGGCTAT
Source organism: Arctostaphylos glauca (assembly GCA_019985065.2). Classification (NCBI taxonomy): domain Eukaryota; kingdom Viridiplantae; phylum Streptophyta; class Magnoliopsida; order Ericales; family Ericaceae; genus Arctostaphylos; species Arctostaphylos glauca. The sequence goes on from JAHSPW020000008.1 coordinate 3,873,588, forward strand.
TCGGACTCTCCCAAATTCTACAATAGCTTGGTGCCAAATTGATCGGATACTCTGGTTATTAAAAAAAAAAATCATTACAATTTTGAATCCATGAACATAGTAATGGTAACTAAAGTCTTGATCAATCACCAAGCGAAATACAAAACGCATATCGAATAAAGTGACATTATAAGTTAATCTGAGTGGAAAATTGTTCGAGTAGTAGAGTAGATGAGCTGTAAATGCAAACATCATGCGGTTGAAACTTGGCAACTTAATACTTTGGGCCACTAGGAGGTTTGCCGGGTGTTTCCACCAAGGGCCCCGAGGGCTATTCGGACTCTCCCAAATTCTACAGCAGCTTGGTGCCAAATTGACTGGATACTCTGGTTATTAAAATAAAAATCATTACAATTTTGAATCCATGAACATAGTAATGATAACTAAAGTCTTGATCAATCACCAAGCGAAATACAAAACGCTTATCGAATAAAGTTAAATTATAAGTTAATGTGAGTGGAATATTGTTCGAGTAGTAGAGTAGATGAACTGTAAATGCAAACATCATGCGGTTGAAACTCGGTAACTTAATACTTTGGGCCACTAGGAGGTTTGCCGGGTGTTCCCACCAAGGGCCCCGAGGGCTATTCGGACTCTCCCAAATTCTACAGCAGCTTGGTGCCAAATTGACCGGATACTCTAGTTATTAAAAAAAAAAAATCATTACAATTTTGAATCCATGAAAGTAGTAATGGTAACTAAAGTCTTGATCAATCACCAAGCGAAATACAAACGCTTATCAATAAAGTTAAATTATAAGTTAATCTGAGTGGAATATTGTTCGAGTAATAGAGTAGATGAGCTGTAAATGCAAACATCATGCGGTTGAAACTCGGCAACTTAATACTTTGGGCCACTAGGAGGTTTGCCGGGTGTTCCCACCAAGGGCCTTGAGGGCTATTTGGACTCTCCCAAATTCTACAGCAGCTTGGTGCCAAATTGACCGGATACTCTGGTTATTAAAAAAAAAATCATTACAATTTTGAATCCATGAACATAGTAATGGTAACTAAAGTCTTGATCAATCACCAAGCGAAATACAAAATGCTTATCGAGTAAAGTTAAATTACAAGTTAATGTGAGTGAAATATTGTTCGAGTAGTAGAGTAGATGAGCTGTAAATGCAAACATCATACGGTTGAAACTCGGCAACTTAATACTTTGGGCCACTAGGAGGTTTGCCGGGTGTTTCCACCAAGTGCCCCGAGGGCTATTCGGACTCTCCCAAATTCTACAGCAGATTGGTGCCAAATTGACCGGATACTCTGGTTATTAAAAAAAAAAATCATTACAATTTTGAATCCATGAACATAGTAATGGTAACTAAAGTCTTGATCAATCACCAAGCGAAATACAAAACGCTTATCGAATAAAGTTAAATTATAAGTTAATCTGAGTGGAATATTGTTCGAGTAGTAGAGTAGATGAGCTGTAAATGCAAACATCATGCGGTTGAAACTCGGCAACTTAATACTTTGGGCCACTAGGAGGTTTGCCGGGTGTTTCCACCAAGGGCCCCAAGGGCTATTCGGACTCTCCCAAATTCTACAGCAGATTGGTGCCAAATTGACCGGATACTCTGGTTATTAAAAAAAAAAATCATTACAATTTTGAATCCATGAACATAGTAATGGTAACTAAAGTCTTGATCAATCACCAAGCGAAATACAAAACGCTTATCGAATAAAGTTAAATTATAAGTTAATCTGAGTGGAATATTGTTCGAGTAGTAGAGTAGATGAGCTGTAAATGCAAACATCATGCGGTTGAAACTCGGCAACTTAATACTTTGGGCCACTAGGAGGTTTGCCGGGTGTTTCCACCAAGGGCCCCAAGGGCTATTCGGACTCTCCCAAATTCTACAGCAGCTTGGTGCCAAATTGACCGGTTACTCTGGTTATTAAAAAAAAAAAAGAATCATTACAATTTTGAATCCATGAACATAGTAATGGTAACTAAAGTCTTGATCAATCACCAAGCGAAATACAAAACGCTTATCAAATAAAGTTAAATTATAAGTTAATGTGAGTGGAATATTGTTCGAATAGTAGAGTAGATCAGCTGTAAATACAAACATCATGTGGTTGAAACTCGGCAACTTAATACTTTGGGCCACTAGGAGGTTTGCCGGGTGTTTCCACCAAGGGCCCCGAGGGCTATTCGGACTCTCCCAAATTCTACAGAAGCTTGGTGCGAAATTGACCGGATACTCTGGTTATTATAAAAAAAAAAAATTGGTACCGAGTCACTTAACTAAATGTTTCTGAAGCCACGTTTCAGACCTAACTTAGAAATGGTCCAGAAATATTGATTGGTAATGATGTGAATCTACAGGAATAGATTGATTGGTAAGGAAGTGAATATATTTTGACAATGATTTTTTTTTAAATTATATTTTTCACTTGATGCATCAATTCAACAGATTTCTTTCTCCCTTTAATTTTCATTAGTTTCTTAATTATAAATATTGATTTTATCAATTAATTTGTGTTATATGTTACAAATGCCTTTTTATTAACCCCTACGTCTATAGAAGTTAAAGAAAATTACAAACCCTCTTAGTATTTTGATCAAAATTATTCAGTTAATATTTTTTTCCTGTATCGATATAAAAAAACCTCTCATGCATGAATTTGTTAAAAAAAAAATTAATGTAACTTATCTGTAACATAATTTTTTTTTATTAGAACTTGAAATATTGATTTTGTGTAACTATTTTTATGTATGATTAAAATATATATTTTTGAATTTACATGTTTGGTCAATTTTTTATATTCTATATTGTTTTTAACTACTTAAGGTACATGTACATTACTAAGTGTTGTAAAAAATTAATATAACTTACCAATGTTCTTTTGTTTATATATATAATTTTCTAATAAGGGATCCCTTATTTTGTTAAAATGAAGATCTCCCATTTTCTGATTAAATATTGAAGATTCAGATTGTTCAATGTGTTTAAATCATATTTTTAGGGGTAACTACGAGAAATCAGCTCAAAATATTATCGGGTAGAGCTTGATGCAATCAATTTTTTATAAAATTGTTCTTGTCAGTATTTATAAAAAATTACTTAGATCAAGCTTTTTTGGATATTTGTTTTGAGCTGATTTCTCGCAGTTATCTTTAAAAACATGTTTTAAACACATTGCACGGTTCGGATCATCAAAATTTGATCAGGAAATAAAAGATCCGTATTTTAACAAAATGAGGGATTCCTTATTAGAAGAGGGCTCTATATGTATACATATAAAATAGATTGAGACGAGGAACGAGACATGACTGAACAGTGATCAGTATAAAGACCAAATTCGGTGTCACTTCCAAATTTGGTTTTTGAGTCCGCCATTGAACACACAACACGTATATATACATGGAACAGTCCCCACCAAACCCCACCATTGCATTGCGACTGTAAACTCCTTTCTAATTTCTTTGTGAGCCATGGATTTGTGTTGAGCTAAATTCTTTGAATATGCATGCACTTACTAAATCGAAAGTTAATGGAGATAGCCTCGACATCCAATTGATTGAAATAGCAACTAGTGGGTGGTAGACAAATTGAAGTGGTGGAAGAATTTCTGAGCAATTTTCAAAAGTACTAATGTCTAAAGCCCTAATCATTCAGCTATTCGTACTATTTACGAGAATATAAAAAGTCCCTATTGAATTACAATTTTAATATTAAATATGAGAGAAAAATTCCTTCATCAATTTTCGATTTCACCAGTAAAAATGAATAGTTTATTAAAAAGACAGATCAAAAGTAAAAGAAGTTTGAAGGTCATTTTCTTGTGTCAATGTGAATTTTTGTTGTTTTTAAGATTTGTTGTAAAAAAAAAAAAAGGAGGGTTTTACAGGTGAACTGCACTTCTTTTAATATATAGTACAAATAGATGTATATATCCTAGGTTGTTTAATCTCATATACACACACACATATATTATACGTAGTCCAAATGTGAGTGATAAAATCTATAACACGTTCACATTTTCTGTGTAAAATCGTGTGCTAATTAATTTATTGTTATCCGATTTTAATTCATTGATTCTCTGAATTAATTCGTGGTTTAATCTATAGGATTATGCAAGATAAATAAATAAAAAATACAAGAACGGAAAACATATATATATATATATATATATATATATATATATATATATATATATATATATATATATATATATATATATAGAAAGTTCCAAGGCGGAAAAAATCATAGGAGGGAATAAAGCACTAACAAAACGCGAAAATTACAGAACCATAAAGTTTCTCAGAATCAAACCTAGACTCTTCTACGTTAATCCAAAACTACTATGTCGACTTCTTGCAAACTGCTCTGAAGAGTTTTCACATATTCCCTTATGGATTTCTTGAAGGACATACTGGCCCTCATGTTCTGATATGCACCTAAGGAACATGGAATAGGCTCGCTTGTATAGGACATTTCTCTGTGTGTACTTGTTGGACTTGTAACTTATTTTTCTCGCCTCTGCTTTGTCAGCCAGCAACTCTCTATTCTTCAGGTATCAGATGATTGACTCTACCCAGTTCATCCACACATGGATCACACTCTCAAGGGAAAGGGAGTTAATGCGCTTGTACCGATGCATGCGGAGTGGGACGTCGATCCCTCCATCGTCCAATCCAAAGGCAAAAAATGGCATGAATGTCAGAAATAATAGGTTTATCAATACGACAATCTCGCTCTATGTCGACAATAGGATGAAAGTCGACTTACCTTATCAACCAACCTCCAACCAGGCGAAACTTAGTTGAGGGGCTATTATAGTAGGCTAAAATGTTGGACCACCCCATTGAGCCTCACATATGGGCCTTGACGGGGTGGATTAATTGTCGGCCTTGACGTACCAGATGTTGAATAGCATACAGGCTTGGCCCAAAGGCTAGACAGTGGGTTGGGTTAGGCCTTTAAAATAAAACCTTGATCTATAAAGACCTTGATCTTAGATCAAGGCCTTTTGTAGAGACCTGGTATGAAAACCTACTTATAAAAGGAATCATGTTTGGAAAGTCAAAAGGAATATTTAATGTTTTAATTAAAGTTTTAGGGTTATTACACTAGCACCTTGAGGAAACAACGAAATTTAGAAAGGAATTCAGAGCGAATAGGGAAAGAATCCCGTGATATTAGAATCAAATGGGATTGGCAGATCGTTTCAAGTTGAATATAATATGAACAACTTGAATCTAGGAGACAAATCAAATGGGATTGGCAGATCTTCGCAGCGCCACAACTAGTTTCAATTTTTGACATGAATTCAAAATTTAAAATTCGGGTTGGTCTCATTCTTAAATCCTTAGAGTTAAGTGTTTGTTTATTCAAAGGTTTAAAATTTAAAATTTTTCAAATGTTATTAATTTTTATAGGATCAGTCTATATGAGATTTATCACGATTCTAATTGGGCCTCTTGTTAGTGAGTGATAAAAATAATCTTTCAAAAATTAATTGTTACACTTAATTGACCCGAACACCAAGAAAAAAATAAGTGGTTAGACTTGGTTTCTAGTTCCACTATCAGAATTCAAAAGGTTGTAATATAAAGTTGGAGTGCCAAATATTATGCACTAGCTCAGAAAATGGCTACCTCTACCTACAACCTTCCAACTTCATTTCCATCACTAAATGCTCAGATTAGTCTCTTCACCATATTCTTGTCATATTTTCTTCTTCTTCCTGATGCCAATTCAGTTAATTTCCAATTCACTAGCTTTGATCCCACCACCGAAATACTCTACCAAGGAGATGCAATGGTGTCAGCTGGAGCCATAAAATTCAACAACGTAAATTATCTATGTCGAGTTGGTTGGGCGACATATGCAAAAAGGGTTCAGTTATGGGACTCTATAACGGGAACCCTCTCTGACTTCACCACCCGTTACTCCTTCATTATTGACACCCAAGGGGTGGTAACCAACTACGGACATGGGCTGGCATTCTTCCTTGCTCCGATGGGTTTCCAAATCCCCCCTAACTCGGCTGGTGGCTTTCTAGGCCTTTTCAACACCACAACTATTAATTCAATCAAAAACCAAATGGTTACAGTTGAGTTTGACTCGTATCCAAACCCCGAGTGGGATCCTCCGTATCAGCATGTTGGGATCAATAACAACTCGATCGCGTCTGCTATCACCACCCCGTGGAATGCTAGTTTGCACAGCGGAGAGACAATTGATGCTTGGATTACATATAATGCTAGTACAAAGAATTTGAGTGTGTCTTGGTCTTATGAGGGAGTCACTAATTCCCAAGCAAATTCCAGCCTTTCTTACCAAATAGACCTGATGAGGATTTTACCGGAGTGGGTGATGGTTGGATTTTCAGCTGCGACAGGGCGGTATGTGGAGAAACACACTCTTCGATCATGGGAGTTTAAGTCAAGTTTGGATACAACAAGTGGGAGAAGGGGGAAAATACCAGATTAATAATTGGACTAACTATTTCAATTGGGGTTTTGATTTTTGTAGGGGTTATATTCATGATATATATGGTTTTAAGAAAGTGGAAGCGTGATCAACAAGCAAAAACAGAGAAAACTAACTTGACATCGATGAATGATGATCTAGAACGAGGAGTCGAACTGAGGAGGCTTTCGTATGGAGATCTTGTGAAGGCTACCAATAACTTCTTGATCAAAAGAAAGTTGGGTCAAGGAGGATTCGGATGTGTATACAAAGGGTACTTGAATGATTTAACAGCGGTAGCTATGAAAAGAGTTTCAAGGGGGTCTAAACAAGGAAAAAGATAATACGTAACCAAGGTCAAGATTATAAGCAGCTTGTGGCACCGGAATTTGGTGCAACTCATCGATTGGTGCCACAATCAAGGCGAGTTTCTTCTTGTCTATGAGTTTATGCCTAAAGGAAGCCTCAACGCTCACCTCTTTGGCAAGAAGATTCCACCCACTTAGGCTATGAGGTAGAAAATAACTTTTGGTTTGGCCTCGGCTTTGCTCTATCTACACAAAGAGTGGGAGCAATGTGTGGTGCACCGAGACATCAAGTCGAGCAATATGATGCTTGATCTGAACAAAGGTGGGAATTTGGATAAAAGCAAAGGTTCACCTATAGGTGTATGCAGTAGAGAGCTCCAAGAGATGTTTGAGTAGAATAAGGAAATTAGAGTGTCAAATTCAAAAGTATGGGGATTTTTAACTCAGGAGTAAAGAGTTTAGTTTGAGTGTCCATATTGTATTAGTGTTCAATATAGTTTGTTTCAGATTTTGGGGTTTTGGTTTTGTTATGGGTTGGTGGAGAGTCTCAATTAAGTTTCAAATCCTCTGTGTTGTTTTTAAATTTGGTATTGTCTGTGTCAGATTATGGGGTCTGGGTCTGTTTTGGGATGGTGGAGAGTTTTAGGTTCCAAATCCGATTCTTGGGTTGTTTTCTCTTTGGGTTGTTTTTTTTAGGAGTCTTGAGTCACATATATAGGTCTACTTGGATTTTGGTCTATAGCAGAGTATCTTTGAGTTGGTGCCTTGCCAACTCAAAGTTTTATTTCCCTCTCTTTTCTTGTTTCGGGTCCTAAGAGGGGTGCAATTGTAGGTTGCTTGGGTGCCAACATAGTTGGGATGCGAGTTTAATCTTTGTGATGCCGTTTATGCTTAGTATCCCATTAATCTTTGTAATCCTTTTCAAAGATTAATAAATTTCTCTTTTGCCGAGCAAAAAAAAAAAATATATGATGCTTGATCCGAGCTTCAATGTCAAGCTTGGTGACTTTGGATTAGTCCGACTCATGGACCATGAGCTCGGGCCACAAACAACTAGCTTAGCCGAAATATTAGGGAACTTCATAAGCACGCACAAGGTAAGCAAAGAAGCAGATGTTTTCAATTTTGGGGTGGTGGTGTTGGAAATCGCTACCGGGAAAAAAACAATTGACGAGAGATGGAGACTGTCAAATAGGGTTGGTGGAGTGGGTTTGGGATCCCTATAGAAGAGGGCAAATACTTTCAGCTGCTAATGAGAGACTAAGTAAGAATTTTCATGTGAAGCAAATTTGAGTGTTTTGATGATTGTTGGGTTGTGGTGTACTTACCCTGACCATAGTCTTAGGCCATCAATAAGGCAAGCAATTTAAGTACTTTATTTTGAGGCTGCAATGCCTAACCTGCCTATGACAATGCCTGTTCCAGTGTTTCATGTACCAACTGCAAAAACCTCTAGTCCTAGTGAACCAACAATATGTTCTGGTGAGCCAATGATAAGTTATACAAGCAATGAAATGGGTCGCTAAAATCTTCTTCTGTTTTTTTTTTTTTTTTGTATTTTTTTTTGATAAGGGTGTTCTTAGAGCATACTAGTTAAATCACCCTTCATTATGCTTTGAATAAAGAAGGATTATAGTGTCATTGCCAAGTGTGTACTACCCTTCATTATACTTTGAATAAAGAGGATTAGGGTCATGGATTCAATTAAGGACGGACAAAAAGGTTTATGAGCACTCGACAACTTAATATTTAAGATCATTGGAGGATTTGTCCAATCATTCTCACCCAAGTTTCCGAGGACTAGTCGGTAATTTAGGTGGAGACTCTCCCAAGCTTTACTCCAGCTTGTTTTCCAGCCGACTGAATACCCCCATTATAAAAAAAAAAAGAAAAAGAAAACGTCAATATATATTATACAAGTTTGCCCAGGCAACATTTTTGTTAAAATCTAGCATTCACCCATCTACGGTAATTCTAAAAATTCAACAACCGTCTTCCAAAGATTGTTTGCATCAATAAAGAAATATAACACTATATTGTGTCCTTTGGAATGAGTATGGATGAATTAAATGCTATGCACGTACGATTTATACATGACTATATTCTCATAACTGTATAGGTTAATCATCTTGTGTCAAGATCAATCACAAACTCATAAATAAACACAAAGATACAAGAAATTTACATGATTCTCAATTGTTTACATCAACGGAAGTTTAGAGACTTTTTACTATATGATTATATGAGAGTACCTTTTCTTCAGGACATAATAAGTTCAATAGAAGCAACGACAACAATGAGATTTTTCAAAGAAGTAGGCGCAAATCTTGCTTGTTGTCTGTATGTGATAGAGAATCTTGTCAATTACCCTCCTCTTTAGCTCATATCTTGTCAACTTTAGCAGCTTTTAAGAAATGATGCCATTTTCGACTCGTAGCTGTCCTTCTTTGCCCCTTTCCTATTTCACACTAGCTAGGGGACAAATTCAACCAATTGAAAATAATATCTGTGCAAATTTTTATTTTTTATTTTTTTATTATGATTTGGAAGATATTATTTCACCTTCCATAGTGACAAAAAATTTGATGTTCGCCCAATTAATATTTGATCCTCCTTCTGTCCCTTGATTCAATGTTCGAGGAGTGGGTGAGGGAAAATATAGAAAGAAAAGGCACAAGTTTACACACATATGTCATGCACAGATTTAGATATAGATGTATGCAGAATTATTCGATACACTTGAAGTCCATAATAGTTTGGAGGAACTCACTACATCTGACAATTTCAAACGCATCTGTATCCGAATCTGTGCACGAAATATTGTGTTGGTCAACTTTTTTCAAAGACTGAGGGAATAGAGTGGAATTGTTTTTGTTTTCAGTAAGGAAAAGTCTATGATCCCATAATTTTTTTTATCAATTTAAAATGAATAGACTAGATGTACTTGAGTTTGTAAACTTCTAAATCTAAATGAATCATAACTCTTGATTTTGAATTCGATAAAAATTTTCAGAGACCGTAGCATTGCTCTTTCAGAAAATGTAAGAAAAATCATCATTGTCACGGGGGCGGGGGGGTCACGTGACACCCCCATGGCCAATAAAAATCTTAAAAAACTTTTTTATAGATTTAACAGTAAATCAAAGTTTATCATGTAGCACTATGACATCTTCATATCTTTTTTGCTATGTCAAAATTTTATTTTTATTTAAATGATAACACTTCAAATTCAAGTTCTAAATTCACCACTGATTGTTCATTTTCAGACAAAAGGTAATGAATGACGTCAGTCTCCTAGGTAAGGAAAAGCATCGTTTTCAGGAAATTGTCACCAAATTTATACATTGAAAATAGTGAAAGAAATGTTCTGCCAAACTTCTAGAAATTCAAATCATTTATACATCAGACATCGATGTGTTTGGATGAAATAACCTTGTGAGCCCCACGTGTACGGGACGATTCCAAACACAACGAATAATTTTTATTTCTTTACTTTTTAGTAAATCATAGGTGTAACTTGTAAGTGGTGCCTCTGGGTAAGGTTTCATCTTACACTTCATCCTGACGGATGTGTGATTTTTACTTAAATTATATATATATATTGATGAATAAATTAATCAACCGTATGAAAATAATACATTTTTAACATGGATTTCATATAAATTAAATTAGAACTGATCTAAAGAAGATCTTAGGAAATTTGTTTATTGTGCATAAAATCTCATAAAATATTTTACAACTTTCCTTATAAATTCAACTCTATTTTCTCTCTTTTAATCATCATCCTCATTCGTGGGTCTCGCGCTCTGTCGCATGCTTGGAACTTAAACCTTTGCCTCTTAATTGCGGGTACATTATTTTGGAAGTCGAATACGAGGAAGGGTGTGTTTGGATGCTAGGTTTTCTCTCCTCCTTTCGGTAAAATCTCTCTCCTTTCCTCCTTCTCCCCCCTCACGAGGAAGGGGGTGTTTGGATGCTAGTTTCATCAAATGCTGGGCATTTCCGCTAACTTAGCTTCTTTTCTTCGATTTTTTAATTTATTATAATAACGTTTGTTCTACGCATATAGTTATTATACATGTGTACAGTTCTTTCGTGATAACTATTTTTTTTCATGAAACGGCACGGTTAGTATCTTCTTATATGTGTTTGTGGACTATATATTTATGTATGTATACACATATATCATATATGTATATATCAACTGATAAATCTATCATAATTTGTTTCATGATATAATGTCATCAAATTTTGCATAACCTAAGTCAAGAGGATAGACAAAAAGGTTTTTGCATAACCTAAGTCGTGAGGATAGCAAGCTAAGGGACTTACGTAGAGGCACATGAAATCATTGGTTCTCCAATCAAATAAAGAAAAATTGTAATCATAAAAATGTCATGTCAAGCATCCGGCAGAGACTGATTTCAAAATTCACCTATCATCACCGGCATAACCATAAAAATGATCATTCAAAAAACATCAGCCGTTACTAGACTATTGCAATTTATATACTTTTGACGACATTGACCTATTAATTAATTACAGCATATTTTTCTAGAATACGTTTTAAAAAAATAAGTACTTCTCGTTTCATGCCTCAGCTTCTCTTTCTATAACTTTGGTTGATATACATTTGGTACAAACACTATCAACGAATTTTTTGCTTTTTTCTGTAAGTACTCTTGTAAGAATAATGTACTAGGTATTAATTTTCATTAGAAGTGATCAAAGTATAAGTTAAGTATTATTTCGTTGCGATGATTATGAAAGCAAATAAAAAAAAATTGTTTGCAATATACTATATACTTTTAACAATAGTGACGTATTAAATTTCATCATCTTATTCTTGAATATAACTTAATTGTGTAAAAATAATGGATTATTAAATTCTATTACTTGTAAGCATAATATAAATTGAGTATTATTTCATCGCGATTGATTGTGAAAAAAAATCGAAAAATAACCTAACTCGTGAGAGTTGCCGGGGACGGACTTACTTAGGGAAAGTGGAATCATGTTCTCCACTTAAATTAAAATAATTCTACTCGTAAATTTAAATATTTTAAACGAGAGTTGCCTATTAAATTACAACATATTGTTCTTGAATGTAACTAATTAAAAATAAATAAGTGTCTTTCATTTCATGCCTCAGCTTTCTCTCTCCATAACATTGGTTGATATGTACAATTGTTAGTTCATTGATTGTTAATGGTCTACTTTGGGGACTTAAATTAATTCTTGACTTTTTTTTGTCATGGAAAAATATTTTGAAAAAAGTCGTACATAGAATCATCTCAGTCTGAAAATTTTAATCCTTCGCAATAAATGATAAAAATATCTTTTATAAACGCTCTCGATGAAAAGTTGACTTTTTCGTGTTTTTTTAGACACTCTTATTTAAGGATAATTTAAATCAAGTACCTATGAGCCGACGCTCCTTAGATTTTTATCTCATCAGAATTTTCAAATTATGTTTTCATCTTATTTTTACATAATTTGACATTTTTGTCATTATTTTTTAGTTTTAGTTTACTTTTATTCCTTTTTAAGTGAAAACATATAATTCCCAATTTAGTAGGTTAAAAAACATGACAGTAAAATATAGAAACAAATATAGTAAAATATATTATGTGAATCAAAAATATATTAATTCATCGAAATCCAAAAGATACTCACCAAAATCCCAAAAGATATTCACCGGGATTCCAAAAGTTCTTCACCGAAATCCCAAAAGATATTCACCGGAATCATATTAAGTGACTGGGGTTTTGTTGATCCCGGTATTTGTTTATAGAATCCGAATGTATTGTGTTTATCCTCTTAAATCTAATTTTATATATTCATCATTCTATATCATTGAGATTTTTTAAATTTTTTGTATTGGTTTACTGAAATTCAAAGTTCTTGTTTTCATCCTCTCCCAAGCCAATCGAAAAAAACTCCATGCATATAAAGAAGAAATCAAGTGTTGTGAGTTAGAAGGAGGATTTCATCGTCAAACGTAAAGAATATTTTTTGAAGACAGTTCTTATTACGCAGTAAGTGAAGTTTATTTTACTGTTGCTCCTCTTTTTAGCATTCATTTTATGATAATATTGATTGAACAATATAATGAAGAATTTTGTAAAAATTTACCATGATTTGCAAATTTATCATTGCAAAAGAATAAAGAATTTTACAGCAATTTAAATCATTAGATATGCAAATTTATAATCACAATTATAGAGGGTAATAAATTTACCATCGACCTTAACAAATTAACCATCGGGTAAACAAATTATCATCACGTGTAGAAAAGATCTGCAATTTATCATTATGTTTATAGGGTGCAGTAAGCCCGGTTTGACCTGACTTGATTATTTGATTATTATTTTGTTTTTATTTGAAATTTCTTTGCATTTTTTGGTTTTTCGTCAATTGTTTTGTGGATTATTGGTTTGTCTTGACGAGAGCTTTTAGAAAAGTTACAAATCATGAACCAAATTTGAAAAAAGTTCAGACAAGATAAAAATAATTCAAAAATAGAATTTTTTTGTGCTTATTCATTGTCTTTAGTGATTTTTTTTTAGCTTTTGGACATAATTTTATACTTGTTAGATTCGTCTCATCGAGACGGACCAATAATCCATAAAAAATTGAGACAAAAATAACAAATGAGAAAAAAAATTGAATAGAGACAAAACTCGATTATAAATAATCGAGTTAGGCCAAATTGGGCCTAAATTTACCATCGATCCTAACAAATTAAACGTCAAGTAAGAAAATTTATCATCACATATACAAAGATATGTAGATTTACCATCACAATTATGGAGGGTAATAAACTCAGTTTTTGGGTGTTGAAACTAATTAGCAAGTTCATTATTGTATCCTATTGTTTAAGGGGTAAAGTTTTGAAATTCTGCAAAATTAAAAACGAAGGTAGTTTGGGTATTTTTTAAAAGATAAAATCAAAATATAACCACTAAAATAATATAGGATGAAAATCTAGTTAACATTTAGGTACCACCAAAAAAATAAGTGCCCCTATGAATAATGGACTATAACTTTTATTTCTTGTATTTGGGCCCCAAAGTGTAAGTTAAGTATTATTATGATTATGAAAACAAATAAAAATATGACATAAATCATGAGAGTTGCATGAGTCTGACGTACTTAGGGACAAGTGGAATCATATCCCTTCTCTTGACTAATTTTTAGAGATTAATTGGCAGAATTAATAATATATCCTAGGACTAATAGTTTTTTAATTATTTGTCCTGACACTGTTTTAATATCAGGCAAACCTAATTTCATGTTTGATTTGGACTAAATTATTTTCAGAACATCCTACTCAAATGTCTAGAATTAAAAACAAAGATGTTTTGCTAGAATTGTATGAATATACGTATGTGGTGGCGGTGGCGGTGTGGTGGTGGAGCTGGCTGAGCAATGGTTGGTACAGAGATTAAACGACTCTCACCCTCGATGATAAAACAGTATCCCACACATATGTATTATAATTATTCCAAAATTATTTGTCATGGTTCAATTTTGGAGAACTAAACATGGGATTGCGCATGATTAGGCACAAATAGTCTCATCCCGCATGCCTAATTCACTAATCAAACGAGTCCTAGCAGTTAGATCTGAGAGGTTTCAAAGTTGAGACCTAAAAAAGAACACACCTTTAAGTGTCTTAAACACCAAGTCAACCCCTGAGGTTGTTAACAGGTAATTCAAGATTTGCTAGTCTAGTTGGGGGATTTAAATTCTTGATTCTTCTGTGTGTTTGATAGTCATGGCGAAATATCTTGGAAAAATATCATAGACAGAGAGTCCTCTAAAACTGAAAAATCCTTCGCAAAAAAAAAAAAAATCTCTTATAACCTGTATGGATGAATTTTTTTTTAGCTTATTTTTTCACACTCTTGTGAAAAATAATAGACTATTAACTTTTATTACTCATAATCAAAGTCTACGTTAAGTATCATTTCGTCGTGATTAATTATGAAAATTAAACTTCACATTTATAATAAATAAGTTTTCTCATTACGTTAAATTTTTGAGTCTGCCACTAAGAATGTAAACATTTAAGAAGAACTAATAACGAAATTAGCTATTCATTCAAAATTTAATTAAAAGAGGTACCTGGAGTTACTATTAAGCCATTCAATTCATTTTTACATAACTGCATGTGCGTGTGTGTGTGTTACATATTCTTTTTCAAACACTATCTGAGCTCTGTAGTTTACATAAAGCTCCCTCTGTTTTTCTTCACCATTTTCCTTTAAACACACAGACACACACACATATATATTTATATATGTATGCATGTATGTATATATTAGTTTCTTTTTCTATCATTTTCTATGGCTTGATTCACAGTTAGTACTCATAATCATCCATGGTAAAACATATATGGGTTTTTTATTTTGTCTATTTTCTCTTCTCTATATTTGTTTATTTTTATTCTGAAATTATTATTTTTGTGGATTTCATTTTAGCAGGTTAAAAGATTTAGTATGGAAAAATTGGGGTGCATATGGTTGTTTGTTCAGCTCTTCTTCATGCTAGCTGATTCCAGTAAATATAAGAGGTAAGAATATAGGAAGTCTAAAATAAGTTTTGTTGTTAATTTTTCTCTTTTATTTTGATGTGATGTTTTTATTTAAGTTCATAAATACTGAAGTCATATTGTGCTTTATATCACTTTTGGTGAGAAAGGGAAAGCCAAGATAGATAGATACCATGAAGTCTCAAATATTTTCGGGATCAATCGAATTTAGATTTAATATCATGCTGACTACATTCAGATACCATTTGATAAGTTCCTAATAATTTAGTACAAATAAGATACGTTCAAACTCGATTTAGGACTCTCCCTCTTGAACCTAACCCATTTCCGTACCTTAAAATAACTTTACTGTTGTTCTTAATAACTTAAGTGTTTTTACACTCATATGCTCGTATTACAAACGCATTACTTGGTCATCCTTCATCTGGTAGTTCGTAGAAGGGTGCAATATACCTGAAGTATATTCTCACTCATTTGATATTAGCAAGTTCACTCACGAAATCAATCCTAATCTGATGCTTTGAAGAGCACGTGAGATTTTTTTATTAGCATTGTAGGGTGGGTATTATGATTATCGGGGCATAAACGAGAACATTAATGAGGGTTTGTTAAAATCCGAAGGTTACGTACAAGCACATCTTATGTAGGTAAGCAATTACCCAAAGATTCGATTATTTCACTATGGGCTAAGGCTGTCTCATAACTCAGTACACGATTAGCTCAAACACTTTAATACATACAAAACGTGATTTTGTGTAAGCATAGAGTGAGCTTTGGACTAAGCTCCATCACTTCAGTTCTTGCATGGAAATGGTTTATGGTAAAATGTAACGTCTCTCTTTGCACGACTTGGCTCAACTTGGTAGGTTTGAAACATCTTCAAATAGTCATTTTACCTAGTAACGGTATAAAAAAAAGTATAATTTTTATTTTATCTAAATACTTTTTATATATGTGCTCTTTTTACCTAGTTAAATTA
This sequence comes from Arctostaphylos glauca, assembly GCA_019985065.2. Classification (NCBI taxonomy): domain Eukaryota; kingdom Viridiplantae; phylum Streptophyta; class Magnoliopsida; order Ericales; family Ericaceae; genus Arctostaphylos; species Arctostaphylos glauca. The sequence continues at coordinate 3,889,898 of JAHSPW020000008.1, forward strand.
TATGAATGATAAATTAATATAATTTGATCAGATAATTAATGATGCGACACTTTTTAATTTGTTAATAAAATTTGCTAAGACTCCTCAAATGACTAGCTAGATGTCCCTAGTCAAAATACAAATAGGGGTGAGCCGTCCATGGATATACTTAGCGGAAGCCCGCTCAAGGTATTCGGCCCATATCTTCTCCGAGCCCGCTATGGGTCGGGTTCTATATTTGGACCCTCTACCAAAGACATGCCGAAAGGCAACAACGATCGTGATGTTCTATGCATCTTCTGCTATTGGTTTCATGCACAACTGGGATTTGAATTTGAATTTGAACGACAAACAGCTGGATTATAAAAATGGGGGCCGTGGTGTAGGAATTGGATAATTGGGCCTTAACAAAGGGGCAAATGGTAACAACTTGGCTAATCGGCTGCTCGATCTTCTCAAACAGCCGAAGAAACAGAGTTCCGGCCAGACCGTGATTATTCTGTAAAATGAGTTCTATATGGGTCGGAGATGAGCCTACAGCCTCAAAAATACGGGTCATTTCACGTTTACTGGTCGGGTAGCTGATGTCAAATGGGGAAGACAATACTGAGCAGTAGAGATGATCTTAAGGTTCGGGTCGATATTGCTGAATTTGGAACAGAGCAACTCAAAAAAAAAAAAAAATTGTGTTCGAGAAGTACCAAACTGAAATTAGAGATTCTATTGTATTTCCTCATCATGTGGAATTTTTGTTTGAGAAAGAATTATATTGTCGCTTATCAAAAGGAACAAGTTTGGGGGTGTATCGATTGCTTAATTGAGTTTCGACTGGGTTATTGGAATAGAGCTCTAGCAACTCGACTGTGCTAGATTTAGTGGTGATGAATTCTTATCGCTTGAACGCACTTTGACTAACTTGCGATGATCAATTCCATCGTTCACTGCAAGAGTTGGTAGCAATCGAGAGGTGCTCTCATCTGAGTCAGTTTGCGCACGTCTCGAACCAATTCAATGGTTCACTAGCGGGTCTCATTGAGAGCCGGTGTAGTTCCACATGAGCCACAAGATGATATCACGTAAGGAGTTTCGAACTGGACATTTAGGAGAAAGTAAAGTCAACACGTTGAGGGGAATGGAATTCTATGAGCTAGGAGGAGAAAACTTCTAGAAGGGGATGATTTGAATCCTCTTGTGTGGCAAAGCAGATGAGGTGTCTTCTTGTTGCACCTATATGTAAGGGTTTTCTCTTCTGCTTTTATGTTTCCAAAAAGTTTGGCCTTTTTTTATTGGCAGGAGGCCACATCCAAAGAGTATTCTTATGGTTTCTGATTTGTGAGATGAGTTATCTTACAAATGTGCAATCACAAATGTCCGAATGCAGTATCACAGGATTTGTAATCCTACCTTAGGTCTTATTCGGCTAGTTTGTCAGAATGCAGTCTGGCATGATCTACAGGTTTTATATCCTCATGTCAATCCAGCAAATCAAACATGCCCTTTCGAATAGTTAGCATCTTGCTAGCCGGGAAAGGTACTTTCTTTGCTGAGAGTTAGGTGTTTTGGACATCTGCTAGCTACATTTTATTGTCTTTCCCGAGAAAGACACCATTATGCACAGCCTCATTGGTTATGAATTGTATAAACCTATATTCATGTACCACTTCAGGTTGGTTATTTCTTCATTCATACTGTCCATGAGCTTGTATTCAAAACATAATTTTACCTATGATGATTTTCCAACTGCAGAGGAATTGGTAGGAATGGAACTAGTCATGAATGGTCCCAAGCTGCCCCGGTCCATTTGCAGATACAAGGTCGCCAAGTAAGATTGCAAGTGTTTTTTTCCTTTTAACTTTTTTTTCCCTATATATTGCAGCTATTATGTTGAATGCAAATATTATCCACTCAAAAGTCAAAAGAAACAACTGAGAGAATGATAAGACTTCCAAGGGTTGAAATGGGGGGTTACTTTCATTTGAATGCTACAAGTGTTTTGTTAGCAGAGTATAGTTCTGCTATCTTACTTTCAATAACAATTTCTTTGGTGAAACAGAAATGATGTGGCAACGAACTTGCAGAATCCTTTGCATATTGTTTTTCTAAGTTCTCAGAGAATGGGACAAAGGAATAAAACTTCTATGTCATTTCAAGGACTATTTTCGTTAGTTGTTTCATGGAACTTTTATGGTGACACCTCAAGAAAGTAATTAGTCTAAAATCACACAAGAGAATAGGTAGAATATGAGTTTAAGTTTGCATCTGCATCACTAACTTATTTGCATGTAATCGAGTATTTATTGTAGACGTGCAATACCCTTTTCTAAATTACTAATGCTGGCTTTGTGTTTCCTGACTTGATTTTGATTAGTCACTTCATTGAACATGACGGGGTAACCATGTTTGACGTGATATACTCTTTTCTGAATTACTCTTGTGCTATTTTCCTTCATTTGATACGTTGTGAAACTGATGTAAGTCGTGAATAAACCAACTGTATGTTTGCCACATAAAATCTTTGTGTCGTTTCTGTTTGCATTAATTTTCTTGATTGTTTCTTCGTGCGATTATTTGTGTTTGGGCGATTTCTCAACAACTACTTCGATGATGAAATTAGGTGCATATTGTTGCACTTCCCAACAATCTAGACGGCATTGTTATGATAGCATGGTTTTATGTCCTTTGTGTAATTTACTTTACTATATACTGTCTTCTGCTTTATTAACGTGTTGAGGGAACATGTTATGCAGGTGGTTATGTCAAATGGCCTTGTTACTGTCAGTTTATCAAATCCAGCAGGCATGGTTACAGGAATACAATATAAAGGGATGAATAACGTACTTGAAACTTCCAACAAAGCTAATAATAGAGGGTATTTACATCTGGCCATCTAAATTATCCTTTTCTTTCATGAGTCTTTCCTTACCTATTGTGATGATACTTGAGATATGTGGGGATTTAACCCCAGGCCTACACTCGGACATCAAAGAGAACAATCCAAAAAGAACTATGTGGTGTAGGACACTACTTCAAAATGTATAGAGTACCTGCATCAGACACTCGACATGGAACAAGGGTACGTGATCCGTGTTGGGCATGTTTAGGCGGACAATGACTTAGCAAGTATATTTTCTAATTGGTATGTCTTCATGAACTAATACTATCGTAGAACCTCTATAGCATGCATGAAAAGCTATAAGACAACAACTAAACACCATTTAAGTTAGAAAATAGAAAAAATATATAACAATATTTTTAGATAGTTCAACATGTCCGTATTCTCAAAATGAAAATTAGATGAATCCACTACTTAGACCGTTACTGGCACCTGACATTCAAGCCGTCCATGGAACAACTTCGTTCTATCTACAGTCTAACCCTTTTTGTTACACTTAAATTAAAACACAAGACCAAATACATGGCATGAAAGTGACAAATTGTTGCTTTGCCACTTTCACACTGTTTACCAAATTCCAGAGGCAGAGCTAATTCGCTCTTACAGATTTTAGTACTCAAGGCAGTTCTTAAAAATTATGTTTTATTGTTTTGGTATTTCTCTTACTCAGTGTTGCAATTCAAAGTTATTCTAACTTACAAGAACTTGAACTATTGTGGCAATAGTAGTCAAATCATACGATGCATGATCCCATTCACAATTCATTCAAAATCGATATCGATCTTTGTGAACTGATTATCGAATAGAGTCCGGTGAATCTTATGTTTTGCACTTCGATTCATCATTTACATTTCATGCGGTTTTTGACGTTGTAGTATCCAATAAATGCAGAACCATTTTACATGTTCTTCTTGTACGAAAAAGAAAGAATATATCCTCACAGGGTGTTGTTCATATGTAATCATTACTTACCCAATGTGAATAACTACTTGTCTATAATTTCAACTTCGTGTTCACTCCTTTGCCTATAAGCAATTGTCTCATGTATTCTATTAGGTTGCATAATAACCATCACCATCAAACTTTTCGTTTTTTAAACCTGAAATTGTCGTATTTGTGATGTATTCTTCAGAAACATGCATTCTATTTTTTATGGATGTTGTGACTGATACATACGGTTCATGTTTCTATTCAATTGATGAATATGAAAAATGCCATTTTGATTCATGATTTGACAACTATGTTTTTAGGTATTGGGACACTTCTTGGAGTAGGCCAGGAGACAAGTAAGCATCTTCGCTTTTATACTCATAAATGGAATTGCTATACATTAGAGAGTGACCATTTAACTGCAGAAATGTCCTTGTTTTGATCGAGTAGGCTGTCAAACCTTGCATTTAAGCTATCAGGAACCAGGTTGAAGGTCATTCTGCAAAATGATAATCAAGTGGAGATTTCATTTATTACAAGATGGAATGGCGCAGGATTTCCCTTAAATGTGGACAAAAGGTGCATTCCGAGTCTTACCCTCCAAGGTTGCTAAATATGTATACCACCTAATTTCCTACACCTTTTATGTGGCTGCCTATATTGGGTTGTGGGCCTCATTATTTTTCCTTTTAAATGAAGGGACTGAGACAAAAAAATTCACCCAAAAACAATTTACCTGTTTTTCCAGTGCTTGGTTCCATAAAATGTGAGGAAATGTTTTTATAAAGAATGATGTTCATGCAAATCTTGGAATGACATGATTTAGGTTCCATATGTTTAATTTTGGATGAGTCAATTGATAAGCATGGAGGCGTCAACCACACGCTACGAGTTTGTTGGGTTTGAGTCATAGAATATACCCAAACAACTTCCTGCTAAAAAAAGGGCTACTTAGTACACGGACTCCTACTACTACAGGGTTTGGGGAAGGGTTGGATATACACGACCTTACACTCCCGCAAGCCTAAAGGCTGTTTGTGCAACTCAAACCTGTGATGAAGTCCCAATGGGACAACCTTACCCTTGTGCTTAGGACGGTTGCCCTATTGTGGATCATGCAGTTGGACTCAATGACTGTCCCTATGAATTGCCTTTAGAGGTTTTGGCTTTAATATGTCATTGATTCAGCCCCTTTCAACAATAAATTAATTTTTCTAACTGCAACCATGTACCTCTACTAAACTTCAAAGTACAATTTTCCTATACAATCTTTTACGTGAAAACAAAATCCAATATAAAATGTCTTACTTCGAAACATAAAGAGTCAGAGTTCTAATGAAAAAGTTACTTAATCCAATTGAGGTTGTATTCCATATCTATTACTTCTGCAGATATATTATGCTGCGAGGCAGCTCTGGCTTTTATTCATATGCAATATGTGAGCGATCAAAAGGAATGCCTGAAGTGAATATTTACCAAGCAAGGATTGTATTCAAGCTTCAAGAAAACAAGTAAGCGAAGGAGAATCAGTTCATTTAAATCTTCTATTTGTCCCTTTGATCTTGGGCTTGTTTAACTGACTAGCATGATCAACAATTACAACAACGCACATATATAAATAAATGCTTGTTTTGCTTGGGTATCTAATTGATTGCTATCAGGTTTAATTACATGGCAATATCTGACCAGAGGCAAAGAGTCATGCCAACACTCGCAGATCGCATAAATGGCCAACCACTTGCCTACCCAGAGGCCGTTCGATTGAGAAACCCAGGAAATTTAGCCCTCAGAGGAGAGGTTTGATGCCTTTTCTTTTTCATTCACAATTGTTACTATGGTATGAATTTGATCTAGTTACATAATTCACTTGAAGTACTGCACACTGATGTTTTCAAACTAAGAAGTACGGACAGGGACATGGGACACAACATGACACAGAAACGCTGACATGAGCTTTTTCCAAAAACTAGGACATAGGCACGTTGGGGATACAACAAAGTAAAGGTAAAAATGAATAATAATACCTAGAAGACAAATCATTCAAAACTGTTGAGAATACAAATAAAGCAGAGAAACAGGATTAGGAAGGAGAGGGGGAAATAATGAAACATAGAAAGAATAATAGGAGATAAACGGAGAAAGAAGAAGAAGAGAGAAAAGAGAGAAATGCCTGGAGAAATTTTAGATCGTCTTCTCTCTCTCTCCATTGATACATGGATTTTGCTGGGTTTAAGAACCAACTGATGTAATATAATGTGTTATCCTTTTCTTGTAAATATGATAGTTTTTCCCCTCAAATTACCGAGTACTAGGTATAGCTATGTTTGAGATTTAAAATATTATGTTTTGACCCTGTTTAAGGTTTAAAAAATTGCAGTCTAAAACGTGTCATGTGTCTGTCTGAACATGTCCCGTGCATGTTCTTTGCGTGTTCGGAACATGTACAACCTAAAAAAACAGTTAAATATTGGATACCTATTTTCCTGTGTCTGGTCCATGTCCAAGCGTCCGTGTCCTAGTTGTGTCGGGCATGGATAAAAGAGGCCCGGAGAGGTGTTTGTGCTTCTTATTTTTAAATTATAAGTTCTGTGAATGGATGTTTTGGTTTGAAACTCAAAGAACACAAAATGGCACACCATTATGCGTAGAAAATTTGTACATAAACATTATTTGATGATGTGATATGAAATACTTGTAGTATGTATTTGTGATTATTTCTTGATATGCATGTAGGTGGATGACAAGTACCAATATTCTTGCGACAACAAAGATAATCAAGTACATGGGTGGATATCCAACAATGCAACAGTAGGGTTTTGGATGATTACACCAAGTAATGAGTTTCGGACTGATGGGCCTCTCAAACAAGACCTCACTTCCCATGTTGGCCCCACGGTCCTCTCGGTGAGTTTTTCTGTTGCTTGACAAACCAAATTGTTTAACACAAATTTTTAGCAAAGGAAAAAGATACCTCTTGCCCATACAACATTACCTCCAGCTATTTGGGGACGTGAAACATGTTCAACTATCAACCACGTACATAGAATAACTTGACTATGAGATCTTTGTTAACTTGACTATGGAACACCTATGCTTCACCAGTCGGGTGATGTGAAGTGGACTTAAAATGGGAACTTAAGCCTAAGGGGGTAGCATGATGTTCCTATATTGTTTGTGAGAAATCTTTTTGCTTGTACAAGATGTGCTAGTTCATTTGACTTATATCTCATTTGAAGCACCACATTTGGATTTTAGTACAACCAAGAACTTGTCTAGTATTTTTAGGTTCTTTGTATGATGACTTATCTTAACAAGACTCGGGTGTGAATGCTTTCAAATTAAGTTCCAATTTAGTGGATGCTGCCAAAGGGAGAGGCGGGGCCATACGCAAAAAGGAAAAGGCCCATATAATGGCAGAGACAAATAGAGCTTTGGCACATTTTCGTCGGATGTGGGTTTATATCTAGGGGTCGAAGTTGGAGTTGGAGTCGGAGTTGTCGGACATGTCAAACCTTGAAATAAAGGATACGTATATATGAATCCTGATTTGCATACATATACGAGGCATAGGATATGTATCATAATTATCTTCTATATTTTTTTGTATATAAACACCCATTGATACTCTTATACGATAATTTAAGCACCCAATAATATTAGAAAATGAAAGCTAGAAATTTCAACACCTATGTGCTGTTTGAAATAGCCGTGTCCGATCCATATTCTGCACCAGTGTCGTGTCGTGTCGATGTTGGTACTTCGCTTTAAATGGCGGATCCATGGACATAGACTACTGATTAAGATTGTTGTGTCCAGATGTTTGTAAGTACCCATTACGCAGGGGATGGTCTGGGAATGAAGTTTAGAAATGGAGAGCTATGGAAAAAGGTTTTTGGCCCCGTCTTCATCTACCTTAACTCAGCTTCCAACAACCAGAAATCTGCACTTTGGCATGATGCTAAATCCCAGGTATTTATTTTTGTCCTTAACATAGTTAGGAACTTACAAAGCAAACTTAATTGACGATAATTTTAATTTCTGATGTTCGCAAGATGGCAAAAGAAACTGCAAGCTGGCCTTACAATTTTCCCCAATCACCAGATTTCATTCACTCCAATCAACGGGGCTCAGTTAATGGCCGATTACTTGTTCGCGACAGGTACGGTGAGAGATACTGTAATTCTGATTGTGGGGTGCGAGTCTTATTCTGTACAGATGTAATGCTGTCACACAAGCACAACATTCCGAGAACTCGTGATTTTTTGAGTTTTGATTATTCCTTTTTTCCCCGTATTGTAGTGGTCGAAATCTCGTGTCAGCTGCCTTTGCTTCTGTAGGTTTGGCACCACCAGGAAATGCAGGATCATGGCAACAGGAAAACAAGGTGATCCTTCTTTTATTAGGAAATTATACTCTTTATCCAGAGAACAGTATTGTATACCATCTTCTATATCTATCCTCTTTCATGAGACTAATCAAGATCAAGCTTTCATTTTGTTCATTTTGTGTACCATATGTATATAGTGTCGTAATACACATTGACAAGCATAAATGTAAGGTAAACAAAATGTTATACGCAATATAGAATACAAAATTAATTGCACATTTTGAAGAAACACTTCCATGATACAAAATTTTTCTTTTCAACTATATAACATGTTTTAATAAGAAAAAGTATTTCCTATCGCATAATAAGATTGTGCAATAATATTTATGTGAAGATGAACTAAGTTGAGTGATCTATTGATTTTATCTTTAAACAAATCGAGTTGTAAGATATGTTTAGAGATACGTTCGATTGTGTTTCTGAACGTATTGAATCGTGTGATACATGTTGCGTGTAGTATGATTTTGACAATACTAATAAAAAACAAAATATTTCCCGCATCTCTTTGATTCGAACACAATAACGATCGTAGCGATCTCCTCTGGTACCTACTGGTATGTCAGGATCCAATTGGTCATGAACATCGTAAGGTGCTGCTCTTCGCGAATCCCAGCATAACCTTGGTTGGGATGGGTAGGCGCAGGCTTCTCCCCAAAAAAACTGCATGAAATTTATTTAGCCCTTGCGTGGGCGTCTCATCCGACTCGCTATGATACAAACAAGGGGATGGTCTCGATCTCGCTTGGTGGTGCCCCTCTCGAGCTTAATAACATCATGTTTATTGGTAAGCAATCTATACAGTCTTCCAGTTCAACATTGCAGGAAAGTGAAAACTCACTCTAATGGCACACTTGAGCGGTACAAAGCGATCGGGGAAAGGGGATCACCCGGACCGAGCAAGTGCTTTCACGGTCTGCTATTCCTGCTTCAAAGCATTTGCGCACCTTTCCTTTACATTGCACAGTGATCCGAACACTTCGTCGCATCTTTTCGATACGTATACAGTAACAATCATAGCGATCTCCTCTGGTACCTACTGGTACATCAGGATCCGATTGGTCATGAACATCTTTCTTAGATCTTTAACTTCGCTATGCTTCTCCACATTTTTTGGTACTTTGCCCTCCTATATTCAGGTTTTTTTCTCATAGGCCAATATTATCTTCTTTCCGTCTTTTAGGTGAATATTTGGTACTTGTCGCGGGAACCCTAACTAATAATTTAAAAGTGCTCTTTATCTCTCGAAACTCCCGCTAACCCTGCATCCCATTGGTTTGTTCTATCTCTGGTTCCTTCTCCTATTTCTCACCTTTTTTACTTCTGCTTTACCCTCTTTTTTCTTTATCCTCTAGTACCGAGCTACCCCATAAAAACATAAACTTTGAGGTTCAATAGCTAAATACATGCCATCCACACTATATGCCTGTTCTTGGGACGGGAGTCAACTTATAAAAGACTCCTCAATCCGGCCTGTAAGAAAGAGGCATTCCAGTGGGCGGAACCAATGCTTTAGATTGTTGCTTTCTATTTATCTCGTACTGAGAAGGAGGAGGAGTTCTAGCGAATTTCAGTACCTAAGTCTCAGTCACGAAAATGCGGTCACAACCCGAACGGCTGCCCCGTACTTACTAGACCGACCTGCTATAATAATTCCATAAACACCTAGGACCTTAGATCGTTGCCTTCAGTTCAATCTAAGGTCCGTGCTTTGGGGAAAGTCTACCCAATTCCAATGATTTCCTTCCATACTTAGCAAGCAACAGCTGGCTTAGGACTCTGCGAGGAGGATCAATTCATTGCCTTCATGAGCGGGATCACGTCCTCCATTACGAGATTATACAAAAGCTTAGAAGGCTACCCTCTTACCTACTCCCCTATATGAATTGGCTCGTATCCCATACATAGCCCGCCTAAATTGGAGTACGGCCTCTCTTTTTCTGTTCCCTAAGTATGTGATGAGGGCTTTTCTTAAATTAAAGAAAGATGATTAGGCTTCTTTAGCTGCTCTTAACTTAAGGCGCCAACTATTATTCTCATCTGGGGGTTTAGTTTGAAGTGCAGTTTTGGGCATCCTGTTTATGAGCTGGGAGCTCTTAGACCACAAATAGAGTGCAGGTCATGTCAGAATCTTCTGCTACTCTTTATATTCATGTTCCCTCGTGGAACTTTGTTGAGCTTCTGCTGCCTACTCTATCTATTAGCCTCTCATTCTACCTCCGACCAATGAGGTGATGACACATGCATGTGTGCATATGAACTTCTAAAGAGTGGGTTCCAAACCTGGATGACACTATATAACTCAATCCATTATAGGGCTATTGGTGGATTATTTCTATTTTAGAAGAAACTTAGAGATAGAGGAGATTTTAAGGAGATTTTGTAGAGATATTGGCCCCCTATTTTTCAACCATTACAGCTGGCGTCGACCAACTTTGCGATACAGACGAACGCGAAGAAGAACGCAAGCAATAGAAATGCAAAAGAGAAGAGCAAAGATTCCTGACCCAGAGCATGTTATTGACTCAACCACAAACCTGTTGAATGAAAGAAGCAGCTACTCAAATGTTTCAGTTCGCTAAGTTTGAAAAGTCCAAAGAGCACAAACTAGCCACGGAGCTTGGATACGGTTTTCCGATCGGAGATCCATGGATCACAGATGGTATTTCCCCATGGCCTTTTGCCTCTAAAAGCGTTCTTCCTTCTCAATGCCCAGGCATCCATCTAATGCATGATTTTCAATCTTGTACTCAGGCACGCCTAATGTTGAGAAAAATGAGCATCTTGATGGGGCACCTACCAGAGATCCCCATAGAGTCCTGGACGATGAAGACCACCTGGTTAAAGTTAGTTAACCCACCTTTTGCTAAAAGAGATTGTAGTAAAAGAACAAGACTTAAGGGTTTCGCTATCGCAAGAATATAGCAATCGAACACACTCAGCTGCTTTGCGTATTAAGAAAACCGTATTGCCCGAACGAGGATGCTACAAGAGCGTAGGTGAGTGATAAGCGTAGGAGGCGTGCTTGAAGGGCGCGGCAGCAGTGTGGTTCCAGGTGCCGTCGCTAGATTGAGATCTGTAGGGTGGCAGGGACTTCGACTACCTTGTATTAGGTGAAGAAAAGGGGGTGGTAGGCTTAGTAGGGCTTAAGTTGACGTCTTCCAACTAATTGACAACCAACATCAATGGTTTTGGATTGAGTGCAAATGATCTCGTACCCATGCCTCCATCTTTTGAATACCAAGAAGGGAATCAAGTTCAGTGACTAATTTCCAGCCCATTCTTGCCATAGGGGCTATGTTCATCAGCCCCATGCTTCGCAAACCTAACCCCCCCCCCCCCCCCACCCCCCCCCCCCCCCCCCCCCCCCCCTCAAAGAGCAAGTGGCTCAGATTAAAGAGAAGTATTGGCTCAGTGAGAACCAACAAATCATAATGAGATGAATCGGAACAAGGTTTATAACCAACAGATGAAACAAGATGATGAAGAAGGCGGCGAATGAAAGCCAGGATCCATGGGGGGCTGCAGGATTGATGAAGAGAAAATTTCCTGTCAAGAAGGTGACTAAATAAAAAAATAGAAAGTTCAATGTAATTCGTCAATGACAAATAGAACAAGTGTGCAATACGCAACATCAGGAGCTTGGTTTGAAAGGCAGCAACATGTATAAGAGCCGAAATAGGAGTAGAGGAAGGAGCCAGTTTTTAAAGAAGTTCGTCGGATCATTCAATGTTTATAAGGAGGTTGACATTAGGTATTGTCCAAGTATCCTTTCCCTCTTCTTGCCCAGGCTTGGCTTTCAAATTCGACACCTTTTTCTTTATTACCATCAATCGGTTATGCTCGGTCGAAGATAGCTGCTACTTACCTACGACTACTTGACGGTCTCAGATACCGAACTGCCCTAACAAGAGTAGCAAGCCAGAAGAGCTGGAGGAGCTAATCCACTTAGTCTTGACTTAGCTTTTACCCTAGCTCAGCATAAAGATGCCGGAGGCTAGGCGAGGTTCCCCTTTGATATCTCCCAACCTATTATCTTGCCTCTCCTTTCATTGGCCGATAGTGCCCAACTCTTTCTTTATGGGGTGCCAAAAGCCCAAAGAAGACTCCTCTTCTATCTGCTATCTCCTATGCTCTGTATTCTTCTTTTTACCAACTCCCGAGTGGAAGAGGCTCTTAATGAGAAAAATCCGCACTTCGATCTCTGCATCTTGGAGCCAGACCAACCCTTTACCTTCTTTAAAAGTAGTCCCCAGATCCTTTTTCATAAAAAGGAAATCCACCTTTCGTAGTGGTTTCCGCTTCCCTGGAAGCTAGCGTTGACGACATAGATCCGAACACCTTTAGATCCAGGTTAATCCAGCTGCAATTCTCCTCCCAAATACCGGGTCTAGACGAGGGAAGACTCATTGCCACCTTGTGGGGTGAAACCATGTATCGACCATCTCCCTAAGTCTCTCGGGATCCGCGAGAGTTAGGAAGGCAATAGCATCGAAGGGATTGAAACATAGAAAAATTCCTATGCCTTGCTCACCGATCCACACCATATGCCAAGGGGCAACTTACCGATCGGGGTCTGTATCTCCAACGAATGGTTCTGCTCCAGTATTTCCCACTGCTATCCCAGTTATTTGTGCTTGGACTCCGGAAACTCGATCTACCAGGTATGGATCCGAATCATAAACTCGCTATGGGATTGGCACTTCAATTAATGAATCTACTTTAGTTGCACTTATCTATGACTCCATTTAGGTCCGATTCGGATCCCTCAGTTGTTTCTTTTTCCTTAGGCACCTTTTCCTCGAAATGAGAAAGAGGATGGTACACTTGTATTGTATTGTTTAGGTGCTTATTGCTTGCAAGAAAAAGATCTCCTATCGCATAATAAGATCGTGCAATAATATTTATGTGAAGATGAACTACGTTGAGTGATATATTGATTTTATCTCTAAACAAATCAAGTTGTAAGAGACATCGTTTTTTTTATGTGTATCATGAGATTTATTTAAACGTAAGATATGTTTAGAGATACGTTCGATTGTGTTTCTAAACATATTGAATCGTGTGATACATGTTGCGTATAATATGATTTTGAAATACTAATCAACCAAAACATTGGGAAATATTCATTTACAGGGTTACCAGTTCTGGACTAAAGCAGATGGTAGGGGGAATTTCGAGATTAAAGGCATTCAACCTGGGTTATATAACTTATTTGCTTGGGTCCCCGGATTTATTGGAGATTACAAATATGGTCTTTCTGTTACCATTACATCAGGTTCTGACTTTTAAATCCTTTACGAGTCTCAACATGGTATTCTAGGAATCCTAGAACATATTGATGACTCAGTTTGCAAAGTAGATAGCTTTATTTGACCTCTTTTGTTTTACTAGTGGATGTTCAAATGCAGGGTCTAATATCAGACTGAATAATCTGGTGTATGAGCCTCCAAGAAATGGTCCAACTCTTTGGGAGATAGGCATCCCTGACCGTGTTGCTGCTGAATTCTTCATGCCAGATCCTAACCCTGCCTTGGTGAACCATTTGTACATTAACTTTGACAAGTTAGTGCTCCTAGACCTATCATCTTTTTGTTTTGAATATCAATTTGTGTCACGTATCCACAGTTGCCATGTTCGACGGATATGATGTTATGCATGTGAGATATGTATTCATGCTGCTTCCGTGAGCGGTTATTTTAGAATCCCAACTCTCCATGCAGAGACATGAGGACTTCACCTTTCTCTTTATAGAATGGAAATTACAGCACCCTAGGTCAATTCGCACCACATTAGCTAGAAAAGAAACCTTTGTAATGTTTCATATCAATATGACAAAATAGAATACAAACTTTTGATAATTTTTTACCATTTGATTTCATGTGCATTTCTAAATGATTTACAACGTAGCATGTCTAACTGTCTAAGAATATAGTACACTATGTACACAATACAAATAAGAGTTGAAAATCTGTCCCCAAAGTCCCAAACCCATACTCAACTTATGGAGACATATCCTGATACCAAGACTTCAAGTTTAGGAAGATCTAATGCTAGAAAGCTCAATCACCATCTGCATTGTCCAACTTTGGATGAAATCTTCTTTTTAGCCATTTTTGCCCCTTAAATTGATTTAGTGGCGGACTCCTCCACTGGATACCACTACAAGTCTCCTGAGACCATTTCATTTTGCCTACAAGTTACAATTATATGCTCATGAAATAATTTGTAGTCTTTCAGGTTTAGGCAATATGGATTGTGGAACCGGTATGCAGAAATATATCCTCGTCAGGATCTTGTCTACAATGTAGGAGTTAGCAACTATAGTAAAGACTGGTGTTTTGCTCATGTCACCAGGTATTTTTCCTTCCCTTTTGGCCTTCAGCTTGTTAGAGCATCTCTAATAGTTTTGCTACTCCTTATTCTTATGTTTCATTTGTAGGCATGACAGAAATGGCAAATACAAAGCCACCACATGGAGAATCTTGTTTGAGATCAGAGCTGTCAATAGGGCTGGAAATTATACACTTCAGGTGGCACTGGCATCAGCTAATGGAGCTGAACTGCAAGTACATAGCTTTCCAACTTATGACTTCCATTCTTTTTGGCTTATTACACTTTGCACCCTTAGTGTGGTACCAAATTTTCATGTTATGAGATTTTCTCAACTTGGTCCTTCAATTCTTGGATTTTTCTTTTTGCCAAGTACATATGGCTGTCTGCTTATTCCTATTTTGGCCTCCTCCATTTCCACTTTGACCCTTTTAAGTATTAAATACCTCCGTCCGAGACTTTGTTTTAGCTCTATGTGGCTTTTTCTCGTGCAAAGTTTGATGGGAAATGTTTACTGGGATAACTCATAACAGCAATCTAAAAAGCACCATTTCAGAATAATCTAAAGTCGGAAGGACAAAGTAAAATCTCACCGATACTTTAAGGTCAAAAAGTGCAAATGTTCTTCCTTTAGTTGTTTTATGTATGTTTACTGGGATAACAGCAATCTAAAAAGGACCAATTCAGAATAATCTAAAGTCGGAAGGACAAAGTAAAATCTCACCAATACTTAAGGTCAAAAAGTGCAAATGTTCTTCCTTTGGTTGTTTTATGTGCTTCTGGATTCAGTTGGGCAAGAATTGCTACTACAGACTTGATTACATGACTCATATCTTCACATTTGGTACCTCTAGCAAAGTACATCATTATCTACATCCTGTTGAGGGTGCGAAAAAAATGTTTTGACAATAATAGTAGCCATTTTTCTTGAAATTCCAAATGCCTGTAACCAATCATTTGGCTTGTTGGTTATTGATGCTAACCTGAGTTTTACATGACTTTTAAGGTTCGCGTCAACAATCCAAGTGGACCTCCTAATTTCAGCACTGGGCTTATCGGCAAGGACAATGCAATTGCGAGACATGGAGTTCATGGTATCTATCGGCTGTATAGCATTGTCATTTGGGGGATTCAGCTTCACGAGGGAACAAACACAGTCTTTCTAACGCAGTCAAGAGGATCCGGACCCTTCAATGGCCTCATGTACGATTACATCCGTTTGGAACAACCTAAAGAGATGGAAAATAATACAAAACCTGCATGTTTTTGAAGAGAACGTCCAGAATGTCATTCTTGCTGCACTGTTTTCTTGATAATTGTTTAAAATTTTGTGGGGGTTTTGGATAGTGTTGTCGATACGAATATATCGTTTATCGACAGATTTAATGTAGGTGTATGTATATATATCTTCTTGCATTAGGCTGACTTTGATGTTCTTGTATATAGATATCTACATTATTGTGATAGAAAGTTTAATAGTATGTTTCTCCATATGTACTCTCTCTCTCTCTCTCTCTCTCTCTCTCTCTCTCTAAGCGAGCTTGGTGTTTTGTCCCGCTACAAGTTCCTCCACTACCAACCGTGACCATTGATACTATCTTAGGCCATCAACAACAAACCTTTTTTATTATATAAAATTAGGATATTTGAATCAGTTTGTAAGTGCTTCACCCTGATTAGTATTTTAATAGATTACTAATTCATCGGAAAGCTCAAATAAATTGTGATAAAAACCTGTATGTGGATGAAACTAACTCTTTAAGAATTGACAGCACGTAATACATTCCAGACCTCAAAACTAAAAGGGAGCAAGCTCTTTAAGGCTGAGACTTCACTATCTTAATTGCTTAAAGCTATCTATAACAATTACGAAAGAAACTATCAGTATCCTTATTGCTTAAAGATATCTATTGTAAATGGAGCATTCCTTGGGTATTTTGAGGTTAGCTCACAAATTTGTTTTTTAAGTGTCCTAAAATATATTTTTATTATTAATTTTTAATCCAATAATTGCTTGAGACAAAAAGAAAATTTAAATTTAAATTAGGGTCATATCTCCGCATGCAGCGTAGGTTTTAGCCCGTCATGATTTACGAGTTATGTTTTAAACTTGTAATCCTAATTTACATAGTTTGACGTATTTGCCATTATTTTCAATGGTAGGTTCACTTTTTTTTTCCTTTTTAAGTGTTCTCATATAATTCTTAAATTGGTAAATTGAAATTATGTCTATCTATATATGGAAAAGTAGGAAGACCAAATGCTTCAAATTAGATGCATGATTCCAAATTGGTGGATTTACATGTTTCAAATTAGGAAACAAATATGATTTATTGAAATTATGTCCATTTAAATTAGTGGGTTTAAATGATTTAAATTAAGAAACAAATATAATTGATTAAATTAAGTCCATGTAAATTAGAAACAAAGTAAATTTGGTGCACGAACATAAAAATACCGACCATACATGGTGAATTTGTGTGGATTAGAAACATGGCAAGATGTTAAATTAGAAATATAGTAAATTTGGATGAAACATTTGGGAATATCAAAATATCGGCCTTACGTTTGACTTTATATACAAATTTATCATCTTTCTTAAAACCTATATGAATTTGTTATGATCGACTTATTATAATCAAATTAGATAAGTTTGACCGTAATTTGCGTGTAAAGTATTAATCATATTTTTTTCCGTCGATATTATAATATTCAGAAAAGTTGTGACAAATAAAACATCCATGACCCCAAACATGAATAAATAAATCAAAAGAATCTATTGAATCTAATCCACCAGTTCCAAGTATAAACAATATAAATAGGGGCCCACACTGCCAAAACAATTTCAAACTAATTGTAACAGAAAATTGAACCTAAGAAACATAAGCCGAAACTCATATAGATGCATAATAAATACAAGGTTATAGCAATCTAAAACATCTTGCAACAAAACATAAATAATTTAATTTATACGAAGTTTTACACAAGTAAATCAACAACCTGATCGACTCACTAGAACACATGCATCTCATGCGACCCAATGCAATTTATCTTGCCCAAACTCGAACCAGCGCACCCTGGACTTAAAACGAGAGCAATCTACAGACTTGCACCGAGGTACTTTAACCCTATGTCAAGTTTCACGGATTGTCACCGATGGGATCACTCAAACTCAGATTTACGGCCTTTCATCGAGGGAGTCTAACCTGCAGTCAGGATCTCGGACTAGGATCAACGGGCCACCCGTTACCCAGTAACCTTTTATGAAATTAACACTGATAGAATTATGAAAACACCAATCCAAAAATCACAACTAATCATGACCATACAAAGGGGCTTTAATTAATATCACATGACCATGCAAATGCAACAAGACCAACCCTGAATCAACACGTCTAAGTAAATCTGAAATATCCACTCAATGGTCTTATTTTGAAAAAATACCAGTTGTAATAAATCAAGAGGATGCTGACCAGTCAACATCTAATTCAACAAAAAAAAGTTATAAATGAGCTTAACCGATCGAGACTCAACCTTGACTGACCAAGTTTTGCCATTGAAAAAATTATTTAAGACAAGTCTGACCAGTCATGCATGCCTATTGACCAGTCACTTTTTGCTTTTGGATAATGTGGTTTTCACGAGTCCTGGCCAGTTATGGTCATGTTTTGACCAGTCAGATCTGGCTACTGGAATATTTAGAACTACCTCTAACTGATTAGGATGACCCCCTGACCGGTCAACTTTTGTTTATGGAAATTTTTAGAAAGCACCCCTGACTGGTCACAGGTATAGCTTGACCGATCAGGCCTCCGTTGTCAAGAAAACTACAAAAACACAAATTTACTGCAAATCAACCCGAAAACATATAATACAACATCAATAGATTGTTCTAAGCTCAAGTTTATCATGAATCTACCTTGAATTCGATGACCGTTCAAGCCCTAGCACGCCGAAAATCATTCGATTCCTTTGCGAACACGCAAACACCCGGCTCGATCCCCACTCCCGATACAGGCTTAACATTTCCTTGTGCGTTCTTTTGTGAATACTGATGTTTGACATGCTCCTCCTTGATCAAAATCTCTCACGATTGATGGGTGGGTTCTCTATCTGTGGGCTCCCTTACCAAAAAATTCGTCTTGCCAAATCACGAGACTAGCGCACCTTGTTTTCCCATTGCATGCACATGGTAGTCGTTGCTTTGTCGCCTGGTTTTCTTTTTACCAGTGATCAGTTTCTTCAAGTTGCCACCCAAGTTTTAGGCTTTCTCTGAGGAACCAAGCAAACACGTTCATATAGAAGATATTGATTCTTCATTATCAGAGATTACATGGTCCAGGAGTAAGTTACTAAGTGTGAAGGTGTTATGCACCCATCTCGCCCATTTCGAAGATCGGTCTCTACTTGGCATTTATGAGATTTTAATTATATTCTATGCTAAATAACTCATGTCGGGCGGGGAGCATTTAAAGGAGCATAAGTGCAATAACACGTAAGAGTTGACTTATTTTTTCTTTATGCAAAAGCATCATGCATGAATAAAATTTAAAAAAGGTACTAACATGAAAATTATTGTTGATTGAGAGAAATAGCAGGCACCATTGAACTGGCATTGCCTTTCTATCTAGTGGTTTGTACTATTGAGCCTACAGTACATATTGGCCGCCCGTAATCAGACTAACGCCCGTGTTACGAATTCTAGAGATTGAATGCGCACATAATGAAATGATAAAATTGTATCGGAATCGATGTATCCTAACAAGGTGTATATATTGATTTCGGGAGTAGTTTATATCTACATTGAAGCATACATGCTACTCCGGCTCAAACCAAAGTTTTGACTCCTATCAAAATTCAGGAAATGGACCCAAAAAAAAATCTTGAGTAGTACGAATTACTATTCAAATTTTTATGGTGTTCCCTCAAGAACGATGCAAGCTAGCACGAGAATATATACCTTAATCGGAGCTTTGAGTTTGTTATTGATCTTGACACAAAACAATTAACCTATACAATTAAGAGAATATAGTCATATTTGAATCGTTGATGCATAGCATTTAATGCATTCATGCTCATTTCAAAAGACAAAATATATAACATAGTGTTATATTTTTTTTATTGATGCATACAATCTTCGGAAGACGGTTGTTGAATGTTTTAGAATTATCTTATAAGAAGGGTGAGTATTAGATTGTACAAAAATGTTGGGTGGATAAACTTGTAAGCTCCATCGTCACTACTCGTCACTATTGAATTGGAACTTCCGGGCTACCTACCAAAACAACTGTGCCACTCGTCGTATTAATTCATTAATTGTTGTTTTAATTTTCTAGAAAGTGTCTGTGTTAGGCAAGTGGAAGAAATCAATTTAATTTGTATTCGTTCTCATTCATGTATAGTCGCTCAAGCGACACTGGTCGCTCTAGCGACAGTGAAGTTGCTCCAGCGACATGTTGGTCGCTCAAGCGACTGGTCCGGTTCGTCTATAAAACCCAGATTAGGGTTCTGTTTTCGATACGGATTTTCGAGAAGCATATCTAGGTTTTTTGAAGGAGACGACGGCTAAAGAACTGAATGGTGAGTTCTAGTTCTCGATTAAAGTAAGATTTGAAGATTCAAGACGGAAGTAAATCAGTCACGGTGCGGTGAACGTGGATTCGGCAAACCAACCTGGGAACAACTGTGAGGAGTCATAGTTGTAAGTATAGGTTTCTTTGTAATCGCACAACGGTTATTTTAGTGATTGATTTCTTTCTGTGGTTTTTACCCTTTTAGGGGCTTTCCACATATATGCGTGTTATGCTTTTTATTCTCGCGTAAAATAGCATATGATATATCTAGTATAAGTTAGTACCGTTTTTCAAAACTCATATACCCAAAAAAATTCTTATAATTCTAAAAAAAATTCAAGACTTGGATTGAACAATCGCTTAGGCTCATACACCTTTTATCCGTCCTTGATTTAATCCATGACCCTAACAACCTGTGGCCAACAAGCATCGTGACCAGTAGTAGTCCGGCCGTTTACTTCGAATCTAGCCGAGACATGTGCAGCACTAAGTGACTGACGTGTGCCGTTTTTGGTTGCCCAAGCCGAAAACGGAGCCAACCGGCTTGTGGGCAAACCTTCCGAAGGGATCCATCGTGATCAGTAGCATTTCGGTTGTTACTTCGAAGGTAGCCAAGACTCATGAAAGAGGATAGCGCAACAAAATAACTCATGCACACATGTCAATTTGGATGTATTGGGCCACAAATGTATGTAATATTGTGCGCTTAACAAAAGAATATGTTTTTGTCTAGTTAAGAGTCATATTTGTATTTTTTGTTGTATACAATCTTCGGAAGACAGTCATTGAATTTTTTAGAATTATCGTAGATGGGTGACTGCTAGATTTTACAAAAATGTTGGGTGGACGAACTTGTATACTATTAATGTTTTTTGACCGATTCTTTTTTCATAATTCTATAAAATTTCAAAACTTGGATTGAGCCATCGCTTAGGCTCATACACCTTTTGTCCGTCCTTGATTGAATCCATGACCCTAACAACCTAATCAGTAGCCATTGCAGCACTACCTGGCAACCTTAGCTCCTTATTTGACTCCACATCAAAGTCCTTTGCTCTCCCAAGTCCGAATTTGTTAACTGTGACATGGTTTTCTCTTTTTCTTCAGCAAAAATTGATGTTGCGTGTTTAGCAAAAAAAAAATTGATGTTGCGGCTAGGCCCATGACCAACTTTTCAGAACTGGTTAGGAATGGACGGACGCCACTATATTAGTTTGTGGTAACGGTATGAGCACGAAGCGAAAGGTTAACTTGAATTTTGTTTGCCAACAAATAATCTCTTTTTTGTTTTTTTAAAACAGGGACTGAAATTCGATCTTTTTACAAAATGGCTAAGGTACGATGTTGACGGTTATAATCTGGTCATGGATTTTATTTTTACCAACAATTCTACCCTATCAATATAAAAGGGATTGCATCGACGACTGTGGAAGGCATTCTCCGCAAGAGTTGCCATCCAAAAAGTAGTGCTAAATTTGTTCATGCTATAATGTTTTAATAACAGTTTACTTTTTTTTTTTTTATGATATTTCTTTGCTGACTTGCTTTCTCAATTCACATCTGTGAGATCTTCTACCTCTTGCTCGCTTCAGAATGCCTGGTCGATAACAAGGCCCCCTAAAGGACCTTTGATTCATCGAATCATCAAGGAGGGATCCCACAATGAGCAAATTGCACTTTGTAAGCTGGCTTCACGACAATATGATAATCCGATATGTATATATTTTTGATCGGCAAAAACAATATATTGATAGGTGAAGAGTACACAATTACAACAACCATATCCAATAAGGGATAACAGAATGTCAGCCCAAAAACCACTGAACTAACTGGGCAAGGCCTAAAACCAAAAACCAAAAGGAGAAACGAAAACAGAAGAAAAGTAGAGCCAAAGAGCAAAGCCTAAAACCAAAAGAGTAACCAGAAAAAAAGAACAGTAGAACCAATCAGCATAGAGGGCAGGTCCCTCTGGATCAAGATTTGCTTTTGCTGATGTCTTGGGCATGAACTGAAGCATTTAAAGGGCAACCAACTGATAGTACCCATAGCCAGAGAATGCTAGAGAAGATGAGGATCCACGTGACTTCAATTAATTCATCAACAGAGTAATCCTTGATATCATGAACTTATGCTTAACCCAAAGGGCTAGCCTCATTCTGATGAGGTCTACTACTGCACCAGGTGATGGGATTATACAGTTGAAGATGCATTCATTTCTTGAAAGCCAAACCGACCAGAGAACTACTAGTAGAGTGGCAATCCAGCAATGCTGTTCCGGTCCATTAAAAGGAGATCTAGTGAAACCATTGTAGCATTAGAGGGTGCAGACCGGGGGGGGGGGGGGGGGGGGGGGGGGGGGGGGGGGGATGAGAGGAATCCATCCCCCACCAATCTAGAGTGTCTGACCAAACCTGCCGTGCATATATATAATGACTATAAGAAGAAAGTGGTTTCAATGGAAAAGATATAGCTGGTTTTGTTATTCCAGCCTAAAAGTATTACAAAATCGATGAATGTACCTGCTCGACCTTACCCTATTCGTAACAGAAAATAGGATAGACCAATAGGGACATGCCACCTCAGTCCAGGCTAATTAACTCACTAACTGACTCAAGTAACTGGTAGTTACAATCTTCCGAGTCATAACATTCCCTTTCCCTTAGAAAGACTTGACCTCAAGACTGGAAATCAAGAAATTTAGAGTGGAGCTCATCATAATCAATCCAAGTGGCATCTTCAGGGAAAGTTCTTTACCACTGCACCAACCATTGGATGGCACGATTATTGCACTTCACCATATGTCTGTCTAACATAGCAACGGGCTCTAACTGCAAGGTAACATTATCACTAACTAGAGGAAGAGTGGGAGTAGCCACGGCATGTTGACCAAGCTTCTTTTTTAGCAACGAAACATGAAAAACAAGATGGAATTGAGCTGAATCAGGCAATTGCAGCTTATAAGCCACTTTGCCCACCCTTGAAATTATCTGGAAAGGCCCATAAAACCTTGGGGATAACTTCATATTTCGCTGCAGAGCTAGAGAGGACTGTCGGTATAGCTGCAACCTCAAATATACCCAATCCCCCACTTCAAATTCCCTTTATGTTTGTAACTTGTCAGCATAGTGCTTCATCCTTTGTTGGGCTTGTTGTAAGCTTTCCTTGAGTATCTGTAGAATGGAGGCTCTCTCCCTGGCCCAATTTGCCACAGTTGCAATTCTGGAGGATCCCAAATTCATGAAGTTGTGATCTGGGGGGTTTCTAGCCATAGACAACATAGAAGTGAGTAGTTTTGATAGAGGAGTGATAAGAGGAGTTGTACCATCATTCAGCAAGTGAAATCCAAGTACCCCAATGTTTTGGATAATCCCCACACATACACCTCAAGTAGTTCTCTAAGCACTTGTTCACAACTTCAGTTTGGCCATCAGATTGTGGATAGTAAGTTGTGCTAAGGCAGAGTCCAGTCCCTATTAATTTCAATAGCTCTTGCCAGAACATACTAGTAAAAATGGCGCCTCTATCTGAAACGATAGTAGTAGGAAGGCCATTTAGCTTATAGTTGTTATCCAAGAAGAGTTGGGCTACATCCTCGTCAGTATAGGGATGTGACAAAGTCATAAAATAAGCATATTTGGTTAGTCTATCAACCACCACAAAAACAGTGATTTTTCCATGGGACTTGGGAAGGCCTTATATAAAATCCATAGAAATGTCTGACCACATTCGTTCGGGTATTGGTAAGGGTTGTTACAACCTTGGTGAATGCACAGTTTCACCCTTAAACCTCTGGCACACAAGACATTTTGAAACATAGCGATGCACATCCTTCTTCTTTAAGCCTTTCCAGTAGAAATTTCTTTTTAGTCTCCTTGTGGTTTTGTCAATGCCTAAATGGCCACCAAGTGTGGAATTGTGATAGGTTTCAATAAGTTGAACTCTAAGAGCAGTAGAAGCCCCCACCACCAAACTCCTTTTGTATATATGTAAGAATCCCATGTTCCCAAGAAAAACCTGTGTGTGAACTTTTGTCTTAAACCAAATTTGCTATTAATTGTTGTAATTGAGAATCTGATTACCAACTGTGCTGCACCTTTGGTAGCCAAGTAGAATTCACTGTAATAATAGCATTCAAAGTACCAATATTGAAGTAAAGGTCATCCCTTCGTGGTAAAGCATCCGTTGCCCTGTTTTCTTCCCCAGCTTTATAAATGATTTCATAATCAAAACCAATCAGTTTAGCAATTCATTTCTGTTGAAAAGGGGTAGCAACTCTTTGTTCGAGTAGGTACCCCTTTTCAACAGAAATGAATTGCTAAATTGATTGGTTTTGATTATGAAATCCCGCCCCAAGTAAATAGTGTCTCCATTTGAGTACTACTAAAACCACTGCCATCAACTCCTTTTCATAAGTTGATAAAATTAACCTGGTTTTTACCTGATAACGCTTTACTCCAAAAGGCAATTGGATGTCCTTCTTGCATGAACAGAACTCCTAATCCTTTTCCAGAAGCATCAGTTTCCACAATGAACAGCTTGGAATAATTTGGGAGGGCAAGCACTGGTAATGTAATTATAGTGTTTCGAAGGACATGAAAATCTTCGATAGTCTCATTATTCCATTGGAATGAGTCTTTTTTTAACAACTGATTTAATGGAGTTGAGATTTTGCCATAATCTTTCACAAAGCTTCTATAATAACCTGTGAGTCCTAGGAATCCTCTCAACTATTTAATTGTGGTAGGAATTGGCCAACTAATCATAGCTTCAATTTTAGCGGCTTCTGGAGATACCCCTTTGTTGGAAACCAAATGACCAAGATACTCCACTTCTTGTTTGGCAAAAATGTACTTAAAACTTTTGGCAAATAATTGATGTTTTTGTAAAAGATGTAGGGTCATCTCCAAATGCAATAGGTGATCCTTTCAAGTCTTACTAAATACTAGGATATCATCAAAAAAGACCAAAATAAAATCCCTCAAATGCGCTTCAAAGACTTCATTCATGAGGCTTTGAAAAGTAGAGGAGCCTTTGTTAACCCAAAAGGCATTACTAGAAATTCATAGTGGCCTTCATGAGTTCGAAAAGCTATTTTAGGAATGTCAGAAGGGTATACTCTTGTAATAATTCGTAATTTTAAAATAATTTAAAATTAATGTTTGATATTTATTTAGAGTATTTCACTATTTAAGTTCGGAGTTTGTTAAAAAAAATAAAAAAAAATAAAAAAATAAAAAAATAAAAAAAATATTATTTTAATAAGCCGCTCGAGCGAGCTATCGATTTTCAACAACTTCTAAAATAGCATCTTTTGGGATTTCTTCGTATTCATGGTCATTGAATGAGATTTCCCAAATAATGAATGAATAAACTTCGGATTCCTTTCGTTTAAATGGAAAATGAACGGATTTAAATCGAATTTGATAACGAATTAGTAGGGATTTTATGGGAATTCAATTTGGGGTTTCATGGTAATGAATTAGGGATTTAATTTGGACATTAAGAGGGATTTTCACCTTGAATCTATAGATAGGACGACAAATCGATGGGTCTTACACGTTTATTCGAAATCCAGAAGGTTAGAGAGTGTATTGTGAGGTGTTGAAGAAAATTTTAGAAGAGTTTTGAAGGTGTTCTTGAGGAGAGAGAAATTTGGGTTGAAGTTTCTCGTCAAAAATTCGTTCTAATCATCATCGTTTTCACTAAATTGAGGTAGGATTGCTTACCTACCAACCTTAGGATGTTCAATTTCATTGTTATTGTATAATTTTGTGCTCCGTTAGTACCTCTATTGAATTTTTAGGGTTTTATTTGTATGAAGATGTTTGTTCTGGAAATTCCAGAATCTGGGAAAGACGATGGCTCGCGCGAGCGAGTTTGGGCCGCTCGAGCGAGGTTGATGTGAAAATTTTTGAATTTTTGTAAAAAAAAAAAAAAAAATTTTTTTTTTTAATAGGTCGGTCGAGCGAGCTACAGAAATTTTTAAGTTTCAAATTCAAACAGTAAGCTTGTTTTGGCCGCTCGAGCGACCTGTTGATATACAGAGCAAAATTTCAGCATGTTTAACTTAACATTCGAGTACACCGGCTATGACTATATACTATATTTTGTTCACCAGACAGCATGAACACTCTCACATGTATCCACTATGCTTTGATTATATATTCGAATCCCCATGGAATCTCGTGAGAGTTAAAAATCTCGTTAGAATGCATTGATGCCTAACATGTGTATATTGTAAATGTTAAATTTCAGTGCGTTGTTAGATGTAGAGAACAACTGCAATCAAACTTGAAGATTGAAATTTGTGGTTATGTCGGGTATGGCCGTCGTGCTACCCGATGCCGGACGTTGTTCCGAAGATACTAAAGGGTAACCAGTCTCACGTGTATGGTTGATGCCGGACATCGTTCCGAAGATACTAAGGGGTAACCAGTCCCACGTGTATGGTAGATTACCGGATGTCATTCCGAGGTATGCTAAGGGGTAACCAGTCCCACATGCAGGCTTGCTTACCGGGTTCAAGCCTCGAGATGTGCTAAGGGGTATACAGTCCCACGTGCATGCTCCGGCCGTCGTGCCATGTGACCGGGCGTCGTCCCACTTAAACAAGATAATGAAAGCGGAAAAGAGCATAATTAACCCGATGTGTTTACTGCTTATTTTTATTCAATATCAACATATGTTGTTATTTATTGTCTATCAATATGAACTGTTGAATGTTGTACGTCCTTGGGTTTGGTTTTTCGGGTAATCTGTCCTACTGAGTTTCATTACTCATCGGTGCAACTAATTCTCTGCCCCTAGCGTTTCATGCCAGATGTAGAAGTGCATATAGAGGAACCGATCGTGTCGGAAGAGCTGGAGACTACTGGAGGAGAGACATTTACATGGTTGTCTTACCCGTAGATTACCTTAAGGTTTTAGTTTATCTTAAATAAAATTGTAAACCCGAAAGGGTATTTTAGTCAATTCAGTTTGTAACTTGATTTACCTAAATGTTTAACGTTGAAATAATTTATCATTAAATAAAAATTAGTTTCTTTCGATAATTTATTTTGATACTTAGAGTGGTTTAAATAAAATAAAAATTTAACGTGAAAATTTAACGTGCCAAAAATTGGGGCATTACAACTCTAATTTGATGCTGTCCAGCTCTCAAACTTAGTTTAGAAAAATAGGAAGCTCCACATAATTCATCTAACAATATCATCAATAGCTGCTATAGGAAATTTATCCTTCACAGTTACCTTGTTTAAAGCCCTACAGTCCACGTACATACGCCATGTTCCATCTTTTTTTTAACCAACAAGACAGGAGAAGAGTATGGATTTACTCTGGTTTTTATTACTTTAGATTGCAGCAAATCAAGTACTTGCTTTTCAATTTCATTTTTTTGAAAATACGGATACCTGTATGGTTTGATATTCGGTGGCTCCACTCCTGGCTTCAAGGGAATTTGATGATCCCAACTTCTTGAGGGGAAGAGTATGGATTTACTCTTGTTTTTATTACTTTAGATTGCAGCAAATCATGTACTTGCTTTTCAATTTCATTTTTTTGAAAATATGGATACCTGTATGGTCTGATATTCGGTGGCTCCACCCCTGGCTTCAAGGGAATTTAATGATCCCAACTTCTTGAAGGAGGTAAACTGGTTCCTGAAAAACTATTTCAAACTTAGACAATAAGTTCTCCACTTCAGGAGTGTTGGTGTCCATTGGAGTTTCCACTTGCAAAAAAATGAATTTGAGCTATTATTCCTTGAGGCTTTTTCAGTAACAATTTCCTCATTTGCTTTGTGTTTACAATTTTGGTTTCTCCCTGTTTTTCTCCTCGCAATACATGTCTTTTATTGTTCAAAGAAATAAATTCTTGAAATCCCACCTCTTCACCACCTCTTGATTAAGGAAGTTTGAGTACTTCGTGAATCAATCAACATTATTATCTTCTTTTTCTTTACATTTCCTTTCACCCTCATGGTTCTATAAGATACCGAACCAATCAAAGTATTAATAGAGATATGCAAATCTCATTCTTGCTCTTGGATATCTTCATCTTCATCGTCCTATAATAGCTCATGTTTAGAATCCTCCTACTCCCCATCGATGGCATACAATTGCTTCCTCCTACATTGATGCCCTTTGGCATACAATGGCTTGAGTGGTGTTGGAAGGTCTAAACATCAATACATTGGCCTTATTTCTTCTTTAAGGCCAATAATGAAGCAGCTAGTAAAGAAACTTTTTGGCAAATTCTGGGTTTTATTGGCCAAGATTTCAAATTGCTCCTAATATTCCCTAACTGATGTTGTCTTTGTCTATCTCAATTTAGTTAATTCACCAACAGCATCTTCATAAATGTCAGGCCCAAATCTAACAATTATTCCTTGTTTAAACATAACCCAGTTGATCACACAGTGGGTCTTTTCAAATGACTGATACCATTGTAGTGCTTTATCTTCCAAATGTAAAACTGCCGATTTCACCATATCATGGTTATCAATTGAGTTATACTCAAAGAACCTTTCACACTTATAAAACCATCCGGTAGGATCTTTACCATAAAATCTAGGAAAATCGACCTTGGCATACCTGATTCCAAATCCGCTGGGACTCACACTTGACAGCTGAATTTCACAATCTACAAATGGTGATCCTTGCTGTTGTTTCCCATACATGTGCACAGCCATTTGATCATACTTTAGGGTAACTGCTGCTAACATGTCCTTGATATCTGATGTTGTCATTAGCGCACCAAAAATATATTTATAAAGTCAAGACTTAAAACTAACCCCAAGGATAGTGGAAAGACCAGGATCGTCCACAGGGATGGAAAAGCTAAGTTACGATATTTTTAAAGATTTATTTCTAATTTAATGGAGAGGTTGAAAGATTTGTTTGGTGAACTATAACTAAAATTGAAAACTAGAATAAAAATTAAGTAACTAAATAAAATTAGGGTTTTAGAAATAAGTGAGAAAAGGAACTAAGGTTTCGATTCTACCTTCCCCTTATAATATAACTGAAGCAAATATTAGGGTTTCATTTAACTTGAATCCAGACCAACAATAGGGTAGCAATTTCTATTGGTAATCCCCAAAAATATTCTCAAGACTCGTACTTCGTATAAACTATCTCAAAGACTATCACGAAAAATTAAAAACGATGTATGTGTTTGATATCATGAATACAAACACACAGATCAATAGGAAAAATATGCTCTTTCATAAAAATAATATGAAGCATCCAAAATCATACAATTAAAATTGAATGAAAACCCTGCGAATTAAACAATTACATTACTTGGAGAAGGTATCCTCGCTACCCTAGCCGAAGTGTTTAGCCGCTCATGGATGTAGGAAGCTCCAACTCTCCAATGATGACCGCCATGAAAGTATTAAACTTGCTTAGTCCTAGCCAAAGAGTAAAATCGCTTCCTTTAACTTGTATTCGAGCTTCTTTATGTTCCTTTAAAGTACAGAGGTAAGGGCTTTATATAGCAGTACTCTTCGAGTCTCTAT
This sequence comes from Arctostaphylos glauca, assembly GCA_019985065.2. Lineage (NCBI taxonomy): Eukaryota > Viridiplantae > Streptophyta > Magnoliopsida > Ericales > Ericaceae > Arctostaphylos > Arctostaphylos glauca. Next base: position 3,919,513 of record JAHSPW020000008.1, read on the forward strand.
TTGTCTTTTTCCGATGTGGGACAAAGGAATCGAGCTAAATATTATAAAATTCTCGTTTTTAGTATTGCAGCCCACTTCCAGTCCACTTTTGACCTTCAAAACATCTAAATTTGGAAAAGTCATGAACTAGACAGTTGTAGATAATTGAATTCTCTTTCCGTCGCTGCAAACCTTGCATCAATCGAACACCAGAGCTGAGAGATATGGCCAAAATATTGAATGATGTCTATATACATCCCTAATATGGGATTGTATATTTTTGTTTCCAATTTTACTTCAACTTTAATTTCTTTGATTGAGTGCAGGATTCTTTATTTTTCAACCTTTTCAAAACTATTTTTCTTCCTTTTTTTCATCGATTGACTTTTCTAAACGGGCTTAACTTCCAATTTCGTGCAACTGTGTATGAGTACCTATAATCATAAAATTCACTAATTAAGATTTAAGTAACTTAGTAATGAATCTAACAAAGGCAAGTTAGTAGGCTTTAATGTGAACATTTAAACTCTTATCAGTATCTCCCAAATCTTTTAGGGAATTTTTGACTACTTCTGTTCCTTTCGCAGTTCTCTCTTGTCCTTCCTTCAATGCTTGAATAGTTTCCTCCATTTCTTGAATTCTTGGCCTCTAGTTCCATCGGCCATTGGAGAGAATCAACACAGGCTAAAGATGGCCTGCTCTGGTACCAATGTAATGACTGAGAAGAAGAAAGCGGTTTCAATGGATAAGAGTATAGTTAGTTCTCTTATTCCAGCCTAAAAGTATTACAAAAATCAATGATTGTTCAGGTACTACTCGACCTTACCCTATATAGCAGTAGACGTTCGGAACAGAAAATAGGATAGACCAATAGGGACATGCCACCTCAGTCCAGGCTAACCAACTCACTAATTGACTCAACTAAATGGTAGTTACAATCTTTCGGGTCATAACATCTATGTGTACTGGTTAGTGTGTAATAGATTTTTTTCTATTAATTTTGACCAAAAAATGCGTTAGAGAAAAAGGAATAATAACAAGAGCTACTGATGATGATTTGGTATTGCCGTTTACCTGTGCGCTGTTCTTTTACGTCCTTGATCAAAAACCAAACCTAGAATTTTCTTTTCACTGAGGCCCTTTTAACTTTTGTTGGCTGTTCTTCAATTACCTTAGAGTGATGGTGTGAGCATGCCAAGATTAGATTGGAATCCAAGTGTGATGTAAACATTGTATCCTGACTTCGTATGTATCGAGTGTGTGACTCGGGAGTACGAGTTACAAGTGGTTCTTGTTTGGACACATAGAAGTAGACTTAGAATTTCCCAAAAGGTGACGGAAAGTGGATTCACTTGAAAACAACAATGAAGTTGCATCCAAATCAAAGAAGAACTTCCTTCTTAAGTTATAGCAAAGTTGCAAAGATAAATACTACGCAGACTAGGTTTGAACTAAAATTAATCTCAAGTAAACTAAGAAACATTTAAAGTAGAGGTGATGGACCAAAGTTGAAAGACAAGTGAATTCTAAATTCTTAGAGTGAGAACCCGAATTTGCCTTGCAAACTCATATTTATAGGCAAAACAAGCTGATTCAAGTCTAAAATGGGACAAAACTACTAGTTTCAAGGCCTGACACATGCCCCACGTTTTCTTCTCCATGTAAGCACGCCCCCACTTCCTTGAAACGCAGGCCAAAGATTGATGAATGTGGGTACAATTAACATTGGGTCATGGGGAGTCAACACCAATCACCTGGGCCTATGAAAGTTAGTGAATTGACCAAAGCCTGCCAAGGGACGTTTCTGTTGAATAAACATTAAATGCTATTGTTAATGGGTTTTAACTTTAGAAGTTAGTGGAAAATAAAAGGTCAAGAAGTTTTGTAACTGAAAGGCCAAGGGGTGCGGCAGTTTTAGCAAGGAAGGGTCAGAATTTATTGTTCTGTTTTAAAGCTGTTTTTAATACGAATTTTAAGAGTCTTGTTCAGGACTATAAGTAGAGGATTATCCGGTTGTAAGAGTGTGTGGAAGAAATAAAAGAAAGATAGTTTGATAGAAAGAACTTGTTTTGTTTCTCTTCCCTCCACCAAAATAGTTATCAAATTTCAACAGATTGGTATCAGAGCCAATGGCGAACGTGACGGGTCAAATGCCGTTACCACGACTAACGAAGGCGAACTACGAGAACTGGAGCATACAAATGAAGGCCTTGCTCGGTGCGCAAGATGCATGGGAGGTAGTTGAAGACGGTTATGAACTGCAAACACCAATCAGACGGTGAATCAGCTAAAGGCGTTAAAAGAAACGCGTATGAAAGACAAGACCGCTCTCTACTTCTTGTTCCGAGCCGTTGACGAGTCGGGCTTTGAGAAGATTGCCGGTGCAACTACTTCAAAAGAAGCGTGGGACATTTTAGCAAAAGTGTTCAAAGGTGCCGACCGAGTCAAGCAAGTGCGTCTCCAAACTCTTCGTGGCGAGTTGGAGAGCATGAAGATGAAGGAGTCGGAAACTGTATCTGACTACATAACGCGTGTACAAGTCGTGGTGAACCAACTCATTCGTAATGGTGAAGCGTTAACCGATGTGCGAGTTGTGGAGAAGATTTTGAGATCATTAACCGACAATTTTGAGAATGTGGTATGCGCGATAGAAGAGTCAAAGGACCTTACGACGCTCACAGTCGACGAGCTTGGCGGTGCTCTCGAGGCACACGAACAACGTAAGAAGAAAAAGAAGGAGGAGACACTCGAGCAAGCACTTCAAACCAAGGCGTCAATCAAAGACGAAAAGTTACTCTATTCTCAAAACTTTCGTGGTAGAGGGCGTGGCCGTGGAGGTCGCAACAATGGTCGCGGTGGTGGAGGCCGCGGTCGAGGTGAATATGACGAGAAGAAGGGGCAGTCAAGCCAACAAAATTGGCGAGGTAGAGGACGTGGGCGTGGTAGAGGCGGCCGGTCAAATCATTCAAATGTCGAATGCTACAACTGCGGCAAGCATGGGCACTACGCAAAAGAGTGCAAATCAAATATCGAGTGCTATAATTGCGGTAAGTATGGGCACTATGCAAAGGAGTGCTATTCCGAGAAAAAGGTAGAAGAAAACGCGAATCTAGTCGCGGAAGAGGAGACAAGAGAAGATGGTGTACTCTTGATGGCCTACAAAGATACCGTTTCCGACAACGACACAGTATGGTATCTCGATACCGGCGCTAGTAACCATATGTGCGGGCACGAGCACCTATTCAAGGAGATGCGAGAGGTTGAAGATGGACATGTGTCGTTTGGAGACGCGTCAAAGATCCAAGTAAAAGGCCAAGGTACGGTTTACTATTTACAAAAAGGTGGTACGGAAGGGTCAATCGAGAATGTTTATTATGTACCTGATCTTAAGAGCAATATTTTGAGCATGGGGCAACTCATGGAGAAGGGATACTCGGTATTCATGAAAAACCGGGTACTACAATTGAAAGACAATCAAGGGCATGTGGTTGCTCGAGTCGAGTTGGGAAGAAATCGGATGTACAAATTGAATTTGAGAAGCATGCGAGAAAAATGTTTGCGAGTCAACGTAGAAGACAAGGCGTTGCTGTGGCATCTCCGTTTTGGTCACCTACATCATGGTGGTCTAAAAAAGTTAGCAAAGAAGAACATGGTGCACGGGCTGCCGGATATGGACTATGAGGGCAAATTTTGTGAAGAATGTGTGCTTGGCAAGCAAGCGAGAACCTCGTTTCAAAAAAGGGCAGAATATGGAGCTAACCATATTCTCGGATTGATTCATACCGACATATGTGGACCAATCACCCCCGAATCTTTCAGCGGTAAAAGGTACTTTATTTCCTTTATCGATGATTTCTCACGAAAAACTTGGGTTTATTTTTTGAAAGAAAAATCCGAGGCATTCGAGGTGTTCAAAAAGTTCAAAGTAATGGTGGAGAAGGCAACTGGTAGACACATCAAAGCCGTACGATCCGATAGAGGCGGTGAGTATGCTTCGACGGCTTTCATGGAGTATTGCGAGGAGCAAGGCATAAGGAAATTTCTAACCGCACCATACTCTCCTCAACAAAACGGTGTGGCCGAGAGGAAGAACCGGACTATTCTCGACATGGTTCGATCAATGCTCAAGAGCAAGAAGATGCCGAAGGAATTCTGGGCAGAAGCCGTGCAATGTGCCATCTATGTACAAAATCGATGTCCACATGTGAAGTTAGATGATCAAACACCACAAGAGGCATGGAGCGGACAAAAGCCGACAGTTTCTCATCTCAAAGTGTTCGGTAGTGTGGCTTATGCACACGTACCGGATCAACGAAGAACGAAGCTCGAAGACAAAAGCAAAAGGTATATTTTTATTGGGTATGATGAGAAGACAAAAGGGTACAAGCTACTCGACCCAATAAGCAAGAAGGTGATGGTGAGTCGTGATGTGCGAGTAAATGAAGCAAGCGAGTGGGACTGGAATAATTCGACGGAGGTAATCATCGAAGTTGGAGAATCATCAGTCGTTGCACCAACAAGCATACCAACAAATTCTGAAACTACAGATAATGAAGATGAACCACGACAACCCAAAATGCGAAGTTTGCAAGATTTGTATGATTCGACAAATGAGGTACACCTTGTATGTCTTTTGGCAGATGCTGAAAATATCAATTTTGAAGAGGCGGTGCGAGACAAGAAGTGACAAACTGCCATGAACGAGGAGATTAAGGCGATTGACCGCAACAATACATGGGAGCTAGCAGAATTGCCGAAAGGAAGTCAGCCTATTGGTGTGAAGTGGGTGTTCAAGAAAAAGATGAATGCTCAAGGCGAGATAGAACGGTACAAGGCGCGACTTGTTGCGAAGGGATACAAGCAAAAGGCAGGAATCGACTATGACGAGGTATTTGCTCCTGTTGCAAGAATGGAGACAATCCGATTACTCATTTCACAAGCTGCACAATTCAAATGGCCGATATTTCAAATGGATGTCAAGTTGGCATTTTTGAATGGTGTGCTCGAAGAAGATGTCTATATCGAACAACCACCCGGGTACATGAAAGTCGGAGAAGAGAAGAAGGTGCTAAAATTGAAGAAGGCGCTTTACGGGTTGAAGCAAGCACCGCGGGCATGGAATACACATATCGATTCATATTTCAAGGAGAACGGGTTCAAGCAATGTCCCTACGAGCATGCTCTTTACGTAAAGAAGAATGGAGGTAACGTGTTATTTGTTGCTCTTTATGTCGATGATCTCATTTTTATGGGTAACAATGATGAGATGATAGAAGAGTTTAAGGGCACAATGGCACGGGAATTTGAGATGACAAATTTGGGCTTGATGAACTTTTTTCTTGGTTTGGAGGTTAGACAAGTAGAGACGGGTATTTTTATATCACAGGAGACATATGCAAAAGAGATTTTAAAGAAGTACAAGATGACAAATTGCAACCCGGTATCAACACCAATGGAACCAGGTGCAAAACTCTTGAAGTTCGATGGAGGAGAACGTGTCGATGCGAGTAGATACCGGAGTTTGATAGGAAGCCTTCGCTATCTCACATGCACAAGGCCGGATCTTTCATTAAGTGTCGGCATTGTAAGTCGGTTCATGGAGGAACCGGTTCATTCACATTGGAAGGCGTTGAAGCGAATCCTACGATACATCCAAGGAACGGTGTCACTCGGGTTGTTCTACTCAAAAGCAGAAGATTACAAATTGGTTGGCTACTCCGATAGCGATTGGTGCGGAGACATAGACGATCGGAAAAGTACCTCGGGATATGTGTTCTTTATGGGAGATACTGCGTTTACTTGGCTTTCAAAGAAGCAACCGATCGTGACGCTCTCGACGTGTGAAGCTGAATATGTGGCAGCATCTTGGTCTGTGTGTCATGCGATATGGCTTAGAAATTTGTTGAGCAAGATGGAGCTAAAGCAACTAGGTGCAACCGTGATTCAAGTTGACAACAAATCAGCAATTGAGTTGGCAAAGAATCCAGTGAACCATGAAAGAAGCAAACACATCGACGTTCGTTTTCACTTTATCCGAGATCATGTGAAGAAAGCAAGTGTGGAATTGGTGCATGTGGCAAGTCAGGATCAAGCTGCCGATATGTTCACAAAACCGCTACCGAAAGTACTTCTCGACAAATGCAAGAAGATGATTGGTATGAAGGATGGTAGAAGCATTTAAGTTTATGGGGGAGTTTTGTTGAATAAACAGTAAATGCTATTGTTAATGGGTTTTAACTTTAGAAGTTAGTGGAAAATAAAAGGTCAAGAGGTTTTGTAACTGAAAGGCCAAGGGGTGCGGCAGTTTTAGCAAGGAAGGGTCAGAATTTATTGTTCTGTTTTAAAGCTGTTTTTAATACGAATTTTAAGAGTCTTGTTCAAGACTATAAGTAGAGGATTATCCGGTTGTAAGAGTGTGTGGAAGAAATAAAAGAAAGATAGTTTGATAGAAAGAACTTGTTTTGTTTCTCTTCCCTCCACCAAAATAGTTATCAAATTTCAACAGTTTCTTGTAAGTTATTTTCCATAGAAAATAGCCTATCATTAACCACTTCCCCCTTTTTTCTCCCATGGATGTACATATAATATGAGCGTGTGTGCACAACTCACATTTGTGCTTCTTTGGTGTCGTGTGGTCCATCTGGCTGATGAGAAATGAAGTTATCTTTAGAGGACAAGTTTCAGACTCTGCAGAATTGGTTGATTCTATCAAAACCAAAGTTGCAGTATGGGTTAAATCATGCTTTAATCTCAAAGATTATAGACTAAAAGTGTTGAAAAGAATGGATACCTACAGAATGCAATATCTGTTCTAGTTTTGTATGATGCCGATGTTTGTCAGCAGCGCCATGGTTTTGGATATCAATTTTTGCTTTTATCTCTATTTTGTGTTTTGGCTGTTTTCCAACCTCACGTCTGCTGGGGAGTGTAGCTGGCATGGGATCTAGGGGTGGGTGGCACCAATCTAGTTGGGGTTGGGGTAGCCTTTCCATTCCGAGACCTCACAAAATAGAAAGGGAGGTGTTAAAAAAGCTCTCCATCTAGGTAAGAGAAAACAATCCTTGGAACAAAATACTCAAATTCCTTATTTTGTCATCCTTAGTACACACTTAACAAATACACTATAATCCTTCTTTATTCAAAGTACATTGAAAGGTGAATTAACTAGTATGCTCCAAAAACACCCTTAAAAAATACAAAAAAAAAAAGGAAAAGAAGAAGATTTTAGCGACCCATTTCAATACTTGTACAACTTATCATTGGCTCACCAGAACATTTTATTGCTTCACCAGAACTAGAGGTTTCTGCAGTTGGTACATGAAACACTGGAACGGGCATTTTTATAGGCAAGTTAGGTATTGCTGCCTCTAAATGAAGTACTTGAATCGCTTGCCTTATTGATGGCCTAAGCCTATGGTCAGGATAAGCACACCATAGCCCAACAATCATCAAACACTCAATTTGCTTCACATCGAAATTCTTACTTAGTCTCTCATCAGCAGCTGAAAGTATTTGCCCTCTTCCGTAGAGATCCCAAACCCACTCCACCAACCCTATTTGACATTCTTCTTCCCTCGAACCAGTTGTTTTTTTCCCGGTAGCGATTTCCAACACCACCACCCCAAAACTGAAAACATCTGATTCTTTACTTGCCTTGCGTGTCCTTATATATTCTGGTGCCAAGTATCCTAATGTTCCGGCTAAGCCAGTAGTTTGGGGCCCAACTTCATGGTCTATCAGTCGGGCTAACCCAAAGTCACCAAGCTTGACATTGAAGCTTGGATCAAGCATGATATTGCTCGACTTGATATCCCGATGCACCACGCATTGCTCCCACTCTTCGTGTAGATAGAGCAAAGCCGAGGCCAAACCAAGAGTTATTTTGTACCTCATAGCCCAAGTGGGTGGAATCTTCTTGCCAAAGAGGTGAGCGTCGAGGCTTCCGTTAGGCATAAACTCATAGACAAGAAGGAACTCTCCTTGATCGTGGCACCAACCAATGAGTTGCACCAAATTCCGGTGCCTCAAGCTGCTTATAATCTTTACCTCGGTTACGTACTCCTTTTTCCCTTGTTTAGACCCCCTTGAAATTCTTTTCACAGCTACCGCCGTTAAATCATTTAAGTACCCTTTGTATACACATCCAAATCCTCCTTCACCCAACTTTCTTTCAACCGAGAAGTTCATGGTAGCCTTCACAAGATCTTCATACGAAAACCTCCTTGGTCCGGCTCCTCGTTCTAGATCATCATTCATCGATGTCAAGCTAGTTTTCTCTGTTTTTCCCTGTCGATCGCGCTTCCGTTTCCTTAAAACCATACATACTGTGAATATCACCCCTCCAAAAATAACTCCAATTGAAAGAGTTAGTCCAATTATTAATTTGGTATCTTCCCCCTTCTTCCCACTTGTAGTACCCAAACTTGACTTAAACTCCCATGATCGAAGAGTGTGTTTCTCCATATACTGCCCTGTCGCAGCTGAAATTCCAACCATCACCCACTCCTGTAAAATCCCCTTCAGGTCAATCAGGTAAGAAAGGCTAGAATTTCCTTGGGAATCTGTGGTTCCCTGATATGACCAAAACACACTCAAATTCTTTGTACTGGCATTATATGTAATCCAAGCATCAATCGTCTTTCCGCTGTGCAAACTAGCGTTCCACGGGATGGTGACAGCCGACGTGATCGAGTTGCTGTTGATCCCAACATGCTCATATGGAGGATCCCACTCGGGATTTGGAAACGAGTCGAACTCAACCGCAACCATTTGGTTTTTGATTGAATTAATAGTTGTGGTGTTGAAAAGGCCTAGAAAGCCACCGGCCGAGTTAGGGGGGATCTGGAAACCCACCGGAGCAAGGAAGAATGCGAGTCCATGTCCGTATTTGGTTACGCCTTGGGTGTCAATAACGAAGGAGTAACGGGTGGTGAAGTCAGCGACAGTTCCGGTTACGGAGTCCCAGAACTGAACCCTTTTCGCATATGTCGCCCAACCAACGCGACATAGATAATCTACATTGTTGATCAATTCTACGGCTCCAGCTGACACCTTTGCATCTCCTTGATAGAGTATGTCAGTGGCGGAATCAAAGCTAGTGAATTGGAAATTAATTGAATTGGCCACGGGAAGAAGAAGAAGAAGAAGAAGAAGATATAAGATGAACATGGTGAAGAGACCAATATGAGTACTTAGTGATGGAAATGAAGTTGAAACGTAATAGGCAGAGGTAGCTTTTTGCTGAGCTAGTGCACAATATATGGCACTCCAACTTTATATTACAACCTTATGAATTCTGATAGTGAAACTCGAAACCAAGTCTAAATAGAGTTAAATCACAAATTAATTTATAGAATTAATCAATTAAAATCGGATAACACTAAATTAACACTTAATTGCACACGATTTTACACAGTAAATGTGAAAACATTAAAGATTTTATCACTCACATTTGGACTACCCATAATACATACATACATACATACATACATATACACACACACACACATACGTGTGTCCCCTTCTTATGAGGGATATCTCATTTTATAAAAATGCAGACGTCTCATTTCCTGATTAAATTTTGCCGGTCCGAACCGTTTAATGTATTTAAAACATATTTTTAAGAATATCCCCAAAAAACCGGCTCAAAACCATATCGGGAAGGACTTAATCTAAGTAATTTTTTATAAATACTGCAAGAACAGTTTTATAAAAAAATACTTGGATCAAGCACTTCTGAGTAATAATTTGAACTGGTTTCTCACAATTACCCTTAATAACATGTTTTAAACACATTGAATGATTCGAATCATCAAAATTTGATAAGAAAATGAGAAGTTCGTATTTTAGCAAAATGAGAGATCCCATATTAAAATTTACATATACATACATACATACATACATACATATATATATATATATTATATATATATATATATATATATATAGATATCAAGTAGGCTTCTAGTCAGGGAGCCTGGACCCAAGTTAGGTCCGGACTTTTAATCTCAGCCCTTGGATCTCATCCAAGGGTCAGGGTTTCTTCCCGGACTTTTAATCTCAGCCCTTGGATCTCATCCAAGGGTCAGGGTTTCTTCACTTAAAATACCCTTTAAAATCAAATACCCTTTAAGTGAAGAAACCCTGACCCTTGGATGAGATCCAAGGGCTGAGATTAAAAGTCCGGACCTAACTTGGGTCCAGGCTCCCTGACTAGAAGCCTACTGTATATATATATATATATTGGTACTATATATTAAAAGAAGTGTAGTTGACATGTAAAACCCTTCTCTCTTTTTTACAACAAATGTAAAAAACAACAAAAATTCACATAAACACAAGAGAATGAATGACCTTCAAATTTCTTTTACTTTTGAACTGTCTTTTTAATAAATTATTAACTTTCAATGGTGAAATCATAAATTGATGAAGGAATTTCTTGCTCTCATATTTATTAATGTTAAAATCATAATTCAATAAGGACCATTTTATATTCTCGTGCGTGGTACGAATATTGTGCTTGTGTAAGCTGAATGATTAGGGTTTTAGACATTACTTTAGGTCTTCGTCGTCCACAGCCAGGGAAAATGGCTCAGAAATTCTTCCACCACGTCAATTTGTTGTCCTTTCAATCAATCGCTTGTGGACTGAAGGCCAACATTTTCCACAAATAACTATTCGCTACCACTCATCTCCATTAAGTTTTGATTTTGTATATGCATATTCACTGAATCTGGCTTAACAAATTCGTGGCAAATACAAATGAATTTGGCGGGGTTTGGTGGTGATTGATCTATGGGGAGTCAATCCGACGGAACCGGGGGCCCTGCTGTACACAGAGCACTGGGCGTGCTGTGCGCCAAAACGGCGTCGTTTTGGCGCACAAAACACTGCCCGAACAGTAAAAAACTGACCGAATAATTTTCGGTCAGTGTTTTGTGCGCCAAAACGGCGTCGTTTTGGCGCACAGTAGGGCCCCCAATTCCCAATCCGACACACGCGCATTCACATGAGGTTCCGATAAAGATTTCTTTCACTTTACAGATTATATAGTCTCTCCGTTTCAATTTGTTTGTCCAATTTAGGGAATTCAATTTATTAAGGGGACATAATCATCATACTATAAAAACTTGAACTTTCCAATAATGCCCTTCATTTGAAATTTTACTTGTCACCTCAAATTAAAAGGAAGGGTAGAAAGGTATTTTTATAGGATTTCATTATTGGTTTTCACAAAATGAACAAATAATTTGGAACAATGGAAAGTCGAAAATGGGACAAACAAAATGGGACGGAGAGAGTAGTAAATTTCTCATGTCGTGTTTTTTTTTTCTTAGCGAAAGAAAAAAAAGTATATTAATCTTTGAGAAGAAAATACAAAGATTAAGAGGAACTAATAATATGACTTATTGGATCCAAAAGCAAAAATTTGGACCATTTCTCGATTTATATATGCGTGTCATTCTTGTGCGGACCATGCTAATCTTCTCTGTATCATTTCAAACATTATCAGTTTGATTGATAAAAGATTAAAATGTTCCTCTTTAGTCTTTTACCTCTGTTTTTTGTACATATTTAGTCTATTTATGTTTTTTGTGGATAACAATATATTAGATTTAAACACACACACACGCACATATAGTCCCCTTCTTATGAGAGATTCCTTATTTTAATAAAATGAGGACTTCATCCTATTTCCTAATCAAATTTTGATGATCCGAACTGGGCAATGTGTTTAAAACATATTTTTAATATTACTCGTGAGAAGTCAGCTAAAAATAATATTGAAAAGAGTTTGATCCAAATAGTTTTTCATAAAATGCTGATCGGAAAAAGTTTACAAAAAAATAGTTGGATCAAGCCCTTCCCTGTAATATTTTAAGTTGATTTCTCGCACATACCCTTAAAAACATGTTTTAAACATATTAAATGGTTCAAATCATCAACATTTGATCAGAAATAAGAGGTCCAATGGATTTTGACACCCTCAAGCCCTTTTAAAAAGCCGTGAGGGTGCCAAAACCCATTGTAACTTCACAGTTAAGCGTGCTCGTTCTGGAGTAATCCAGAGATGGGTGACCTACTAGAAAATGAGGTTTGGGCAATCAAATAGGACAATATTATACAAGATGGGAGCGGGTCGTTACGATACGCTACACTATCACTAAAGTGACATCCTACCTCCGCCATCCCATGTGGCAAAAAAAAGTTGTCCTCGGCTCAGGGACGGATTTGTGTTTGGCCAATTGGTTTGAGGGGCAGTGTTTTTTTATTCTGGGAATGTGGGTTAGGTAGTGTTTATCATTGTTTTGGTGGTAGCTTTGGTCTATCTTTTGAGTTAGTGCCTTTTCAACTTTGAGATAGTTGTATTGTTCTAGTGCCCGTTCTTTATATATTTATTTTAGTGTTTCAAAAAAAAAAAATGGTTTGAAAATTGACGCAATTTTTTTTTTAAATTGCCCCTCTTTCTAGAAGTAATTTGCCCCACAATTTTTGGTTGAACACGGCAAAATAAACGAAGAGAGAGCAAGGAATTCACATTGGAAAAAGTAGTGAGTTTGCCCTCTTTAATTTCTGCACTACAGCACACATTGGAAAATGCAACCTTATTCCAGACATTCTCTCTTCTAACGCCAAATTCGGGTTCACTTCTTTCTCCTTACCTCGAAGCGGCTAGGCTAAGAAGAGGAAGCAAAGGCCGAAGAAAGACCTTCCACACGACTTCTCTTCTTTCCTTGTCTTCTTTTGAGAAGTAAGCATGTAATTTGTCAATTTAACCATATTAAAATTATCATATTTTCTCAAGAAATTTATTTAGGCCATATTCGGTTGAGCATCTTTTATTTTTTTTAGAGTAATATTTGGAAACTATGTTTGGAACCATTAGATATGGTTTGCTTCTCGGATTCTTACAGAATTGATCCAATCCGAACAAATACATTCCTAATTTATGGCGGTCTTTGGGCCCGAAAAATTTGTCCATAAAAAAATGTTGAAGTGGTTCTCTACTTCCCAAAGAGAGATGGGGCAGAAAGAGTGGAAAAAGAATTAATATAACGTATTCTTTTTCTTTTAACATCTCATTATCAACTTTGTGTAAGTATTTATTGTTTGGTCCTATCTATAAGCTATACCTAGTGTTTCACCCTATACACTTTTAGAACTTAAGTTTTAATCCTATTTTTTCAAAAATACCCAAATTGCCCTATATTCTAATTTAGCTCAGTTTTAGCAATTCCCCTCCTAAGAAAAAGGGATACAGTCAATCCCTTCCTTTTCAGTTTGCACCCCCTAATAATATTATTCCAAATTCAACCATGGTACATTTGATGAAGACAAATTGTGATGGTAAACTTGCAGTTCATTTTTATTGTTAATAGTAAATTTGAGATGGTTAGTTTACCATGTTTTACAGAAATGTACACTATAATTACCTAAATATGGTAAATTGGCAAGTCATGATAAATTTTTACATTTTGCGATGGTAAATTTAGTCTATATTTTGCGACAGATCATGGTAAATTTATGGTAAATTCCTACAATTTTAATTTTTTTGAATCTTTAGCATGGTCAATTTGCATATCATGGTAAATTTTTCGTGCTCAAAATGAAATGAAACAAATAAAGAACGACTATTTGCAGATTATGGTAAATTTTCAGATTATGGTAAATTTCTGCAAATCCAAAAATATTTTATTTTTTTGCGACTATCAAGGTTCAAAGCACATACATGTAAAATTTATAAACTCAAAATGAATAATACAAAATAAGAACGACAATAAAATATTATTCACTCACCGTGTAATCCGAACAATTTTTGAAAAAAATTCTTTAGGTTTGATGATAAAATTTTCCTTCTAACTCGCAACACTCGGTTTTCGGTGACTAAGAAAATAAAAGTGGCAGATCTATATGATACATGATGAGTAATATAATAATAAAAATTTTATGTGATCTCGTGCAAAAAATCTAAAAATATAATAAATATTTTAGTGAATCACTAGAATTCCGGTGATTTGATCTCAAGTTTCAAGAGAAATATGCAGCATCAAAATTTACCATTAGCAAAATACCATTCCGGTTATTTAAAATTTCGGCCAATATTCTCAATACTCAGTGAAAAATAATTACCATATTTGATTTCATATTTGAAGCCTAATTTAGTGCTACAAATTTAAACTTACCAAATCAGAAATTATATGTTCTGACTTAAAAAAGGATAAGAGCGTAAAAAAACACTCAAAAGTAATGGTAAAAATGTCAAACCATACAAAAATGGGATGAAAACATAACTTTAAAAAGTGAATGGGATGAAACCCTACGATGTAGCTTCCAGAACGTAGGTGAAACAGCTCGCAGCAGAATATGAACAAACAACCACCTTCTTCCATCCCCAACCACCTCAAACCACCATTCCAGCCTCCTCCAAATCCTCATACAACTCATTACAGATCAAACACCAACCCAACCACCCATCGAACTTATTTCCAGAAAGATTCAATCCACACTTCTCATCATGCTAAACCAACCAGACACCAAGAAACTCTTTTCCAGTACCCAGCTAATCAGAACCGCAGGATCAGTAAGCCCACAGAGGTTGCGCCAATCATCCCCAATGAAAGCGTAGAAGGAGGTTGGATCCCTGTGCAACACAGGATCAGATATCACAACAAAACTGAATTCACTAAAAAGGCAACAACATCCTCAAACACTACTTTATTCATAGACAATCTACCAGAATGGGCAGACATACCTTGGCTGGAGAAATTTTTTAACAGATACGGAGCGACCAAGCACTCTTTCATCCCCCTGAAAAGGAGCAAGCAAAGTGGGAAAAGATTTGGATTCATTAGCTTTGAAAAACCAGAGGATGCAAAGGCAGCCATCTTTAGAACTAATGGAATATGGATTGATGACAGCAGCCTAATAGTGAAAATTGCCACTTACGACAATCCTAAAGCATACAGCAACAACAGAGGTCATCTCTACAAGGAGCAAAGGGGGCTTAAACATCCTATAAGACAAGAGAAAGGAGGAAATAAGGCATATCCTACCGCAACCTTGGGAAGAACTAGCTATGCTCAGGCCGTGTCAAATGAAACAGCATCTCAGCAGGTCACACTGAAGGGCATAAACCTAACTCCCACTGGTAACGAATGGCTGGAAAGGAGTGTCATAGCCACACGAGATATCAGAGTCTCCACCCAGAAGATTAAAGAAGACTTCCATAAACTTGGCCTAGATGACGTTCTGATCAAACCATCAGGAGTAAGACAACTTATTTTAACATTCCCCACTTCAGAACTAAGAGATTCCTTTATGCAGAATGGGAGCACGATATGGTTTACTGGTATTCAAAAATGGGCAGGCCAGTCAGCTAGCCTGGACAGAGTAGTATGGTTGGAATGTAGAGGAATGCCTCTAAACGCCTGGAGTGGGGAAAATTTCATTAACATTGGAAGCTTATGGGGAGAGTCTTTAATGATAGGCGAAGAAACAATTCGAGAAACCACTCTGGAAGTAGGCAGAGTTCTTATTGCCACTAAGATACAACAACCCATTCAAGAGGTCATTAAAGGAAGAATAGCAGGAAGAGAATATGACATTTATGTCCGAGAATCTCCCTTTATCCCACAAGAACTTAATAGGCCAGTCTGTAATGACATTGATGATGGCATTGATGTTCACGCGAAATCTCAGGAGCATGAGGAAGCTGACGAAGAAGATGACAACGGGGATGCAAACGAAGACTTACAGATCCTATGTGGCTAATACTGCACAGGTGGATCAAAATCTACAAGAGGTGGCACCTGAAATGGTAAATAATTTCCAGGCTGGACATGCCAACAAGGATCAAGTGAATTCAAAAAAGGAGGAGGTGGCCTTTCTTTCCCGCCCATATCTGCACGAGTTTTCACAAGATCAGGAGAACTTGTCAGAGCTCAATCTAAATCCTAGGCCTGCAAGACGGCTGGGAGTCAGCAAGGCATTGGAAGTAGGCACCCATTTAGTCAAAGGTGATGGAGACAAGACTTCGGCCATTGCAAAGCCCACTAACTGTGGGCCAAAAGCCCATCAAACTGGGTTTGAAGGTAGGATTCCACAATCAAGCACAGAGGAGGATGAAGCTCAGGAGGAAGGCCTAATAACTAGGAGACAGCCCAACAAGAATATGGACCTAAATGAAGCGGGAAATAGGAGGAAAATGAGGAATTCGTTATACCTCATCAGTGAAACAGCCTCAACTGGGGATGCGGACTTGCTTAACAAGAGGATAGACCGTGAAACGGCAGAGGAAGGACCAGTGAAGGAAAACTACCCCAACAAATCTGATTCCAGCATAGATATGGAAGTGAGCAACACTGTAAGAACAGCTCACATGTTGGGACTTTCAGTTAGAGATCAAGATAAAGATATTTGGTTGAGAATGATAGAAGAAGAAAACCAAGACTTTGAGGCAGCCATCAATACAAACACTGATAAGGGGGAAGAGCACAAGGGTAACCAAGCCCATCAATGAAGGTCATTTCTTGGAACATTCGGGGGCTAGGTAGTAGCAAGAAAAAGGCTGCTTTGCGTAGACTGCTAAACCAGAAACAACCGGATATACTCTTTCTTCAAGAGACTAAAACCCAAAATCTGGAAAAATGGAGTGCTTCTAGATTGTGGAAATTTTCAGAATTGGAGATGCTTTGCTCACCTTCAGATGGGGCAGCAGGAGGTTTAGTTACCATGTGGAACCCCAAATTTTTCCAACTCCTATCTCATTCACACTCTAAAAGCTACATACTGCAACATGGTGTTCTAAATGGCCAATTGGAATGCGTGTTAGTAAATATATATGCCCCTAACTGCCTCAAAACCAGGAATCAGTTATGGGACGAACTACTGGGGATTAAGGAGACTTCTCAACTACCATGGTGCTTGGGAGGAGATTTCAACGAGGTGCTAAGAACCGAGGAAAGGAAGGGGGAAAGCTATTATGCCAACCGTGGAATGCAGGCTTTCATCCACTTTGTAAATCAAATGGAATGCATAGACAGTCCAATGCATGGCCGCTTGTTTACTTGGTCCAATTTTCAACCTAATCCAGCATTATCAAGGTTAGACAGATTCTTGGCTACCTCAGACTTCTTGGATGTTTTTAAATTCACTCAATGGGGTCTCCCCAGGGTAATCTCAGACCATGCTCCTATTCTTATATCTGATGAGGACTTAAATTGGGGCCCTAAACCATTTAAGTTCTTTGACTACTGGCTTGCCTCGCCTAAATGTATGGAGATAGCTCAATCAGCTTGGACCAAAAATCAAATTACAGGAAGGGCTGGATTCAGAATTTCGACCAAACTTCAGGCTATGAAAGCACAACTAAAGGACTGGAGTAAATCAGAAAACGGTGATATTATTTCCAGGCTCAAAACGGCAGAAGAGAGAATGTTTGATCTGGAGAAACAGGAGGAGCTCTCCTGCTCAAGCACCCAAGTCAGAGAGGAAAAAAGTAAGGCCAGGACTCAACTACAAGAAATCTCAGCGGTGGCAGAATCCTTTTGGAGACAGAAATCGAGAATAGAATGGCTTAAAGAGGGGGATAGAAACACAAGGTTCTTTCAACTTTCAACAGCCTATAGATTCAGAAACAACAAAATAACAGCCATTAACTACAAGGGTAACCTATTGGAGGACCCTAATCAGCTAAAAGAGGCGGCCATTTCATTCTTCAAGTCCAGATTCACAGAGCCCTTCAAAAATAGGCCTAAGATGCAATGTCAGGTCCAGCCTAGAATCCCGACATCAGAAGCAAGGAATTTGGAAATGG
This sequence comes from Arctostaphylos glauca, assembly GCA_019985065.2. Classification (NCBI taxonomy): domain Eukaryota; kingdom Viridiplantae; phylum Streptophyta; class Magnoliopsida; order Ericales; family Ericaceae; genus Arctostaphylos; species Arctostaphylos glauca. Next base: position 3,937,307 of record JAHSPW020000008.1, read on the forward strand.
AATTCTCCTTGGAGGAAATAGAACAGGCCCTGAGTCATTGTAGCAGTGGCAAAGCTCCGGGGCCAGACGGGTTCAATTTTAAATTTATCAAACTTGCATGGAGTTTTATGAAACAAGAGGTCCTAGAGTTCTTCAAGGAATTCTATAACCAGGGTGTCATTTCATCAAACCTCAATCACACCTTCATTGTCCTAATTCCAAAAATTCCAGGGGCCATAGATTTTAAGGATTATAGGCCCATAAGCCTGGTGGGATGCATATATAAGATATTGGCCAAAGTCTTAGCTGAAAGGTTAAAACCGGTTCTACCCAAAGTCGTTGGAGGCGCCCAGGCAGCTTTCATAAGGGGGAGACAAATTGTAGACGCTATCCTCATAGCCAATGAGACAATTCATTGGTGGAAATCGACGAACAGAAAAGGGATAATCCTAAAATTGGATTTCGAGAAGGCCTTTGACAGTGTTAGTTGGGATTTCCTACTGAGAATGATGGAAATTCTGGGATTCGGAGAAAAATGGAAGTCTTGGATAAAAGCCTGCATTTCATCCACCTCTATTTCTATCCTCCTTAATGGCTCCCCTTCAAGATCCTTCAGACCAGAAAGAGGGTTACGGCAGGGTGATCCACTATCACCCTTTCTCTTCAACATAGTGGCAGAAGGACTCAATATCCTATTCCAGAAGGCAAGATCAGTGGGTCTGATTCATGGGGTTAAAGTGGGAAGAGATGGAGAAACAATTACTCATCTCCAATTCGCGGATGACACCATTATTTTTGCCAACTACGATGAAGAGGAAATCAGAAACTTCAAAAGGATTTTGCGATGTTTTCACCTACTCTCTGGTCTAAAGGTTAATTTCCATAAGTCCACCATCTGTCCTATAGGCGTTAATGAAACAACTGGGAAGAACCTAGCTCTATCTATGGGTTGCAAATGGGATAGCCTACCTATAGAATACCTGGGAATGCCCCTAGGAGCTAATATCAAAAGGAAAGACACATGGGCTAAGGTAGTGAACAGAACGAAGAGCAGATTGGCGGCATGGAAACACAAAGTCCTAACTCAAGCAGGTAGACTTACCTTGATAAAATCCACGTTGTCTCATCTTCCTCTATACCTGATGTCTGTTTTCAAAGTTCCAGTTGGAGTAGCCAAAGCTCTAGAGAAGATTCAAAGAGATTTTTTCTGGGGAGATCTAGCTGATAAAAGGAAGATTCACTATATCAAATGGGAGAGCCTGACTAGAAGCATAGAATACGGGGGTTTAGGAATCAAGAAGCTGGAAATTCATAACTTGGCCCTACTACTGAAATGGTGGTGGAGGTACAAAAAGGAACCAAATGCCCTATGGGTCAGCATAATAAGGAGAAAATATGGGTTGGGCCACAACAATTGGCTCCCTACACTCCCAAGGAATAACAATACAAATCAGGTTTCTCAATTATGGAAGAGTATTTGTGCGCTGGGTAACCCTAATTCAAACGAAGCATTCGCCAACCTTGCTAATCAGGGTTTCAGAATTCTAGTCAATTCGGGTAACCAAACCCTTTTCTGGGAAAACCTATGGCTGGGAGATCTGAGCTTGCAAGAACAATACCAAAGGCTATTCTCCATATCTAATCAAAAGGAAACCAAGATAGCTGATATGGTCATGAATGGAACATGGGACCTCCAGTTCAGAAGAAGCCTATTTGAGTGGGAAAAAGAACTGCTAGCAGAGCTTATGGGAAGAATCAGAGCCAATATCCCAACAGGTTCAGAACAGGACACACTATCCTGGGCATGGCATAAGGAAGCCTCTTTCACGGTGGCTTCAGCCTATTCGAGATGGGAACAAACCACTTATACTCAAAATCAGCGCCTGAGAAGCATATGGAGGGGTATCAGTCCACCTAAGGTGGAATTATTCGCTTGGAGAGCGGTTCAAGATGCAATAGGCGTAAAATCAAATCTACTACAAAGAGGAATCATAACAGTTGCAAACGATACAGCGATTTGTAAATGGTGCAATTCAGAGCAGGAAACTACAAATCACTTACTGATCCATTGTATCTTCGCGTGGAAGGTATGGAGCGTTATCTTCAGATGGTGGAAGCTGAAGTGGTCCAGCCCTTTCTCTGTAGAGCAGGTCCTCCATCAACGGGCAGGGATGCGGCTAAATAGGACCGGCAAAATATTGTGGACTGCAACTAAATACGCGACCATCTGGACACTTTGGCTTGCGCGAAACTCCAATGTCTTCAACGGAATCACATCGCCGGAGGAAGATCTGGGGGACTCTATCAAACTCAAGGCAGCCGAATGGACCAGGGTTAAAACTAACTCAGGCCATTACACAGCTCAGGACATGGTTAGATGCCTGGAAGGGACATGTTTTAAATAAGATGTTAGACAGGGTTTCTTATAGAACCATATAAGTATGGTGTTTTGATAATTAATCCTAGCTTTCCATTTTGGGATTCTTAAGTATATTCTTTTGAATCCCAGATAATCAATGTACTCATATCTTGATTATCTATACAAATTATCGATTTCTAGCAAAAAAAAAAAACCCTACGATGTAAGTGTTAATAGGATCTTGATTTAATTTACCCTTTTTTTTAATTTTGTTGAAGAGAAAAAATCTAACAGAATAATTTTAATCAAGATATTAATAGGGTTAATAATTTTCTTTTATTTTTATAGATATAAGGCATATTTAAGTGGGTATTTTGAAATTTTTAGACTAAATACTGGATGACGTTATTATTTTTCGTCTAGGAATTAACGTCAACTAACGAGAGGGAAAAACAGTGTATTACTTTCTGAAGGAAGGGAGGTGTCTGTATTTTCTACAATCTCATGGGAGGTTATTTGTATTTATTAGAAATTTCAAGGGAGGTCAATGCAATTTACCCTAAAATGATTTACCGACAGAACTTTCACACAATAAAACAAAAAAGTCACTCCATGTCGACATTGAGCATGAAAAACTTGATACTGACCAAAGATATTTTAAGAGTAATTTAAATCAGGGTCTTATTTACTCCTGCGGCTTAGATTTTTATCCCATTTACTTTTTGAACTTATATTTTAATCCTATTTTTATATGGTTTGACAAATTTGCCATTACTTTTGAGAGGTACTTTACCCTCTTGTCCTTTAGTTAGTTAATTTTTGATTTGTTAAGTTTAAATTTGTAGCACTAATTTAGACTTAAAACATGAAATTATAATCATCTTTAGTAATTATCTTTGCCGAAATGGCAGTTTGAGATTCATAATTATCTTTAGTAATTATTTTCACAATTTTATGAAAATGTACCATGACCTGCATGTGTTGTTTCTTACATGTAAATTTATCATGATATCTGCAAATTTATCATAACCTGTAGATTTAGTATTTTACCCCGCAAATTTACCGTGAAATCTGTCAATTTACCAGATGTCGTGCCGTATCTTCAAATTTACCATGATATATGCAAAATTTCCATGGACGGCAAGTGTTGTTCTTTACCTGCAAATTTATTATGACCATCAAATTTATTATGATATCTGAAAATGTACTATGACTTGTAGGTATTGTTTCTTTCCAGCAAATTTACCATAACCTTCAAATTTACCATGATATCTTAAAATGTACCATGACCTTCAAATATACTATGTCTAAGTCAGTATCATTCAAAACAAACATGTATTCTAACTATTCGTACATTACCCTAGCCCGTAGTCCGACGAAAATCGTTCGACTTCCGTCGTCTTTCTCCAGTAGCAGTAAAATCAAACTCGTATTTTGTATTCTAACATTGGCGATTGATGTTCCATAGATGTAGTGCGGTATTTGTATGCGATTCCGGTGAGTTGATGGATTCCGGAGCCCTAGATCTTCGGTGTCATCCTAAAATGGAGGATTGTTGGTCGTTTTCTTTTAGTCCCGCTATTTTTGGAGAGACGAGTTTGATATTTGAGAGATAATTGTTAATGACGTGTTTTTGGGGATTGACTACTAACCTTGGTTAATGTCAATATAAGGGTAAGTTTGGTATTTTTTTTAAAAAAGAACCAAAACTTAATGTTTATAAGTGCATAGAATGAAAAAATAACAAACACTTAGAGATAGGACTAAAAAATAAGTTCCCCATATTTTAATTGAATTATTTGTATTTCAGTACAAAATAAAGGGTTTTGGACCAGAAATTTAGGCCATTGGTTGGCTCTACTTTTTCTATAGGTCCAAAATCTGTGTATCCATCAAATAAATATGTCCAAATAGGCTAAGATATCAAAAAGTTATTATTTTGTGACAAAACTCGTCGAAAAAAGCTATTATTTTGTGACAAGATATCAAAAAGTTTTTTTATTCGACGATAGAGTATCTCATCACAAAAGGTAAGTATTTTTTGCAACGGCATCATTTCCGCCACGAAAAGCCATTTTATCTCTATATTTCTCTCCCCTGTATCTCTCTTAGATTATTACTCTCTCACTTCTCTCTCTTAGATCATTGATCTAAATTTATTACTCTCTCTATCTCCCTCGCTTGGATTATCAATCAAAAATTATTTGTCTCTCTCTTCCCTGTCTCATCATTAATTCAAAGTTATTACTCTATCATCTCCTCTCTCCACTCTCTCTTATCCACTGTTTATTTGTTCCATGAAAAAATATTGGTTGAATATATCTTTTTAAATGTCTCAATTTGGTGACAAAATATTTTTTCGTTGTCAAAATTACCCATTTGACGACAAAATATATATTTCGTCGCAAAAGTGGTACACTTGGCAACGAAATATATTCTTTCCTCTGGATACCTTTTGGCCATGAAAATAATTTTCCGTCATCAAATACGTACCTCTAGTGATGAAAAATATGTTCCGTCTCCAAAAATATAGTTCGTCGCTACATTAATACATTTGGCGACAAACTGAATATTTCGTCGCCAAATGAGATATTTAGAGACGAAAAATATAATTTCGTTACTAACTGAGTACATTTAGTAAGAAACATAAGTTTCTCGCAATTGTTTTCGAAAAGACGACAAATTTGTTTTTTCATCGCCATATATAATCATTTGGTGACGGAATTAAATTTCTTTGTTCGATTTTATCGTCATAAATAGTTTTTGTTGTACTGGGAGATCACATACTTGAGTAAGAGGGCATGAAAACTTGGAAGCGAATAATTAACGGGCGGGATGCCGAGAAAGTAGGATACTCACTAAGAAAATGATACAGCAGAAGCCTCTTATTTGTGAGGATTTTCATAATATTTCTTATCTGCAATATACACCTAGAAACAAATAATATTAATAAACCACCATGGATACAAATTCAGCATATTACATGTTCTTTCTTATTTATATATACATAATTCTAGTTAAGTTTTTTTAGTAAATAGTAAATTTTTATTATTTTTTCAAGAATAAAATTTAAAAAAATAATAGAAAGAGATTTAAATGAGCAGTGTCGGTCACTTTTTTTTCCAAAGTTTGGCACATTAGGATATGTGATCACTGTGAATATTTTTGAACGATTTAAGAGATTTTCAACTTCGTTTTATAAATCAACAAAAAGAAAAATAATAGCAAAATATAAATCAACAAATATCTTTTCATAATTCAACATCTTTTATTAAAATATTCTGAACTCGCGATTAATCGTAAAATAATTTTTTAAGTAAACGGTAAATTTTTAATTTTTTTAGAATAAAATTCAAAAAGCACAACAGAAAGGGAGTCAAATAGTAGTTACTTTTTTTTCCAAAGTGTGGCACATTAGGACTTGTGATCAATTGAATATTTTTTAATCATTTAGGAGATTTTTAACTTTGTTTTATAAATCAACAAAAAAAATAACAATAAAATATAAAGCAACAAATACCTTAGCATAATTTAACACATTTTATTAAAATATTTCGAACTTACGGTTACTCTTGAAATAATTTTCTACGCACATAGTAAATTTTTAGTATTTTTTTAAGAATAAAATTCAAAAAACACGACCGAAAGGGATTCAAATGAGCAATCTCGGTCACCTTTTTTTCTTTCAAAGTTTGGCATACAAGGTAATGTGATAAATGTGAATATTTTTTGATAATTTAAGAGATTTTTAACTTTATTTTATAAATCAACAAAAATAATAACAACAATTGATGGCATATTTATTTTTGATATTTTTACTCACAAAAATTTGCTTTTGTAAATATTTCATCAAATGTTTATGCCTGCTAGTTCATCGGGACAAAAGTAATCAAAAAAAATTAAAAAATACGAATGAAATTTTAAAAAAATTGAAAAAAGACAAAAATAATTCAACAAATATATCATTGTTTTTATTTGTGTGAAAATCATTTAAAAAATAAAAATAAAGATAAAAATATACTGCTTGAGGGAGAGTTTCGTTGGTCTCAAAGAAAAAAGAATGGCCCCACCCTGCCACCGGTCGGTGGGGGTTTAGCGTGGGGTCATTACAAAGAGGAATTTTGCTATTTGCAAGGAGTAGTGCAAGGAATAGTGCAAGAAAACATGTGGGGACCACTGGTTTTTGTACTTTTGAAAATTTTTCCCCCCTTCTTTTTTCTTTCTCTCTCTCTAGTGGCCCCACCTCCCCACATGTTTCCTTGCACCATTCCTTGCACTACTCCTTGCAAATAGCAAAATTCTTAATTTCTGCACTACAGCAGACATTAGAAAACACGACAGTTCGGCGGGACAAATGTATTAATTGATTATTTATTTAGTTATTGGCGTATCATTTTTGATTTTTTACTAAAAAATGACATAAATTTCATGATAAAACTTAAAAGATTTAAAAATAAAAAGGCAACAGTATTGGCCGGTATTCAATAAAGTGAGATCTATTTTTTGAATTGATCAAAATAGACCATTTTGGTCGATTCTCTGCGCATGTTATTGCTTTAGTCGGGGATTTTGATTTTCCGAATCAACAAAAGTTGTCTATTTTTGAGTTACATGATTAAAAAAGGGGCCTTTTTTGTTCATATAAAGCACATGTAGGGCTACTAGTTCAAAACTCTTGTATTTGATTCAAAAGACTTGTTAAGAAGAAAATATCAACAAAATAGAATTCAAATAAAAACAAAACTTAAAAAAAGTGGAATAGTTTTCAATTTTCAGTTTGTTTCGGTCAATCTAAAAAAAATATATGGTAAACCGAATTGAAAAACCGAAAAATCGAAAAAACCGGAAAGACAAAATTGAACTTGTAATCGTTCCTATTTCGAACTGACCGAATCATGATTTTTTTCTACCTGCTTTTACGGTCCGCCCTGTACCGGATGTTTACTTGGTACCAATCGATACCGTTGTTTTCTGAAGTACTAATTTTTATTTTTTATGATTACACTTATATTGAGACCAAAAACATAATTACACTTGATCCTATTTGCCCTAGAGTAGACAAAACCCATTAAGAAAATTATGAAAAAAGTTAAGGGTTGAGTTTACTATTTAATCTTTATAGTGAACCATTGCAATCCTTTATTCTTTGAAAAATAAGAAGATTGTTTGTCTTTGAACCCTCATGACTACACACACAAAAACAATTAACAGGGGGATTGTAAAAAACAAACAAGAGGATTCAGGGCCGCCCCAAGTTTTGGGGAGGCCCTAGGAAAAATTTTAGAACGAGACCTTTATATTTTTAAAAAATAAAAAATATTAAAATTTGAAAAGATTAAAAAGATTAAAAATTTCTGAATATTATATTCCTTAACAAAATTGACAAATTTTATAACTTGTTATAGTACTATTAAGAATAAAATATATTATCTTGTAAATTTTAAAATGTATATATCATTTGATAAGAGTCCCACGTCAGAGACATGTAGATTCTTTAATTATTTTTCTATCGATAAATTTTACAATTAGGTTAAATAAAATATTCATCTATTTTTGTGATATATTTAAGAAATTGGTTGAAGTTTTCCATAATCGTAGTGCTCATTTTACATATCAAAATTTTTTTAAAAAATTATCATATAAAATTTTATTGATTAAGTCAAAAAAGAGCTAAAAAATACTTTGCCAATTGATTTATTTTCTTTTAATATGAAACTATTGCTAGACCAATAAGAATGTATTAACCTTACATAATAATTGGGCTCAAAAGAATTAATTGGGCTCACATGCTCAAAAGAATTAGATTTTTCCTTTTAATGGGACTTACTTAATAAGGTCCATGAAACACTAAGCTTGTTCCTTTTTGTTCGAATTTAATAGTTGGGCCCAAAATAATTATTTGGACTTTTTTTTCTAGTTGGGCCTTACATAATAAAAGTAGTAAGAGACAAATAATTTTAGGTTTTTTTTTTAGGGACCAAAACTACTTGAGGGCCCTCATTTTGGACAATTTTGGGGCCCAAGGCGATGGCTTGGTGAGCCTACCCCTTAGGCCAGGCCTAAGAGGATTTCTAATCTTTAAAAACTAGAGGAAATGACTTTAATTTTTAATCTTCTTCGTGAATTGAGATTTTAAAAAATCAGTGGTATGCAAATTGTTAAAAAAATTAGTGGTCTAAGAATTGTTAAAAAAATCAGTATCATGTTTATGTATATATTTTTTTTAATTTTTTAATCTTTATCCTGAAATATACGTTGCTTTTTAATGATAAATCAAAACCGGTACGCCGATAAATAAATAAATAATCAACTAATGTATTTGTAAAAAAAAATTAACTAAAACAAAAAGATATTACATATCTTTAGTGAGGTGAGAAGAGAAATAAGTATTGTGAGCCTTAGAAAGATTTGGTTTTATGCATATAGCCATTACCAAGGGTATTTTAGGTATTTTAAAAAGGTATTAGGGTGACCTCATAAAAACTAACCAATAACTAACAGAATCTAACAACGGAGGGTAAAGTGTATAATAGTTTCAAAAATAAAGGAGGTAACTGCAAATTCTGAAACCTGAAGGGAGGTTTCTGTAATTGTAGAAACCTCAGAGGAGGTAAGTGCAATTTACCCTTTTTTAATTTGCCCCTGTTCCTAAAAGTAATTTGCCCCGCAATTTTTGGCTGAACACGGCAAACAAAAAAAAAAAAACCGAAAAGAGTGAAAGGATCTGACAATGGAGAAAATTGTGAGTTTGCCCTTTTTAATTTCTCAATTTTGCTACCTATACAACAAGAAGCAAAGCACAAAGCGTCTTTTTGGATTTTTAAAAAAAAAAAAATTTAAACTCTCAACAGCACACCCCCCAAATCCTTTCTTCCCCAGCACCCGTTGCACCCCGGCCCCCGCCCCCCGCGTTGCGATAGCCCTCCCCCACCCTCTCCTCGCTCCCTATCCACCAGTCAAAGAGAGACAGAGACAAAGACAGAGTTCCGCGACCACCACGGCCACCATCACTCGGTTCACAAGGTCTCTCTCTCTCTCTCTCTCTCTCTCTCTCTCTCTTGTTTCCTCTCTGAAATTTGATTTTTGTGATCTAAAAATCCTAATTTGGTAAACCCTAATTTGTTTGATTTCCTATGCTCCTGGGCATCATGACTTTATCAAGAAAATGATTACTGGGATCCCACAAGCTGACTGCACCGATCTTTGGAAGATCTCAACTGGTGGTGGTGGCGATTCGGTGGTTGTGGTGATGGCGATTTGGGGGGTTTTGGAGAATCTGGTTTGGAGAAGAAAGACTGGACCGAAGAAGAATTAGAGGTTTTTGGCCTTTATTTTTTTATTTTTAAATAGTCCAAAACGACGTCGTTTTGTCCTGTTGTGCTTAGTGTTGTTCAAGTGTGTTGTACGTGTAGCAAAAATTGTTAATTTCTGCACTACAGCAGACATTGAAAAACGCAACTTGACTCCACACATTCTCTCTCCCAATCTTTCTTTTAAATGAAGACAGAGAAATGTCTTCTCTTAAGAAGTAAGCATGTAATTAACCAATTGAACCATATTAAAATTATCATATTTTCTCAAGAAATTTATTTAGGCCATGTTTGTTCGAGTATTTTTGCATTTTTTTAAAGTAATATTTGGAAAAAAAGTTTTTAAACATTATTTGGTTTGTTTGTCAATTATTGACTAGAATTAAATCATAAGGTTTGTCAATGATCTGATTCTCTTTTAATCATGTCCAACGTTGTTCATTTGATCCTTTTTTATTGTACTTTTTAAATATTATTTTCAAAAAAATTTAAAAATTCACTATTAACTTAAAAAATATTTCAAAATTAACTGCGAATTCAAAATTTTAAAATAAAGAATTTCGTTAAGAGAATATGTCCATGAAACACACACAAAAAATTTTGTTTTAAATGCAATACTCAATTCCCGAGAAAATAAGAAACAGAGACAGATATAGAGAGAGAGAGTGTGTGTGTGTGTGTGTGCGCGTGCCTTAAAAATGCCAAAAAAATTTAACCCTTAGTTTTTTGTGAAACACTTACACCAAGCAACATGTGAGGGCATTTGTTTTTTTTTAAAATCGGTTCAAAAACTATCAAACGAGCATAGCCTTAAAGTATAAAAAATGTTCAAGATTTTATTTAAGGTATAAAAATCATTTTAAACATTTCGCTTAATACATAAAATTGTACCAAGCATTTTATCTAAATAAAAAATAAGTATTTTTAATATGCAGATTGTAAAAAAATTATATCATATGAATAAAAATTAAGTAATAAATAATAATTTAAGTGTCTATAGATTCGGGGCTTCTCACCCTTGTTCGGGATTTTCTTCCTTTTTGTTTGATTTCGGGACTTCTCGTCCCACACCACTTGGTTTCGAAACTTGGCATCCCTCTACTTGGTCTCGGGACTTCTCGTCCCGTACTGTTCTATCTCGGCTAGGAGACCATTGCCTCCTGGTAGAAAAGTGAAGTCTTAACTTGATAAAAACTTCTTATACTACTGTCTGGGACCATCGTCCCTTCTTTATCTTGGCCTCAATCAGAAGAGGAACATCAAAAATAATAATCTTATAGCTCTTCATCCCGAAAGGATATTTGAAAGTTTCAAAATCTTTGAATATAATAATGATTCTTGATGATCATATTTGTTAGATAACCAATATTATTGTTGCTCTAAACAGAACTTCTTGCAAGAAATTCGCCAGATATTCTCTATCTGGAGACCGGAACCCCATATAAGTGAAAATTTAAGGATAGCCTCATAGTGCCCTCAATATACAATCTATCTGTTGCTCAAGAAATCTACCAGATGTTCTTCATCTGGAGACTGAAACCCCATATAAGTAAAGATTTAAAGACAGCCTCATAGTGCACTCAATATACAATCTATCTGTTGCTCAAGAGATCCACCAAATGTTCTCCATCTGGAGACCGGGACCCCATATAAGTAAAGATTTAAGGACAGCCTTATAGTGCCCTCGATATACAATCTATCAATTGCTCGAGAAATCCGTCAGATATTCTCCATCTGGAGACTGAAACCCTATATGTGCTAAAGATTTCGTCAGGCAGTCTCTCTGGGCCTATATGTTCAAAGAATAAATCCACCAGATATTCTCTATTTGGAAATCGAAATCCAAATGTGTAAAGAATTCAAGCGCTAAGTTGTTATACGGTAATTCTCTTCTGTATTTTGTTTATTGGACTCAAAATCTTAGTTGATGTGGTCATCTTTCTTATTGTACTGCCTCCATGTTTCATTATCAAAAACAACATATAAATTTGGCTTCTCATCCCCAAGTGAGCGTACTGTCTTTGGTGGGCAAGCCATCCTTAGTAATGTCATTCTTGAGCAATAGACTCACAAAACCATCATTGGAGATATCAATTTAGCTAGTAATCAATATGGTTAATCATGAGGAATATCCCAGTTGTGAGATGATGAACAATATACTTCCAACTTCTTGCCATTAAATATGTCAATGGCCACAAAGTGACAGTAGAAGTTGTAGGAAAACGTTGAATTATCCAATGAATTACAAAACAATGGATTTAATCAATTCAAAATCATAATATCTTACCAAAGAAAAGGATCGCACTCAATCAATAGTTACGTGACGGTAATTGTGTTCATCCTAGAAACTTTTTTCCTTCTTTGGAGAATTAAATATGAACTTCTCATTCATCAATTCCTCGATCTGATCTGTTGATATTCCTGCCATGAGATATTAGCTTTTCCACAGACGGTGCCAATTGTAGATGGGTAGATTTTCTCAATCAGGACGGAAAGCCAAGAACTCACTATCCAGCAGGAACAATGCCCTCAATTTGGATGGACCTGTGATCTGCAAAACAATAAACCGTCAAAGAATCCTCCACCACTGTGGTGGGAAGGCATTTCGATAGTTAAGTCAGGCAAAGTTCACAAGGACGAATCAGATCAAGCTAATATTCTCTATTGGTCAATAAATCTATATGTTATAGCGTACCTTTCTTTGTGAATCTAGATCCTTATTTATAGTTTTTGTGACTTAACCTTCCTAATTCTCGTAGGACACTGATTTCTTATCAGAATTGGAATAGGATTACCTTCTGATTGACCACTAATGAGATAACTCTTACTTGGTTCTTATCCAAGAAGTTATCTTCTACCATTAGAGTTTCATTTAATTAATACTTCTCATATTAATCGAATTGGCCGTGGACTTCTCATCCATATCTATTTAGAACTCTATCCGGACTTGCTCGGAGTTTTGTCTTATCTTGGATTTGACACTGCCCATCGCCTTTCTCGGGTCAATGGTATCTCGAATCGCCCTTCTCAGGTCGACAAGCCGTTCGACCATCTTTCTAAAGTCGGTTGCTTGCCCAACCATCTTCTTAAGCTCAGCTGGTTATATATTCGATCTTATCGGGCCGAATATAATATGGGTATTACCTCTTAGCTCGGCAATATCTTCATGTGATCGGCACGTGTTTTCTAATGTATGTACAGTTCTTCGCCGAACTAAAATATTTATCTGATGGAGAGTTCATATATTTCTCGGTTATATTAATTTTATCCTCTTCAATCCTCTCTATGAGTTTTTTTTTATTGCTTCACAAACCAAATATTTGAACACAAATTTTTCACAAGGGAAAAAGTTACCTCTTGCCCATACAACATGACCTCTAGCTATTTGGGACTGTGAAACATGTTAAACTATCGACCATGTACATAAAATAACTTGACTATGAGATCTTTGTTAACCAGCATTGTTATTAATAAGATTGTGATCTCACTTGTAGTCCACCACTAGTCATGTGCTCATTATATTTATCACAATCCTTCTTGGGGTGTGTTTAAGTAAATGACATTTTGTGCTACATCTGATGTTTTAGGTGCACTAAGGCATTGTCCAACTTTGGATGAAATCTCCTTTTAAGCCATTTTTGCCCCTTAAATTGATTTAGTGGCGGAGTTCGCCACTGGATACCACTACAAGTCTCCTAAGACCATTTCATTTCGCCTACAAGTTACAATTATATGCTCATGAAATCATTTGTAGTCTTTCGGGTTTAGGCAATTTGGATTGTGGAACCAGTATGCAGAATTATATCCTCGTCAGGATCTTGTCTACAATGTAGGAGTTAGCAACTATAGTACATACCGGTTTTTTGCTCAACTCAATCTCGAACTGCCTCTGTTTGGTCCATACCAGCTTTGGGTCTTGTATGGTCTAAGTATATTGTCGCCTTTGTTCATGAGCACTATTACAAGCTCTTCTATTCAACTTGCGACATAGCGTCTTGGTACTAGATAGAAATGATAACTCCAACAATTTCTTTGTTCTCAACGCTTCCGAATTCAGGTATTTTTCCTTCCCCTTTTGGCCTTCAGCTTGTTAGAGCATCTCTAATATTTTTGCTACTCCTTATTCTTATGTTCCATCTGTAGGCAAGAGAGAAATGGCACATACAAAGCCACCACATGGAGAATCTTGTTTGAGATCAGAGCTGTTAATAGGGCTGGAAATTATACACTTCGGGTGGCATTGGCATGATCAGCTAATGGAGCTGAACTGCAAGTACATAGCTTTCCAACGTATTTTTTTTTTTGAAAGGAAAAGAGAAATCTTATTGAAGGAGGAGAATATACATGTAGGATTTCAACTAGGAAGTTAGCATACGAAATGCTGAAAACACAGCCAGCTAAAAACCACACCAGGGGACAAAGCCTTCAACCCTTGGAAATCTAGGAAAGGAAAAGAAACAGTAGGCTAATTAGACCAGATACATCAGCTATTATTGAACCTAAACCCATCCACCATAAGACTTTAGAAGTATACCCAAGAAGCCCTTATAGAAGCAGGTCCCCTCCATTAGTGACACCAGAGATATTATACAGGGAGATAGAGATTTGTTGCTGATAAAGACCTTGTTGCCAACAAGCCCATTGAATCCACCTCACCTTAATTTGCTCCTGCAGGATATCCCAATTTATACTCCTTCCCCTGAATATAAGTTCATTCCTTGCTATCCAAATTGAATATAATATCAAGGATGGAATAGAGAACCACAAGGCCTTCGACAATCTGCTTACTGACTTTTTAATCCTCCAACCTGACCACCATAATAGGAGAGCTTTGATGGATTGAGGGAGAACCCAGGAAATTCCCCAATATGACAAAAACTTACACCAAATAAGCCACACTTCTCTACAAACTAGTAACAGATGATCTTGAGTTTCCAATTCCCTATTGCAGAACTTACACATAGCATTTTGGACATTCATCGAACCTCTGGTCATTAACAATGCTCCTGTTTTAACACTCTCCATCCATCTAACCATGTGAAGAACTGCACCTTGGGAGGACAAGGCTTGAACCACACACACGACGGAGGTACAAGATGGTGGCTCTGTCCACAATCTGCCATAATAGAGCACATGTCTTTGACAGAATAGACTTGATTCCCACTACTTCTCCATATCATAGAATCCTCCCTATCTGTAAAGTGAATCCCAAGATTTTCCCAAATGCTTACAATTCAAACAAGATCATCCTTTTCCCAGCTATACAACCTTCTTCTAAATTGGATACTTTCTACCAGCGAATTTTGATCTCTCAAAGAAGCCAACTTGAGCCTTTTATCTGATGCTAACTGGTATAGTCTGGGGTATTGGACGCTGAGAGGATGATTTGATGGCCCCCAAACATGGTTCCAGAATTGGACAGACTCACCATTGCCCACCTTGAGGGTAATATTATTTGAGAACTTAAGAAAAATGTTATGGTTAAGAGTTTGGGTCTTGATGATCCCTTTCCAGACAGGGGAGCCAAATGAAGATACCACAGCTAATGGGGTCCAATCATCAGCAGACATCTTATATACATCACAGATAACTAGCCTCCATAAGCTTGTCTTTTCTTCTCCAAACCTCCACCACCATTTCAAAAGAAGAGCAATGTTCATATGCATAGGACACCTTATCCCCAGCCCTCCACTTTCTTTAGCCTTTGAGATTTTCCTCCAACTGACCAAGCAAGTTTTGTTAGACTCCATGGAGCCCCCCCACAGGAATTTCCTTTGTAAACTAATAATTTCTTTAGCTACTTTGGCTGGCAGTCTGAAAATAGACAGGTAGTAGATGGGGAGGCTACTCAAAACCGATTTTATAAGAACAATTCTACCCCCATAAGATAAGAGCTTGCTCTTCCAAGAGGCTAGCCTGGTTTTGATCTTTTCAATAATAGGTCTCCAAGTATAACTACCATTCTTTTTAGCATATTACACTTTGACCCTTAGTGTGCTACCAAATTTTCATGTTATGAGATTTTCTCTACTTGGTCCTTCAATTCTTGGATTTTTCTTTTTGCCAAGTACATATGGCTGTATGCTTATTGTTATTTTGGCCGCCTCCATTTTCTCTTTGACCCTTTAAGTATTAAATTACCTCCGTCCGAGACTTTGTTGTAGCACTATGTGGCTTTTTCTGATACAAGGTTTGATGGGAAATGTTTACTGGGATGACAGCAATCTAATACTTAAAGGACCAATTCAGAATAATTTAAAGTCGGAATGACAAAGTAAAATCTTACGGATAGGTCAAAAAGTGCAAATGTTCTTCCTTTAGTTGTTTTATGTACTTCTGGATTCAGTTGGGCAAGAATTGCTACCATAGACTTGATTACATGACTCGTATCTTCACATTTGGTACCTCTAGCAAAATACATCCTTGTCTCCATTCTGTTGAGGGTGGAAAAAAAATGTTTTGACAATTGTCAATAATAGTATCCATTTTTCCTCGAAATTCCAAATGCCGATAACCAAACGTGTGGCTCGTCGGTTACTGATGCTAATCAGAGTTTTACTTGACTTTTGAGGTCCGCTTCAACAATCCAATTGGACCTCCTAATTTCAGCACCGGGCTTATTGGCAAGGACAATGCAGTTGCGAGACATGGGATTCATGGTATCTATCGGCTGTATAGTGTTGTCATTTTGGGGATTCAGCTTCGCGAGGGAACAAACACAACCTTTCTAATGCAGTCAAGAGGGTCCGGACCCTTTAACGGCCTCATGTACTATTACATCCGTTTGGAGCAACCTAAACGGATGGAAAATAATACAAAACCTGCATATTTTTTAAGAGAACATCCGGAATGTCATTCTTGCAGCACTGCTTTATTGATAATTTTTTAAAATTTTGTGGGGGGTTTTGTATTGCGTTGTCGATATGAATTATATTGTTTATCGACAGATTTAATGTAGGTGTGTGTATATATATCTTCTTGCACTAGGCTGACTTTGCGGTTCTTGTATACCTTGTATTTCCGTTATAGATATCTTCGTTATTGTGAGAGAAAGTTTAGTATGTTTCTCCAAATGTATTCTCACTCTCTCTCTCTCTAAACAAGCTTGGTCTTTTATCCTGCTACAACTTGCTCCACTACCAACCGTCACCATTGATACTAACCTAGGCCATCAACAACTAACCTTTTTTATTATATAAAATTAGGACATATTGTGTCAGTTTATAAGCACTTTACCTTGATTAATATTTAAGATACTACTAATTCATCTTCCAGTAGCGGAAAGCTCAAATAAATTGTGATAAAGACCTATATAGATGAAACTAACTCTTTAAGAATTGATAAAATCTGATAAATTTCAGACCTCAAAACCAAAAGGCAGCAATCTCTTTAAGGCCGAGACTTTTTTTTTATATCAGCAAAAAACCATTATATAGATGAAAGTAAGTTACACGGGCACATAGCCCATTTGGCCAAAAACCAATTCAAGCTAAAACGGCCCAAGAAAAAATACATACAATGACCCAAACCAAACACACCGGAGATCACCAACTATAGCCTTAGCAATCTCACGACGGCGATGTTCCTTCCCAAGTTATAGCGAAGTTGAAAGATAAATACTAGGTAGACTGGGCTTGAAGTACTAAAATTAATCTCAAGTAAACTGAGAAACATTTAAAGTAGAGGTGATGGACCAAAGTTGAATGATAAATGAATTCTAAATTCTTAGAGTGAGAGCCCGAATTTGCCTTACAAACTCGTATAAACAAGTTGATTCAAGTCTAAAATGGGACATAACTACTAGTTTCAATGCTTGACACGTGTCCCATGTTTTCTTCTTCATGTAAGTACGTCCCCACTTCCTTAAAACATAGGCCTAAGATTGATGAATGCGGAACAATTAACATCAATCACGTGGGCCTATGAAAGTTACCGAACTAACCAAAGTCTGCCAAGGACATTCCTTGTAAGTTACTTTCCATAGAAAATAGCCTACCATTAACCACTTCCCCCTTTTTCACCCATGGATGTACATATAATACGAGCATGTGTGCACAACTCAGATTTGTGCTTCTTTGGTGTCATGTGGTCCATTTGGCTGATGAGAAATGAAGTTATCTTTAGAGGACAAGTTTGGGTCTCTGCAGAATTGGTTGATTCTACCAAAACCAAAGCTGCAGTATGGGTTAAATCATGCTTTAATCTCAAAGATTATAGACTATAAGTGTTGAAATGGATAACTACTAGAATGCAATATCTGCTCTAGTTCTGTATGATGCTGATATTTGTTAGCAGCGCCATGGTTTTGGATATCCATTTTTGCTTTTATCTCTATTTTGTGTGGTTGTTTGCCGACCTTATGTTGGGGAAAGAGAATGGAAACACAGAAAAGAGAAGGAGGTGTTTAAAAAGTTCTCCAACTAGGTAAGAAAAAACAATCCCTTAGAACAAAATACCCAAATTTGATCCGTAGTACACACTTAACAAGTACACCAAAATCCTTTATTCAAAGTAAAATGAAGGGTGAGTTAACTAGCATCCTCCAAGGGCACCCCTAGCAGAAAAAAAATACAAAAAAAAAAAGAAGAAGAAGATTTTAGCGACCCATTTCAATGCTTGTACAACTTATCATTGGCTCACCAGAACATTTCACTGCTTCACCAGAACTAGAGGTTTCTGCAATTGGTACATGAAACACTGGAACAGGCATTTTTATAGGCAAGTTAGGTATTGCTGCGTTGAAATGAAGTACTTGAATCGCTTGCCTTATTGATGGCCTAAGGCTATGGTCAGGGTAAGCACACCACAGCCCAACAATCATCAAACACTCAATTTGCTTCACATCGAAATTCTTACTTAGTCTTTCATCGGCAGCTGAAAGTATTCGCCCTCTTCCATAGAGATCCCAAACCCACTCCACCAACCCTATTTGACATTCTTCGTCCCTCGGACCAGCTGTTTTTTTCCCGGTAGCGATTTCCAACACCACCACCCCAAAACTGAAAACATCTGCTTCTTTACTTGCCTTGCGCGTCCTTATATATTCCGGTGCCAAGTATCCTAATGTTCCGGCTAAGACAGTTGTTTGGGGTCCGACTTCATGGTCCATCAGTCGGGCTAACCCAAAGTCACCAAGCTTGACATTGAAGTTGGGATCAAGCATGATATTGCTCGACTTGATATCCCGGTGCACCACGCATTGCTCCCACTCTTCGTGTAGGTAGAGCAAAGCCGAGGCCAAACCAAGAGTTATTTTGTACCTCATAGCCCAAGTAGGTGGAATCTTCTTGCCAAATAGGTGAGCGTCGAGGCTTCCATTAGGCATAAACTCATAGACAAGAAGGAACTCGCCTTGATCGTGGCACCAACCGATGAGTTGCACCAAATTCCGGTGCCTCAACATGCTTATTATCTTCACCTCGGTTACATACTCCTTTTTCCCTTGTTTAGAACCCCTTGAAATTCTCTTCACAGCTACCGCTGTTAAATCATTTAAGTACCCTTTGTATACACATCCGAATCCTCCTTCACCCAACTTTTTTTCGACTGAGAAGTTACTAGTAGCCTTCACAAGATCTCCATACGAAAACCTCCTCGGTCCGGCTCCTCGTTCTAGATCATCATTCATCGATGTCGCGTTAGTTTGCTCTATTTTTCCCTGTCCATCGCGCTTCCGTTTCCTTAACACCATACATACTGTAAATATTACCCCTCCAAAAATCAAAATCCCAATTGAAACAGTTAGTCCAATTATTAATCTGGTATCTTCCCCTTTCTTCCCACTTGTTGTATCCAAACTTGACTTAAACTCCCATGATCGAAGAGTGTGTTTCTCCATATTCTGCCCCGTCGCAGCTGAAAATCCAACCATCACCCACTCAGGTAAAATCCCCTTCAGGTCAATCAGGTAAGAAAGGCTAGAATTTCCCTGGGAGCCAGTGATTCCCTGATAAGACCAAAACACACTCAAATTCTTTGTACTGGAATTATATGTAATCCAAGCATCAATCGTCTCTCCGCTGTGCAAACTAGCATTCCAAGGGGTGCTGACAGCCGACGCGATCGAGTTGTTGTTGATCCCAACATGCTGATACGGAGGATCCCACTGGGGATTTGGATACGAGTCGAACTCAACCACAACCATTTGGTTTTTGATTGAATTAATAGTTGTGGTGTTGAAAAGGCCTAGAAAGCCACCGGCCGAGTTAGGGGGGATCTGGAAACCCACTGGAGCAAGGAAGAATGCGAGCCCATGCCCGTAGTTGGTTACCCCTCGGGTGTCAATAATGAAGGAGTAACGGGTGGTGAAGTCAGAGAGGGTTCCCGTTATGGAGTCCCATAACTGAACCCTCTCTGCATATGTGGCCCAACCAACGCGACATAGATAATTTATTTTGTTGAATTCTATGGCTCCAGCTGACGCCACTGCATCTCCTTGACAGAGTATTTCGGTGGTGGAATCAAAGCTACTGAATTGGAAATTAACTGAATTGGCAACGGGAAGAAGAAGAAGAAATATGATGAACATGGTGAAGAGACTAATATGAGCATTTAGTGATGGAAATGAAGTTCGAAAGTTATAGGTAGAGGTAGCCATTTTCTGAGCTAGTGCATGATATATACTTGGCACTCCGACTTTAATACTTGGCACTCCAACTTTATACTACAGCCTTCTGAATATGATAGTGAAACTTGAAACCAAGTCTAACTACTTATTTTTTCTCAAGTCAATTAAGCTAGTGAATTCTAATTCCTCGTTTTGTTAAAATACGGACCTTATTTTTTTATTAAATTTTAATGATCCGTACTGTTTAATGTGTTTAAAATGTATTTTTTAAAAACAATTCATGAAAAATCAGCTCAAAATAATATCGAAAAGGGTATGATCTAAGCAATTTTTCATAAATGCTGACAAGAACAGTTTTATGAAAAACAGATTGGATGAAGTCCTTCTCAGTAATATTTTGAACTGATTTCTCACAAGTACCTTTAAAAACATGTTTTAAACCCATTGAACGGTTTGAATCATCAAATTTGATCAGAAAATGAGAAGTCCGTATTTTAGCAAAATGAGGAATCCCTTACTAAAAAATTTATATATGTGTGTGTGTGAGAGATTAAACAAACTAGTATATATACATATATTGGTACTATATATTAAAAGAAGTGTGTAGTTGACATGTAAAACCCTCCTTTTTTTTTTTTAACAACAAATCTAAAAAACAACAAAAATTCACATCAACACAAGAGAGTGACCTTCAAACTTCTTTTACTTTTAAACCGCCTTTTTAATAAACTATTCACTTTTAATGGTGAAATAGTAAATTGATGAAGAAATTTCTTGCTCTCATATTTAACGTTAAAGTCGTAATTCAATACAGGACTTTTTGCATTCTCGTGCATGTTTGAATGATTATGTCTTTAGACATTTGTACTTTTGTTCTCCTTCCGGCCAGGGAAAATTGCTCCGAAATTCTTCCACCGCTAGTTGCTATTTCAATCAATGGGATGTTGAGGCCCATAATTTCCGCAAATAACTGTTCACTACCCTGAATTTTTTTTTTTTTAAATTTATCTCCACTAACTTTCGATTTCGTAAGTGCAATCAGCCGAAGAATAATATACATCAAGTAAGAATCAAAGAACATAAGAACTCTTTAATTGGGTAATCATGCGATTTTCCGCGTATTAGTGCTTGATTTTTTCTTGTGGGTTTTTACTAGCATTAGGATTTTCTATGTATACATGTGTGTTATGTGTTTAGTGGCAAACCCGAGAAACAAATTTGGGAGTGACATCAAATTTGATCTTTATATTCATTGTTCAGACTCGCTCCTCATCTCAATCTCTCTGATATGTGATTTTTTTAATTAACATAAATAAGAAAAATTATGCAGTGCTTAATGAGCATCACAACGTAGTATCGCAGCATTGTTTTACAACATATGGTATGAGTGAAGGTTCCACGCAAATGTATAGTAGAGAAGGGGTTTAGAATATATGTGGCTATGTTTCAAGAATACTAAATAAAAGGCATCTAGACGTTAGGAAAATGAGAACAAAAATCATTTTTGCTTTCCTTTTGTTTGGAAATTGAAGGTGACACTAGTCACCTCCCGCATCAAAGTGAGTCCTCCCCTGTATGTGATTTTGCTATCCTTATTTATTTATCTTTCATAATTATATAGATTAAATTACGAATTAATTCAAAGAATGGACGTATTAAAATTGGATACTCAATCAACGCTTAATGACACGTGTTTTTTCACATTAAATGTGAACTTGTCAAACATTTTATTACTCACATTTGAACATGTATACAGTCTATATATAACAAAAAACAACATCGGTTATGTACATCTATTGGTCATATATATTAAACAAGAGTAATCCACATGTGTTGATACCATATTTTGCCTCACCGCTTGATGTCTTTTGTAAATATGGTGTTTAGAAGGACTTGAAAGGAGCTGGACGTGTAAAAGAATGAGTTTGCCTTTCTAATTAAACGGAGATGGAAAGGATCTAATTAAGTTGGGCTGATTTCATAACGAAAAATCTCAATAAAATGTTTTTAAAATACCTTGACGTCATTTGAATATTTTAAGAGTAAACCTATAGACATTCGGTTAATCAAAGACCAAGGGGCCGTTTCATCTTTTCACAGGCTACGAATCAAGAGCACTACTCATCAATATGATGACACGAGTCCAGTGACAGTATCGGGGTTGAAATTAGGTGATATCAGCATTTTTTGGTTGATCAGAATAGAAGTCTGGAAGCACAGTTTGTCGTGTCCACACTTTAAGAGGCATATTTCATTAATCAATGCAACAATGTGAGCCCATCAACTGTATCCAAGATCAAACCCGAAGTTGACAAATCAAGAAGTCACTTTTTTTTTAATTTGGCGACAAATCAGTGACAATTTGGGAGTCCAATTCACAAGCCGACATGTCCGGGATGTGAAGGTTATAGTTAAATTGACCGCCTCAAAATACGAATTCAACGGCAATGTCCGTGGTCAAATCCGAGTTCGTTTGAGATCGAAAATAGCATAAAGGGTATTTATTGCGTAAGGGATGATAATTAAAAAAAAAAGAGTTTCAGGTGACACATATCACCCATGCCGTGTGATCTCTTCTTTTGGTAGAGCCCTCCATGCCGTGTGAGGCATTGTAGTCACATGGAGCAACCAAGCCGTGTAAGGCAGCCATGCCGTACTGGGCTTCCGAGCCCATGTGGGCAGCCATGCCATGCTGGGCATCCAGGGCCGGGCCCATATGGGCGGTCATGCCGTAATGGGCTTCATAGCCCCATGGAAAAAGCCCGTTGCTGATTGGGAATGGATTAGTTGGTCCGTTGTGGTAATCCGCATGGGTCGCTTGCGTAGTGGATTGTGACTCATGTATGTCGACTTACTTTGCTTCGTCTAAAGGTAATGTTCGCGCTATAAATACCGATCCTTATTTCAATAGGAGGGGGACAGGAGTTAGCAAAAAAAAAATCCCTAGGTGCTCACTTGATTTCGACACCTTTTAGTAATCCTAAAACGAAAAACTATTTTTGGTAATAAAACCCGAGAGCAAGAATAGGAAAGCAAAAAATCTCAGTAAGATCATTTGAGTGTTCTTCGTCCGATGGTTCCAACTTTCTAGTTTCGCTCTCGGTATTTGGAACGATATTTGGGTTTAGAGTTATTCGTGTAGATTTTAGTCAAAAATCAAGAGGAGGTTCTGTCCAATTTCTTTCAAGATTTAGAGAAGTCTGAGCGACCTTTTATACTAGCATAGCTCGGGATAACAAAAATTTTAAATTCAACGTTATGGCGTCCAAGTATTTTTCACATCCTATTGTAATTTTCAGCTTCAAAATCAATACAACGTAATATTGTAGCAATTATTTTTTTATTTCTACTTTACTTATCTAATTTTATTATTCTTTTCTTTTCTTTTTTGTGTTATGAATATAAATATTAAGCTTATAAAGACTAACATTCACATCTCTAGTCCGCAATTCTAAAAATTTTCTAGTCTATTTCTAAATTTCTAGTCCGCATTTCTAGAATGTCATATTTTTTCAGTCTTTTCTTCTTCTTTTTTTAATGTGAATATCATGCCCAAAAAAATCGGCATCTCTAGTTCGCCTTTCTAGAATCTCTAGTCCATTTCTAGATATTTCTAGTCCGCATTTCTAGAATGTGAGGACGTCGTCTGTTCAAAATTAAAATTATGAAAGTCGGTGTTAGCCTATGCCAATATACTTTTCGTAATTTTAACTTAAAGCGAGATTTTTATAACGAGAATTCTAAGATCCTCACTATATAAATCTTCACGAGCTTATATTTACATTCCCGACATATCGCTCGGTTGCGTCGGCACTTGTCGGAGTTAACTTCTAACTTTTTTCCTTTTCCGATTCCCGTAATATTTTTCTATTTTTATCTCTTTCCCATTTTTCCATAACAATCACTGTAATTTTCTTTTTATTTCACGTAAAATCAATAAAATACAAAAGTTCGTTACTTCATATCTAAGTAATATGAATAGCGGCCGTTAGTTCACGCTGACACGCTATTCATATCACCTGGTTAAAAATCTCGATAATCTCAAAATTTCGTAAACACATGGGTGACATAGGTGGCCCATGCCAGTGTTTTTGGAATGAAAATTTAACGGGCGGTGCACGTTATCTTTTCACGACAGATTATCGTGATCGAAATGACATTTATTATATTCTACAATTGGGACCGTCAATGTTTGTGTAGCTGTCAGGATGAAAGATTATAGATAAAAATAATAATACTAAATTTAAGCAAATATGTGTCTTGCTTAAAAACTGAGAAATATGAATAGCTGTTGTGTTGTCCATGTTCTCGGTCTTTGATCCTAATAATCTCAAATTAAAGTATGTCGTGCAAATTGGCAATTTGTGTCAATTTTACGTGTCGTGCTTTCTCGAAAGATTAACCGAACCGCATTGACACTTTGCACCAAATTAACTTTGAAATTCTCTGAACGCTAGTGACATAGGTAGTCAGCGGGAAATGAATAAAAATGCAATAATAACTAATTTGGTTTAGGCCGATACGGCATATTGCAATTTCAATAAATGTTAATATAGTAATTCATTAATAAAACAGAATCGGACCATTGTCAAACTTGAAAGTTTCTACCAGGGATTTAAGGTACCTGATGTTTCGGGAATAGAAACATGACGTGCAGATACTAGTTTACATATCGTGTTTCGGTTAAAGTTTAACATATATCCATTTCAATATTTTTACCACCGAGAGCTGAATTGCGAAAGCCGAGGTCATATCCCCGCACCCTGTTTTACTTTATACCCTATTGCACAGTCAATCATTGGATGTTTATCAATTTAGCCAAGGATAATAAAATAAAATTAATTGAAAAAAATTAAGTACCGAAAGGGCGATGTTGGGTGCCTAACGCCTTCTCAACTCGTAATAGTGAATTTCCGAACACATCTCTGATTTCAAAACCAGATTTTTTTTAAATGAGTCATTTTATAAACAGAATCATATTTCTGAGTCCAAATTAAATTATTTTTCTAAGGGCATCTTCTTTGAAAATGACTTTAGAGGGTGACTTGACACACCCGAACTTCATGTCAAGTGGCGACTCTGAGTTTTAAATAAGTTCCAGCTGTTAAACAATTTTTATTTTCCGTCGCATATCAAGTCAAGAAATTTTTCATCCCCGTTCAACAATTCATTATTTGCGAGGAGGGCTGGGAAATTTTCGAGCGCGACAACCTGTCAAGCCTTTCTTTCTTTTACAAAAAAAATATAGAAAATAACAAAAATTCACATCATCACAAGAAAATAATTTTCGAACTTCTCTTACTTTTGAACTGGCTTTTGAATAAAATATTTACATTTAAAGTCAAATCGTAAATCAATGAAGGAATTTCTTTCTCTCATATTTAATATTAAAATCATAATTGAATAAGACCCATTGTAGGCTGAATGATTAGGGTTATAGACATTAGTTTTAGATAGTAATGCTCAGAAATTCTTCCACCGCTTCAGTTTGTCTACCAGCCGCCAGTTGTTATTTCAATCAATCGGATGTGGAGACCAACATTTTCCACAAATAACTATTCGCTACTACTCATCTCCCTTAAGTTTCGATTTCGTACGTGCATATTCACAGAATCTGGCTCAACAAAGTCGTGGCATACGAGGAAAATAGAAAGAAGTGGTGATTGATCTATGGGGAGTCAACCCAACCCACATGCAATCACATGAGGCGCTGACTTATTTTACTTTATAAATTATTTAGTAGATTCTTCGTGTCGTTAATTTCTTACAAATCTCATTAGTTTAATTGATAGAAGACTAAAATGTTCATCTTTAATCTTTTACCTCTATTTTTTTTATACATTTAGTCTATTCATGTTTATAGATTTATATAGAGGTACACACACACACATATGTGTATATGTGTATATATATTAGTCCCATGCTTATGACAGATTTTTTATTTTGCTAAAATGCGGGCCTTTTATTTTCTGATCAAATGTTGATGATCTGAAACATTTAGGCTGTGTTCGTTTAGAAGTTTCCAAAATATTTTCTGAAAATTTTCTGAAAATGTTTTGGAAACTTGTTTGGGAAATTTTTTTCCAAACATTTTTATTTTTTTTCTAAACAATTTCATCTCTTTATAAAAGAAGAGAGAGAAAGAGAGCACCTCGAAAACGCCAAGAAAATTGAGCTCTCAAAAGTTAAATATTTTTTGAAACACTTACACCAAACAACATTTTAGAGTTTTTTTCTCAAAAATTGTTTCAGAAACACTGTGTTTAAAACATGTTCTTAAGGTTACCTAGAAGAAATCAGCTAAAAATAATATCGAGAATGATTTGATCCAAGCAATTTTTCATAAAATGTTTACCGGAACAGTTTTACAAAAAATTAGTTGGATCAAGTACTTTCCGATAATATTTTGAGTTGATTTCTCGCGGGTACCCTTAAAAACATGTTTTTAAACACATTAAATTGTACATATCATCAACATTTGACCAGAAAATGAGAGGTCTGCATTTTAGCAAAATGAGGGATCCCTTATTAGATTCTAAAATACGGACCTCCCATTTCCTGATCAAATTTTTATGATCCAAACCATTTAATGTATTTAAGACATATTTTTAAGGGTGCTCTAAAAATCAACTCAAAATATTACCGAAAAATACTTTATCCAACTAGTTTTTCATAGTGAAATCTATCTCTCTCCTCCTGTGAATGTACGTTTAAACTATTACTTATTCAGAACCACGTAAATCCCTATGTCTTTCTGTTTTTTTTATTGATTATTTCTTCTTGTTTATCGTATTTGTCATAACATTTTTCACTATATAACTTGTTAATTTACTTCATTATTTGACAAATACTACACATGAACCGACTAATTAATCCCACGCACGAAAATATACCGTTCGTGCATTCACAAGGCATGATTAAAATTAACTGACACTTTTTGATTAAGTTTATGAAGTTAAAATTATCCCAACTAATATTTATCTTTGGTTTCAGGTAGCTAAAATGGGACCTCACTAGCATTAGTGTTGAGGAAGAAAGCTATAAATTAAAACGAAATAAGTAGCAAACATCCATTACTAAGAGAAGGAAACTAAACAGGAAATTCAGACTGCAGTTTTTCGGAAAAATGTTGCTATTCAGGCCTACGTTATCAGCAGATTGATGGCTTGATTTCTATGCACTGTAGTTTTGGAAGCTAGCTAGCGAAGGAATGCGAGGGTTTTCGGGAGATGGAAGAGGCAGATTCTTGAGGTGCAGGCTCCGAAAGTTAAGGAGGATTCTTGTGGATAGTTAGGAAGGTTGTCGGTAGAATCTCGTCCGATCCGCCTCGCCTCGCTCTGGTGCCTGTCTTGAACGGATTGGGAATTCGGAGATTTTTTCGAAGATCGGATCAAATTCGGGGAATAGATTTTAAAAATCGGGGAACGGGTAGGATGTGGGTCCGTGTATCCCTGCCCCGATCCTCGCCTCCGTACCCGCTCTGCCCCGCCCGTTGAATTAACGCTTATTTAAAAATATGTTAGGGACTTAGGGTTTGTTGATTTAGGTTTTTTACTTTTGTGTTAATAAAAGATATGTCCTATGTTGTAGTATATTGAGGTAAAACTATATTGTGTAGTTTTTTTTATCGATTTTTTTTTTTTTTTGCAATATAGATAATAGTTCTTGATTCCTCTTGATGCAATACGGTATAATTTTCTTTGTTGTTGTTGTAATTTTGTGAGGATGATTCATCACATAAATAGTCTCTATCTAGAATATAGTTTGCCATTGATTCCTCTTGATTCCTCATAGTCCCTGTTTTGATTTATGAACTCTTATATTTTTTTGTGTTGGCTAGCTATGATGATTATTGTTTATGACTATGTTAACTATTGTTTAGAACTCTTATATTTAATATTGTTTGTTTGCTCTTTTTTTTTTTTTGATAATTCTAAGTTTTTTTTAGTCATAGGCTCATAGTTCCTAATTTAATTTTTTTAATTAGAAATATTAGTTTTTTTATTTTCAGATATCTATTCCCCATTCGAAAATATCTGTTCCCCATTCAGGGGCGGGGGCGGATAGCAAAACTAGTTCCCATTTGGAGATCAAGGCGGGGATGGAAATTGGATATAGATTCGGGGATCGAAGGCGGAAACAGCAATATCCGCCCCTTATCCGCCCCGTTAGACTTGTCGAAGGTTAGTGGCCTGATGGTGGCTTTGTTGTGACGGGGTGTGGAAATTAAGTTTATGAGGGTTTCTTTTAGCTTTTTTATGTTTTAGGCGTCTTTGTTCGGGTTATTTTTCTTGATAGCTCCTTTTATGTTTGAGGTATTGTTTTTTCTCTAAAATGTGAGACTTAGGGTAGATGGTGTTTCTTGCGAGTAGCAGTAGTAGGAGGGTATTTGTCCATTCTTTGAAACTCTCTCTATGCGGAGCTATACCTATTGTAATATTTCATAATTTATTTCTATGATAATGGAATTTCTTTGTTTTTCAAAAAAAAAAAGTAGCGAAGGCACAAAGCAACAACATCAGATAAAACAAAATCCGTCCTTTTGTATTCCCAAGCCTCCAATTGAAACACTTGAAACTAATCACGATTTGACACCTTAAATAATAATTGCTGCTTTCTGTCTCTTCTCAACTCCTTCCTGTAACCAAAAGAAATATACAACGTAGTATTTGAAAATCACTCGCACTATTAAAATGAAGATTTGTAAAAAAGCTTGTATAATTTTTTAAGTTTTACCGCAGAAGTTGTCTGTCTAAGGATGAATGCAGATAAAAGTCCTTTTGTTTTCACCTGATTCAAAATTGTGGGTGGCAAGAATAATTGCGCCAGAGTCCTCCGCAGTCTTGTCAAGCATGAAAGAGGCACAATCATTGAAACATGCATGTGTTTGATCTGGATTGGAAGGTTTAGCTATGACGAAGGCAGCGAGGGTCAGCAATGGCAAAGAGAGCGACCACGAGGGGCAGTGACGGCTAGGGTTTGGGGTTGATGTTTATGGGGAAGAGAGGGGACTGGCCTTAAACTTAGCCCTAAAGATGATCGGGTCATTCTTGATTCTCTTAAATTAAGTTGCTTTTTATTTTGTTCTCTTTAATTATTTTTGGTATTTTTGTAAAGCGCGGAGAATTAAGTGCCGAAAATGTGCCTTTTTGTTGTAATGAATTACCTCAAATGCCTCAATTTGATATCTTTGTTAAAGATCAATAAATTAATTTGTTAAAGATCAATAACTAAGGACAGCATATTTTCAATAACTATGTACAAGGATAACATATCTTTTATCTTCATGATTAGTCTAATGGTTCTTTCAAGCTGCTACAGGCAGTATACAATTTTTTTATTTTTTTATTTTTTCGGGACAATTTAAGTGTGACTTTATAGTGAATAAATTAGCAAGTCTTTAGTATACATTTTTTTATATGTTTCGTAATTTTTTTTATAAATAAATAAAATTAAAAAGAAGAAAAAAACACAGAGAAAATTAAAATGTTCTTAACTTGATTTGTGAGTATAGTGATAAGAAAATAGTTATTAATTTAAGTATTTACTGGCAGTTTGCCTATGACAGTTGATATGAGACTAAAATATTTGAAAAAGTCAAATATTTAATTTTTAATTAGTAATAACAAAAAATTGACACAAGCATGGTATATGTATTATGCACGAAAACTTCTGGAGGGGTTTGGTTCAAACGATTGGATCCGTTCGTTTGGGCTAGGGCCCCTCTTTGGGCTTGGTTTTGTTTTGGGCTGCGGTTTTCCGGCTAGGCTTTTGGGGTGATGTTGGTATCTTGCCAACAAAGCTCACTCTGTTGGGCCCTTTTTTTCTCATAGTGTTTGGAAGTTGAAAAAGTCTAGATGCATGGACCTGTGTCCGGAACTATTGGGTGTACGTAAAGTTCTCAATAATTTAGGAGCTCTATTTGCATCCAACGGTTCCAGACACATCTGTGTCCGGATGATCTATGTTCCTAACATTATTTTTGGAAGTTTGATTTGCAAAAGAGTTTGGATTATATATGGAAGATAGAATTTTGTGAAAGGATAATATTTGATATCATGTAGATAAAGAATGCAAAATGCGAAGTATGGGTAATTTAAATCAGGGTCCTATTTACCACCGCGGCTTAAGTTTTCATCCCATTCACTTTTTGAACTTATGTTTTAATCATATTTTTGTATAGTTTGACAAATTTGCCATTATTTTTAAGGAGTACTTTATCCTCTTATCCTTTGATTAGTCAATACTTGATTTGTTAAGTTTAAATTTGTAGTACTAATTTAGGCTTAAAACATGAAATCATAATTATCTTTAGTAATTATTTTTACCAGAAATGACAATTTGAGATCCATAATTATCTTTAGTAATTATCTTCACCATTTTATGAAAATGTACCTTAACCTGCAAGTTTTGTTCCTTACCCTACAAATTTACCATGATATCTGTAAATTTAGTATTTTACCCCGCAAATTTACCATAAAATCTATCAATTTATTAGATGTCGCGCGTTACCTTCAAATTTACTATGATATATGCAAATTTACCATGGACGGCATGTGTTGTTCATTACTTACAAATTTACCATGGACGGCATGGGTTTCTTTTAAGGGTAAATTAAATCAGGATTCTTTCTACCCTCTCGACTTAGCATTTCATCCCATCCACTTTTTCACATTATGTTTTCATCCTATAATTGTATGGTTAGACGATTTTGCCATTACTTTTGAGAAGGAGTTTACCATCTTACCCTGTGTTTAGTCAACATTTTAATTGTTTAGGTTAAATCTCTAGCACTTTTTAAGGCTTAATTTATGGGATTACGATTATATTTGATTATCTTTAGTAATCTTAGTATAGATGTATACGGAAATATCTTTAATAATAGGCAGTGATTTCCATTCTGGAATACTACGAGTAGAAGTCATTCAAGTAATATGGCAGTGATTTCCATTCTGGATTTGACCGGAATATTATCATACCTAAAACTCAGATTTACCACAGCTGAAATGTACCATCACAACGGAAAAGACCATAACTATCAAATTTACCACTCAGATTAAGTCTTTCAGCAAATGTACCATATCAATCTCATTGTATCATAACAACCCAGATAACCATAACTACAGAAACATACCATAACTGTTCCAAATTTACCATCACATTCAAATATAATAGTATGCTTTACATTGATATGTATGGCATTTTGCCATAACATCTAAACGGTATCAGGAACAATTGTTCAATGCCCAAAACTATACGAATGCCATGGCCAACAGAGAAACCAAATCCACCAATGCTGAACATAAAAACAAATTTACCATAACTAATATGTAAATTTACCATCTCCACAACTACCATTCAAAATATACACCCTCAAATATAACTCAGCACTGTCAGAGCTACCCCCACAGCAAATATACAATCACTATAAAATGTAAAACTCAGATTTACCACAGCAGAAATATACCATCACAGCGGAAAAGACCATAACTGTCAAATTTACCACTAAGATTTAAGCCTTACAGCAAATATACCATCGCAATCTGACTGTATCATAACAAACCAGATTAACATAACTATAGAAACATACTATAACTTTCAAATTTACCATCACACTCAAATATAATAGCAATTTCAATTTTACACCCTACATCAAATATACCATTACTACTAGTCATATCCAAACAACTGGAACATACCATAATGTTAAATTTTGACAGAATTTCAAATTCTTTTGCTGCATGAAGTTGACATTCGACCGCCGTTATTTTGGTCCGGCAGCAGTCAAATCCGGCGGTCCTATGTCGTCGGAGTCCTGCATATTTCGTCTACGTTGGAGATGGATTGACAGAATCTGAAGACGTAGATCTCTGGAGAAGTTTCCAAATCGGACGGTCTTGGGTGGATTCTTCACGGTCCTATTTCGTTGGAGTCCCGCGTATTTCGTGGTTTTCGAAGGCGTCGTTTCCTATTCCGGAGCCAAAGGCGCTATTCCAGTTGGTTTTGGCTAGACGTCGTTTCCGGTTGGTTTTGGCGAGATGTGGTTTCCTAACTTGGCTCCAGATTGTGTGTAACCATGGTTAACCAAACCAAAGGTCAGATTAGGTATTATTTGAAAAAAGGGACCAAAACTTAATGTTGTAAAGTGGATGGGATGAAAAAATAACAAATACTAATAGAAAGGACTGAAATATAAGTTCCCCTAATTTTAAAGGGTAATTTTGGTAATAACAAAAATTAACACAAGCGTGGTATATATACTATGCACGAGTATCTCTTATTGGAACACTAATAGGACTTTTTCAATGATCCAAATTTATTAAAAAGCCTTCCCCGAAGAATAGATTGTATGAGTTTTAAAAAATTGAGTGGGGTCAAGTGATCCCATTTGTCCCTACATCTGTCACACCCGGGATTTTAAGCAAGATAAACATTCTCAGATCACAATTTTCTCAAACAACTCAGGTTCTTGCTCTTATTCTTAGAATCAATTTTTTTTGGTAACTGCTACTACTACCACTATACAGACTTATTTCTCTCTATAAATGACCACCTTGCTTCAACATGGTTTTTCATGATTATGTGGACTATTAGTTTGGTCAAGTTGGTACTTTAAGAACGTGAACGAGTCATTATAAGCTATTTTATACTTGCCATGATTGTGTGGGGGAAGCACAATTGGATTGAGGGATATCGGTGAATTGGTAATGCACATGAGAATGAGTAGGGTGTAACTATATTTACATGTGTTCGTCCATCCATTATTAAAAGCGGCGTAATTTGTACATGTCATCACTGTGGATCTTCAAATGCTACCATTTATCTTTGAAATTTTGTATTTGAACAATAAAAAAGATGATATTTCAAATGGATCACTTTTGTTCTTGTCACCACCATGGCGTGTCCATTAAATTTTAATATATTTTTAAGGGTGGACCTGTTGGGAACACGTGAGGATATACATATTTTCACTGCATATACATTTCCTATTGTTGTAGATACTTTTGGTCCGCGCTTTCTAGATGGTTTTGAAACTTATTTTCATTGCTTCTGTTGGCATCATGAATGTCAAGAAAGTGAAATCTTTGTACATCTGATGTTTATCAAAACAATTGTACTAACAGATGTTTATTTTGTTTTGCAGTTATGAGTGCAGGTTTTGAATAGTTTCTTTTTTCTTTTTTATCAATTCTAGGACTATGTACATGTATGACCAGGTTAATGTAGGTTCTGTCCACCGGGTTCTAAATTCAGGTAGTTTTGTTCCACTAGCGATGAAGTTCATCAATATCGTCACTTTTGATAGTAAAGAGGATTCTCGCACTCTTGAAATGATCCATGGATATGGTTTTTTTATTGCAGGGATATGCTTCTTGCCAAGAAACAATGAATTTCTTGGGAAATAATAGGAGCCAAGACTACGAATTTTATTTGTGAACTAGAAGCTATTTTGATTAAATTGTCATTTCACGTAGAACAACTACTTAGAGAAAAGCGGATGGTGGGACTAATTTGATTTGTTAGTTTCGTTGTAACATTTAAGTTTGAAAGTTGATATGAGAGCTAGGTAACACATTTTGTATATCAATTAGCCTCTGTTTTGGACACATGATTCAGGATATGAAGATTTTGAATCATTTTGCTTTGGCATGAAGGCTTTAATCATCTCTTTTGTCTAGGAATCTCAAGACTTTATCTGACCTTTACATTAGAATTTAAGTATGAAGGCTTTTGTGTATGTATTTTTAAATTTTTGGGCATTCTTATCAAAATTGATGTTTCATGTTAGGAAACACGCTTCTGATTTTCTTCAAAATTTTAATTTCCTTTAATATTGGTAAAACCCACTTTCTGGCTTGATTTGCTTCAAAATGTTAGTTGCCTTTAGTTTGTGATCCAATGGCTTCAACATGTTATCTTCAATTTGCTTCAGTTATCTGAAAAATTTAATTTGTTACCCAATGTGCAGTTTGTTTAATTTGTGACTCATTCTGACCCATGAGTTAGTTTTCAATTGGTTCAATTTGCTTTTCTTTGCTGGTAAAATAAATATCGTAATGGCCATTTTAAAAGCCCAAAGACTCGAAGTAAATTATCGACAGCAACATGTAACGTCTTTTATATGTAATCCTCTAATTACTGTTCAATGAGAAAGTATTGGTGTACTCAAGTTTAACTGAGCGCCTACATGTAAAAATTTTAAATTTTTTGTCAAGCGTTTTCAGACACGGCCAACCTGCTAGTTCCAACCTAAAATGTGTCTTGCGCGTCCAAACATGTCCCCCGTGCATGTCCATTGTGTGTCTACAACGTGTACGACTTAAAGAACTAGTTAAATATCAAACATCTATTTTCACGTGCCTGACCAATGTTAGAGCATGTCCATGTCCTAGACTTGTCGGACATGGATATGAGGCCTGGAGAGGCGTTTGTACTTTGTACTTTTTAGTTTTAAATGGTTGTGTTCGGTTAGAAGTTTTCAAAATATTTTTTAAAAATATTTTAGAAACTTGTTTGGGAAATTTTTTTTCAAATACTTTTATTTTTTTCCTAAACAACTTTATCTTTCTATAAAAGAAGAGAGAGAAAGAGAGCATCTCGAAAACGCCGAAAAAATTTAATTACACTTACACCAAACAGCATCTCAGAATTTTTTTTCCAAAAATTATTTCAGAAACACTCAACCGAACACAGCAATGTCACAACATTATGTGTAGACCATTCGTAGATAACATTGGTTTGTATAATATTGCCAATAATGAGATATGAAATACTCTTGTAGTACGTATTTGTGATTTTTTTTTTATATGCATTAAGTGGATGACAAGTACCAATATTCATGTGATAACAAAACGCGGGGAATACATTCTGAATGCGACATTTTTTATGATGAATTTTTACTGATACTTTAAAAATCCGAATGCATTCCTGGGGAATATCTCACGTCACCGGAAATCTTTCCCGGTGTTTTTAAAATGTTGGCAACATACGCTGGCAAGTTTTAGCTCCGGTTAGTTTTCCCGACAGTTGTATTGGCGAAGTTTTTTTCAAATGCTAGGACATGTAATAAACATTGGTAAAGAGTTTTCTCGACATTTTTGAGACTTTTACCGGGGGTTTAACAAACGCCGAGATTTCAAACTTTTGTTGTAGTGCATCTGACATGTAAAGGGTCCATTTGGACTGTAGTATTTATTGTGGTATTTATTGAAATTTTTTTCATCCTTATTTGAAATTTTTTTGCAATTTTTTATTTTTCATCAATTTTTTGATTTATTGATTCATCTCGACAAGAGCTTTCAGAAAAGTTATCAATCATCGGCTAAATTTGAAAAAAGTTCAGAAAAGACAAAAATAAATCAAAAAACAGAGCTTTTTGTACTTATTCGTCGTCTTTAGTGACTTTTTTTTAACTTTTGGACATAATTTTAAACTCATTACATTTCTTTCATCAAGACGGACCAATAAACTACAAAACATTGAGATTTAAACAGCAAATGCAAAAAAAAAAAAGAATAAAGACAAAAATACCAAATAAATAAAAACTATAGGCCAAAATCTTGAAATAGAGGATGCGTATATGTGAATCCTGATTTGCATACAGATACGAGGCATAGCATATGTAACATAATTATCTATTATATTTTTTGGTATAAAAACAAGTGAAAGAAGATGACCCATTAATGCTCTTATACCATAATTTATGCACCAAAAATATTAGAAAGAAAAGCTAGAAATTTTAACATCTATGACCTGTTTGAAATCGCCATGTTTGATCCGTATCCTGCAGCCGCACATGTTGCGTCGTGTCGACATTGGTACTTCGCTTAACATGGAAAATAAATCTGTGTCCGGATGTTTGTAAGCACGCATTATGCAGGGGATGAAATTTAGAAATGGAGAGCCATGGAAAATGGTTTATGGCCTCGTCTTCATATACCTTAACTCGGCTCCCAGCAACTAGAAATCTGCACTTTGGCATGATGCAAAATCACAGGTATTTATTTTTGTCCTTAACATAGTTAGAAGCTTAAAAAGCAAACCTTATTGCCCATAATTTTAATATCTGATGTTCAGTAGATGGCGAAAGAAACTGCAAGCTGGCCTTACAATGTCCCCAGTCACCAGATTTCTTTCACTCCAATCAGCGGGGCTCAGTTAGTGGCCGATTACTTGTTCGCGACGGTTACAATGAGAAATACTAAAAATCAGATTTTGGGGTGCGAGTCTTATTCGATACGGATGTAACGCTGTCACACAAGCACTGCATTCAGAGTACTCGTGATTTTTCGAGTTCTGGTTATTTTATTTTTTTTTCCTGCATTGTAGTGGTCGAAATCTCATGTCAGCTGCCTCTGCTTTTGTTGTTTTGGCATCAACAGAAAATGTAGGATCATGTCAACTTGAAAACACGGTGATCCTTCTTTTATTAGAAAGTTATGTTCTCTCTATGCATAGAACAGTATTATCAATGTTCTACAAGATCAAGGTTGTCAAAATAGAATCAATGTCGCATGTCATTTTGCTGATTTTGTATACCGTTCAGGATACGCGTAGATGTAAAGTATCATAAGAGCCGTTAACAAGCATAAATGTAAGTTAAACAAAAAGTTATACCCATTATAAAATACCAAATTAATTGCATATTTTGAAGAAACACCTCTATGACAAAAAATTTTGCTTTTTTAAATATAACATGTTTTAGTAGGAAAAAGTACCACATATCGCATAATAAGACCGTGCAAGAATATTTATGTAAAGATAAAACTACATTTGGAGATATATCGATTTTATCTCAAAACAAATCGAGTCATAAGGGATATCATTTTTTGTCATATATCGTGGGAGATTTATGTAAACGTAATATATGTTTAGAGATACATACTGATTGTGCCTATGACACGTGTTGCATATCGTAAAATTTTGACAACACTAATCAAATATATAAGATTGGTAAATATTCACTTATAGGTTTATCAGTACTGGACTCAAGCGGATGGTAGGGGGAGTATCGTGATCAAAGGCTCATGTAACTTATTTGCTTTGGTCCCCGAATTTATTGGAGAGTACAAATATGGTTCTTCTGTTATCATTACATCAGGTTTTGACTTTTAAATCCTTTACGAGTCACGACGTGGTATTCTAGGAATCCTAGAACATATTGATGACTCAATTTGCAAAGTAGGTAGCTTTATTTGACCTCTTTTGTTTTACTAGTGGATGTTCAAATGCAGTGTCTAATATCAGACTGAATAATTTGGTGTATGAGCCTCCAAGAAGTGGTCCTACTCTGTAGGAGATGGGCATTCCTGACCATTTTGCTGCTGAATTCTTCGTGCAGCACTGTGTTTTGGATAATTTACTGAATTTTTTGGGGGGTTTTGTATAGCGGTGTTGGCGTGCATTATATCTTTTATGGACAGACTAATGTAGGCGGTACGTATACCTTCTTGCATTAGGCTGACTTTGATGTTATTTTGTGCATTGTATTTCCGTCATTGATATCTATGTTATTGTGATAGAAAGTTAAAGAGTATGTTTCTCCCTATATACTCTCTCTCCACAAATGGAAGCCTCAAAGAACAGTTCCAGATATTGTACATTCT
Source organism: Arctostaphylos glauca (assembly GCA_019985065.2). Taxonomy (NCBI): domain Eukaryota; kingdom Viridiplantae; phylum Streptophyta; class Magnoliopsida; order Ericales; family Ericaceae; genus Arctostaphylos; species Arctostaphylos glauca. The sequence continues at coordinate 3,975,128 of JAHSPW020000008.1, forward strand.
ATCAAGACAGAAGGCGGCCACAGTGGGTGAGATGGGAGCAGAAACCAATGGAGGATTTTGAAAGATTGAATTCAGAAGAAATCTCTTTGAATGGGAGAGAAACCAGCTCACAAAAACTATGCAAACCATTGAAAGGTAGAGACCATGCTCTACTGAGATGGATGATTTGAAGGTGGAGTGGAGATAACTCATTAACGGTACGATCCAGTTATGCCGAATGGGAAGAGATGGAGTATACTTCAAATACCATTCTAACAGGGGTATGGAATAAAATTAGCCCACGAAAGTTTCAGTTGTTTATATGGCAGGCTATGCAGGAGGCAATATGTGTAAAGGCAGTTTCGATGAGCAGACGTGTGAGGCTTAGTAGTAGGGGAATTGTGGTCAGTCCAAATTGGGAAGTTTGTCGTCTGTCCAAGTCTCTGGAAAGTTAAGGCCAGCCTGCCCAACTCTGAGGTTTGTCCACTTTTCTGGTATGAATATTTCACTTATTCTTTGGAGCTTCTTTTATGGGTGATACTTTGCTGTATCGTCTTTAGGCTTTAGTAGAACTTTTTGTTGTGTATTCTTTGGATTAGCATGACTAGTTTGTCCTATTCTGTTTTGGACGTGTTTTTTTTTTTTTTTCTTCTGAGCTTCTTTTTTCTGCATTTTGGTCCTTTGGCTCCTTGCCAATCTTGTTTTCTCTTTGGGCTTCTCGTGGAAAATGATTGTCGGATATTCCAAGTGCCAACCTAGTCGGGATTTGGGTTTCGTCTGTTGTGATGCCAGTTCCAAGTAGTCCGTTTGATCATTGTAACTTATTCCAATGATTAATGAAGTTTTTTCGCTGTTCAAAAAAAACATCTCACTTATTCTGCAGTGCAGGGAAGCTTTGTGGAACAATGTATTTTACTGAGGTTTTTTTTCCATGTTTTAACATGATGGCAATTGGGATGAGTTTTGGTTTTGGTAGTCATTGGAAGGATGCATGCTGCTGGTTTGGGAGAATTTGCACAACATAAGCAGGGGAAGAGTTTCAGACACATTCAAAATTGGATTCCAATAGAACAGTGAACTCGATGGGCTAACCTTTGAGCACTGGACGCAGAACGAGTGAACTGGATGGTTTTTTGAAAGAGGGCTGCTGCCATCTCGCCTATTGTAGCCAAGGAAACATAACCAACCAAATAAAAAACACTAACCAGATGGACCCGAACAACAGGAACTGCCAAAGAAAGATACATTGTAAGTAGTTGCTAACAAAGCGAAGATATTGAGTCACTTGTAGCCCATGAAGTACTCCTCCTCGATACAGAGGCTGACTTCATATCGATAGTACAAAGGGCTGGGCTCAGCAACCAACCTCTTTTTTGGTTGGGACAACGGCCTAACAAACATTCAAAAATGCATTTTCTCGGCTTGTTTGGTCAGTGCTACAAAGTTTTGGAAGAATTTCACATCATCGTAACAATAGGTGTGAAGATCATCTCATAATGGTTCATTTTTTTGGCAGAAAGGGAACCATTTGTTTCTTTTGAGCCTAAGTGGAAAATGATTGTTGAGCTCCCGGGTGCCAATATAGTTGGAATACGAGTTTGCTTCCTTGTGATGCCAGTTGTTTTCTTCAAGTTCCGTTAGTCCTTGTAATCCTTTACAAGATTAATGAATTCCTATTTTGTTGAGCCAAAAAAAAAATTGATAGCATTTGAAAAATTTCGAACTTGAGATCTAAAACGGAGCAAACTCTAAGCTCAAGACATTCACTATCCTAATTACGTAAAGAAATTCTATTAAAAAAGAGCATTAAAATTACATAAAATGCAATAGAAAAAGATGGGTCTTTCATGAATGGGAGTGGCGCACGTTGGATGTTTAATTCTAAATAACGGTAAAGAGATGCCGTGAATTAATGAATATGGAAAAAGTAGTTATATTTACTTTATTTTAGTTATCTTAGCTTCGCAAGAGAACAAACACAATCGTTTTAAAGGAGTCAAGACAGTCCAGACCCTTTAATGGCCTCATGTACGATTACATCTATTTGGAACAACCTAAGAAGAAAGAAAATAATACAAGGGACCTCTGTTCGATCTTGAGCATTTTCCCAAACCAAATCGATTTTTTCTGTTTTGAAGAAAATTGAAATCGAAACCAAACTGGTTAACTTCGGTTTATTTCTGTTCGGCTTAATCGGTTTTGACTGGTTATTTGGTTTGAGCCAAAATGGCAAACAGATGTATAGAGAGATTGGGTCAGTGAGAATAAATTTGAGCAAAAATTTAGGGCTGATTTTCCTTTTTTTTTTTGGGGGGGGGCCTCATGTACGATTAAAACCGTTTGGAACAACCTAAACAGAGAGAAAATAATACAAGACCTGCATGTTTCTCTCTCTCTCTCTCCCTCCAAACAAGCTTGGTCTTTCTCTCTCTCCCCTTCTCTCTCCAAACAAGTTTGGTCTAATTCGTTCTTGCTCCACTATCAACCTCCACCGTTGATATTATTATCTTAGGCCATCAAGCACTAACCTTTTTAAATTTATATAAATTTATGGTGTTCGGGTCAATTTATTTGATTAATTTTTGAGTGCCTAATTCACCTTTCAGAAAGTGCAAAGAAATCGGGAAAAAATCATGTACGGAAGAAACCGACCCTATAAGAATTGATAGCACTTGAAAATTTTCGAACTTGATATCTAAAACGGAGCAAACTCTAAACCCGAGACCGTCACTATCCTAAATACTTAAAGCAATTCTTAAAAAAAACATTTTATTTACCCAAATGACGGTAAAGAGATGCTGAAATGAATATGGATATTTATTTAATTTTTCTTTTTCAAAGCATTGGCTTCTCTACTTTTGACTTTCAGACAAAAAAGAGAGATCTACGAAGGTATCTTTATTGACTCAGCAGAGGCATATTTGAAAGTTTAGAGCTTAATTTTCTGATATGTTCCTTTCTTGGATATCAAGCGAAGGGAAAAGTATATAATCTATAGATATATAAACTAATTAATCAACCAAAAAAAAGAAAAAGATTTTTCTTACTTATAAACTCTAAAAGAATTATCATGAAATTAATTACATGGTTCATGATAAGCAAAAGAAAAAAAAAAGTATCTGGTTTGAATTATTCTATTTTTAGTGATTTTTTAAAAACTTTTTGAGCATAATTGTTTACTTTTTAAATTTTTCTCATTAAGACAAATGAATAATTCGCAAAAATTAAATATAAAATAATTAAACAAAGACAAAGAAATCATGCAATAATTTAGTTAGGCCAAAATTAAAAATAATAACACTCCCTCCGTCGCTTCATATTGTTGTACTCATATTGTATTTTGGTATGTACCAAAATTAATGTCCTTTTTAAAAAGTCAAAGAAAAAAAAAGTATTTTGATTTCTATAAACAAACCCGCATAAATGACTAAAAATAATATTTTAAAAGTACAAAAGAAGGGGTATTTTTAAAAAATTTAATCAAATTTTCAATGTAGACATACATTAATTGCATGTCATTTTAAAAAGTTGAGTTTTGTGTAGGGCGTAGAAATATGAGGAGAAGAGAATAAAATTATGAAGAATGAAACACTTGTTGCCATGAAACTATGCGAAATGAAGGAGTCTGTTATGTATTGTGTGCATTAAATCGTATTGTGCGTTAAAACGATATTATTTAATACTTTAAAAATCACTCAAAGACTATCTAAATACTGCTCAACCGTTTAAATAATTTTTTAAACGGTATTATTTTAATACAGAATACGTTTTGCTATCAACACTGTGCACCCTTTAAAACGTTGAGGCATGATATCTCTGTCTTATTTGGGAAGACAGCAGTTGGTTCAACTTTTTGCATAGAAATATGTAGTGCAGAAGAATACAAGAGGGTCCTATCTGTGTGTCATACAATAGAAACCGACTTCTCTGTAGTCTGTCACTCTGGCATGCATGGAATTGGGGAGGCTGCATTATTTTGGCACGTAAAATGCTGATTAAAAATTATTTGGACAATAATTTACGTGTTAAAACGACATCGTTTTGGTGCACAGCACGTCATGCTATGCGCAATACACAACAGAGCCCCCTAGTCCGACATGCATGGATAATATTGACTATCAATTTTTTTTTTTTAAATAACTCAGTATTCGGACTAATTTATGCACATATCAATTGATTTTTAGGGAATTAATGCCCCACTCATTTGCAGAGATTCCAATTAAAATTAGAGATTTTATTTTGTATATATGAACCGACCTCATAAGAGTTGATAGCAATTAAGAGATTTTAAACCTGAAACCTTACGAGAAAACAAATTCCTAAATCTCAAATCTTGATCACCAAGTCACTCCTGAGTTGTTGGCGATCAAACTATGAATGCTGCCCAGTGCGAAACAAGAATAATTAGCTTTCACCATTTCAACAAAATTAAATTAAAGGGTAGATGTAAAATATGTTTTTATTTTTTTTAATGCTGGTCTACTTTAGTAATAATTGGTTATGTTCAAACCCACTACGATTAAGATTTAAGAAAAGGATTGTTCCTTAGTTTGTAGTGGAAGCCCATAAAGCCACGTAGTGGCAGATAAAAAGAATAATACTAGTGACGCTTCATAGTTTACCTCATTTTATATCGCATGCTTAGGTGTTAAACAATTGTAGAGAATTGGAGTCTACCAATTTATTTGAACACGCCATAATTGTTTGACGTCGAAGCATGTAATATAAAATGAGGTAAACTATAGAGTACCACTAGTATTGTTCAGATAAAAAGAGGTAGATTATATTGACCTCCCTTAGTGATACCCTTGTGTCTTTAAAATTAATTAAACTTTGTTAGTTAAGCAATGGAAATTTTTTAAGTTTGGATTTTTGGACAAAATAGATTGCAATATAATTATTTTAATATTTGGAATGGCCTCTATTAATTTTTTGAGATTTTTAAAACCGAAACCCGGATAAGTTTTAAAAACTCTATTCTAATTTCAACTTCTGAAAAATATAAAAAATTCAATACGGACTATTTCAGACATGATAAAAATCATATTGTAATTCATTTTGTCAAAAAAAAAAAAAAATCTTGAACTTGAAATTTCAATAGTTTATGGTCGAGTAACTGCATAATAATTTGTCAAAGGTAGCAAAAATGTCAAACCTTGAGTTAGGTTTAAGTTTGGCGAGAATTATAGTCTACGACTAGCAATTCGTTTATTTTCAAACCGATCCATTTATTATCTGTTATTTGATTGACTAATCCTTTATACTGGAATGCATAAAAAGTCAAATGCTCTAGTATTCCCGACCACTAAGAGAATTTGAACGATTTACCCAACAACATAGAAATTAATTACATGTAGAATAACTTTAAGATATGAGTGCACAGGGGCGGACCTATAGAGGGGGGATTTTTTTTTTTTTTTTAAGATTTAAGAGTAATCAGGAGCTTATCGCATAGCACTGTGATACTCCCATAGCCCTTTTGCTCTTTTAAATTCTTCAAATTTGGTTAATTAAATTTGAGCACCTATATTTTTTAATTATTAAATATAAATTTTTTTAGTATTTCTTCATTTATTTTGATAGTGACACCTCCAAATTCAATTCTTAGATCCGCCCTTGTGAGTGCATCTATTCTCTTCTCTTGTTTTTGTATGGTCTCTATGTATTTTTCTTTGAGTATACCCCCATTATATATCATATTCACCTCATATAGAATAAAATATGGAACTTATGAAAAAGGGTTTTACTCAATATTATTATTCTTCAATGAGTATAATAAATAATGACAACTTTTTAAATAGTGGGGTATATTTTATTTCGTATTATAAAAGTTCCACCTTCTCTTTCTTTTTCCCTTTTTTATTTGTGTAATTTTCCACTATTTGCTCCTATTCTTTTTTTTAATCTTAACAGAGCAACGCATGGGGCGGCGCCTGAGGGAGACCACCACCATCAAATGTTCGGATTGGATATTTCTCTCCTTAATTTGTTTTTATGATTTTCAATTCACAAAGGGTCTGTTTGATTAATGTAGTAGGCCGAATTGTCAAGTTGACTCATCGAGAATCGATGAGCCGAAAGTGTGGGCGACTCCATTTTGGGTTGTGCCCACAGGCTCATGGGCAGGGTCGAAAACATAGGTCATCGCCATGTTGAGTTGTCGATTTGTCATCCGGCTAAGTGATCAGACCCTTTCTAGGAATAGAAGGTCGCCTGATAAGGAATGTGCATAATTGACAAGGTTCTTGTTTAGGAAACTCTTGTGCTTCAAGAAAACTGCCGAATTTGAAAACACGTCATTTTTGAAAAAGAATTACATATCATTCAATTATCAAACTAATACAATTGATGTCATATAAATAAGGAATCATAACATAAAATTAGGTACACTATCGATTACAAAAGCAATTAGTATTATGTTTTCATCTCACGCGTCATAACTTAAGCATCGAAGTGCTTCCAGCTGAAAACGGGTGTGGCACTAATAGTTGTTCCATGTGCAGGCTACAGGTGCTACTCAGATCTCGAAGACAAATCGAATCAAATTAATGAATCTTCGCAACAATTAGCAAGGAAATGATAAAAATTGATGGGAACAGAATATTTCCTTTTATGTGTTTGATTAGAAGATCGGTTAATGTCCTCAGTCTTGCCTTCGCAAAGAGAGAAGCTGCTTTCACGCTTCGAACCCATGACCTTGGAGTAACTAAGATCTGTAATGGAAAAGGTCAAAATTTTGCTACAAATGTTTCATTTTAAATAAAAAAATGCATGTGGGAAAACGATTTTTTTTTCTTTCACTTCACCTTGTACGATTTTCATTATCTGTCGTCTTTTTCTTCCTAATTGAACAAAAAATTTTAGATTTCGATTCACAATCGTCAAAAAAATGAAAGTCTTTCTAAAGACCTCGCGTGACGAAAAATGGGAGAAAATTTCGTATTTGTTTATTGTATTTGTTAGAAAATCGTTACCAGAAATAGAAAAGAAGAAAAAGTCATTAGGTTGAATTTTTTGGAGAAATTCTGTTGATTTTTTTTTTTTATATAAATTTCATCTCTATCTCTATCTCCTTATTCAATTTTCAAACTTGATGTCAGCCCCAATGACAAAATTCTCACCCGTCTTTGAAATTTATAGTTAATCTTTTTAATTTTTGGGGAAAACTACATGACTTATTCGAATTTGCCACTAGTATCGAGATTATTCAATCTGTTTTTTACAGTCAATCTCAAGGGTTGGCCCGGTGGTTAAGGATTTGGGAAAGCTGTAATACATTTTTCTGTAATGCGAGTATATACGGACAAAATGACATAATTTTGTTTGTTTTGTCATCAAAACTACATCATTTTGATCTCATGTATTTTGATAACAATTTGCATGATTAGATAAAACGATGTAATTTTGAAAACAAAACGAACAAAATTATGCTATTTTACCCATACCATACAGAAGCATACTACACCTTCCTTGAATCCGGTGGTTAAGGCTTGAGATTTAGAAGTTTGTTCCATTCTAAGAGCATTATTTGTTTGTATTGTTTTATTTATAATCTTCTTTAAGATCCCAAAAAAGCGTAGACAATTATAAAAGTAATGAGAAAAGAAAATAAGAATTTTTTATTTTTATTTTCAAAGGATATCTTATCTCACCTTTTTATTTTGGGTTGTTTTTATCATCATTGTAGTTTTGTTATTTAAGGAGTATATATTATGTTAGTAAACAGAGTTAGGAAGAGTTTTGATGGGTTTAGAGTTGTAGTGAGTTGGCAAATGTAGAAGGGTAGGACAGAAAAGAAGAACAAATGATCTGGATCTTAATAATGTGCGTCTAGTGTTATTCTAACATCGCCCATAGGCTGTAGCCATTCTAGAGAAAGAAAATATGTGAGGAATTCATATTACGCTACGTGAGTTATATATTGAGAGTCTTCATGAATTAAACATTCATACTCTTACTTGAGCGTCTTCCTACATTCAAGAATTTCAACTTCTTATCTTAGGGAGCCTTCTGAAGGAGTTCAAAAGCAATTTTAGAGGAAGATTTAATGAGTAGTCCTTCGACAGATCTTAGGATTTGAATAGTCGAATCTTAAAAGAGTATTTATCAACGAGTAGTTTGCGAAGAACTGACAAATAAGTTCTAAATTAAAATACAAAAGTCTAGATTTGATTGTGTAAAACTCTTTGAATCTGTGATTTGAGTATAGTGTTTTCTTTCTTTCCGTGGTTTTTCCCCCCTAAATTGAGGTTTTTCACGTTTATCGTGTGTAATGTTTTCTTATATTTTTTATTTATTGATCTTGCATAATCACATAGATTAAATAACAGATTAATTTAAATAATAAATAAAAATAAAAATAAAATAGAGTAACGTAAATCGATCAATTATGCTTTTGTTTTTTCATTGAGTAATGCTAAGAACACAGCACATCGAATACAGATGTGCCTGGATCTATTAGATACACGTGAAACTCTCAAATTATTAAAAACTCTACGTATATTTTACGATTCTAAATATATCTATATTCAAATTTGTCCGGATATATTTGCGTTCTAGACTTTTTGTTTTTCATTGGAGACGCGTGTAGGAAAGGCCAAAAAGTATTGAATGATTTACTAGAGACACCGCTTTGGTTCGTGAGGAAGAATTAGGGAGTCACATGACAGATTAGAGTCACGTCATGTACGTATAGGTCTGGTGTGTCACGAGTGGCTATATGAATTCTCTCATGAACCCAACGAGTAATTCCAATACAACTTTTTATCGAGAATGATGGGGGTAATTTAGGGTACAAAAAATTGTTTGGTTGTCCAATATTCACCACATTAATTTTTGTTTAAATCTTTTATTTTTATTCTTATTTATTAGTTTTGTATTTAATTTTATAAATTATTAATTCACATTAGAAAAAACACAAAAAATTATTCAGTATGCTAGCTCTGACGGATTGAACTGATCGGTTCGATATGAAAAAAGTGATACCCGACGGTCAAAATTGCAGGTGAACCAGAAGCGGTTCGAGATGCTTCAGTCCAGTCTATTTTTTTAGGGGTTTCGGTTTGAGACTTCGGAATCACTTCAAAATCGGTTCGTTTGTTTACATGTTTTAGTTCAGTCAGGAAATATTTAGGAAAAACCATGACCGAATTGAAATTTCTTTTTTCCCAAAAAAATTGAATTTCCGAGCAATTAAATAGACAGATCGAAAACCGAAAAAACCGGTAGTTTTTTCTATCGGGGTTGTTTGGTTTTTTTCCACCTCTGCTCACAACAACTCTAACAAGGATTAGTTGCTTTTTTCTTGCGCTTATAGCGGAAATTTATTATCCTTATCAAAAGTCAACCAAAATTACCTAACACAAGCAACGGAAAAAAAAAAAAAAAAGGAAAAGGAAAAGCCATAAATCCATAGAACCACCTTTATGGTTAAGAATTAAATAACCATTTAATTCACATTACCACTACTTCTCACTAGATAATCTAACGATATATTCCCCTGTTTTTTAATGGTAAAAAATTATCCCCAATAAACTTTAAAAGTGAGATTCAGTAACGCTTAGATTACAGGAAAGCAACAGAAAGCTCCCAAAACCCACATGCACTTGTGCTTTGGTTTATTTAATGGAGTATATATAACCCTGAAATTATACCAAACAAAGCCCAAGAAGCTAACAAAAGCAATAGCAGCTTACAATAGTACATATACATATACCTTGGTTTACTCAGGTGGGTCTTACCACTATTGGCTCATATTGTTCTGTTTTTTTATCTCTTTGGGTTTCCTTTTTCTAGGACATTCTCAGGGTCTGTCCTCTGTTTATGATAAATTATGTGTGTGTATGTATCTGGGTATGTGTTGATTTGCAGGTGTGTGGAGTGATAGAGCTATGGGGAGGCAATGGGGCTTGATGAGAGGGTGGATTGGAGTTTTTGTACATTTGTTCTTGCTTGGAGAGAGTTCTGTGAAGACCCCAGCCAGGTTCTTCCTCATCCCCTGCGCTTTCATGTGTGTGTGTGTGTGTGTCTGCGATTATACGTACGTATATTATATATATGTATATAGATGTATGTATTTGTGTGTGTGTTCATACGGGCGTGTATTTTTCGATGTAATGGATGTTTGATGCTTGTCGTTCACTTGTTTGTGTGGCGTAGAAAGAGAAAAATCTAACTGATAAGTGTCTGTGGATGGATGTTACAAACAACAAACAAGGAGTGAAGATGACAGTGGGCTACAGTTTCTTTTTTTAATTTTCCTCAAAATTTATTGCTTCAATTCGCGACTATCCTATATAGATATATATATATATATATATATATATATATCTATATACATATATGTGATCTTTCTGTGTGTGTGTGTGTGTGTGTGTGTTATATTTGTTGATATTCTCTTTCATTGTAGTTAATGGTTCATCTTGAAGAAGCATGCCACTTTTATTTAGAACTTTTGCATGGTCTAAAAAAATTTGAACAAATATTTGCAAAATTATACATTATGTTTTTATTCCAAAGTAAGTATGATTATTGGAAATGGACCAACTATTGAAGTTGAAATTGGGTGATTCATTATTCATTAGGATTAATTACACTTTGATCCCTTTGACTATCACTATTTTTCATGTTATCTCATTGAAGTACTAAAAGATAAAAGTTACCCCAGAACTTCTGAAAATGCTAGATCGTCTTACGGTGTTAATAGAAGTAAGGTAGATTTCGATATATCTTTTTATTTTTCAATCATCAATATTCGCCACCCTAGTTTTTGATCATCGATGGACAGTAGATAATCAAGGGAGCGAGTAATTGAAATCAGAGGCTGGTGGTGGACGATTTTGAGAGTATTTTTTTCGATCCAAAAGTATGATAAAAGCAATGTGTTGAGTCATTGGTAATGTTCTGCAACATATTGATTTTCCAACTTATTGCCTAGTGGTCCCATTTGTTTTTGTTTGTATGCATTTGCTTTTATGTCGCATTGGTAACTTTCACTGTTGTAAAAGTATTTGGAACAGCTTCGTGGTCTCTCCATAGTTAACTCGATTGAGATGATAGTTCCTCAAGGAGCACAATAATTTATGAGATTGCTAGAGAGTATCATACTAAAGAGGGCTATGGCATTAATTGTTTTTGGTAATTTATTTTTTTGGTTCTATTTATAAGTGTTTATTAATTTTTTATCTCATCCACTTTTAAATATTATATTTTGGTCATTTATTTTAAAAAATACTCAAAATACCCTTAATTTAAAAAATTACACAAGTCAAACATTCAACTCCTAAAAACGGGGATACTAAAATTTCATTACCATATTAGTTCGGATGCTAAACAAAAGGTGAGATCTCTGGATTAAAATTTGGAGAAAATATATTCTATTAGCCCAAAAATCTCTTCTCGTAACTTGCTGCAAAATATTTTGTTCTTTTATGATATTAAATTTGCAAATCATGATAAATTTTTATAATTTCAAAATATATTATTCTTTTTGTAATGGTAAATTTGTAGATCGATTATGATAATTTTTTTGCAAAATTCGTCATATAATGTTCGACTAATATCATCCTCAACGGATACTATAAAGAGGAACAACAATAATACAACCTTCACTCGCCGCGGAATCCGAACTGTCTTCGGTAAATCAAGAATTATATATTTTCACTTAAAAGACGATAAAAGGGTAAATTAACACTTAAAAGTAATGATAAAAAGATCAAATTATGTAAAAATAGAATGAAAACATAGCTTCAAAAAATGGATGGAATGAAAATTTATGCTGTCTGGGCTAATAGGACTCTGATTTAAATAAAAATAAAAAGGATAGACTGACTATTAGTTGTAATCAAAATTATGGGTTTGGGCTACATGCATTTCTATTTCAAACAACTACTGCATTTTATATTAAAACAAAGTTCAAAATCACAAATGTGTGAGATCCTGCATTAACACTAAAGCCACTTCCTCTGGGTTCACAATTAAAAATGTAGCCTAAGGATGTTCAAGGGAGTAAAGTAAAAAATAGTAATATTTGGATGTGGTAAGTGTAATTAAGTCAATAAATTCTCCCATGATTATAAAAAAAATAATAATTAATTGTGAAAATTAGGTAAATTCTACCAAACCAACCGTTAGCGTTTTTGAGAGAGAGGGAGAGGGGGAGAGAGAGAGAGCGGAGGAGGAGCCGGAGGGGGGATGTCAGTGGAGTGTATGCGGTGGACTGCGATGGAGGAGGGAGAGAAGAGGAAAAGAAGGGTGGATTCTCGTTCTGTCAGCGACCTTGGAAGCCCTAGATTCTGGCATTGTGTGCTTGAATTTGCTGCCGGGTGGATTTGATCACCGGCTTGTTTATAATCCATTTCTCAAGTCTTTACCATGGTTTCCCTCTAATCTCTTAGCTTTTTTACACGCATGAACATATACATATTAGCAGCCGTACCCAAGCAATGCGTGGGCGCGTATGGCAGTGCTCACAAGGGTGAAGTCACTGCACGCGAAGCTTAAAGATTTGGTGAGAGGGTATAAATACGAGTTTTTTATTTGAAATATCTAAAAACAACTTGTCAATTTTTAATATAAGGAATGATATTTTAAGAAAAGCCAGCAATTGAGAGGACAAAAACTATGTAATTAGCAAAATGGAACACTGGTTTGTGGATGATGAGCAAGGAATGCTGTCTCGGAAAAGGGATTCTGTGGACCATGTGTTCGGACAAGGCATCATTTACTAGTTTTCCAATTTGTATGAGGATTATTTTGAAGGAATCAGAGAGAGGGAGGGAGGGAGATGAAACTATCTTGCTTCTTGCGTATTCCAACACATAGACGCGATTTCCACTGATTAGTCACTTAGTTTCTTGTATATGCACATGTATCTGTATATTTATACATGGAGTTTAGATCTTTGTGGAAAACACAAAACTCGCAGGGTTCGAAAACTTCAAGATAATCAAAATTTAGATCCTTTTGTAACTGATAAAACATTGAGGTAGTCTGTGATGGATGTTTACATCCCTATATACAGCCGTCTTATCGTAATTCTTGAAGAATAGAATGAGAGGTGAATTAAATAGTGAAATAAGATCGCCATGAATAGGAAGTTAAGAAACATAAATCGTCGTACATGACTTGATCAAGGGTGTGCCACTCAAGACGCACACTTTATCATCTCAAAGGCTATGTTTGTTCAGTTTCAAATACTGTCCATAACCACTGATGTATGTCCCCCTGACTTTTTACAGGACAACTTATACAATTCCCCTCATTCTCTGTTGTTGTTACTTGTTTTCTTCGAAATGAGATGAACTATCTTGTATTTGAATCTTGGATTTGTGGGTAGAAAGGAAAGGACAGGGGCTGCAATATCAAGTAATAGAAGGATTTTATTTCTCTATTTGGTTTGGTAACGAAAGTAGAAAATGACAAAGTAGATAATTCTCAGATAACCCATTAATTTGGTTGCCCCCAAAGGAATAAACATATCCAAGGAATATTGTTTCCTTTCATTTTCCCTTGTCAAATTCAATATGTAAGCATGTTTATAAGTCATGGTTTATGCAACTCGCTACGTACATTTGCGCAGTTTTAGGGTTCATGATACTGGCTCTTAGAAAGTAACAAACTCTGTTTGTTTGTCTCTCTGGCCTGTGTAGAGACACAAACACACTCATAAAGTCTAAATTTGCTGCTCCCAATCATCATTTATCATCTATCCTTTTTTTGGTTGGTTTAATTGCAGGAACTTTTCAGGGAGCATCAATGCCGAAGAAGCGACACTTTCACCTCCAGTCCATTTGCACATACTGGATCAGCATGTAAAACTGCAGTAACTTTGTCACTTAGCTGAAACCTTTTTAGGTAACTTCTACTAAAGTCTCAAAATATGTCTAATATTTTCCAGGTTGTCATGGACAATGGCCTTGTCAATGTCACATTGTCTTCCCCTCAGGGTATGGTCACTGAAATACAATATAATGGCATTGACAATTTACTGGAACTCAATAAGGAAGGAAACAGAGGGTACAACGTTTACTTGCTTTTGTTTTCAATACACCCTTACATGAATATGACATTACTTGTTAAGATTTTGAACCTGTTTCCTTGAATTTTGATTGACTATAGGTACTGGGATTTCGTTTGGGACAATCCAGAACATCTTGGTGGAGCGTATGACTTGTAAGTTCCTCTTTGCTTTTGGCATGAACAACGAACTACAGATATTCTCGACCAAGAATTTAGCCCCTTACTGCCATGGAGGAATATCTTATAAGAATTACACTTTGTTGCAATTGAAATTGCTGTCATGCAGGCTAGAAGGAACACATTTTAGTGTTGTAATAGAAGATGAAAATCAAATAGAGCTCTCCTTTACAAGGACGTGGAATTCTGCCCTCAATGGCACTATAATTCCCCTTAACATAGACAAAAGGTGTGACTGAAGTAGTCTTTCATAATCAGCTTAGTTTGTATCCAAACATATCTCTTGTTCCACTTGGTATCAAGCTAAGGATGGCGATTTTCCAAATTCTGATTGCAGGTTTATAATGCAACGCGGGCGCCCAGGTTTCTACTCGTACGGGATATTCGAACATGTAGAGGGATGGCCTGACGTGAATATCTACCAGGGAAGGATTGCTTTCAAGCTTGAAGAAAGACTGTAAGATAAAAATTCTTATAGTCATTTCATTTCGAAAGTCAAGAAGCGATAACCTATTAAATTTAATGCTGATCAATACATGACTAGGTTTCGGTTCATGGCTGTATCGGATGAAAAGCAAAGAATTATGCCAACGGCCAAGGACCGCCTAACTGGCCAAGTTCTTGACTACCCTGAAGCTGTTCTATTGACAAATCCAAGCAATCCAGAGATCCGAGGGGAGGTAAATTTCACAATTCAGATACTAATCTTTCTACTTCTGTATTTGTAGATATACATTTGAGTTTAGTGGTTTAGATTGAAGTATATAGTATCTTAATATTCTCTCGTTTAGGTGGATGACAAGTACCAATATTCATGCGATGACAAAGACAATCGGGTTCATGGGTGGATCTGCTTGGACCCGCCTGTCGGATTTTGGATGATCACACCTAGTAATGAGTTCCGAACGGGTGGGCCAGTCAAACAGGACCTCACCTCACACGTCGGTCCAACCACCTTATCTGTGAGTATCCCACACAATTAGTTCCATTTCTACAACCGTACCATGCATTAGACACGAGTCACACGACCCACATGGACGCCCCATGCCTTTCATGTTTGGTTTGACTTATACTCTGTTTGGATGTGATTATTTGGATTGCGCTATTTATGTCCAGATGTTTTTCAGCACACATTACGCTGGAGAAGGTCTCGCAATAAAATTGCGAGATGGTGAGCCATGGAAAAAGGTGTTTGGCCCTGTTTTTATCTACCTAAACTCAGCTTCACCTGACGAGGATGTCCTAACACTTTGGGAAGATGCCAAAGAACAGGTATTAGATTGGGGAAGTAATATTCATAAGTCTCAGCTATATTCAATGTTGGACACATAAACCTAATCAATACATATAATACTTACGAGTTTCAGTGTTATCCAGATGCTAATTGAAACCAAAAGCTGGCCATATGATTTCCCTCTTTCAGAAGACTTCCCTTATGCCGATCAACGAGGCACCGTTACTGGTCGATTACTAGTCCGTGATAGGTACCACCATCTTTCTTCATCACTTTGAAGTATATAACTGTACAGAATTTGACATGGGCATCTTTATTTAGGTACATTAATGAAGCACTTATGACTGCGAACTTGGCTTTTGTGGGGTTGGCTCCCCCAGGAGATATTGGATCGTGGCAAAGAGAAAACAAGGTTAATTCTACATTTCATTTATCTATCGCGTGGCTTGAGATCAGCCAATACGTCACATAACGGGCGACAGTCATTGAACTTTCTTTTGCCTCAGGGTTATCAATTTTGGATTCAAGCCGATGCTGAAGGGTACTTCTTGATCAAAGGCATCCGAGAGGGAAATTACAGCTTGTATGCATGGGTACCCGGCATTATTGGGGATTACAAATACGATGCTTATCTCAATATTACACCAGGTTCTAATTTTTTTTTCCATTTTTTGGTTAGATTTTGCTTAAGGGGACTGCAGATTGGACAATAGTTGACTATATGCTTGGAATATAAGTAGGAAAACATATCAGACTAGGTGTTCTTGTTTATGACCCTCCAAGAGAAGGTCCTACCTTATGGGAGATAGGGATCCCTGATCGGACGGCTGCTGAATTCTATGTGCCAGACCCGAGTCCAACTCTAATGAACAACTTATATGTCAATCTCCCAGACAGGTAAGCTCCCATTCACACAAAATCTACTCTTGCTATATTTGGATCTTGGATTTAGGGAGCAAAAAGAAGGAAGTGGAACTAGGGAAGAAATTTTTTTATTCGTTTTTACGTTTGCCATTTAGTTTCGTTCACAATCCCTCAACGAATCCTCGATCCAAACTCGTTCTCAGGTTGTTTTTGGAAGAACAGCTTTTGCTTGAAAGAAAAAAGGACTAGGGATTTTACTACAGAAAGCAAGTTGTGTTTCCTCACCTTAGCATGTGTTTAGATCTTGGATTTGTGGAGGGAAAGAGAAAGGGTAAGGGATTTTCCTTTGCAGACCAAGCTGTGTTTCCCTTATCTTGTGTTTTCCTTCTGCATATCCAAGATTGAAATATGGCGTCAATGTTTGCAATCTAGTCACAAACTCTATCGGTCAACCTTTAACTGTTTTCGATCAATAGGTACAGGCAATACGGATTATGGGATCGATACTCTGATGTTTATCCAGACGAGGATCTTGCCTACACTGTGGGCATTAACAATTATCAAACAGATTGGTTCTTTGCTCAAGTTAACAGGTGTTTATTTCAATTTCTTTTTTGTTTCAAGCTTTTGAGCCATGCCAATTTTGCTGCTACTGGTTCTAACATCTGCTCTGCAGGAATTTGGGAAATAAAACTTACGTACCAACAACATGGCGAATAATATTTGATCTTGATAATGTGACCGAGACTGGAAATTATACGTTGCGATTAGCAATAGCATCAGCCCATGAAGCTGAGCTCCAAGTATGGAAGTTTTTTTTTTTCCCTTTCCTTTTCCCATATTGTTTTGTCATACTCCCATGTCCAGCTTGCATCCAATCTGTTATACTACAATGGGAAATCCAGTAGTTAGATCTCTGCTATTAGCCCTCCTACTGTTTATTGAACCAAATTTGGCATCTCTATAGAGGTTCGGGGCCCCAGTAGATGTAAAGACTTGACTTGACTGAACCGGCACTGCTATTTGTCGGCTCCTACCACTCTTCCCTCTTTTATGAAAATCCCAGAGCTTATGAGTTTTTAAGAAGCTATAGTAGCTCGTCAAGCTAAAAATAGACGACAATGTTAGGGGCTCGCGAAGTAATGGACACAGCAAATGTAGTTCTATGGAACCACCCTTAAGCATGCTTCGTAGACTACACTCGCTGCTACCAAACGCTGGGTTTACGCCTTTGTTTTTGGGTTCTAAAAGTCCAAAGTAACTAATAGCCAAGCTCGACAACGAAACGGGGTTTCAGCGTCGTCTCCACCAACTTGTTTTCGTTCTTCGCTCACCCTACTTCTAAGGATAGATAGAAGATGAGCTGAAGTTAGTTAGTTCCGTTACGAATTTAGGAGATGAAACGCAAAGTCAAGTTCCCTAACCCTGGTGAAGTGATATCTGAGGTTTCGTAGATACGTACCTGCGAATCCATGCTTCCTTCAAATAAAGGAAGGTTAGTTGTTTATAGAACCTGATTACACGACTCGACTTTGAAAAGGATTGCTTACCGTGGTTGTTTTTCTAGTGAATTATGGAATGTTCTAACTTGTGTTTTGCTTGTGGATTTTCAAATTGGAAAGGTCCGAGTGAACGAAGCAGATGCCACGACGCCCGCGCACTTTACAACAGGGTTCATAGGCAAGGACAATGCCATAGCGAGACACGGAATTCATGGCTTATATTGGTTGTTCGCGATGGAGATATCAGGATCTCAATTTGTAACTAGAAGTAATATTATCTATCTAACACAGACGAGAGGCTCAAGCCCTTTTAAAGGTATCATGTATGACTATATTCGTTTAGAAGCTCCCCCTGAAACAGGTTAGGTCTAGAGATATACAGGGTATTGCTTTCATTCTTATGTAACTCCATTTGGTTTAGCATTTAGTGTTTCATAACGCATCACTGTACAAAGAAGAAGATAGAATGTCAATTTGTTTACTTAGCCATGAAAAAAGCATCATTTTTGTTCGAACTGATTGTGCTTTCAGGCTAAATCTTCCATTCGGACAAAACATGACATTCTCGAAGTACAACTTCATATAAGCACAAAAAATATTATTGATAGTTGGTGTGGAAAACAGAGGACTACAATGAATGTCATCATTTGTAACAGACCTACCGTGTGCCTGTGTTGTATCTCAGGGGTGACAATGGGATTCTTATTTTGATGATATTCCCAAACTCTCTTCACATCTCATTCTTTTTAACATTCCCAACCCTAGCCGCCTCTGTTTTCTACCTTCTTCTGCCCCCTGCCCCTCTTCCTACTTTTCACTTCCCTTGTGCGGCTGCACAAAGAGAGATAGTGATGACAACGAGGCAGATCGGGAGTAGATTTGACCATCCGTATAAAACTTTTAAAGATTCCGTAATTTACTTTTACTACACTAATTATTTTTCCCAAGATGTGAATTGTTGGTATATACCGTAATTTACAAGATTTAACTAACTAATAGTTAAAAAAATTTACTAATGAAGAGAATTTGAAGTTTTAATGAAAACCGAGTAAAGGAAATTGAATAGAAATAAAGCAAGAATTTAAAATTGATGGTGACATCGAAACATCAAATGGAGTCCCTTGTGTTATTAGTATTATCACACCGCTTCATAGCCGTAAGAGAATCAACTAGCACTTATCTCTCTTGATACAATTGTCGTTGTATGGTTGACGTTTTTACTATTTGAACCATTGAATCAGTGTGTTGTTTTACATACATCCGAATGGACACGATCTTAGCCGTTGTATCGGACCCCGGTGTACCCAATTGAATTCGATCGTAACCATTGGATCAACCACGTCACATGTCACATGTATGCCACTTCACTGATTTGTAACAAATAGAAAATGACATGCGCCTCACGCTAAGTGCGCCGCTCACACAATTATTACAAAAGTGTATAAAATATATTTACCGTCTTCTACTACATTGTTATTACCACGACATACACAATTATATAAGGGTAGTAGTTGTAAATTATCAAAAAGTTTAAGTGTCACGCCCTGATTTTCAGATATATGGTATAATCTTCCAAAATCTCACAATTTCCCAAAAATGCAATTTCTAAAATCCTTCAGTTGGTAAAATGTTTCAAATATCACAATCCATAGGTGGCACTCTCAGCCTAACACCCCAAAATGTAGTTTGAACGAATACAACATCATTTGCTTTCAAATACAATGAAGGGACAAAAGAGGAGTTAGTTTACATCTTTAAAAAAAACAGTCCTAAAGATGCTATATACTCCTATATGAAAGCCTCCTCAAAACATGCACCACCATGCACCCATGCAATCCATGTCAAGCCTCTGGGACGGTACCTGAAAGATGGAGGGGGTGAGCGAAAAGCCCAGTAGAGACATCTACACCAATATTATATGAATATACATGATGTGGTATGCTTCATGAATAATTCATAACAGCACATGTATGACAGGTAACCCATTTGTCCATAACCAATATTGCATGTCAACCACTTTGATCATTTCACGGTTTCCAAACTGATCCAATTACCATATTCCAATTAGCACTTCTCCCGTCGGAGGCAATACCATTTATAAAACTAGCTCAACTCCCGTCGGAGGCTAGACAATTTATATAACTAGCTCAACTCCCGTCGGAGGCTAGACAATTTATAAAACTAGCTCAACTCCCGTCGGAGGCTAGACATCACACAACTAGCTCAACTCCCGTCGGAGGCTAGAAATCACATTATGTCAATGCAACACAAAATTCATAGTTTGACCCTTTACCGACCATACACATATCACGCCAATCACAATTCAATCTCATGGTGAAAGAGAAACGAAAATACGAATAAAGGCGTAAGGATATAATTTCAACATCATCGAGCCCTACGAACTTTATCGCCACAATATGGTCCCGCTTGTGTCACATGTCTCCCTTATCATAAGTATGGATGGAAGTACTCTTAAATGTCCAAAAATCCCAATTTAGGGTGAAAACAGTCAGTACTGGTCGCCCGACAAGTCGCTCGAGCGACACCCAAGTCGCTGGACGGGCCAAAAATCAGTAAATGTCGCTGAATGGTCGCTGGACAGTCGCTAGAGCGACTCCAAGGTCGCTCGAGCGACGCCCAAGTCGCTCAAGCGACTTGGTCGATCTCAGTTCGCCCAGAAATTCGTCTCTCGATCGATTCGGCCAAAAACGCAACAAAAACCAAACCAAGCACGAAATCAACCACCAATATCATGAATATACACATAATAGAAGTGAGATATCCCTACCTCAAGTTTTGGATCAAAGAATTTGGCGAAGAAATGAAAGCCCTAGGTTCCAAACTCCGAATCTCCCCTTCCCGAGCTCCAAATCACGATCCGTCTTCGGTTCTATGTCAAGCACGACCCAAGCAAGCTCTATTCCGAAGGAATTCGAAAATGGCGGGATGGTTTGGTAGTGGTGGTAGAGAGAAGGTGGAGGGAGATATGGTGGAGGGAGAGAGAGAGAAAGATATGTGGGTGTGTTTTGTTCCTTCTCCCCAAAACCCCCAAAATCTGGTATTTTAGGTCCCCCCAAGGCCCCCACATAACATATTACGTACGTAACGCGCGCGAAATAAAACTAAAGACCCCGGGCTCGGGTCTTATAACTAAAATTTCGAAACACACAATAACCAATAAATCGAATAACCCGAAATAAATAAATTTAATTTATTTATTTTATTTATAAAAGTTTAAAATTTTCCGGGTCTTTACATTAAGAGTAGAATGATAACCAAAATTCAGAATCCAAAATCAGAATCTTAAAAATAATCCCGGACTTACTTTTGAGATTGTGACTTACTTGTTTTGAGAATTCCAAAATCAGAATCCCAAAATCAACATCTCAAACACCTCAAAATCCCATAATAAGAATCTCATAATCTCGAAAAATACCCCCAGAATCACTCCCAAACACTCCACTTTATGTTTTTAAACTCGAAAACTTGTTCTTTAATTAAGCTCGTTAAGATTTCAAATCAAACTTAAACCATCTGGTATTGAACTCGGCTCAACTCTACAGATGTACTATGTAGAATACCAACTTTATTTTCCAAACAATTAAACACAGCCCTTTGATAATTCCTCCAAAATGGGTACCGTAAACTGTTTGAAAACTACATTTTCCTTGGAGAAGACAGTTCAAACCAGAGAGATTCTGAATACAAACAAAAGGGTGATACTAATCTCCAATGCCCAAATTTTTGGAACTCCATATGCCCCCATTTGGTCTTGAAAGAGTTTCTTTGGTCAATAGCTTCCTCCTTCCCTTGGAGTTGAAACTAACTTCCATCAGTTTACCTAATTTTGTTTGGCCATCAAACTTGGGTCTTTTAGTCTTGTCATTGGAATGTTGCTGACATGGCCATGGTATTCCAATGTCAAAATGGGTACCCTTTCTTCAGTTGTGTCAAAGGAATAATTTCCATCCTCTAGTATTTGGTATTTTGTCACTATTAAAGAGTTTCACATTGTAAAAGTAGTATCTGCAGCAACCAAAATGCATGAGACTTGCTGGTAAATAGTTGAACATTATAAGTCTAATCTTTGTCTAATTAGAGACCACAAATTTTAGAAAAACAAAAGATAATATAAGAGGAAGACTAGGATTCCTCCGGTTCTATGTTTGGACACGAGAATCTTGTTGGGCAATATATAGTATCCACAGTGAGCCTCACTCTGTTGATTGCAAAGTTATCAATCTCGTATCGGTGAGCGTGCTAGTTTTGTCACTGGTACGGTACATATCGGTACTAGTGTGTAGTGGATGTACCATTTTGAATTTATCGTTAAAATTAATATACAATTTTTAGATAATATTTTTTTAACTAAAAATCACATTGTACATATAAAATAAAGTCTCACAACTTAAAAATAAATCACCAAATATACTAGGATATGATTTTAGTCTCAATTTATGCTAATTACCCAAATAAATCATTTAATTGATTTTTTTTTAAAAATGGACTACGGTACCGGCCGGAACAGTTTGGAATAGACTGGAATAAGCCGAAACAGGACAGTACGATACTCCGGTAGTCTAATACCGTTATAAAACCGGTATGGAATGTACCAGCCGATACGATTCAGGATTGTTTACTTTGGTTGATGGTCATGACCATTTATCTCTCGTACACCCATGATCGTATATTATAAATGAAAATAATTAAGATTCATTTGGTAAATGTTGTTATCTGTCCTTAGAATAATGGTCATTTTGTATCTAAAAATTTTACCCTCACCATACATTTTTTTACGAGCTACAACTGTGTAATAGAAAAATCAAGACTATATTAGTCCTGAATCAATGAGACAAATGCATATAGTCAATGGTTCTGATCTCTGAATAATTTCTCAAAATGAATAATTTCTGGCGATGAAATTTCAGGTTGAACAGATGACTAATCTACGACGAAAATGAAAATGAAAAATTTCATTCTCTAATGACAGCGATACTCTAACCGCACAGTCAAATAGATAAAGCTGAGTCAAAATGGTGGATCCTACACCCTCAACTACAATCCAAAAAACTAATTTTTTTCTTTTTGGGGGCTTAAAAATCACAAGTCAAGTTCGGCCTAACAACCCCAAACTGTTTTGACATTAACCCCTCAATCTACCTTACTTTTCAACCCTAAACTATCCAGAAAGTAGAAGCATGTAAAAGCAGGAGGAACCTGCATATACAAAAGAAAAGGATTACCTAATTCCAACAAAAGTCAATCAAAAACACCTATTCCGACCAAGTCAAAGTATTACCTCATCTAGGATTAGAAAAAGGGAAATCACCTCGTAAAACATAGTGGAAAAAGGACAAGAAAATCTAGAAGTAGAATTGCGTGATTTACGGTAGAAATCTGTTCGTTTTCCACGTTTTTAAGGATACCTTTCCTCCTGCCTTATGCCTCCGAATAGTTTGGAAAAAATGTGAACAACATGCATGTTGGCCCCATGTATGTACGTATGAATTTGCACCGTATAGTTTTTTTATTTAACGATTCAGGATATTCCGATGAGTTTACACACACTTTGATTAATATATGGAGAATTTATAATTCGACCGCATACTAATTATAAAGGCCCAGCTAAGTCTAGGCAAAGAACTGTATGGGCTAGGCCCATAAAGTTAATAGGACTTGAGATTTTTCGAAATTGAAACTTTTTAAAGAGAATAAATTCTTAAATCTCAACGACAATTAATTCTGGAAACATTTGATAGATCTAATTGTGAGATCCGAACACTACTGCAATAAGACTAAGATCAAGTTTTGGAGGATTTGGCCTTGCCTCTCTCTCTGGATATACATATAATTGAAAACACTAATTAATAATCACATAACTAATACTTAATAACAAAAAAAAAAGAGTCATAAGTGCATTACATTTTCTCTTTCGGCGAGTGCAGCACTGCAAAACAAGATATTTATTAGGTAATCCTGCGACAACGCGACGTGATATCCCAATACCGTCAACCACCACATGTTCATATAATGCTCAATACTTAATTTACGAGCCACACACGAATGTCTAGCGATGGAAGATGTTGGGACTGTTAGACTCATATTAAAGGTGACCTATTGGCCTACACCTCTTTGAGCATTCTTTGTTGCACTTGGACTCCACGTACTTGATAAAGCTAATATAAAATAAGGTTTATCATAACTAATTATTATTTATGAAGAAATATATTTGAGGATAATTGATTAAGAGATCTTGATGGATTAGATGTCTTCTAATATTATATCTCTAAGCCCTCTTCTCTCCTATATAAAAGGAAGAATACCCAACCCCTTAGTAGTATCAATTTCCATCAATAAAAGATTATTGGGTTATTCAAAAGAGTTAGAGACAGAGAGAAGAAGGTGAGTCGAGAATTAAAGTTCAAGTAAGGGGTTTCTTTCCTTCTACATTCAATGGCGAATAAAGGTATGTTTAGTATTGTTTCCTTGGGATGTATTGATTCAAGATCCTATCAAAATTATGTTTCCGCATAAAAATTTAAGCATAATTTTATCTAACAGGGACACTCCGCGACGGTGTTCCAGGACCATCGAACAATTACTTGTGAGATAATTGTTCGATGGTGACCAAAACAAAAACCAGAAAATAATTTGGAAAATGGGGGTTGACATGCACGTGCCACTATCACTCTTCTTTGCCTCCATCCTCGATTACAGAAAATAATAATTTCTTCTTGAAACGTGAAAAATTATATAGATTGAATTGGTGGCTACTAGACTGCATGTGGCCTACGTAGGACAATAGTAATTTTAAAAATTCTGGTGATACAATCATACAAATATTTTCATATACTCACACAGCAGTATATATATGAAGGCCCAAACCTTATGAAAATATATTTAAAAGTATTTACAATTGACACTAATTACCCATAATCCAGAGAAGTAGTATTCAACTTGTGATACTATTGGTATTTAGCAACGTGGGAAAATAGAATTTGACCTAATAAATAACAAAGCTAAGTGCTTCCACATCTAATTATATTTACTTTGACATTAGGTGCCGGTTATTCTCCACCATATATACACACATGTGTGTATATATATATATATGCAATGTATAACACTAGTACTATATATATACAAGTTACCTGGCCAGAATTACTTGGACCTTCAAATCATAATAGAAGGAAAATAATATAGGCATTCAAAGCATATTTATATATATATAAAGGTACATTGTCTTGGCTACCCACTTACAAAAAAGATTGATTGGTGCTTTTTTATAGACCATAGAGGGGTGCTTGTTCGATTCCTTTGCTGTTTTTCCTTGTATCTCTCTTCACCCTTCTTCAACAAAAACTTATTATATATACCCTTTTCTCATGATTGCTTGCATATACAAATATGGTAAGTTTATTAGTTGTTTTTTGGTCAGGTTTATTCATTCATACAGTTATGGAGAAGACAGGGTGGAAGAAACAAGAGAGTTTGTTTATGGTATTCGTGATTGTTCAATTACTCTTGATTATTCAAGCTTCTGCCGTCAACCCACCAAGGTATTTACTTCTCTCTCTCTCTCTCTCTCTCTCTCTCTCTCTCTCTCTCTCTCTCTCTCTCTCTCTCTCCACACACACACACACACACACATATATATATTAGAAATCAAATGACATGTAATGCGAATCACCCAACACATATATATGGTCGGTGTTGGCTATCTTGTGGTCTATTTGGATTGCTAGAAACGATTGAGTATTCAATGGGGTGGAGTTTCAGCAGGACATTGTTGCAGAGATGGAAATTACCAGGGCAGCCATCATGACGATTTTATCTGGAACATCAAGGCCGTGAGATCATTTAAGATGGAATTGGAGCCCAGGGATTTTGGTTGCGGCTGGTTTCCATTTGGATGGAAAAACTCTGTTTCCACTTCGGTTACGCGTTTTCTTGGAATTTGTTTGGGAGTCTCTTCGGGTTCTATGACCTGAAGGTGGTGGTTTTTTCGTTGGTCTCTTTCCAACTGGGCTTAGGCCCTTGACTTCCTTATGTACGAACCCCGTTTTGAAAATATTGATTTTTCGCTAATAAAAAAATCGAGACTAAGAGTCGCCCTCTCGCCAAATTATGTAATATTTTAAAGCCGTAAATATAATTATTTTTCCATATTTGATATCTTGTTTTATTCCAAATTGCAGAGGTGAAAGGAGCATCAACAGCCGAGAACTAGAGTCACTTCCTCCACTCCGTTTGCATAGATTGGGCGGTGAATATGTAAAGCTTCATTAACCATGCATTTATATAGTATTTCAGGGTCCCGAGGATTAGTCGACATTAGACTTGAATAATTCTAAAGCCGACCAAATACCTCGGCTAAAAAAAAAAGTCATGCATTATAGTAATTTGCATGCTTTTAGAATTCTAGTTATGTGCATGCTTTGATAGTAATGGGCTTAATGATGAGTCATGTACTTTGAACTCAGTTTTTCTTCTCAGGCATATTCGATGCGACGTGGTGTCCTAATGCCTTTAATAACGGATATAAGCTTTGATCACTAATCTAAATAACTAGGCCTATAGATACAGATAATAAATGTAGAAATTGAAACAGTAATTTAATAACTTTCTTAATTTGGGTAGTCAATAATTAAGATTATAATTGAATTGATGAAATTTGCATAATTAATATGGCCAGGTGGTAATGGATAATGGCATAGCTAAAGTCACTTTGTCAACGCCGGGGGGGATGGTTACTAGAATACAGTACGAAGGAATTGATAATATTCTGGAGTTTAACAAAGAAACCAACAGAGGGTAAGTATTTTCTCTCTCTCTCTCTCTCTCTCTCTCTCTAGATGTATAGTCCTTCCAAATATAAAATTTAATTCAATATTCATGTCCGGTCAAACAAACGGGTCCTAAGATCATTGCGGTTTTAACAAGTTGATTATTTGTGACACAATTTTTAGGTATTGGGATATCATGTGGACCACCACGAGAGAACCCGTATTAGACAAGTAAGTTTTTATTTTTATTTTTATTTTTAATATCAGTTAATATTTATTTTCCAATTATAATCTGCAAAAACGTTATAAAAATTGTTTTATCCTCTAAGTAATTACTTAAAAATGACTATTTTGCAGCCTGCAAGGAACTAGTTATAACGTTATCAGAGAAGATGAAAATCAGATAGAGATTTCATTCCCAAGCACATGGAATCCTTCGCTCGGAGATTCTAGTCGCCCCCTAAATGTTGACAAAAGGTGCAGTTCGAGAATTCTTATTGATCACCAACAAATCTACGTACAAAATGCATTTTTGGGAGTATTACATTCGATTTAAATTGTGCGCGCAGGTTTGTAATGTTGCGAGGCTCGTCGGGTTTTTATACATATGCAATATTTGAACGGTTAGAGGGATGGCCTGCTATGCGTATTGATGAAGGGAGGGTTGCTTTCAAGCTTCAACAGAAGCTGTAAGTTTTGCTCATTTTCTTTCTTTTCTTTGATTAATATAAAAATCGTCAGCTCAGATCCCTCGATCGGATTCCAAACGTTGTTCTGGGTTCTGAAGAACCCTGACTAATGAATAATATTGGAAAGATTAATGAGCTCAGTTAGAGAAACCACGACAAGAAAAAACACATTTCCCCACTACAAGTTTGTCGCCAAAGGTACGAAATGTAGTCGCCAAAGTCTACTAAAAACTTTTGTCGACGTTTTAGTCAAAGTCTTCATTGATTAATATTTTGTCGCCGAAAGTAATGACTTTTGTTGACCAAATATTTTGTCGCCAATTATAACAGCCACATGGCGCTGACATCAGCAACAAATTACACATGCTTCGCCACATGTATAGGACTTACTAGATTACGTGGCACTTATTGTATCAACATCTAAGTATTTCCTAATAACATAGAAATTAACAATATGTCAACATTAAGACTCGAACCCACCACTTCTTGAATAATAAATAAGCACATATCCATTAAGTCGCGTAGACATTTGTGTTTTAGTAATGGTATATCTCCCCTTGAACTTATACGATTTTTTAATCAACTGAAGTCGAATTACAAAAAACTTGCATATGTAACTCAAATATTTTCATTAATGAAAATAAAAATATTATATTTAGCGATTAAATACTTAGTTTCCAAGAGAAAGAAATTTCCCGACCAAAATTGTCACGGTCGCCTAAAACGAGACATTTCCCTTACCGCGTGTCATTTTAGTCGCCAAAGGTGCAGCACTTAGCCACCAAAAATTTTTAGTCGTCAAGTACAATATTTTTTCCTATAAAATATAATTTAGTCGCTAAATTTAATCGCCAAAAGTGTATTTTATTGTAGTGAACGCTCAAGAAAATTTAGATTTTTTTTTTTTTTTTAACAGAAACAGAGATCCAACATAAATTGGATAATATAAAGTTATACAGTTGTAATGATTTTAATTAAGGTGTGATTAGGTATAAATTCTAGAATATAGAGATATTGTTGCTAATGGTTTTTTATGGTGGGATTAGGTTTAATTACATGGCAATATCGGATACAAGGCAAAGGGTGATGCCATCAAATTACGATCGTACCAATGGTCAAACACTTGATTACCGTGAAGCAGTCTTGTTGACAAACTCGTCCAATCCACAAATCCAAGGAGAGGTATGTCTTGCAATTCTTGATTCATTGGTCACCAACTCTATGAGATATGTGGACTATATATCCAAAGGATTTGACTTCTTTGCGGTCCAGATTGTGGACTCGTGGAGACTACGTTATATAATGTCCATTGTTTAGCAGTAATTATAATGATTTAAGTTTGGTAAAAGACGTAACGATTAGTGACTTGACCGGGTAAAACTCTAGTCGGTCAGAATTTTTAATAAATTTGAATTATAGATTGTCAAAATGAGCGACTGAGGTGAGAGTTCCCTACGGTCCAAACTCGAATGGCTACTAAGCTGGGTTCGTATATGATTTGGTTAAATTCCTAATAATACCATGAGGGTATGCTAATATTAATTTAAGTACTATTAGTTCAATACCATGACATTATTCAATTAGTCTTGTCAAACAAATGGACCTATATATTAAGCAATAATAATCGACACACAAACATACTAATTTTATTTATAAAGCAAGTATTATTTTTTCTTTTCGACATTGGTAACATCAGCATGTTAAGAGTTAGGGATGTACATGTTTCGGATTGGACAAGTTCTGTAAGAATCCAAACAGCAAATTATATCTAACGGTTCCAAAGAATTGAGAACCATAACCAGACCATTACACATATGGAACCAAACCATGTTAGCATTAAAAAAATTTCAAAAAAAAATATGAATAGAATAACACTAGTTTTTTAAAATTGTGAACAAAATAAACAACATAATAATTGCATCAACTTCATTAATCTTAAAAATTGAATTTATACTTCTAATAAGTTTATGAAAAACACAATTACATTGAGAATGAAAGAGTTTTTTATTTTGAGAATGGAAGAGTTGTAACTTTTTTAGGATACACACACACACACACAGACACACATATATTTTTAACCGGTCCGACTCGGTTCGAACCACGATTTGTAATTATAAAATCATGAAGCAAACCATAATATCCGGTTCAAATTTTTTTAGAACCATAACCAATCCACTAAACCACGGAATCAATTCAAAAAGACCGGTTCGGTCCGGTTGGTCTGGTTTAGCGATTTTTTCGATTTTTTTTACACCCCTATTAAGAGTTAGTAATAAAGTTACAACGACAAATTGATATTACTCAATTAACTCGAACCTAAGATCTCTTCCACGACCACTCGGTCTAGCGCTAGTTCGTATGATTTGTTTGCACTCTACTCACCAAATGAACTTTCTTTTTGAACTTCATGAAGTAACATTATGATAATTCTCCTCCGTGCAATAACATAATAGTGCTAAAGTTTAATAGAAATTTAACTCCGAACGCAACTTGTCGTGTCCTCATTGTGGTATTAGCCGTCATTGAGTATTGAAGACTAAACGAGCCGGCCTAGAACGAAGGACATGCTATTTCTTTGAAATCACGAACATCTTACTTTTCTTCAGTCTGATATCTCGTCATGAAAAGTATGCTAAAAAATTATTTCTTGGTATTGTGATTTTTGAAGGTGGATGACAAGTATCAATACTCGGCGGATAACAAAGACAACCGGGTACACGGGTGGATATCTTTGGAGAAAGGCGTCGGGTTTTGGGTCATCACACCAAGCGATGAGTTCCGGATTGGTGGGCCTCTAAAGCAGGAGCTTACATCACACGTGGGCCCAACAAGTTTAAGTGTAAGTATCCTCTGTTCTATTGGACTTTATATTTGGATCTAGAATATGGGCCCAACTAGATATCTAATAAATTGGGCCAAAATTATGACCTAAGAAAAAGATATGGTGAGATTGATCGCATGGCCTTAAATTATATGTGAAGAAAAATAAGAAATCTTTTTGAGCAAGCCTATAAACACATATTGGATGTATGTGGCCTAAGGTATTTATCAAATTTTTAGTTTATTTATTACCCAAGTTGCTAACCCGGTTTGAACTAATTTATTGTTGGTCCATCTTGTTTGCTGCTTTGGCGAAAGACGAAACTACCCCTAGCAATTTAGGGCTTGTAAATGTTATGCACCCCAAATGGGACAAGGGCAATATGGTCATTATTTATTTAAAGTCAAACAAATTACTTCATTCATTACGGTCAAACAACACAATAAATAAATTAGTTTAAATGGCATTCGCTACTTTAAGTTCTATTTCAAACATCATAAATAAATAAGCTAATAAATCAATAAATATCACAGTCTAAATGAGACCATTATATACATAAATTCGGATACAGATGTGTTCAGAATCATTCAATACATATAAAGCGCATATTATTTTGAAAAATTTCATGTATACTTCGAACGATTTTAGACACATCTATATTCAAAACTATGTTTCTTAGGGCTTTGATCGGGCCGATTGGACTGTAAAACTAATAAATGTCCGGATCTATGTACAATTTGTTAGCGAAACTTGAGTACTAATATGTAAATTGTGATTTGCAAAGCAAAAAGCTCGGAAAATAGTTTTTTAATAAATAATTATAAAATTGTAAGAGGTTGGTCTGGTGGTTAAAACTTAAGATTTAGAGTTATGTTCCTTTCTAAGTCTCAACTTCGAAATCTATCTGGTACTATTAACCCTTAATGAGTCAGTCTATACAGAGTAAAATCCTGACTTTAAATAAGACTTCCGCAAGTGAACGGTGGCATTGGTCCCCTGAAGACTAATTGGCAATAAGTTGGGATAATTCCAAAGCCGGCCAGATATCCCGACTATCAAAACAAAAAACGCTTTATATAGATTGACCCTGTGTGCTTTCAAATATCTTGAACTGACCCTCATTCTCGTATTTTTTTTTTCAAAAAAAATAAATTATATGAACCAAAAAATTTAGAAATAATTTCATGTGCAGGTGTTTTTCAGTAACCATTATGCTGGGATTTTGTCACTTGAATTCCAAGAGGGAGAGCCATGGAAGAAAGTTTTCGGACCTGTTTTTATCTATCTAAATTCTGCTGCATCTGGTAACGACCCAACTTCACTTTGGAAAGACGCAAAAAGTCAGGTACTAATATTTATTTATTTTTTTTTTCACACAGATTTTTGGATAATTACATTAAAATTTTTCAATCTAAGTTTACAATCATTAATGTATTAGATGGTGAAAGAGACTGAAAGCTGGCCGTATGATTTCCCGCTTGCAGAAGACTTCCTTAAAGTCAATCAACGAGGTGCAGTTACTGGTCGATTACTAGTCCGTGATAGGTACTCCCGCACCCATACCCACACCCGCACTCAATCCTGTTTCTCTGTGTGATATGGTCACGTAGCATCTCAATACCTTTCTCCACCGCAATTCAGCTAGTTTGGCTGAAATTGTTTGTCTTAATGTTCTCCTTTTAGGTACATAAACAAAGATCTTATTACTGCAAGTTCTGCTTATGTTGGGTTGGCTAAACCTGGAGAATTGAGATCATGGCAAACAGAAAATAAGGTTAGGTTTTCTCATTTTTTTTTACCAAATAATAAGTTTGATTTTATTTTTTATTTTAGTTAACTCAATTCTTTAATTTGTTTTTATTTATACTTGTTTTTTTTCCCCACAGGGTTACCAGTTTTGGACCCAAGCTAATGCTGAAGGCCACTTTGTGATTAAGGGTGTCCGACCTGGGAATTATAGCTTGTATGCATGGATCCCTGGCATCATTGGGGATTACAGATATGACGTTTTCATTGATGTCACCCCGGGTAAATAAAGTTGTGAAAATCTCGTGTCTGTGTCTTGTGTTTGCGTCCGTGCTACATAGCTCTTAGGGTATCGCCTCGTGGTATCTCAGCTTTCGCATATTTATGTAGGGTCCAAGACTCCAAAACATAGCGTATGGGTCCTACTGTGGTGGTAAAAAGTGTTAGAGCACCACGTGATGATATTCTAACGTAGTATGAATGTAACGGGACGGATCGAGAAGATTTTGACCACTTTTGCCTCTAATACCGTTCCGTAGCCCGAATGAAAAACTCATGTTTACTCGTGTCAAATCTGGCCGATTATACTTTTTATTTTTGCAACCGAACCCGATTCGATTTCCAAAAAAAATTCTTGAAACTTTAATCCAAGTGAGACATTTACAACAGATCGGACCAGAAAAAATTATCATCTTTAATCTTTGGACCACTAAATAATTACTCACACTTTCACTTATTGAAAAGGGTAAAGAAAATAAAATGAAATTTGGTCATACATTTCTTAATTGAAGTTTGAAATGCAGGAAAGGAAATCTGGGTGGGTGATCTTGTGTATGATCCTCCAAGGGTGGGTCCTACCCTATGGGAAATCGGCATCCCGGATCGCACTGCGTCTGAATTCTACGTGCCCGACCCTGATCCGAAACGGGTTAACAATCTATACACGGACCATGCAGACAAGTATGCTTCCATTACTTTCAGTATTTTATTATATTTCAACGTTGATTCCATCGAACCAAACATAACCTTATTTGAATTAAATTACTCCATGTCGCAGTCAACTTACTTGTATAAATTTTTAACGAACAGGTTTAGGCAATACGGGTTATGGGATCGCTATTCGGACCTCTATCCCCGCCACGATCTCACCTTCACCGTCGGAAATAGCACTTACCAGAAGGACTGGTTCTACGCTCACGTTACCAGGTTTTTGTTTTTGTTTTCCTTTTTGTGTTTATGTTTGTCTTCAATTCGAATTCAGGAGGGCAGTAGTGCAATTCTCTATAGTGTATGTGTAATACGGGCAAAATATCGTAGTTTTGTCTACATTATCCTTGAAACTACACCGTTTTGATACCATGCATTTTGATAATAATTAGCATGATATGTCAAAACGGTATAATTTCGAGGACAAAACGAACAGAACTACAACGTTTTACCCTAATTACACGCAACTACACTACAACTTTTCCGAATTCCTTCAATTCGGCTCGTATTTTGCTCGTAATTTCTTGGTTCTAACACAACTGTTTACGTTGCAGGAAAAAAGGAAACACCTATGTACCAACCAAATGGACAATTTCATTTGATTTGGAAAATGTGAGGAGTGGAACTTACACACTCCAATTAGCCTTGGCATCAACCAGCTTTGCTGAATTGCAAGTACGCAACCGCTCTTTCACTCTTCTATTCTCTAATTTTTTTCGATATGATACATAAAAACTCGTCACTGTATCTTATAATTTATGAAACGTTACTATCGAATCGTTCTGATAAAACTAACTTTCTGTTTGTGAAAGGTTCGGGTGAACGACGACAACCCATGGACAACGCAACCTCATTTCACAACGAGGCTTGTAGGAAGAGACAATGCGATTGCAAGGCACGGGATACATGGCTTGTATTCCTTATACAGTGTGAGCATAACGAGTTTTCAACTTGTTTCGGGGAGCAACCGCATCTATTTGACGCAATCAAGAGGGGGAAGCCCTTTCACTGGACTCATGTACGATTACATCCGGTTGGAAGGCCCTCCCGAAATAAGTTAATATTTATCGATTGTAGATTCATTAGCATTCATATAAAGATAGGGAGTTTCAATTATTTCATTTGTTACAGGCAATAATTGCTATTCGTAACATATAATCATTAGCTTTATTTTGTTTATGCATTCCATTATTTCACCAAATTGTAAAGTTTTTTACAATTAAAATCTTTGTAATATTAGCATACACTTATCAAATATAGTTTGAATTTTTCAAAGGTGGTTTCTTATCTTCTCCATTTCTTTTCAATTTGGTAGTTGAGGGACTGCATATTCTACTTGAAAGAGCAGTTAGCTTGTAGTGAATGAAAAATTGATTCAAATTAATTTTTATGTGTATTGATATGATCAAAATTCTAGTATTACTCAAATAAATATCATGTTAGGATAGGAAAAGTTTACAGTCCTCGAAAATTGGACTCCGAAAGTTTCTTTGAATTCAAAATTAATGGTAATGATTCAATGATTCACTTGTATTACACAAAATTAATCATGGAGATGAATTAATAATCCACAAAAAGTTGACGAAAGAAATTATATTAAAAAAAGGAAAGTAAAAGCAAAGATGAAATTTAAAGCAAACAAAGTGAAGCAAAGCAGGAAACACATCTTTTTTACTGGCATCATTAAGAACATTAGCTCACTCACTCTATCTTTATTAATTATGCATTTCAGTCTCTCTTTATTGATAGCCGGATATCTCGGTTATTAAAAAAAATAACAAGTATATTTATTACTATTTTCTGAATTAATAATTTATCAATATACGTGTATACATAAAATTAAAGATTACATAAATTGTGTGTGTACGTGCGTGAGCGTGCGCGTGCATCACCAGTAAGAGGACTTTGTTGATGTTGTAAAGGTATGCTGCTACTGTAGATGTTTTATTTTAGGATAAATTGCATTGATCTTCCTTGAGCTTTCTAATAAATACAAAGAATTCTCTTATAGTTCTGATAAATGCATTGACCTTTTTTATTTTTCAAACTATTTAGCATATTTTTCCTGGCATTCAATTTCTACAAATACCGTTAGTTTTAATAGATAAAAGACCAAAAAATCCCAAAATTGACCGAATACCTTAGCTATAAAGAATGACTAAAATATTCCTGTTTAGTTTTTTTATTTTTTTATATAAAATCAAATTAGACTTAATTTATATTTAATTAAGTTTGTACAAATAAATATGCATCTTATATTTTAATAATTTTTTTTATCAAAATTAGATTTATCACTTAATGTATTTTGTTACTAGTGTACAATCAATCCTTATGATACTTCTAATGAAATTAAACTTAAAAAGCTAAATTCATACATGTGTATTGATATGATCGATATTCTGGTATTACTCAAGTAAATATCATGTTAGGATAAGAAAAATCTACTATTCCCAAAATTATACCTTGAAAATTTCTCCGAAATCAAAATTAATAGTCATAATGCAATGATTAACTTATATTTATAATCCCACTAATCTAAATAAATTATGATCATTAATTTTAAATTTGAAAAAAATTCTGCTATGTTTGTTTGCTTGTTTGAAAAAAAATTTTACCAAATAAGTTTTTGAAAAAAAAAATTTATACTTTTTTTTCCAAACAATTTCATCTCTTTATAAAAGAAGAGAGAGACCTCGAAAATACTAAAAAAATTAACTCCTAAATTTTTCTAAAACACTTATACCAAACAATATTCCATAATTTTTTTTAAAAAAATTATTTCAAAAACAGTCAACCGAACACACCATAAAATCTACTCCCTTCGTCCCAATTTGTTTGTTCATTCTCGAAATTTCAATTTATTTAGGAAACACAATCATTACTCTTAAAAATTTTTATTTTCCAAGAATACCCTTAACTTTTTTAACATTAAATGAGAGTTTACGTTTTCGAAAGCATGATTTTTAAAAAAAGAAAGGGCATTAGGGAAATTTTGACAAGTCAACTTCAAAATTAGACGAACAATTTGAGATATTTAAAAGTCAAAAAGTGGACAAATAAACCGGGACGAATGAAGTAACTTTTTGGTTTTTAAAATAATTAAGTCCCAAAAATTTGAATTATACGTGGAACCCACGCAGTCCAAAAAGAAGTCAATGTCGGCATCGCTTGGAAGTTTGGACAACCGATTACCATATGACATAACGCCACATGTTCAGCCAAAATCTCAAAACTGTTAGTAGCTGTGTAGCTGCAGAGAGAGAGAGAGAGAGAGAGAGGAGAGAGAGAACAATGGCCGTGGCCTCCAGATCTCTCGCATCCCAAATTTCAGGCCCTCACTTCTCTGGACTGTTTCGATCTTGCTCCAAGCTCGACTCGACACGTTCTCTCTCTTTAGCTACTCTTTCTCTCTTCCGACACGTCGATTCCCGTCTCCAATTCTCCTCTCCTAGGAAAAGTTGGAGACACGTCGTTGCCATGGCCAGCTCCGGAAAGGTATGTATCTTCGGAGATTTTCATTTTTACCCCTGACAATCTTAATTATACCACCTGAAACCTTGATAGACAATAGTTGACAAGACACCAACAAAAATGGCTGTCTTCATCAATGTCTTTGCAAATCCAGGACATGATATCTCATTGTACAAAATTCTTGGTACCACCGAAGTCCATAATCTGACCCGTATTTGTCCATTTATCCGACACAGATATGATCTATGTGAAAATGACATTTACCCCCCAAAAATAGCATAGCAGTAAATCACTCCAATTTTAAGGCTCCGTTTGTTCACATTTCGAAATAATACTCATAACTAGCGGTCGTGACTCACTCTGCAACATATGAATTCTTTATTTCTAATTAAATTTTAACGATTTAAACATCTAAATCATTCAATGTGTTTAAAACATATTTTTAAGGGTATCCGCGAGAAATCAACTCAAAATATTACTGGAAAGAACTTGATCCAAACAATGGTTCATAAAACAGTTCCTGTCACCATTTTGAACCACTGACTGGATCAAGTCTTTTCTAGTAATATTTTTGAGCTGATTTCTCGCGAGTACTCTTGAAAACATGTTTTAAACACATTAGACGGTTCAGATCGTTAAAATTTAATTAAGAATGAAAAGTTTAAATATTAATCTAATACTGGTCTAAAAAAATATTGGTCCCTTGAGCCTCCCCTATATATATATATATATACACACACACACACATTCATATTAGTTTGATCATTGTAAACTTAAATATAATTTTAAATATGAAAACTGATGAAAGTAAAACGTTGTACGTATTTAAATAGGTGATTATTGATTTTTATAAATGTTGCAATGATATAACGTTCCAAAGATCAAAAACCCCTATCTTTCATCGGTTATAATGTTGCAACGTAAGGCTATTTTTCCTCTTTCATCAATTATGAGGTTGTGTTTTTTTTCGCTAGAAAAAGGAATTATATAAATAAGGCAGAAATACAAAAATACAGAAGGGCATTAAACCCATAACAGAGGGTTGGTGAGACACCAACTGCCGGGCTTAACTCCTCACATAAACATAAACATCTCACTCAAACACCAACCGCCAGTTATGACTTCTCACACAGACACAAGCATTTCACGCCTACCACTACCGCAGACTATCCATGGTCTAAAACACAAACACCTTGTGGGCAGCGGATTACATCCTGGATGGAGTACCCAAGATCCTTCCATCTGCTCTTCATCCAAGTGACCGCCTTGAGCTGAATTAGGGATAGGGCAGACTCCACTGATATTTTAACGTTCCGGAAGATGGAGTTGTTTCGAGCTATCCATATCGTCCATAGGGTTGCATACATGGAGGAAACCCACAAACACTTCCCGAATTTGTTCAGACTCAACCCATGGTGGCTAGTTAACAACAGATCCAAGGAAGGAGGAATGACCCAAGATAATGACCACCACTTGAAGATGCGGCTCCAGATTCTCCAAGCGAAGTCGCAATGGAGAAGCAAATGCGGAGTGGTTTCCTCGGCCAAGTTGCATATTCTACAGGTATATCCTTCCTCAGAAGTAGGTATGATTCCTCTGCGTTGTAGCTCTGAATTGACCCCTATTGCACTCTGATAAGCACGCCACACAAATAGCTCCACTTTTGGAGGGTTGTACCCCTTCCACACATATAATAGGGAATTTTGGGGGGTGAATTCCATTTCCTCCCGTTTCTTGAAAGCTGAGGACACTGTGAATTTTGCATCCTTACTCCATGACCACACCATTATGTCCTGATTAGGACTATAAGGTAGAACATTAGCAATTCTGAGAATAAGTTCTTCCAGTAACGCCTCTTCCCATTCAAATAGCCTCCTCCTGAATTGTAGATTCCAGCAACCATTGGCAATCATGTTGGCAATTGTTTCGGCTTGCTGGGTTGAGATTAGGAATAGTCTCTGGTACTGATCTTTCAGTGTTGCATCTCCCAGCCATAAGTGCTCCCAGAATTTTGTGTGATGACCTACCTTGACTGAAATTCTGAACCCTTGCTGGATTATAGTAGCAAAAATATTCTGTGTGCTTCCTTCTCCTATAGAACATATATTTCGCCAAATTTGAGAGGCTTGATTTCTCCTGGAATCTAATGGGAGTGCTGGCAACCAAGAGTTAGGCTCTAGGTTGTATTTCTTTCTGATGAGTCTAGCCCATAAGGCTTTAGGTTCTTGGCTAAACCTCCACCACCATTTGGCTAAGAGAGCCAAATTATGTATATTCAATCTCCTAATCCCCAGACCACCATACTTCTTGCTTCTAGTGATGCAATCCCATTTGATATAGTGAATTTTTCGCTTTTCATTGCTATCTCCCCAGAAGAAACTCCTTTGGAGTTTTTCCAATTGCTTAATTACAGAAATTGGCATTTTAAACATGGACATAAGATATAATGGTAAATGGGATAAGGTAGACTTGATCAAAGTTAGACGCCCCGCTTGAGAGAGGACCCCCTTCTTCCATAAAGCCAACTTGCTCTTGGATTTGTCAAGAATTTTAGACCAAGCTGACTTCTTCCTTAAATTTGAGCCCAACGGCATACCCAGGTACTCGATAGGCAGATTCACCCATTTACATCCCAAAGTGGCTGCTAGAGAGGTACCCTGGGCCTGAGAGACAGCAACAGCTGATAGGGTGGATTTGTGGAAATTCACTTTCAAACCCGAAAGTAAGGTAAAACATCTCAGAATCCTTTTGATATTCCTTAGTTCCTCCTCATCATTGTTTGCAAATATGATGGTGTCGTCAGCGAACTGCATATGGGTTATAATCTCACCACTCCGTCCCACCCTCACCCCTCTTATCAACCACATTTGCTTGGCCCTCGTGAATAAGACATTAAGTGCCTCCACCACTATGTTGAAAAGGAACGGAGAGAGGGGATCTCCCTGCCTTAAACCTCTAGAGGGTTTAAAAAAGCTAGAGGGTGACCCGTTTATAAGAATTGATATTGAGGAGGTTGAGATGCAACCTGAAATCCATGAAATCCATTTAGAGCCAAAACCCAAGTTTCCCATCATAGCTAAGATCCCAATTTGCACAATCAAAGGCCTTCTCGAAGTCCAACTTGAGAATGATTCCTGCTTTATTTGCTGACTTCCACCAATGGATGACTTCGTTTGCTATAAAAATGGCATCAACTATCTGCCTGCCCCCCAGAAAGGTTGATTGGGCTTCACCAATGACCTTAGGCAGGATAGGTTTCATTCTGTTTGCAAGAACCTTGGCTAGGAGTTTATAGAAACATCCTATTAGACTGATAGGCCTAAAGTTCTGAAATTTGCAGGCCCCTGGGGTCTTAGGAATTAAGGCAATGAAAGAGGAATTGAGGGAGGTTAGAACCTTCCCTTTAGCATGGAATTCTTTGAAGAAAGCTTCAACCTCATCCTTCATAAACTTCCAGGATTCCTTGATGAAATTAAAATTGAAACCGTCCGGACCTGGGGCTTTGAAGCTGTTGCAAGATTGAAGGGCTGCTGCTATCTCCTCTGGTGTGAATTCCTTTTCCAGAGAGGCTGCCTCTTCTGGTGAAAGACTATTAGGGAAGGGACCAAGGAGATTAGGCCTGTCACGGATAGGTTCTTCAAACTTAGAAGAAAAGTAATGGACCGCAGCTTCTTTGATGGAGGCTGGAGAGTCAAGGTTGACCCCCCGATAGTTAATCAGAACCATGAGATTCTTTCTATACCGATGGTTTGCAGATAGTTGAAAGAATTTGGTGTTTTTATCCCCCTCCTTAAGCCAAAGCATTCTGGATTTTTGTCTCCACATAGATTCAGCCAGACCTGAGAGGTGCATTAGGTTGGCTCTTGCATTAAATGCATCCTGTTTTTCCGTCCCAGTGAGCTCTCTGGTTTCCCCTAATAGATCATGCTTGTGAACGTTTTCCTCCGCCAGCCTCAGTCTTTCTGAGATGTCTCCCACCTCCGATTTACTCCAATCCTTTAGATGTTGTTTCATAGCCTTAAGCTTACTTGCTAGTTTGTAACCAGCCCAACCTTGTACCATACATCCCTTCCAAGCCCTTTCCGCTACCTTCAAGCATTTGGGGTTAGAAAGCCATAAATCAAAACTTCTAAAAGGCTTAGGACCCCAATTAGTAACTTCATCATGAATTAAGATGGGGCAGTGGTCAGAAGTGACCCTTGGCAGACCCCATTGTGTTATGCTGAAGAAATCTAGGAAACTTTGAGATACTAAGAACCTGTCAAGCCTTCAGAAGGAAGGTTGTTGTTGGAAATTCGTCCAAGTAAACTTCCTTCCATGCATAGGTAGATCAATGCACCCCATACTATTGACAAAATTCTGGAAAGTTGACATACCTCTAGAGGGCACACCAGAACCCCCCTGTCTTTCCTCCTGTTTCAAAACTTCATTAAAATCCCCCCCCCCCCCCCCCCCCCCCCCCCTAGACACCACGGTTGAGAATAAGTATTCTTCATGGCAACTAAGTCTGCCCACAGCTGAACTCTGAGGGAAACATCATTTGGAGCATAAACATTGACCAGACAGCAATCAACCCCATTGTGTTTGAGAGGTCTAAACTCAACATTTTCATATGTTAATGAAATTATTTGGCTTTTTGTTTAAAATTTCTTATACTACAAGTCAATTTTCGGATTTTATCAATGGAATTAAAAAATAAATAAAAAAGGAACCAAACTACTCCAATGAAAAAATTCACTACAAAAAGAGCTACATAAACATTCCTAGCTTCTTTCCAGTTTTTTCCTTCTGTCAGTGAAATGGTTTCACGCTTCTAATATTCTAAAACACCACTTTTGTTTAAATTGTTCATAAACTATAAAATTTTACACCAAGTTACTTGGTTCAATATGTAATAATTTGTTTAAGTCCACAACAAAAATTGTTATTTGTAAATAATTTTAAACTTTATCATCTAAGTTATCTCATTTTTATCTATTTTTCCCTTAAAAATATCAATTATTTTTAATTTTATTCCCTAATTTATCTCATTTTTATTTATTTTGACATTAAATATTAATTTTCCCCCAATTTTACAACCAACCAGTCTATAACTTTTTTATTATAACTCCCATGAATATATGATTTTGGATTTTAATTTTATTCTTATTCTTATTCTTATAGGAACAAGTAAGAGATTTTAAAGATTTTTAATCTCATTATGAAATAAGAAAATCATATTGAGAAAGAAAACGATTTGTAAATTTAAAAGACTTAATATATGTGTAATAGAGTACTCAACATTTACTCCTGTAAAATTTTAATGCAGGAACAATTAATTTATGTTATTTGTTACTTTGAGAGTGATTCTCGCTAAAAGATCACCTGCCATATCATATAGTTATTCTACTTGTCAGATCATTTCTTGTTCGAACACATCCTCTAATATTAGTATAAATAACTTATAGTTTTCATATGACATGTGACCCAATTATTTAAAAAATATAAAAAATTGAATTGAGATTTAGAGGCTATGATTATACATGTCAAATTTATGAGTAATAGATCATGTAAACAAATTGAGTTCTTTAAATATTTTTCAAATTTTAAATTCTCTTACTACTTTGATTGACGAATTAGATTATAAAATACTTAGAAATTAGTTTTTTATTTTCAAAACATATCAAGCATACATTTAAATGCCGATTGCACTACGCAGCAGCGAGGGTGAGGTTATTTGGGGGCCATGTAGTTAGGTGAGACACTACAGGGGTGTACTGAGGCCATCTGACCGTCCATCTCGATAATTGACGACTCAGATTCAATTCTGTATTTATTTGCGAAAACAGATATCTTTTCGTGCGAATAGTTTGATTTGAATGCAAACAATTTGTTGTCGAAACAAACGGCTAGATGACTATACTACACCCTTGTACTGCCTTGCCTCACTACAGGGATCTAGATTCGATTGTAAGTGGAGTTGGTGAGGTTGGTTAGGTGAGGGGTAAATGTGGTTAAAAGTGAGGAGTAGGTTTGGTGCAAGATCCCAGTCCTCTTAGAGCATGTCCAGCAACATAGCTAAATGACCGATTTAGCTATTTTAGATAGCCAAATAACAAAAAAAAAGCCCTTTCAAGATGATCAATTAAGACTAGCTATAATAGTTTTGTGAA
Source organism: Arctostaphylos glauca (assembly GCA_019985065.2). Classification (NCBI taxonomy): domain Eukaryota; kingdom Viridiplantae; phylum Streptophyta; class Magnoliopsida; order Ericales; family Ericaceae; genus Arctostaphylos; species Arctostaphylos glauca. The sequence continues at coordinate 4,017,555 of JAHSPW020000008.1, forward strand.
TAGTATCTAACTTAATTTACCTAATCACTATTCACCCACTTAAAATACTTTTATATTTTTTAATCCCATCTTTTCATCTCTCTCTCTCTCTCTCTCTCTCTCTCTCTCTTATTTTTAGAATGAAATAATATTTGAAGGTGATGATAGTTATATTAAATAGAATTGTTGAAATTATAATTGACAAGTGACTAGTTAAAATAAAAAAAATAGATAATTAGCTAGACATTTTAGCTAGAAGCTCTTTGGACATGCTCTTAGGATGTTCAAGCTGAGGTAACTTTTTATTTTGATGGGTCATTCCCAATTTTATTTGCCTCGTAAATCAATTCTCCTCGTTCTATTTATATTTTTTTTCCCTTTCAAAATAAAAATAGATGAAATATCACCTAGTTTTTTTATTAAATATTCAATTGAATCTCACCTCTAAAAAAAATTAAAATAAAACATCAAAATTCAAGAACTGTGATATTTTGAAATAATTATTCTTAACTTTTGAAAGAGATATTATTTAATTATGAATCATTCTACCTATCAGTTTATCACAAAAAAAGAGTCTCGATGTTTTCTTTGAATAGAGTAACAAAATAAATTAATATAATATTAATGTATCTATACTACAAAAAATAACAAATTCAACCTAATACTTAAAAATTTACAATCAAATTCAACCTATATCACAAAAAACAAAGTCAAACAAAATTTTTTTGGTCTATCTCTGAATTTTTTTTTCCAGAACATTAGAAGAAATTTTATTAGCTTATCATATCAACTCTCACATGCCTTTAGACGGGAGTAATTTTCAGTAATCACCATCACCATCACAAATTCATGTGAGATTCAAAGTATATTATTTTTTATATTTAGGAGTGTCTGGATCAATTTACGTGCACATTGATTAATCTCTGAAAGACCAATCTTAACGTCCACTAGCGGTGGCCATTTAAAGCAAGGATTTTGCCCTGTATAACTGATTACATAATAATTTTTTTTTTGCTTTATAATAATTGATAGCACATAAGAGGTTTCGAACCTAAAATTTAAGGCTGAACGCAACTTTAAGTCTCAAGAGTGTGTGTGTGTGTGTGTGTATATATATGCGGGAGACTCAAGAGACCAACACTTTTTTAGACAAATATTAGACGGCCAACTTCTAAACTATTTATTCTTGATTAAAATTTAATGATCCGAATCGTTCAATGTGCTTAAAACATGTTTTTAAGGGTACCCGCGAAAAATCAACTCAAAATATTACCGGAAAGGGTTTGATCCAATTAGTGATTCAAAATACTGATAGGAACTGTTTTATAAACCACTATTTTGGATCGAATTCTTTTCGGTAATATTTTGAGTTGATTTCTCATAGGTATCTTTAAAAACATGTTTTAATCAAGAATAAAGAATTTAAATGTTGGTCTAATATTAGTCTAAAAAAAGTGTTGATCTATATAGCATTTCTCTATCTCTCTCTCTATATATATATATATTATAGCACTACGTAATGATATCTCAGGACTATCCAATAATTTTCCTCTAGACAATGGGTACTAATGTCCAAATCAAAAGTGGAGGTAGCGTGGCACTAGGAAGGGTTTGCAGATTATGCATTTTTTTATTGCTATGCTTTTATTATTTAATCAATTAATCTCGAACCTTTTTCAACAAGTTTTGGTTTTAATATTCTGGTTTAAGCACATGCTGTTCGACTGATATATGCATAATTTATAAATTCTACTCCATGCATATTCAAGGCTTACAAATAGGTTTAAGGTTTGGGATTAAAAAAGAAAAAAGAGTTATATATATTACTGTTGGGGATTTTTCACAATAATAATCACAAAAATACTTAATAAATATAAATTGGTATGAATAACTAAAATCATAAATATAACAAATCAAAATATCATAGATAGGAGATAGAGAAAATAGGCTATGAGATTGATGGAAGACACGAAAAGTGCTGTCCCAATTAAGTCATATTCGCTTCCCTTCGTATAGGTACTAAATAGACGAATATTATTCAAAGACACAACCCAAAATCTCATAAGATGTCTATATGTTACAAGATCGGTGAAAGACGGGGGTGCCAAATCTTTCTCAAATTATCCAGAATAATATAGGAAACTAGTGTAAAAAATAATAGAGAATATAATTTATAGGACTTGATGTGCCTTTTCATAAAAGGTCATATCGTTAGAGAAAAGTAGTCTGTGAGATTGATGGAAAGCACGACAAGTCGTTGTCCTAAAATCATATTCGCCTCCCTTCGTATAGGTACTAACGGACGCATACCGCTCCTAGATATAATCTAGAATCTCATAGGATATTTCCGTTTTTTTACAAAAGGTCATATCCTTAGAAACACCAATCCCTTAAAATGAAAAGTCATATCTTTCGGTATTAAATATTATATAATTTAAAATGTTATGTCTATTAATAAAAAGTGAAATTTAATTAAAAGACATGTCTCTTGAAAAATCATTACCATTAAATTCATAAAACTTAAATTTCTAACATTTCATCATGGGACGTCGATATAAACATTTGTGTAAATACTCTTTATAATATACAATTTATGCAGCAATCAATCGGAAACAAATGCCAAAAAACTTGACGCCAACAATTTTTAAATTAAGTCATGTTACAAATTTTGAAACATATTATTTTTTGAAAGTTAAGGTTTTGAAATACGAATTCACGTGAAGTGTTTAGATGAATATAAAAACCTTGTTAAAGTATTCATCATCGTTGTGGCAGGAAGACACTCTGATGATTAAGTCAAAACAATAATCGCAAAAATCTATCTACTCAATATCTAAAACTCTGGATTTAAGTCTACTTTTCACCATGGGTCTGCATCTTTATATATTTATAGGTTTTGTGATTTAATCAATCTCAATTCTTATGGGACTCTAATTCCTCATTAGAATCGAAGTAGAACTGTCTTCTGATTGACCACTAATGAGATAAAATCAACCTGCACTCTTCAAGAAATTATATTCTAATGTTAGAATTTCTTTCAACCTCAAAACGTATCTATATAGAACATATCTCGATATATTCAAAATTCTATTTCGTGATCTCTAATTTAAGATAGGTAACCACCATCTTTCTCAAATCGGCAACTCTTTAATTAAACCACATTTCCCAAGTCAGTTGTTAAATAAACCATATTTCTCAGGTTGGCTATTTCTCGTTTGAGCTCAACAATACGTATACGCATGAAAACATCTCATTGCCGAAATAAATTAACTATTTAAAAAAAAGCTCAATAGTACTTATTTAAGTTTTACCTCTTTCATATATAAATGTATTTTAAAAAGATATCAATCATACTCGCAAAAGCATAATTTTTGTAGTGGTTAAGATTCTTAACAGGTTTTCAAACAAGAGTGCTATATACACATCATTTTAACACATCACTTTTACACATCATTTAAAACTATGTTGTTTTATGTTAAAGAAGATCCAAATATGTTTTCAGCGATATGGGTCAAAAACAAATATGGTTTTTTTAACACAAAACTACATAGTTTTTAGTGATGTGTGAAAGCGATGTGCAAAAGTGGTGTGTCTTTAGCATTTTTTATTTTCAAAATTAAACAATATAATTCTAGTCATTAATTGGTTATCATCATTAAAGTGAATCAAAACAAATTCCAACTGCATGACTCCATTCCCAAAAAGAATCAGAGAGATAGGTGGACCCATAAAATAATTTGAGAGTTAGGTGGACCCATAAATAATTAGAAGAAAAAAAACACACAGGGGTGGCGAGTCACAAATCACAATAACTCGGAACTCACCAAAACGGGCATCAGGAAATACTCACCGCACACGTGGCACAATCCTCATGTGGGAATCAGGACCCATCCACACCTCATCGATGACGTCGTCCATTGGGGTCCTGGTGCAACTAGGTTTCAATAATATGCAATCGTGACATTATATAGAGCAGTACAACCCGTTGTGTTTGCAACATCCCTCTCAGTCACTCTCTCTCTGTAGTGAAAACAATCCATAACTTTTCTCTCTCTCTACTCTCTCTCCCTCTCTAGAAAGCGATGGCGAAAGCGCCGGAAGAAGAGCACCCAGTGAAGGCTTTCGGGTGGGCAGCCAGTGACCCATCTGGAGTCTTGTCTCCGTTCAAGTTCTCCAGAAGGTAAAAATATATGTTTCTTTAGTTTGAAACGATCTTTAGATGAATGGAAATTTCACTAGTTTTACCTATTATGAAAGGCAATACAGAAATCAAATTCCACGAATATAAATTAATTAGGGAAGTCGAATTTGTTGTGGACTAACAATTTGTTGATCTAAAAAATCAATTGCATTAAGAAGTTGCCCATTTTATATTTTTTTTTTTTGTAAAGAAGGAACAAAATTTGAGAGTAAGTTTGAGTGATTTGGTGTTGTTTTTCAGGACTACCGGAGATGAGGATGTGAGGTTCAAGATTTTGTTTTGCGGGATCTGCCACTCTGATCTTCACTTGATAAAGAACGAATGGGGCATCTCTAGATATCCAATCGTTCCTGGGTACGATTTCCTATATGAATATAATATATATACATATATATAACATGCATTGATTTTATTTGATCAGGTTGTGTTTGCTTGTGTATAATGTAGCATGGTATATATTGAATTTATTCGATTCGTTTGTGTTTTTTCATTCGCCTTGCTGCTCACTGTAGGGTCAAGGGTGAAATTAGTTGCATTATATATTATTTAGATTGTTCTCACACAATCGCTCTCGATATATGCATATATATATAATGTATGTATGAACCCGATCGATCTGTGCAGGCACGAGGTTACGGGTGTGGTGACCGAGGTCGGAAGCAAGGTAACAAAATACAGTATCGGAGACAGAGTCGGAGTGGGATGCTTGGTCGGAGCATGTCACTCATGTGAAAACTGTGAGAACAGCCTTGAAAACTACTGTCCACAACAGATACAAACTTACAACACCACAACCCCAGATGGATCCGTAACCTTCGGAGGTTATTCCGATCACATGGTTGCCAACGAGCGATACATCGTTAAAATTCCCGACAACCTTCCTCTTGATGCTGCCGCCCCCCTCCTCTGCGCCGGCATCACTACTTACAGCCCACTGAGGTATTTTGGCCTCGACAAGCCAGGTATGAAGGTGGGTGTGGTTGGCCTTGGTGGATTAGGCCATGTTGCTGTCAAACTTGCTAAGGCTTTCGGGACTATCGTGACTGTGATCAGTACTTCCCCTCGCAAGAAGCAGGAAGCCATTGAAGTCCTTGGTGCTGATAATTTCTTGGTCAGCACCAATCAAGAAGAAATGCAGGTATCTGTTTTTCTCTCTGCGAGTGATATTATTCTGCGAGTGATATTATTGAGCATAGTATACGGATGATCTTATTAATGTTGTGTTCGATTATTGTAGGCTGCTATGGGAACTTTGGATGGAATTATTGATACAGTGTCTGCAGCTCATGCTCTGGTACCATTGCTATTTCTTGTGAAGTCTCATGGGAAGATTGTAATGGTTGGTGCACCCGAGAAGCCACTTGAGTTACCCGTCTTCCCTTTGATTATCGGTAAGAAATTGTGAGATCCATTTAGGTTGAGATATTAGTTGTTCATTGCTTCCTTTAGGCATGATAACGAGACGAATTGGAAACAAATTTAACAATTTTTGTAAACGGTTGGCGAATTTGATATTTGTCTCTATTCTCGTTCCGTTTTCCGAACGAAAAAAAAACTCCACCCTTTATTTTCATCCGGCCATCCCAAACGGGGATCAAAGATCCCCGCCCCACCACGACTTGTTCTTTTTTTTAATTAAAAAAAATCAAAACGAACCACTTCTATTCTCACAGCTTAGAATATGAAGAATCACTTTTTGGTTCCTTTCGTCCAGTGGTGAGGATATTGTCTTTTCATGTACTCTATGTAAAAGTTACCATAAATTTACGTGACTATATAAGTTATACATAAATTACATAATATAGCAACTAAAATTTAACTATATTTAATAATTATTTAAAAACGGATCGGAGAATGTGGCAAGGATCGGGACAAAGTTATTCAATCTAATATGATTCTCGAAAAAATCTTCGAAACTCCAGTACAAACGGATCTGTTGGAACTTGCCAAGGAGTTTTAGACAAAGGGTTTATCTTTTATTTTGGAACGTCTCAAACTAGTACTTCTTTTGTACCTAACTGTTGGAGTTGGGTAAATATTGCAGGGAGGAGGATAGTAGCCGGAAGCTGCATTGGCGGTATGAAGGAGACGCAAGAGATGATCGATTTTGCCGGAAAACACAACATTACACCGGAAATCGAGGTCGTTCCGGTGGACTATTTGAACACTGCTATGGAGCGTCTCGCCAAAGCTGATGTTAAATACCGCTTCGTGCTTGACATTGGAAACACACTGAAAGCTACTGCCTAGACTTATAAGGCCGGCCAGCCAGCCTTATTATTTGTTGTGCCTTTCGGAATTTGATTTCTCTGTCCGTTTGACGTTGTCGTTTTTAAGGGACGTCTGATGTCGTTTTGATTTTTTTGTGTCGTTTTGGTTTCAAAAGAATCGAAACATTTTATGTCTTTGTTTGTGATCCATTTGGGTCAAATAAAACTTAAATAAACTTGTATGTCATTCAGACAATTTTAGTATATTTTGCATCTCGATATGTGTATTTTTTTCAAATGCAGGTCGATAGATAAATGATATCCTCAAGTGTTATCGACTTTTGTCAGATTACTTTATATATAATTTTGTCCTGACTTTAATTGGAGTTGTTAGTGGACGATGGAATGAATCCCCCATAGATTAGTTGAGCTGCCATTATTACAATAATAGTCAAAAATGACAATTAAAAACTGCCATTAAATGTTCATTTATGGAGCTGACGTTAAAAGTTTTTAATTTTTTATGATAGTTTGTAATTGTCATTGATTTCTATATAGATGACACTTTATAAGTGCCATTAAAAAAAAGATACGGGGTTCTGTAATAATGATTGTATCAGTAATGTTATCATCGACTATGATTATCTAACAGTTCAATTACAATTGATATAGTTGAAGCGCAATCAAAATATGATTTTTGGGGATGAAATTTGTGGAACCTATAAGGCTTATCATTTTTCTAATTTCTTCCTTAGCCAAGTGTGAGAGATTATCTTTTGATTTACCAGAAGTAGAAAAAGAATTAGTAGCAAGTTATCAAACTGAATATTCAGTATCAAATTTGATTTATTTTACATTGTTTCGTATTTCAATCGACTAATTTAAAATTAATATAAAGAACAGATTAAGATACAGAGCAAATTTCAATAGACGTATTAGAGGGTCCTAGTAGCATGCATCCAGTAGGAATTGCACCTACGAATTAGCCAATTATGAGTTGGGCTGTGATGTCCCGTCTCACATCGAAAGTCTATATGGATGATCCTGGGTATATAAGGAACCATGTAAACTATTATTAACAACTTGGATCTAAACATTTTGGGCCACGTGGTTGAGCTCTAACAAGTTGTTGGTCAGTGATTTACATGGGGCGTTACAAATGGTATCAGAGCGACCCGTGTATACGATTGAGTGTAGGGTGAAATTTTTGTTTGATCACTAGAGAACAGACCTGGGGTTAGGCCGTGATGACTCTAATGCTGAATCCATTCGAGGGCGTAAGATCTTAAAGATGGGGAGATTGTGATTTTCTGTCTCACATCGGAGGTCTACATGGGTGATCCTAGGTATATAAGAAATCATCTAAACTACTACTAACAATTTGAACTTAAATATTTTGGGCCACGTGGTTGGGCTCCAACAAGTTGTTGGGTCAGTGGTTTAGATGGAGCGTTACATGGACGCTTTAACTATTCAACTGTGGATGCTTTGTGTAGATTCTCGTACATGGTGAATAACCAAATTCCAATTGAAATGAAATTTGTAGTCTAAATCAATCCAATTAACATTTCATTTCAGGGTAGATAAATGAAAAAAAGGACATGAATTAAGATTCTAGATTTTTTAATAGAGAGAGATATTGAGCGAGATTAATAATTCTCGCTATGTGTCAGAGTCATGGAAACACTTCTTTCTTCCATATTTTGGACCTTAGATCTATGGAACAATATGCTACTGCTGAAACATGGAAGAATTGAAATCTTAAATCAAAATACTATGTATGGATGATATGAACTGCCTAAACAAGAATTCTTGAACAAGAAACTTTAGATATTCACGACCAAGAAATATTGGATTCTCTTTCGAATAGGCCCTGAAAGGAGAAGGAAGACTGGACTGCCAACAGGCATCTATTATTGAATTCATCCCACCTGAGAGTATCCATTTGGGGAATGTCTGACATTAAAAGTTTTTAATTTTTTATGAAAGTTTGCAAACTGTCCTTGATTCTATACAGATGACACTTTATAAGTGTCATTAAAAAATAAGATGACAGATTATAATTGTCATCATTAACTATAAATATGACAATTACAAAGCGTCATTAAAAATAATACAATTATTTACTTAATATGGCTAGAACATTATTATCTTTTATTTTCAAATTTTTTACCTCTGACCTTTCACTCAACCAACACCTTACACGTATCATCTCTAACTACTACATCAAACATAAAATTCATGAGATATTTATAATATTTAATATATAACATATGTGTTCAATATCTTACGCCGTATTTTTTGTTTCAATGTTAGTTTCAATTAAAATTGACATTATAAAAATGGACTATATGACAGTTTTTTTTGTAAATTGATATCAATACTTATTTCAGTTTTTTCAATGACAGGTTTGCAAAAACTGATATGTTATTTAAACACTATTGTGATAGTGATGACAGTTTCTTTTAGACTAACATCAATACTTATTTCAATTTTTTCAATGACAAGTTTGTAAAAACTGACATGTTATTTAAGCACTATTGTGGTAGGGATGACAGTTTTTTTTTTTTGTAGAACGACATCAATATTTATTCTAATTCTTTCAATGACAGGTTTGAAAAAACTGAATGACATTTTTTTTGGTAGATTGACATCAATACTTATTCTAGTTTTTCAATGACAATTTTGTAAAAATTAACATCTTATTCACTTTTATAGTGTCATTTTTAAGTATTATTATTGTAGTGTGCGTGTAAACCAGCAAGGAGACATTGAGTTATTAAAAAATAATTAAAGACGTTGAATATGTGTTATAAGTTGGAAAGGATTGATAATGAGGAGTGTATTGAGACAGAGATTATTAGAGAAGTTAGTAGTCTAGTTTAGTTTTTCTTACCAGCAACCCCTGGGACCATTTGAACCCCCATGCATAACTATATGAAACTATCGCGAGAAATTGAAAATATTTGTTCGATGTACACAAAAGTTGACACAAGACATCTTATATAACGAAAACACTTGTGATCTAATTACAAGTAGATAAAAGATTTGAATATCAAGTCTGATACCCCGTAAAATATTAGATATATAATTTGATGATTTCGTATCAAGTCAACGAAATGATTAAAAATAAATAACAATCGACAATTGAATTTAACGTATCTAGCGACTATTGTGATTTAGGTGGATATATCTACTACTAAATATAAAATTAAAGATGTGACATAATTTGTCCCTTCTTTGGATTCGGATTTAGAATAGAAATTCAATTAGGTTTTGTCTAAAATGTAGGCTCCACAACTATCTTTCAATACAAATTTAAACTCCCTACAATTGGATTCCTATATCTGATAATCAAATGTTCATCGACTAGAGTAATAAAAGAGAGAGAGGGGTGTACGTGGCCTTTAACAGAGTTTTTCTGTTCATCTCTCTCTCTCTCTCGCTCTCTCTCTCTATATCTATATATATATATATATATACACACACAGAGTATATATATTAAGTGGAATAAGAGAGATCTAGTTATTAAGGACTTGTCTCAAAGATCATGGAGTTGAATTCCAACATTGTCAATCACTAAAGGCCATTGAAAATTTGTCTGATCTTTAACTTCAGACTCCAAAAATAGTCGGCACTAGAATAGGATAATTCCAAAACTGCTAGTGGAACGTAGACTTCGAAGTGCTATGATTTTAAAAGAAACAATTATTCAACACCTTTATTGTAAAGTTTTATATAGTATCCCTAATTAATCATAATACTCTCTCTTCCATTTTTATAGTCTATTATCTCAACTTGAGATGTCCCAAAATAAAAGTCTACTTTTCAAAAATAACAATTGAAACTTTGTTAAATTTTATTTTTGTCCATTGTTTAAATAAAACTTACACATCAATCAAACTTTTTTAAAAAATCCATTAAAATTCTATCTCAAGGACATTTAAAAAGAAAAATATTTTTTTAATAATTATTATAGTCTCTTAAAAAATTAAAATTCTAAAGAGAAATTATGAATTTGAGACGAGAGAGGGAGTAATAAATTTGACTAGTAAAACATCCATAATTATGTTCGGTTCTTATAACAACCGTCCAAGGGGCACCGATAAGCTAGGCCCCTTGTGTCACTTCAGCACATCAACCGTCCAAGAGTTTGAAATTTGAGTTAGACATTTTAATTGTACTTTGTAAATTTTTTAGTTAAATTTGTAAAACACTCAACACTAAATTAATACCGATTAAAATTAGATCTTTGACGGAAAAATTAATGATTGATTCTGATCAAATTCAACTTTGTGACTTTGGGAGAGACAAATCCTTTAATCACCTTCTTTTTTTCGACTGAACCAATATTTTGAGAGTAATGGAAAAACATTACTATCAAGATGAATCATGTTTCGTGGAAATAGAAGAAAAAAAAAAGTCCTACAAAGAAACGTCATATTAATTAAGAATGATACTTGTATTATTAGACCGACAGAACTAGAGATCTCTCTGCCTTTGATTATTTGTTATGACCCAGTGGAGTCCCACATCGGGGGATTAGGCCCCTGTTAGTGGGTATATGAGCCCCTGGGCACCCTCCCCTCTTGATCTACTACAACAAAAACCACATATGGCGACAAAAGTAGAAGACGAAATTTAATTTTGTCAACAAATGGGTATGTATGGCGACAAAAAAATAAATTTGTCGCCGTTTTTAACACAATTGCGAGGAAAATAATTTCGTCGCCAAAATTAACTATTTGGCAAGGAAATATTAATTTTCCTCGCCAAATATGTACATTTGGCGAGGAAAATAATATTTCCTCGCCAAATGGGTACTTTTGGCTACGAAACTTTTCCTCGCCAAAATTACCATTTTTGGCAAGGAAAAGTTTCGTCGCTGTAATTTTGGCGAGGAAAAGTTTCGTCGCCAAAAGTACTTAGTTGGCGAGGAAATAATTTTCCTCGCCAAATAGATACTTTTGGCGAGAAATCTTTTTCTCGCCAAAAATACCCCTTTGGCAAGGAAAAATATGTTATTTTCCTCGCCAAATAGGTACTTTGGCGAGGAAAAATTTTCTCACCAAAAGTACCTATTTGGTGAGGAAAAATATGGATGTTTCCTCGCCAAATAGGTAATTTTGGTGAGAAAATTTTTTCTCACCAAATAGGTTATTTGGCGAGGAAAAGTTTCCTCGCCAAAATTACCGTACTTTGGCGAGGAAAATTTTCCTCACCAAAAGTACCTATTTGGTGAGAAAAATAATCAAACTTTAACGTAATTATTGGGGTATTTATAAGTTTGAATACTATATTTATTGGTGTATTTGGTGAGAAAAATAATCAAACTTTAACGTACCTATTCGCCAATAACCAAACTTTAAGTTTGAATACGTATTTATAAGTTATTATGTTAATAACATAATTTATTAAGCACGAAAATTAATTAAAACTCTATAATTATTGGGGTACAAATGTAATTTCAAAAAAACTCTATAAAACTCTGTAATTTATTATGTTAATAACGTAATGGTTTTATTTTAGTTTTGAAATTACATTTGTACCCCAATAATTATAGAGTTTTATTTAATTTCTATGTTAAATAAATTACATTATTAACATAATAACTTATAAATACGTATTCAAACTTAAAGTTTGATTATTAGCGAGAAAAATAACATATTTTTTCTAGCTAAATTGGTACTTTTGGTGAGGAAAATTTTCCTCACCAAACTACAGTAATTTTGGTGAGGAAAATTTTCCTCGCCAAATAGGTACTTTTGGTGAGGAAAATTTTTCTCGCCAAAAATACCCTTTGGCATGGAAAAATATGTTATTTTCCTCGCCAAATAGGTACTTTGGCGAGGAAAAATTTTGTCGCCAAAAGTACCTATTTGGCGAGAAAAATTTTCCTCACCAAAAGTACCTATTTGGGGAGAAAAATAACATACTTTTCTCGCCAATAATCAAACTTTAAGTTTGAATACGTATTTATAAGTTATTATGTTAATAACGTAATTTATTTAGCACGAAAATTAAATAAAACTCTATAATTATTGGGGTACAAATGTAATTTCAAAAAAACTCTATAAAACTCTGTAATTTATTATGTTAATAACGTAATAGTTTTATCTTAGTTTTAAAATTACATTTGTACCCCAATAATTATAGAGTTTTACTTAATTTCCGTGTTAAATAAATTACGTTATTAACATAATAACTTATAAATACGTATTCAAACTTAAAGTTTGATTATTGGCGAGAAAAATAACATATTTTTTCTCACTAAATTGGTACTTTTGGTGAGAAAAATTTTCCTCACCAAACTACGGTAATTTTGGTGAGAAAAATTTTCCTCGCCAAATAACCTATTTAGCGAGGAAAATGTTATTTAGCGAGGAAAAGATTTTTAGTGAGGAAACGTTTCCTCGCAAAATAACCTATTTGGCGAGGAAAAGGTTATTTGGCGAGGAAAAAGTTTTTGGTGAGGAAACTTTTCCTCTCTAAATAACCTATTTGGCGAGGAAAATTTTTCTCACCAAAACAACCTATTTGGCGAGGAAAAATATATTATTTTCCTTGCCAAATAAGTACTTTGGCGAGAAAAATTTTATTTTTCTCACCAAAATTATCGTACTTTGGTAAGAAAAATTTTTCTCACCAAAAGTATCTATTTAACGAGAAAAAATATGTATGTTTTCTCTCCAAATAGGTATTTTTTCTGAAAAAAATAACATATTTTTTCTCACCAAATAGGTATTTTGGCAGCAAAATTTCTTTTTTATCTCCAAATAGGTACTCTTGGTAAAAAAAATAATATTTTCTCGCCCAATTTATACGTTTGGCGAGGAAAATAAAATTTTATCTCCGAACGACATATTTTTGACGAGAAACTATTGTTTTTCTTACCAAAAGTAGCTATTTGAGGACGAAAAATATAATTTCGTTACTAACATAAACATAAATTTTGTTGTCAAGAATGTGTGTGTGTGTATATATATATGTACATATACACGTGTTCAATTGGTGCAATACAAATAGATATTAATAGGGGAGGGAGGGAGGCCAGGAGAGAGAGAGAGTGTTAAGAAAAAGATAGATTTGAGATAAATTTAGAATTTTAAACATATTTTGGATAGAGAAAAAAGGATGGCAAAGAGAAAGGGAGGAGAGAAATGGAAGAGCAGGTGGAGAAAAAGAGAGATGCGAGCACGAGATATATAAGTTTTGGATTTTAGAATTTAGAATAGAGATGGAGAGGAGAGAGAAAGAGGAGAGGTAAAGAGAGTGAATAAAAAGATAGCTTGCATATATGTTTAAGGTTTAAGATATTAGATTTTAGAGAGGAAGAAAGGGAGAGAGAGAGAGATCTAGAGAGACGAGAGGAAAAAAAGAGATGTGAGAGAGAGAAAGAGAGATGAGAGAGATAGATTTAGGATTTAACGTAAAGAAAAAAGGAAAGAGATAGAGAGAAAATAAATAGATATGGAAAAGGGTGAGAAATAAGACAGATAAGTTTAGGGTAGTGAGAAAGAGAGAAATAAAAAGATAAAAACGTGAGAGAGAGAGAGAGAGAAGTTTAAAGTAGTGATAAAGGGAAGGAGAGAGAGAGAGGGACAGAGAAATGAGAGAGATAAATTTATGATAGTGATAGAGAGAGAGAGAGAAGAAAGAAGAAAGGAGAACGGGAAAAAAAGGGAGGGGGAGAGAGAGAGAAGAAACAAGAAACAAGAACGGGGAAAAAAGGGAGGCGGGAGGGAGAAGAGAGAGAGAGAGGGAGAGAGAGAAAAAAATTATGTATAACATCTATTTGTTGAACAAAAATAATTAAACATATGTTATATATTAGATATTGTAAGAAAACTCATGAATATTATGGTTGGTGCAGTGGTTAGTAGGAGTGTGCATAAGGTGTTGGTTGGGTGGAAGGTCTAAGGTTCAAAACTTGGGAAGGAAAGAAAATGGGAAGGAAAAAAATGGTGTTGTGAGTGTATTTTTTGGTAGTTGAAATCAATTTAGCGACAAAAAAATTCGTCGCCAAATCTAATTATTAATGACGAAATTAAATTTCTTGCGAAATAGTTATGAATAGAGACAAAACTTTTCGTCTCAAAAGCAGATATTGGCGACGAAAAAATTCCTCACCGATTATGTATTTTTTGGAGACAAAATATTTTGTCTCTAAAATCTGGTATTGGCGACGAAATAACTTCTCGCCAAATATATTCTATTGGCGACAAAATATTTTGTCGCCAAAGAACATATTAGGCGACGAAATAATTCCTCGCCAAATATATTCTATTGGCGACAAAATATTTTGTCGCCAAAGAACATATTAGGCGAGGAAATTTTTTTTTCGTCGTGAAGAGGTTTTTGCGTGAAAGTATAGGCGACAAAAGTTTGTGACGAAAAATTTCGTCGCCTAATGGATTGGCGACGAAAAATGTAGTTTTTGCGACAAAATTATTTCGTTATTATAAATCAATTTTGTTGTAGTGTGAGCTAGCTTTTGGGGGTGAGTTCTACCCAGTGATTCGTATCAGTTGGTATCAGAGCCAAACCCACACCCGCCCAGCCGCCACGGGAAGTCGGTGGGGCCCAATTGCCCCTGCCGCCGTGGGCGTCGGCTCAGACGGGGTGGGCATGTTATGACCTAGTGGAGTCCCACATCGGGGGATTAGGCCCCTGTTAGTGGGTATATGAGCCCCTGGACACCCTCCCCTCTTGAGCTAGCTTTTGGGGGTGAGTTCTACCCAGTAGTTCGTATCATTATTTTATTTCATCAATGGGTAATGTGGTTGGTAAGTGTCGGTTGTCAATTTAAATATTTTATTTCATTGTGTTTGTTTTTTTGTTTGTACTACTATATAATGGAGGCCACGAAGAAGAAAGAATGGAGGTGATCATAATTTATATAATTAATTTATCTGGGTACTGAATGGATGTAATAATTCAAATAGGGAAATCACATATTCTTTTGTCCATCTGTACTCATTTTTTTATTTTCATTCTACAAAATTATTGAAATACCCTTCTATTTAAATACATGAGAGAAATAAAAAAATATTTAATATAAGTATATTTTAGTAATTTTGTATAATAGGAAAAAAATGAGTGCGAATAAATAATTCTAAGCCTCGGGAAACAGAACTAATGTTCTTTTATGTGACGTAAAATAACACGTTATAACTCGTGCTTGAAGACATCATTTGTTATGACACAACGGAAACAAAAATGAGAAACAATCACATAATCGAAAGAACACCACACAGATTTACGTAATTCTGAGTTAGACAAATCACTTAATCGTACGTCCATAAATTGTTGGGTGTTCTGTTATGATTAAAATTATTAGAGTAACTTTCTATTTATTGCTACGTGCGACTTCAAAACAAAAAATGACGGTGCGCTACATCCGAAGACAACACATCTTTGTCCTCAAATGCAAAGTGGACATTGTGCCAGCAAAAATGCTAAAGACACACCACTTTTGCATATCGCTTTCACCCATCACTCAAAACTATGTAGTTTTGTGTTGAAAAAAAAACCATATTTGTTTTTGACTCATATCGTTGAAAACATATTTGGATATTCCTTAACATAAAACTACGTAGTTTTAAGTGATGTGTAAAAGAGATGTGTTAAAATTATGTGTATGTAGCACTCTTGTTATGCCAGTCAATTACTTGGGCCTTCCTTTGGAGCTAACCCTAAAAGGATTGCCACTTGGCCTCCACTTGCATCTAGAGTGAGAAAGCAACAATTGGCCCTTTGAAAAAGAAGGTACCTTTCTTTTGGTGGGAGATTGACACGGTTGAAGTCCACTCTAACCAATTTTTTTAGATTATTTATTCGTCTTAATTAGATGAAATTTAAAAAATATAAAATTATATTTAAAAATTAAAAAATCATTAAAGATAACAAATAAACACAAAAAAAATACTATTTTTAGATTATTTTATCTTTCCTGAATTTTTTTCAAATTTGATCTATTATTTATAACTTTTTCGAAATCTCTCATCTAGACGAAATAACCCACAAAAAATTATAAGAACGAAATAATAAACAAATAATCAAGTCAAGCCAAACCCAGCAAAATACATGTCCATTTTTAAGTTTACCCATCTCTGTCAGTAACTGTTTAGGAAAAATCCAAAGGCAATTTTCCAGGGAATCTAAGAAAAAACGACATTTAGTATATATATTTTTATAACTAAAGTATCCAGTCAATTTTAAAATTATTTTAATTTATTGCTAACTAGTTTTTGGAGAACTAATCCCATCGTCAACTTGCGGTGTGACTCCATTTAAAGTGTCAGGGTTTTGTCATATATGAACTGACCCCCATAAGGGATAGTAACACTTGAGAAATTTCGAACTTGAGATTTAAAAGAAATATATCTTTAGGCCCCGATTGGATGGGGGAAAGGCCCCCTTCAAAAATTATCACCCCTTATTAGTGACTTCGGAGAAAGAGTGGAGAGAAAGAGTGGAGAGAGAAAAAGATATTTTCTGTGTGGATGGTTCTATGTTGAGATTTATAAAACTAACAACTCTAATAATTAGATAACATCGTAATATATTATATTTAATGTGAGAAATTAAATAAGCATTCATTGGACTAGAGGACAAAGGAGAGATAAAATAGGATAAAGACCGCCGGCAGAAATGATAATAACAATTAATAATTAATAATCAGGACAAATGCTGTCGTGTGACTAAATAAATTAAAACTTTAAAAATTAATTAAAATATGAGTAAGTTGGTTTGAATATTTTAAGTTATTAAAATAAAATAAAATTTGTTAACATAATTTTTTTGTGTTTATTTTTTATTTTTGTTTCAGTGACTTCGGAGAAGGGATTACGGAAGCAATATGTCATAAATAATGTTCGATACCTAGTCACGTTGTTACGCAAGTGCCGAATCACAAGTTTTTTGCACCAGTTGTGGGTGAAAATGGTTCAATTTGGTCCAATTTGGCCGAATAACTCAGACCAAACCGACAATTCCAGTTTAGAATTTTATAAACCTGACCAAGTTTGATTTTTCTATTCTAATTTGGTTTAGGTCCGGTTTTAGTTTGATTGAGGACAAGATCAAATTGAAAAAACTTCTAAAAAATTAAGAGAACCATGTCAAATTAGCCAAACCCATATTAAATTTTTTTTTAAAACCCAATTTTTGATTTGATTTTGATCAAGCCCAAATTTAAAAAACTTTGAAAAATTAAGAGGCCTAAGTCCAACTATTGACATGAAACAAAAAAAGTTTAGTATAAGAACGATTGAATGTATGAACCTAAGTTTTTCATGTTTTGAGGTTTAGTATAGGAATTCGTTCAATTTTGTTCCTTGGTGATGAAGACCGAAAAACTAACCAAGTTTTTTTTTTTTTAATTTCAAACTGAATAAATTAACAGAACTGATTCGACTAAAAAAACCGAACCAAACTATCAATTCCATTTAATTTACGGCTTCGGTTCGACTTTTCACTTGACACTTTCACCCCTACTCAATCTATAGATGAGAAGTACAGGGTTTGTTGGTGTTACGCACGTGTCGAACAAAAAAATAAATCAAAATCTCAAACATATAGACAGGATGTGAACGGGTGTAAACCAAATGATGTGTACGTAGATTTATTGGTGTATGTATTAGTTGGTGAGAAGTCAGTGCATTAAGTCTAAGGCACAAGCTTTATTAAGAGCCGTGTTTGGGTGGCAGGATTAATCGTGTTTATATTTATATCCAAAATTAAATAATCAAAATAATACGATAAGTTAAAAATAACTAAGATAAGAAGATAGGGTAACCAAGTGCCAAAGAGCATGAATTTGTTTTCGTTTGGATTATTATTATGTAAGCAATTTTATCTTAATTTTTCCGGTGAATTATTTGAACACGATTTTTACAAAGTATATCTATATCTGTATATAATATATATTATAATAATTTATAGGGTTATTTTTCGTGAGAAGATTCATGCGAATGACACGTGAAAAAATATTATAAAAATGTTTCTTCGGTGCTTATAAGATTAAAAGCATTCCTTTAATTAAAAACTAAACTTAAAAAAGTTGTATGTAATATAAAAGTTGATGACCCTGAATAAAGAGTAGATAGGAAGAAAGTGAAGCAACAAAAGCTAAATGTTATTGGTCTCCCGAAAACTCGTCAGTATTAAGTTAGAGATAATTTTAAAGTCAGCCGAATACCTCAGTTATAAAAAACAAAATACTGAATGTCTGTGTTATGTAGAAAAATTGATAATATGTTGAATAAAGAATGGAAATAAAGAAATTGATGGGGTCCAGTTTTAATGGTTTTAATAAAAAGATGATTGTAGGGAGGGATTGTATCAGGCGTTAATTGTCATTGCAAAGTATCTATAGATAAAAAATATGAAAGACAGACAAATCAAAGTCAGCATCAGACCTTTTGTCTTTCTTTTTTTTGTTTTTGCTGAATATATAAATTTAAAAAAAATAATCGTAGCATGATTTTCTAAGGCATCGATTTCAATTATTCTAATACATATTTAAATTTGTGGGACATGATTTTTTATCACAACAATTAAATCAGTAAAAAAAAAAGAACTAACATATTGACTTTTTTGATAAAAGATGTTGACTATGTTACCTCTTGAGTTTCATTACTTAATATTCTTTTTTATGTTTTATGTTTGTTAATTGCCGTTGGGTTTTAAATCGAGATATAATGTATTTAGAATTCCGTTTCCTATTTTAAATGATTGGGTTTAGAATTGTTTAGGAAATCAAATTTGTAATAATCTTAAATTTTAATCAAATTTTTATAGAAATACTAGGAACACATCATTTTTACACATCACCCAACGTCTTTTTGGGTGAGGACCAAATTTAAAAAAAAAATTGATCTATTTCTTGGGTCATCTTCCCCATTTCTCTCCCCAAATAGTCGACCCAGCCCCACCTCCACCTCCACCTCTGTTAGACGGATCTCTCCTTCACTCACCTACTCAGGTGAGTTATCTAGCAGCAGCAGCAGCACAAGCCACCAAGTCCAGCAGTTAGTTAGCTGATGGTTACGTGGTTGTTACAAATTCTGTTAGAGGTGGTTAGTAGTTAGCTGTTGTTAATCCAGCTGTTAGTTGTTAGCCTAGCCTAGCTGTCAGAATGTCATTGGTTAATCTTGTTTCACTAGGATCTTTTCTGTTTACCAAGTGAATGGCTGGGATTGTTCTTCCTAAGTCGGTTAATACTTAGTCGGTCTAAGTGTTTCTATAAATAGTTCCCTGTGATGTAATTCAGTTCTTAACCAAACTATCAATGAGATAATGGTTTCTTTCATTCACCTATATTCCTCTTCTTTCTACTCAGTAAAGTAGATTTGTTAACCTCCACCTCCACCACCATCACCGTTCGCCGAAGTAGAAGACCCCTCCACCATCGTGAACCGCCCACCGCCAGCCACAACAACCTCCACCAAGGTTTCTTTCTCTCTCTCTATCCTTGGAACCCTAGTTCTCCAATTTGGGCCCGAAATACATCAATTAGAGCATATCTATATCTATATCTACATATATATATATATATATATATATATATATATGTGTGTGTGTGTGTGTGTGTGTGTGTATAGACAGAGGGAGAGGGAGAGGGAGATTGACCTATCTCTGTTCGACGCTCGAGCGAGCAACGTTGTGTCGGGTTGGAAGGGTCTTCGAAGGTCGTCGTTGAATAGAGATGATGGTGGTCGTCGGCGAATGGAGCCCAAAAAAGCGGTGGTGGAGGTGGGACGAGGGTGGGGGTCTACAGTGGGGAAGGGAAATGGGGAAGAAGTGGTCTCAGGAGAATAAATCTGGAAAGGCTGGAATAGTTGAATTGGTTTGTTTTTTGTTTTTTTTTAATTTGGTCCTCACCCAAAACAACGTCGTTTTGAGTGATGCGTAAAAATAGTGTGTAAAAGTGGTGTGTTCCTAGCATTTCTAAAAATTTTAATCATTAATAATGAATTTTCCATTAATAGTTTGATTTTAAAATTCGGACTGTAATTACAAAAAGTAAACACATCTGTCAACACGCTATAGGTAATGAAAATGAGTAGAGAACAAGTAGATTTTCTAACGAAAAGCTGTAAAAATAGATGTTGGTAGTCATCAAGCCAGGTGTTGTCTTGACCATCGAGCCCAGTGTTGATGTTTTGGGCATTGTCCCAAGTTGTGTTCCATGTAGGTTGGAGCCCCTCTAGGTGTCATCCTATTTGGTGATTTAGAAATTAACTCCAACTAGGAGATGGGTATATTCAGTTGGAGGTGAGTTCGAAGACATCCGCGTTGACAACTCTGGACTCCGAAGGAGTGACAGCCTTGTCTTGGACGTATTTGAGCTGATAAAAAAGAAGTAGTTAAGTTTCGTTGGTACCTAACTTGGCGAAATCACGTGTTCGATTGGGTCTAGTTGGAATGAAATAGTTATTGACTCGAGTAAACAGTAGAATGTTTCTTCTTTATCTTGATAAGGATTTGTCAATATCAAATGAGCGCTATACTCTAGATACGTTAGGTAAGAACGGGGTAAAAAGATGTTCCTAGAAATGTTAAATAAACGAAAGCATAATAAATCTATGTAACTTTATTTCCGCACCATTACTATCTCAATTGTTATATATGTCTTGTTGTATATGTGTATCTCTTCGGATTTGATTTTCGGTGACTTTCATTGCTAAGTTTAATTAAATACTCATCGAAGCAACTTCTCTGCACCTAGTGTTTCATATCAGATGTTGGAGAGCAGTTGGAGAATTAGCTCAAGCATGAAGAGCCGGGAGCTGCACATGAAGACCTTAGTGGTGTTTGGCTGCTTTACCCTTGATTGCTCTGTCTTAGTTTATTTTTCAAATAAAGTTATAAACCCCAATAGATATTTTTGTCATTTCAATTTTCGCACATAAAGCTCTAACTATTTATATTTTTTGTTGTTTTAATAATAATAAAAGGACATTTTCCTAATTTACGTTTCAATCGAATTAATAATTGAATTAAAGGCTTATTTAACTAAAGGTTGTAAATAATATTCTAAAAAATCGGGGTGTTATAAAATTTATTTTTGAAAAGATTTTAGGGAGTGATGGACCAGAATTGGAAGCTTTTCAAGAGGAATCAAGAGACAAGATCGCGAATCTGGGAGTTTTGGCTAGGCCGCTAGACCAAGCTACCAAATTTTGAATTTTTTTTATAAATGCAAGCGCATTTAGGGTTTCTATAATCACACCTAGAGTAATTTCTGGCGAGAGAAAGATTTGAGAGGCGTTTCTCTACTTAGTTAGGTCCAATAAAATATAATCAAAATTTTTTTTTTTGTAACAAATCACAATAAAACGCAAAAAGAAAAATAACAAACGCAAAAAAAAAAATTATAATTTTAAATTTTTTTGTCAAGACAAACCAATATACTTCAAAAAATTAATATTAAAATAGCAAACGCAAAAAAAAAAAAAGATAAATACAAAAAAAATATTACTGTTTATAGTATGAATTTTTTGTCCAATTTAGTATAATGGACTTTAAAAGTTGAGACTTATTTTAATGATTGATAGTATTAGAAATTCTTGAGTAGGAACTTGTAATAGAAAGACCCTAAATTTTTAATATTTGGTTTGATACAACTAAAATAAAAACTGAACCGAACCGGATCAAAATCGAGCCAAACTGAAATAATTTGGTTCAATTTTGTTTTGTAAAATCTTAAATTACAATTTTTAATTTGATCCAAATTTTTTCTCCAAACTTGACAAAATCGAATTGATTACACTTCTATTTTTAAGTGAGGGCTCACAAAAAACATGAGTCTAGAGTACAAATCATTCTGAAATCACGTATCCTTTGAATTTCTCTACAAAAAGTATAAGTATACAATTTTGAAACAAAATAAAAATAAAATTACATTCGAAATCATCTAATATACATAAAATTATTAAAATAATATAAATTTTATGTACATCGAATCAAATAATTTTAAATATATGGCTATCCGAATATTTTGGTTAAAGCCATGATCCTAGACTTGTGCATCAACTCGTCATTGATGACATTACCCCTATCTCACATTGACCAGAAAATTGGGACCCGTCTCCCGACACCTCATTGACGACATCACCTCTACCTAACGCTGTATATATATAGCAATGCAGCCAAGTGGTTATGATCGTCTCTTGTTCAGGAAACGAATTACAAAACTCTCTGTCTCTCTCTTTCTCTCTCTCTCTAGAAAACGATGGGGAAAGCGCCGGAAGAAGAGCACCCAGTCAATGCCTTTGGGTGGGCAGCCAAGGATACCTCTGGAGTCCTATCTCCGTTCAAGTTCTCCAGGAGGTAAAACTTCTTGCTTTTGGAATTTGCTGTGGGATTCACCATTTCTTGAGCCATAAGTCAATTCCCTTAAGAAATTAAACTTTTTTTTTTTTGGTTTCCGATTGAAAGTGATTGACGGTGATGTTTCAACTTTCAGGGTCACAGAAGATGAGGATGTTAGATTCAAGATTTTGTACTGTGGAATCTGCCACTCTGATCTTCACAGTGTTAAGAATGAATGGGGCAACTCCATTTACCCAATCGTCCCTGGGTACGATTCGGTTATACTCCACAATTATATTTTCTATCCCACTCAAAAACACAAAATAGAATGTTCTAATCGATGCCGAAAAAATTCAGTGTATAGAAATACAGTCGGAATAAACTTATATGTACATGTTAATGGACCTTTTAAATACAAAATAGCTGAAACCTTTGGACTACAAGCATCAATAACTATTCAGACATTTTGGTTGACTCGTGAGATTCTTTATTGTCTCAAATTCATTCATGAACCTTTACCAATCCCCATGGGTTTTTGTTCCTGCTTATGTAGTTACACTGGAAACGTGGATAAAATCAAACCCCTTAATGGATAAATGTGTGAACATGATTGATACATGCAGGCATGAGATTGTTGGAGTGGTAACAGAGGTAGGCAGCAAGGTACAAAAGTGCAAAGTTGGAGACAAAGTAGGGGTGGGTTGCATGGTTGGAGCTTGTCATACATGTGAAAACTGTGAGAACAACCTCGAAAACTACTGTCCAAAAATGATACTCACATACAATTCTGTGAATTCTGATGGAACCATAACATACAGAGGTTATTCCGATCACATGGTGGCTAACGAGCACTATATCGTTCGGATTCCTGACTCTCTACCTCTTGAGGCTGCTGCTCCACTCCTCTGTGCTGGGATCACAACATACAGCCCATTGAGATATTTTGGGCTTGATAAACCAGGTATGAAAGTGGGTGTCGTGGGCTTAGGTGGGTTGGGACATGTAGCTGTTAAATTTGCCAAGGCTTTCGGGACTATCGTGACCGTGATTAGTACTTCCCCTCGAAAGAAACAGGAAGCTCTTGAAGTACTTGGTGCTGATAATTTTTTGGTCAGCAGTAATCCAGAAGAAATGCAGGTATCTTTGATCTTTCCTTCCCCACACCAAACTCCAAATCAAGGATACTATATACTTATTACTATATATTAAGTATATGGAGTTTGTACTATTTAGTTATGTAAATATTGATGTTTTGAGTTATTGTGTAGGCTGCTATGGGCACTTTGGATGGAATCATTAACACAGTTTCTGCAGCTCATGCTCTGGCACCATTGATTTTTCTTTTGAAGTCCCATGGAAAGCTCATCATGGTTGGTGCACCAGAAAAGCCACTCGAGTTACCTGTCTTTCCTTTGCTTATAGGTAAAATATTTGCGTTCTAACCACCTCCTACTTAGGCTTTAATTTGTTTATTTCCCTCTCTCCCAAAATGTTGTACCATAGTGCAAAGCTTTAACTTTACAAAAATATCCTTTACTAGTATATATAATTGGACACACATGGTAGTTGAAAAGGAAAACGTATAGGAAAAGGGAATTAATGCCTTTTCTCTTGGGTTATAATGACCAATTATTACTTGTTTATTTTAACAAGTTTAGGAGCATCTCCACTAAGCAACCCACTCGGCAAAGTGGCTCACGACATTCATGTTGGCTATTTGTAGCATGCTAAGGACAACTGGACAAATTCATATTTTTCATACAAAATCCTTTTCATCTTTTGAAAAATAGTTGGGTCTGACTACTTTTCTCCACTAGCAAGCATATCACGTGTGCAACATACTTTTTTTTTTAAAACTCATTAGATGAGTTTAGATGGAGAGCGAAAATAGAGAGTGTCGTTGAAATATGCGGATAGAAAAGTAAATAGGTAGAATAGAGAGTTCTTTTTGGTACTTTTAACTAAGGAGACTAAGAGAGGGGGGTTGGAGATGCCCCTCATGGCCAAGATTATGGGACAAAGGGAGTAATTCTCTTGGAAAAGAAGTAGAAAAAGTAATGGAAACTTGCAAGGTTCAAATAATAAGGCCTGCTTTGTTTACAACTTTAACTGCATAATCGTTGTATCATATGTCTCTCTCTCTCATTTCTGATATTTAAATTATGCATATATTAAAGCTGTGGTACCTAAAATTGGACTTGGGTATTACAGGGAGGAAGATAGTAGCTGGAAGTGGCATTGGTGTTATGAAGGAGACACAAGAGATGATTGATTTTGCTGGAAAACACAACATTACTCCAGAAATCGAGGTCGTTCCGATGGACTATGTGAACACTGCTATGGAGCGTCTCGCCAAAGCTGATGTTAAATACCGATTTGTCCTTGACATTGGGAATACATTGAAAGCTGCTTAATCTTAGCCTTATGCTTTCAAAATCTTGATTTTGTTGTTGGTGTGACATGCACATGTACAAGGCAGAATTTGAGTGGTCTTATGTATTTCAAGTTTTCTTTTATGTTGTATGGCTTCTGTTGTCAATTTTGAAACATTTATCTCCTTGTTAGTGATCAAATGTCGAATAAAAATGAATAATTGGTCATCCAGCAGGTGAATATTTTGCTTGGGAAGAACTTGGAAGTGTTTTCGCAAATTTGATGTGTGTAAATTACCTCTATTTCATTGATTTCCTATGCAAAGTAAGTTACTTTTGGCCTAAATGATGTGGTCTAGCCGTGCTGAGTTTAGAGCTTTACTGCTGGTTTGTTGGAAAGGGTTGTGTTGGTGGTTGGTCCGGTAGTTAAGATATGGGAGGTAGGAATTTGCTCATTCTTAAGCTCTCAAGTTCGAAACTTTTTAGTGTTAGTAACTCTTATATGACGAGTTTATACGGGCTTTTCTCAGCTTTAATCAGGCGCTCTAGCTAGTGGGCGGTATAATTGATATTTTCATAGATTATTCGAGACACACAGAAACTGATCTGAATATTCTGAACTATTTTAACTGAGGGTTGTGATCGTGGTGCTCTGTTTTCAGTGAGCTCTTTCTGGCACCACTCCATACTCTTTTCCATGTGATATTTGGTTGAAGTTTAGCTTTGTCCTTAGAGATGTATTTCACAAACTAATATACAACAATTTACACCAAAAACTTGCAGTTCATATAATCAAACATGCCAAATAAAAAGGGATCTCAAACGCCATACTCTGAATTTTCACAAGAATAGAAGGATATGATTACTGATCGACGACAAGAACTATGGCTCAAAAGAAAAAAAAAAAAAAAAACAGAGGCAGAAGTTGAGATATCAAAGGCTGATTTTATTCTATCAAAGAGACGCCGAATCATTCTAGAAAAGGTTCTTGAATCATTTTCGCTATCTACGTTTATACCAGAGTTGAACACAGAAATAGCTGCAATAAATCCCATTTCCCAGCCTATGAACACTTCTAGCCCAAATGAAGCTGCCTCTACTTATGAAATTGATATAGAAATGCTATACTAGTATGGCTCCTCGAGCCTCTTCAATGGCCTTATAGATTTCATGATTTCGCACAGTCTCCATCCTTATAGACAACATTTCATGTTGTCTCTCCTTGGGTTCCAGCTCTAATTCAGTCCTATAAGCTGATTCCGAAACCAGCATGGTTTGCAAACCTACAATAAGACATAACCTTATTAAGACGAACACACAGCATTATGCCTTTGGAATACATTTTGCACATTTTGTTTTTCTTTTCATATAGGTGAACTAAGGTACCACAAAAGATTGAAGAATTCAAAGAAGCCAAAGCAAAATTCAAACTTTCTTCAAACCACTATTCCCACTAAACCTTGTGCTCACCCTAACATAATAACGTTGCGCATATTGTACTGCCAAATTCCATTCTGAACCAAATGGATTTTGTTGTTCCAAAGGAGAAGTTTGTCTCTTTTAAAACCTTTTGAGTGACGGATGGCCCCCTAATGATGAAAAAAACAGCAACATTCCAGAAGGAACATTGAATTAATTGGTTTGTCGCTTCAAATCATAAAACTAATGCTTGAAATTTGCAGAAATAAAAATCACAATTTACTGACTCAATCAAACATAGAGTACGCTATTTTAAAAGGCATTTTCTACTTTGTGGGTGGCATACACCATTTCTAACCAGCCAAACTGTGTAGTCATTGGTAGTTGACCAAGCATATGGGGCTCCATGATGGCCTCATGTAGCGCAACTGCTAAATGTTTTGATCATTAAAAAGGTATTTTAAATGCCTATAAAAATTCCCTTAGCTAAGGGTCAGGAGGTGAATTTTTGGTTGGTTGGTCGATGAGTATTTGAGATACTTTTTTTGAAGAGTTTTTGTATGGAAAGTAGAAATTTCAAGGCATTGAAGTAAAGGAAGACAAAAATATCTCAGGCTCAAGAAACGCATGAATTAGAAGTGCACGTTTGCACCCATTTTTTTTGAAGAGAAATCTCTGGGATTTAGAAAGTAATCAATATTGATCTTAGACCTCCTATAATTTTTTCTTGAAGTTTTAGAAGGAGACAAATATCCTATGAGAGCAGTTGAGTAGCGTACACTTACTTTGTTTGGCGTATGACACCTCAAGATTGTCATACACATTATATACTTGGTGTACGCCAAGTACCCTACATACATTTAAATAAAATATTTAACTTTATCCTTCAGACGTTCTGTTTTGCATATCTCGTGTTATATTCGAAGTTCAAATGTTTGTGATGTACTTGTGAGCGTGACTTTTTTACGTTCTAATAATATCATTTAGTTATAAATCATGAGTCAGCTATAGTAACTACGATTAAGTTTGAGAGACTATACTTTTTAAGTTGTGGAGGATGTGAGACCCCGACTCAAAATTCGATCATTCTTTGTTCGTGTATCAGCGGGAGTAATTGACCATGATTTGATTTTTTCCTAAGCAAAAGGCAAAAGTATTTTTCCTCAACCTTAATTAGTTGTTTTCGGTTAGTGTGCTAATATATGTCGATCAGTGGTCACACAACGGAAGTGTATCATTATGGTGCCGTCCTCAACACATTTAAAATTCAAACCTTTGTCCTGTAATTGTGGTGTCATCCCGTTTGTTGCTTTAAGGACCCAACTAGAAGACGGGTATATTCGGTTGGAGGTGAGTTTGGAGACGTCCACTGTCGACAATTCCGGACTCCGAGAGAGTGAAAGCCTTGTCTTGGGCTCTTTGAGCCGATAAAGGGGAAGCAACTAAGGTTCGTTGGTACCTGACTTGGCGAATTTACATGTTCGATTGGGTCTAGTTAAAGTGAAGTAACTAGTTATTAACTCGAGACGGTAAAATGTCTCTTCTTTGTCTCGGTAAGAATTTGTTAATATTAAATGAGTGCTCTACTCTAGATAAGTTAAATAAGAACGGAATACCAAGGGAAAAGAATGTTCCTAGAGTTAAAGTTAAATAGACGAAAGCATAACAAATCTATGTGAGTTTATTTTCGCACCGTTACTATCTCAATTGTTATATATGTCTTGTTGTATATGTGTATCTCTTTGGGTTTGATTTTCGGTGACTTTTACTATTAAGTTTAAATACTCATCAGATCAACTTCTCTATAGCGCTTCATACCAAATGTTGGAGAACTAGCTCGAGCATGAAGAGTTGAAAGCTGCAAAAAAAGACCTTTGTAGTATTTGGCTGCTTTACCTTTAATTGCTCTGTCTTAGTTTATTTTCCAAATAAAGTATAAATCCCGATAGGTATTTCTGTCATTTCAATTTTCACAGTCTAAACTCTTAACTATTTATATTTTGTTGTTTTAATATTAATAAAAGGATATTTTTTTTAATTTACTTTTCAATTGAATTAATAATTGAATTAAAAGTTTAAAATAATATTCTGAAAAATAGGATGTTACAGAATTTGTTTTTGAAAAGATTTTAGGGAGTGATGGACCAGATTTGGAAGTTTTTCAAGAGGAATCAAGAGACAAGATTGCGAATCAGGGAGTTTTGGCTAGGCTGCTAGACCAAGTTACCGAATTTCAAAATTCTTTTTATAAATGGAAGCTGTGTGCATTTAGGGTTCCTATAATCACACCCAAAGTCTTTTCTGGAGAGAGAAAGTTCTAAGAGCCGTTTCTCTACTTAGTTTGGTCAAATAAAATATAATCAGACTTTTATTTTAGTAACAAATCATAGTCAAATGCAAAAAAAAATTAATTAATTTTATATTTTAATTTTTTTTATCAAGAAGAACCAATATACTTCAAAAAATTAATAGAAAAATAGCAAACGCAAAAAAAATAAATAAATAAATACAAAAAAAATTTGTTGTGAATAGTCTAATTTAGTATAATGGACTTTAAAAGTTGAGACTTATTTTGATTATTAATAGTATTAGAAATTCTTCACTAGGAACTTGTAACAGAAAGACCCTGATTTTTAATCAAAAAAATCCTATTTTTTTAATATTTGGTTTGATACAACCAAAATAAAATTTGAACTGTACCGGATTAAAATCGAGTCAAACCGAAATAATTCGATTTTCGGTTTCGTTTTGTAAAATTCTAAATTAAACCTTTTGATTTGATCCGAATTTTTTTTCAAACTTGACAAAACCAAACTGATTACGCCCCTATTTTTACGTGAGCGGTATCAGAAAGCGTGAGTACGGAGTACAGATTATTCTGGAATCAAGTGTCCTTTGAATTTCTTTACAAAAAGTATAAGAACACAACTTTGAAGCACAATTCGAATATAATATATTTAAAATTATATGATATACATAAAATCAATAAAATAGTATAAATTTTATGTAGATCGAATCGAATAATTTCAAATAGAATCTTCATTTAAAGCCATGACGTAGACTTGTGCACGGACACCTCATTGATGACGTTACCCCTACCCCACATTGACCGGAAAATCTGGACCCGTCTCCAGACACCTCATTGACGACATCACCCCACATTGCCGTACAGTGATATCCTAACGCTGTATATATATGGCAATGCAGCCAACTGGTTATGATCGTCTCTTGTTCCCTCTTGTTCTCTCTCTCTCTCTCTCTCTCTTCTCTCTCTCTCTCTAGAAAACGATGGGGAAAGCCCCAGAAGAAGAACACCCAGTGAATGCATTTGGGTGGGCAGCCAAGGATACCTCTGGTGTCCTATCTCCGTTCAAGTTCTCCAGGAGGTAAAACTCCCTGCCCTTGGAATTTGTTGTGGGATTCACCATTTCTTGAGCCAAAAGTCAATTCCCTTGAGAAATTAAATTTTTTTTTTTGTTTCCAATTGAAAGTGATTGAGGGTGATGTTTCAACTTTCAGGGTCACGGAAGATAAGGATGTTAGGTTCAAGATTTTGTATTGTGGAATCTGCCATTCTGATCTTCACAGTGTCAAGAATGAATGGGGCAACTCCATTTATCCAATCGTCCCTGGGTATGTTTCAATTATAATCTTCGAATATGCATCAGTTATACTCCTATATATATGTCTCCCACTAACTCAAGAACACGAAAATAAAATGTTCTAACCGATGACCAACAATTCAGTGTATAGAAATACAGACAGAATGAACTTATATACATGTTAATGGACTTTTTAAATACAAAATCGCTGAAAGCTTTAGACTACGGACATCAGTGGAAGACTTTTAAACTTCAAAACTAATCAGGCATTCCGGTTGACTCATGATATGCCTGAACATGATTGATACATGCAGGCATGAGATTGTTGGAGTGGTAACAGAGGTAGGCAGCAAGGTACAAAAGTACAAAGTTGGAGACAGAGTAGGGGTGGGTTGCATGGTTGGAGCTTGTCATACATGTGAAAACTGTGAGAACAACCTTGAAAACTACTGTTCAAAAGTGATACTTACATACAATTCTGTGAATTCTGATGGAACCATCACATACGGAGGTTATTCCGATCACATGGTGGCTAACGAGCACTATATCGTTCGGATTCCCGATTCTTTGCCTCTTGAGGCTGCTGCTCCACTCCTTTGTGCTGGGATCACAACTTATAGCCCGTTGAGATATTTTGGGCTTGATAAACCAGGTATGAAAGTGGGTGTGGTGGGCTTAGGTGGTTTGGGACATGTGGCTGTTAAATTTGCCAAGGCTTTCGGGACTATCGTGACTGTGATCAGTACTTCCCCTCGAAAGAAGCAGGAAGCTCTTGAAGTACTTGGTGCTGATAATTTTTTGGTCAGCAGTAATCCTGAAGAAATGCAGGTATCTTTATTCTTTCCTTCCCTCCACCAAATCCCAATATCAATGATATTAACTATATGGAGTTTGTACTATTTAGTTATGTAAATATTGATGTGTTGAGTTACTGTGTAGGCTGCTATGGGCACTTTGGATGGAATCATTAACACAGTTTCTGCAGCTCATGCTCTGGCACCATTGATTTTTCTTTTGAAGTCTCATGGAAAGCTCATCATTGTTGGTGCACCAGAAAAGCCACTCGAGTTACCTGTCTTTCCTTTGCTTATGGGTAAAATATTTGCGTTCTAACCACCTCCTACTTAGGCTTTAATTTGTTTATTTCCCTCTCTCCCAAAATGTTGTCCCATAGTGTAAAGCTTTTAACTTTACAAAAGTATCCTTTACTAGTATATATAATTGGACACACATAGTAGTTGAAAAGGGCAACGTAGGAAAAGGGAATTAATGCCTTTTCTCTTGAGTTATAATGACCAATTATTACTTGTTTCTTTTAACAAGTTTTGGAGCATCTCCACTAAGCAACCCACTCGGCAAAATGGCTCACGACATTCATGTTGGCTATTTGTAGCATGCTAAGGACAGCTGGGCAAATCCATATTTTTCATACAAAATCCTTTTCATTTTTTGAAAAATAGTTGGGTCTGACTACTTTTCTCCACTAGCAAGCATATTACGTGTGCAACATACTTTTTTTTTTAAAAAACTCATTAAATGAGTTTAGATGAAGAGCGAAAATAGAGAGTGTTGTTGAAATATGCGGATAGAAAAGTAAATAGGCAGAATAGAGAGTTCTTTTTGGTACTTTTAACTAAGGAGACTAAGAGAGGAGGGTTGGAGATGCCCCTCATGGCCAAGATTATGGGACAAAGGGAGTAATTCTCTTGGAAAAGAAGTAGAAAAAGTAATGGAAACTTGCAAGGTTCAAATAATAAGGCCTGCTTTGTTTACAACTTTAACTGCATAATCGTTGTATCATATGTCTCTCTCTCATTTCTGATATTTAAATTATGCATATATTAAAGCTGTGGTACCTAAAATTGGACTTGGGTATTACAGGGAGGAAGATAGTAGCTGGAAGTGGCATTGGTGGTATGAAGGAAACACAAGAGATGATTGATTTTGCCGGTAAACACAACATTACTCCAGAAATCGAGGTCGTTCCGGTGGACTATGTGAACACTGCTATGGAGCGTCTCGCCAAAGCTGATGTTAAATACCGATTTGTCCTTGACATTGGGAATACATTGAAAGCTGCTTAATCTTAGCCTTATGCTTTCAAAATCTTGATTTTGTTGTTGGTGTGACATGCTCATGTACAAGGCAGAATTTGAGTGCTCTTATGTATTTGAAGTTTTCTTTTATGTTGTATGGCTTCTGTTGTCAATTTTGAAACATTTTATCTCCTTGTTAGTGATCAAATGTCGAATAAAAATGAATAATTGGTCATGCAGCAGGTGAACATTTTGCTTGGGAAGAACTTGAAAATGTTTTCTCAACTTTGATGTGTGTAAATTACCTCTATTGGTTTCCTATGCAACGTAAGTTACTTTTTGGCCTAAATGATGTGGTCTAGCCATGCTGAGTTTAGAGCTTTACTGCTGGATTGTTGGAAAGGGTTGTGTTGGTGGTCGGTCCAGTAGCTAAGATATCGAAGGTAGGAGTTTGCTTATTTTTAAACTCTCAAGTTCGAAACCTTTTAGTGTTAGTAACTCTTATGTGACGAGTTTATACGGGGTTTTTCTCAGCTTTAATCAGGCCCTCTAGCTAGTGGGCGGTATAATTGATCTTTTCATAGATTACTCGAGACACACATAAACTGATCCGAATATTCTGAATTGTTATAAATGTGGGTTGTGATTGTGGTGCTCTGTTATTGATGAGCTCTTTCGGGCACCATTCCATACACTTTTCCAAGTGATTGGTTGAAGTTTAGCTTTGTCCTTAGAAACGTATTTCACAAACTAATATACAACAACGTACGCCAAAAACTTGCAGTTCGTGTAATCAAATATGCCAAATAAAAAGGGATCTCAAACGCCATACTCTGAATTTTCACAAGAAAAGAATTGGATATGATTAATGCTCGACGCCAAGAACTATGGCTCAAAAAAAAAAAAACGAAGACAAAAGCTGAGATATCAAAGGCTGAATTTGCACTATCAAAGAGACGCCGGATCATTCTAGAAAAGGTTCATGAATCATTTTTGCTATTTGCGTTTATATGAGAGCTCAACACAAAAATAGCTGCAGTGAATCCCATTTCCCAGCCTATGAACACTTCTTGCCCAACTGAAGCTGCCTCTACTTATGAAATTGGTATAGAAATGTTATACTAGTATGGCTCCCCAAAACTCTTCAATGGCCTTATAGATTTCACGATTTCGCACGGTCTCGATCCTATCTAAAACAAACTAAGATAGCATACATAAATAATAAATAGCAGTTAAGACTTCAACTCAAACAAACTGATCGAACATTTCATGTTGTCTCTCCTTAGGTTCTAGCTCTAATTCAATCCTGTAAGCTGATTTCAAAACTAGCATGTAATAACCCAAATTTATGATCAGTTAAAAAATATTAATATTTTCATATAATGCATTTTTAATTTTTAGTTATTTATTTATTTGAGTCATTGATCAAGCGGTTGTGATAATAAGTGCACATATGAAGAATTGAACTTTGTATCACCAAACCATGAGCTGATTCATGAACCAAATAAGGCCTTTGAAGTTCTTTATTTACTCTTATTCTCATTACCCCTAAATGATGATTTGACTTAAGTGAATATCAGTGGGTTCCTAATCCATTCAATTGCCAAGGTTCTGATAAGTGTAATTTGTGAAAGAAGAGGAGAAGAGCAGAAAAGAATGAACAGAGGAGAGAAATTGTCTTCTTAATTGATAAAACTCCTTTCCATGTTCAAGACTATATATAGTCTGATACAAGCCAACAACTAAAACAATAATTCCAAATAAAAGGAAACTATCTAGAGTGGTGCTGCACAACAACCCTAACAGAACCCACTACTGCTCCACTAACTAACAGCTAACAACTTGATTCTTGCCTTGTTGCTTAATGCATGGAACCGCTTGCATAACAGTTTGCATGAGAGCCCCCTGCACATAATAAGCACATATCATTCCCCCCGACTTAAGGATCCTTGTCCTCAAGGATGAAATTGGGATACGACTTGCGAAAGCGCCATTCATTCTCCCAAGTTGCGTCTTCTGCTGGTGCGCCCAACCACTTCACCAGAATTTCAGCTTTTGGGCGATACTTGCCCTTACGAATCACACGTCGATCTATGACAGCGTCGGGTTGAGGAAGAACTGTTGAAGTCCCTGAAATTGGTGGCAATTGGGTAGATGCCTGTGTCACTGGACCCAAATGTCTTCGTAATAGACTAACATGGAATACATTATGGATTTGAGAGCCCGGAGGCAGAGCCAACTTATAAGCCACTGAGCCCACTTTTTCAATGATTTGATAAGGGCCAAAGAAACGCGGGGCAAGTTTCATAGAACCTCGAAAAGCCACAGATGACTGCCTATAAGGCTGCAATTTTAAATACACATATTCCCCAGTTGCAAAAGTTACCTCACGCCGGTGTTGGTCCGCTTGACATTTCATTCGATCTTGGGCTTGGTGAAGGTTGTGACGCAATTCACGCAAAATGTCATCTCGGTCACGTAGGTAGTCATCAACCGCCTGGACTCTCGAAGTGCCTGGAACATAAGTCAGTTGACTTGGAGGTTTAATGCCATAAACTGCCTCGAAGGGTGTCATTTTGGTGGAGGAGTGAATGGATGTGTTGTAGCTAAATTCGGCCCAAGGAATCCATTCTAGCCATCGCCGCGGCTGGTCACCGGCAAAACAGCGCAGATACTGTTCCAACGTACGGTTTACAACTTCGGTTTGGCCGTCGGACTGCGGATGATAACTTGAACTCATATTCAACTTGGTACCCTGCAATTGGAACAAAGTACGCCAAAACGAGCTGACAAAAACCTTGTCTCGGTCGCTCACAATTGATGTAGGAATGCCGTGAAGGCGAACTATGTTGGCAACAAACGCCTTAGCGATTGTCACAGCAGTAAACGGATGCTTTAAAGCCACGAAGTGAGCATACTTCGTTAACCGATCAACGACCACCATAATAACATTATACCCATTAGAGGACGGTAATCCCTCGATAAAGTCCATCGAAACGTCCGTCCATACTCGATCAGGAACTGGCAACGGTTGGAGCAAGCCAGCGGGCCGCATACAATCGGTTTTGTACCGTTGACAGACATCACATTGTTGTAAAAAATCCTTCACCGTCTGACGCAGATTTGACCAAGAGAAATTAAGCTTGATGCGTGAGAGGGTCTTGTGGAACCCAAAATGTCCACCAATTGGTGATGCGTGGCAGTCAGCAATAATTTTAGGAATTAATGCAGATGTGGAACTCAAAAGAACTTTATCTTTTTTGAACCAAACCCCATCTCTCTGGAGCAGCTGGTGGCTTGATTGGGAGGAATTACCTTTGATTAAGTCTTCATAAAACGAGTCATGCTGAACCTCTTGTTGAAGGGTTGGCCACCAATCTGCATGTGGCAAGGAAATTGACAAAAATTGAAATTCAACAACACGAGACAAAGAATCCGCACCCTGATTTTCAACCCCCTTTTTATACTCAATCTCATAGTCGTAACCAAGTATTTTCGGCAACCATCGTGTCTGTGCTGGCGTAGTAATCCGTTGTTCCAGCAGATACTTGAGACTCTTTTGGTCGGTGCGGACGGTAAATGGCTTCCCAAGCAAATACGGACGCCATTTTCTGATTGATTTGACAATCGCCAACATCTCCTTCTCGTAAGTGGACAAGGTTAAGGCTGACCCCTTCAATGCCTCACTAAAATAAGCCACCGGTCGGTTTTGTTGGGAAAGGATCGCACCTAATCCGATTCCGCTTGCGTCGCATTCAATGACGAAACGCTGAGAAAAATCTGGTAGACATAAAACTGGTGGTGAAGTTAACGCCTTTTTCAAATCGTTGAAGGCTGTCGCTGCTGCCGCATTCCAATGGAAACCTTCCTTGGTTAATAGACGGGTTAAAGGAGCTGCTATGCATCCAAAATTACGGATGAACTTCCGGTAGTACCCTGCTAACCCA
Source organism: Arctostaphylos glauca (assembly GCA_019985065.2). Taxonomy (NCBI): domain Eukaryota; kingdom Viridiplantae; phylum Streptophyta; class Magnoliopsida; order Ericales; family Ericaceae; genus Arctostaphylos; species Arctostaphylos glauca. The sequence continues at coordinate 4,053,641 of JAHSPW020000008.1, forward strand.
AGAAAACCGCGGACCCCCTTTGCCGTTGTCGGGATAGGCCACTCAATGACAGCTTTTATTTTGGTCGGATCAACCGCCACTCCATGCTCTGAAATAACGTGTCCCAAGTATTCCACCTGTAACACACCAAATTGGCATTTTGATTCTTTTGCAAACAAATTGTTAGCTAACAGGATTTCCAAAACAATTGGCAAATGAGTGAGATGGTCATCCCATGATTTCGAGTAAACCAAAATGTCGTCAAAAAACACCAAAATAAATTTACGGAGATAGGGACGGAATAAGTCGTTCATGAGACTTTGGAAGGTTGCAGGCGCGTTTGTAAGGCCAAACGGCATTACTTTAAATTCGTAATGCCCTTCATGCGTCCGGAAGGCAGTTTTTGGAATGTCTTTCTCCTGGACTCTGATTTGGTGATACCCTGCCCGTAAATCTAATTTGGAAAAAAATCTGGCTCCATGAAGCTCATCCAAGAGTTCATCAATAACGGGGATTGGATATTTATCTTTGACCGTAATGCTGTTCAATGCTCGGTAATCTACACAGAACCGCCAAGCTCCGTCCGCCTTCTTTACTAACAAAACTGGTGATGAAAAAGGACTGTTACTGGGTCTGATCAATCCTGATTGCATTAGCTCCTTCACCATCTTTTCTATCTCCGTTTTCTGGTAGTAAGGGTATCGGTACGGTCGAACACTCACTGGTTCTGTATTCGGTTGCAATGGGATTTGATGGTCATGTGTCCGCCTAGGAGGCAAGCTGGTGGGTAGTGAAAAGACATGTGAAAATTTGGCTAGTAGGCGTGTCATATCAGGTGGGTAAGAATTTGTTTGGTGGCTGTGATTGGAAGGAATTATTTGAAGAAACAGTCCAGTACCTTGTAACCCATTGAACTCTTTGTCTGTTAAGGCCTCAATGCTTGCACGTCCCAATCCCTGGAAGGTGTGGGCAACCCCACCAATTTTGAAGGCCATAGTTAGCTGCTTGTAGTCCGTCTCGATGGGTCCGAGAGTTTCGAGCCACTGCACTCCCAATACCACTTGACATGCTGCGACTGGAAGAACATAATAATCCGCTGTGATGGAATGACCTTGAACCGTGAGGGTGAGAGACTGGCACTGCCCGGCACATTCTATCTTTTCTCGATTTGCGACCATGACTTGGAATTTCTTATCTCGGATTACAGGCAACCCAAACTTGGAGACAATGGTCTGATCGATAAAGTTGTGTGTGCTGCCACCATCTATTAATACTGTCACATTCTTGTTTTTCAGCTTACCAAGGACACGAATTGTCTGCGGATGTTCGGTACCTGCGATAGCATGGAAAGAAATCTCAGGCATCACTTCAACATTCTCGGTTTCTTGTTGAATGTCATTGTATTCGTCTGCACTCAATTGTGGTGTATCTTCTATCATAAATAATTGTGGCCGTTCGCAACGATGGCCCGGAGTGAACTTCTCATCACAATAATAGCACAGCCCTTTTTCTCGGCGCTCTCGTGCTTCTTGGTTGGTGATTCGACGGAATGTGGCTGGAGAATTGGCTGAGCTTTGGTTGACACGTTGATTTGGTGGAGGCCCTAATACTCCGACCGTCGGATTTGGTGATGTCCTTGGTGCCCATGGAGCTGATTGGGGGCGATATTGATGACCTGATTTTCGTTGTAACAGGTTTCGCTCCTCAATGAGCCGCGCCACTCCGATCGTATCTGCTAATGTCTTTGGCTGCTTTATTTTTACGTCCAAGCGAATTTCATCGCGAAGACCTGCAATAAAACAACCTATTAGAAAACTCTCGGGAAGGTCGTCAACTCGGTGGGACAGTTTTTCAAAGGCTTCTTGATAAGCTGCCACAGTTGAAGTTTGTTTGAGACGAGTCAGGGCTTCCGACGGGTCCTCATAATCTGTTGGACCAAAGCGGTGTAGAACAGCCTTGGTGAATTCGTCCCATGTGAGCGGTCCGCGAAATTTTTTTGACCACCGATGCCACTGTAGGGCAATTCCTTCTAGGTGGAATGATGCTAGTTGGACTTGCTGTTCAGGTGCAACATTTTTGAAATCAAAATATTGCTCTGCTTTGAATACCCATCCTGTTGGATCGTCTCCGTTAAATTTTGGAAATGATAAATTGAGGTGATGGTTTCTGTCTGTGGTAGAGTTGGTTTGAAGTGTTTCAGTTTGGTTGTGGCTTCGGCTGTGGGAGGCTCCATTGGAAGAAAAAGGATTGACGTTTTCACTTTGGGTTTGTTGTAAGCGTAAGGCTCGCAATTCGGTGAGAATTTGATCAAACCTCGATTCGTGGTTGGCAAGGATCTCTTGGACCTCATTGCGGAACTCAGTATTTGATTTCCCACGGGTGTCCATGAAAAAGAAAACCGGTCTCTGATACCACTGATAAGTGTAATTTGTGAAAGAAGAGGAGAAGAGCAGAAAAGAATGAACAGAGGAGAGAAATTGTCTTCTTAATTGATAAAACTCCTTTCCATGTTCAAGACTATATATAGTCTGATACAAGCCAACAACTAAAACAATAATTCCAAATAAAAGGAAACTATCTAGAGTGGTGCTGCACAACAACCCTAACAGAACCCACTACTGCTCCACTAACTAACAGCTAACAACTTGATTCTTGCCTTGTTGCTTAATGCATGGAACCGCTTGCATAACAGTTTGCATGAGAGCCCCCTGCACATAATAAGCACATATCAGGTTCCTTAATTTGTTCATTTGCCAAGGTTACATTCATGGTAAGACTCATGGGTTTCCTCTCAAAACTCCTCAAATTCCTAAACCATAAATTCTATCATATCTTTGAATTTCTTATAAAAGTTAGCATTTGAACCCAACCGAATCAATCTCTTTAGACTTCCTAAATTTCATTTAATTAATCTTAGCCAATTAAGCCATTAACGTCATTATTTCCATAAATATGTCAAATTATTTGACCAACATGAGTGCACATAGAGTATTGATCATATACGTTTTGGCCGTTCAACATTTTTCCAAAGGCTGTTGGAATTCAGTGGCTAGGTGGTGGTGTTGTTTTGAATCTACCCATTTTCTCCTCCTAAATACATCCTAATTTAACTAGCCAAAATCCTTTTTCATCTCCTTGGTATCATCATGATGCTTTGGTTTCACAGATACCTCCTGGGATCTTCCACATACTTTAATGAAATCTTATCTCCAAAATTCTATATAAGTAGATTGGTATATCCCTTGATCCATCACGCACGAACCAAACCAGTAAATTAGAGAGAGAGAGAGAGAGACAGATAATTTAGAGAAAGAGAGGGTGCTACCGAGTTCGAGAGGGAGACTGAAAAATCACCGATCTTTGTCGGATTCACCATACGAGGTAGAAACACATACCTTGCAATCTTAGTTTCGTGTAATTTGTAGATATTATGTGTATTGGTTTTTTTTTTTTAGGAATCTTCTAATTTTTTATTGGGTCACGGTCCAAATGATTAAATGTTGTCCGAATTATACAACACTTGCACATGCATACACTTTTTAATATGTTATTATGTCCACAAATTCTCATGGGATCTCGTGTGAGCAAGAATGCTAATCCGACAATATTTTGTTTAATTATTTTATTATTTAAATAATTTTAGTAATGTTGTTGAGATTCTGAAAGTTATGTTGATGGAATTTATGACGTGATAATGTCATGATGGAATTTTGGTTAGTTCATTTTATAGTCGTTATGCTGCCAATTTTATTTTCAGAACTTATTACAGTTGAATGTGGGAAAATCTAGAGCCATACGTTAGGAACACTGGACCAGATGCCACTTGTGACACGAAAGCAGAGGATGTCAGAGCATGCATTGTATTCAGATAATATGTAGAGACATTGAGGAACGTTAAAGGAAAGAGTAAAAAGGTTTAGCCCGTGGTGACAGTTTGATTTGGATTTGACTCATATATTTATGGTGTAATTATGCCAAGTTGATTATGATTTGATTATAAGGGCCCCAACTAGGAGGAGTTAGAAACAGTTGGAGATAACTTCCGGACGTCTACGATGGCAGCTCCGGACTTGAGGGAGTGGCGACCAGTGTTTTGTGCGTCCTTGAGCCGATAAGGAGAAGCAGCTAAAGTTCGGGGTGACTGAGCCTGGTGAAGCCACGTTGCGAAGGATCTAAATAGGATGAAGTAGGTATTGACCTGAATGGACGGTAGAAGGTCCTTGTCTTATCGGGTTGGTATTCGGTGAGGTACATAACCTTAGAGTACGGGCCCTTGGCAGGTAAGAACTGGTCAATATCAACCGATTGCCTATGCTAATGTTTAAGAGGGTAAGATTGGATTTTCGAGTAGGTGAATCCTAAAAACTTAAATACAAGATTCATAATGAATCTATGTGTTTATTTCTGTTCTTTAATGTGATTATTATATCTGTCAAATTGCATGTTTCTTGGGTTAGTGTTTCGGGTATTTTTTGGCTGAGTATTCTGTACTTATGGAGCAATTTTTTTGCCTCTGGCATTAATGTCAGATGAAGAAGTACAAGAAGAGAAACAACCCGAGTTAGAAGAATCGGGCTTCGAAGCTGAACGCCGTGACAACACATGTGGATTATACTCTTAAAAGCTCTTTATATTATTTTTAATTCATAATGTAAACCCAGAAGGGGTATTTTAGTAATTTTTTTTGTCAAACTCTTGCAAACAATATTTTAGTATGAAATTCACATTTACGAATTTATGTTTTAATTATATTTAATTCAAAGTAATGGAATAAAGGATTTATTTAACGTTGCCGAGAAACAGGGCGTTACACAGCATGGTTTGCAAACCTACAATATGACATAACCTCATTAAGACAAACACATATATAGCATTATGCCTTTGGAATACATTTTGCGCATTTTTGTGTTTTTTTTTTCATATAGGTGAACTAAGGTATCACAAAAGATTGAAGAATTCAAAGAAGCCTAAACAAAATTCAAACTTTCCTCAAGCCACTATTCCCACTAAACCATGTGCTCACCCTACATAATATCATTGCGCATATTGTACTGCAAAATTCCATTCCGAACCAGATGGATTTTGTTGTTCCGAAGGAGAAGTTTGTCACTTTTAAAACTTTTGAGTGATGGATGGCTCCCTAATGATGAAAAAACACCAACATTCCAAAAGGAGCATTGAATTAATTGGTTTGTCGCTTCAAATCATAAAATTAATGCCTGAAATTTGCAGAAATAAAAATCACGATTAACTGACTCAGTCAAACATAGAGTACGCCATTTTAAAAGACATTTTCTACTTTGTGGGTGGCATACACCATTTCTAACCAGCCAAACTCGTGTTGTCATTGGTAGTTGACTAAGCATATGGGGCTCTATGATGGTCTCATATAGCACAACTGCTAAATGTTTTTGTCACGTCCCGTCATCCCTAGACCCCTCATTAGGGATCACGACACGTGACCGGCCAACAAGGCCTTCATACTTAACCAAATGGGCGACAAAATAAAGTGCTCAAAAATAAAATTTTAATTACAGAAATGAACATTTGCGGAAGCGTGAAAAAAAGAAACTTTGATTAAACTCATGGGGTCTCATAATAAAAGAAGCATGAACTCAGTTAAGAGAATTTCGCACTACCCATTTGGTCCAGAGCATACATACATTAAACATCCTATTTAGGCATCCATTACATGTCCATAACATATAGCTACATACATCACTTGCAAAAATATGTACAACTTTGTCCATAAGCGAGACTATTACAAACAAGCCAAAATGCAAGTCTTCTAATGCTTCTAATCCATATGCAAAAATATCCCATGAAGTTCAACTTTACTCAAAACGCTTCACTTCAAGTATTCGACTATCAAGCTCCATCGCCTGAAATTGGTAAACAACTGTCAGCTGAAAGCTCAGTGAGTAAAGCTCATACCCTGATTTGGGTTTTGAGTATACCATACATATAGCAAAATGGCTGTGAGCAGTTAAAAAGAATCAAGATACATTCCACGTAAAAACTTGAGAAACTTGAACACGTTTACATAGCCAATGCCACAATGCCAACCACATACATACATACATGACATATATCGGGATCCCGGCCAATTATTGTGGTACCCATCTGCGAGGGCACATACCTGGATATTATGGAACCCTCCAGGAAGGCACATAATGCTGGCTATTATGGAACCCACCAGCGGGCACGTAATACTGGCTATTATGGAACCCACCAGCGGGCACGTATGGTAAAGCAAGGTCATGGCATACATACGTACTTCATAAAAATATCACATTTTAACATATCATTCACAAACACATAGACATAGCACTTCATAAATTGCATTTTCATAAAAAGAGAGTTCATAAAATTCCCATTTCAAAGTATGAGGTTACTCACTTTCCTTTGCACCTCACGTAACTTTCAACTTGTATCTCTTATATCCTTCTCTTGCTCACCGAATCCTCTTTTAGGGTTTAATCCATGGATGGAGAGTTTCAAATACTTGGATGAGAGATGGATTTGGGAGGTAATCTTGTCCTAGGAACTTGGTTGAACCTTAGATGGCAGCCCTAGAAGTGGAGGAAGAAGATGGAGCTTTCTAGGGTTCTTGAGAAGAAGAGGGAGAGAGATATAACGTTGGATGAGAATGAGAGGAGAGAGGGCTGATATTTTCTTCTCTCCCCTTGAAGGATGTTTCCAGAATATGGGTGGTGAAACTATGGACTAGACCCTCACATAACATGCTCATCACATAAAATACCCAACATATTTATACATTGACCCGTAGCCTAATTATAACATTTATACATTACCTTAACATATAACACGGAAATCATGCACGTGACATATAATGCAAATATAACTTGGGCGTGTCACATTACACGTAGAAAACATGTACTTAATTAGGTATAATTTGTACTAATAAATCATGATATGCAAAATTAAACCCTTGGTGTTACATTCTTCCCCCCTTAAAAGAGTTTGGTCCCCAAACTAGCATACCTAACCCAAACCCAAACCAAACTGAGCCTTATGTCCCAAATCAATTGGGGTCGGCTACATGAATCCTTTTCCTCCAAAGAGCAAACTAGCATACCTCAAGTATCAAATAAATGGGGATACTTCTCCCGAACCTCGTCCTCTCTTTCCCAGATAGCTTCTTCCACCAAGTGATTTCTCCATAATACTTTCACCAATGGAATCGTCTTGTTCCGTAATACTTGACCCCGTCGATCCAAAATCTCAACCGGGTGCTCAACATAACTCATATCTTCTCGAATCTCCAATGGTTCATACTCCAACACATGACTTGAATCAAATAAGTACTTCTTCAACATAGATACATGAAAAACATTATGCACATTCGCCAAATTCGGAGGTAAAGCAAGTCGATAAGCTACCGGACCAACTCTCTCCAATATTTCAAATGGACCAATGTATCTAGGACTTAATTTTCCCTTCCTTCCAAAACGGAAAACACCCTTAGTCGGTGACACTTTAATGAACACATGATCCCCAACATGAAACTCCAAATCTCTTCTTCGATTATCGGCATAGCTCTTTTGTCTACTTTGTGCGGTTTGCAACCTTTGTTGAATCAACTTGATCTTGTCAGTGGTAATTTGTACCAACTCTGGCCCAATCAACTTTCTTTCTCCCACTTCTGTCCAACACACAGGAGTTCTACAGCGCCTTCCATACAATGCTTCATATGGTGCCATTCCAATGCTTGATTGAAAACTGTTATTATATGCGAACTCCACTAATGGCAAATGATTCTCCCAATTTCCTTTGAAATCAAGGACACATACTCTAAGCATATCCTCGAGTGTTTGGATTGTCCTCTCGCTTTGCCCATCGGACTGTGGATGGAAAGCCGTACTAAACCTCAACTCCGAACCCATAGCCTTTTTTAAACTTTGCCAAAATCTCGACACAAATCTTGGATCTCTATCCGATACGATGGATACCGGAGCCCCATGCAATCGAACTATCTCCTTAATATACAACAATGCAAGTTTCTCCAATGAAAAAGTCATCGTCATTGGTAGAAAATGGGCAGACTTGGTCAATCTATCCACAACCACCCAAATGGCATCATTACCTCTCGAAGTTCTTGGCAATCCCACAACAAAATCCATAGCTATATGCTCCCACTTCCATTCCGGAATAGATAAAGGTTGAAGCAACCCTGCTGGTCGTTGATGTTCAGTTTTTACTTGTTGACATTGTAAGCACCTCGAAACATATTCCGCTATTTCCTTCTTCATTCCTGGCCACCAATACAATTCTCGTAAATCTTGGTACATCTTTGTACTCCCCGGATGAGCTGCAAATCGCGAACTATGTGCATCTTCTAAGAGTCTCTTCTTAACATTTTCATCATTAGGAATGCAAATCCTTTCACCAAATTTTAAGACATCCCCTTGAATTACAAAATCGGGCCTCTTACCTTCACCAATCCCTTCAACTATCGTCTTTAATGTATCATCTTCTTTTTGAGCTCGCTTGATTTGCTCAAGTAAGGTAGGTTGAATGCTCAAACTCATAAGAATATCACCTCTTTCAAGTGTCACCACTTCAATCTCCATTTCTTCTAGCTCTTTAATCAACTTGGGTTGGAAAGTAATCGAATAAGCAAGATTTCCGGATGACTTTCTACTTAAAGCATCGGCAACCACATTAGCTTTACCGGGGTGATAATTTATGCTCAAATCATAGTCTTTCATCAACTCCAACCATCTCCTTTGCCTCAAATTCAACTCTTTTTGTGTGAACAAGTACTTCAAGCTCTTATGATCCGTGTAGATTTGACATGTCTCCCCATAAAGATAATGTCTCCAAATCTTCAAAGAAAAAATTACCGCCGCCAACTCAAGATCATGTGTAGGATAATTTTTCTCATACGGCTTCAATTGTCTAGAGGCATAAGCAATCACCTTATCATTTTGCATTAACACACATCCCAATCCCTTGTGTGACGCATCACTATAAATTACAAACCCACTTGAGCCTGAAGGAATGGTTAACACCGGGGCCGAAACCAATCGATTTTTCAACTCTTGAAAACTTCGCTCACATTCATCCGTCCACTCAAATGCAACATTCTTCTGCATCAATCTTGTCATAGGCGAAGCTATCTTAGAAAAATCTTTTACAAACTTGCGGTAGTAACCCGCTAAACCCAAGAAACTGCGCACCTCTGTCACTGTAGTGGGTCTGGGCCATTTTATTACTGCCTCAATCTTATGCGGATCCACCGAGATACCATCTTTTGATACAACATGCCCAAGGAAACCAATACTACTTAGCCAAAATTCACATTTCTTGAACTTAGCATACAACTTTTTCTCCCTTAAAGTTTGTAGCACTAGCCTCAAATGTTCCTCATACTCTTCATTACTTTTTGAGTACACCAAAATGTCATCAATGAAAACTATCACAAAAGTGTCCAAATACAGCTTGAAAATTCGATTCATTAAATCCATAAACGCAGCTGGTGCATTTGTTAACCCAAAAGGCATAACCAAAAACTCATAGTGCCCATACCTTGTCCTGAACGCAGTCTTAGAAACATCCCCAGACTTCACCTTCAACTGATGGTACCCGGACCTAAGGTCAATTTTGGAGAACACTTGAGCACCTTGCAACTGATCAAGTAAATCATCGATTCTGGGTAATTGTCACGCCCCAAACTTCGGGGTATGTTAAAATCATTTTAAAGAAATAAAATAAAATAAAACTTAAATACCAAGGGACAATCCCATTAAATAATCCAACCAACACATCCTGTTTTATTACAACAATCTCTCTCAATGTGCATTTGTTATTACATTGAATCTCAAATTTAAAAGCTTTACATTTAAAATGTACTAGGCTACACTGTATCAAAAGACAAAGTTATACATGCTTGACTGAAATTAAGAAGCCCAATCCAATGGCTCAACTCTTGATGGGATCCACAGCTTTACCTGAAAAAGGTTTTTACAACAAAACATAAGCCGAAGCTCGTATAGGATATCATGTTAAACAATTGATTTAAAAAAAATATGTTTATATAAAACCTGTCTCATATCAAAATATATAAGTTTTTCCCTTCGTACAAAAGTATACAGTTCGCTGAGGTTTGTCCACACTAACTGACAAAAGAAAGACACTTGTGCTACGAGCTCCCCATGCAACTCACAACAAATTCGACATCACAATCCCCTATCCCAAACACCGGATACACGACACACCTTTCTCTTGAATGCACAGGACACACGTCACTATGGACAACCGACACAACACATCACCAACCATGCATGAATGTGGGATGAAATGGTATAAAACATGAATCACTTGAGAGAACGCAAGTAGAAACGTACAAGAAGCACAAGAGTGAGCACAACGACATGTTCAATAATTCCAAAACACATTTAATTGGTCATTAGACCGTATAGTCATTTCACGACTCCCGGGTTCCATCAACAAGTTACCGTTAAATATTGAATCATCATTCCCTTACTACTTTTCCCGTCGAAGATAGTCTCATAGTGTTCATTTTCCTAGCACATCTCCCAAAGGAGGCTAACCCAATAATTTTCCATATCGTTCAAGTGGTCAACGCCTATCCCATGTCTCAATCAGTCCTCATCTTTCATTCACAACGTGTCTCATAGAGTACCATCAATCTACACAGTAACTGAATGAACAAGCACTCAATGCATGAGAGTTTCATATGACATGACAAATAATCCACAAGTTCCCAAAGTATCATTACAACATCTTGAACATAAACGGTAAGTCAGCCTGACCAGTCAATCCATAGTTCTCATATTAATTCATTGTCACATTCCAACTAGCTCTTCACCCAATGGTGGCTAGACAATATCTAAACTATACAAGCAGATCTCCCATCAGAGGCTAGGTATCACATAACTAGCACCTCTCCCGTCGGAGGCTAGGAATCACATAACTAGCACCTCTCCCGTCGGAGGCTAGGAATCACATAACTAGCACCTCTCCCGTCGGAGGCTAGGAATCACATAACTAGCACAACTCCCGTCGGAGGCTAGAGATCACATTATGTCAATGCAATACAAATACATCATGTCAATGCAAGACAACCACCATGATACAATAATTCCCAAATCAATATTCATCAAACTAAGGCAACAATGTACAACGTACAACCATCAAAGGAAATCCCGAAATCATGTATTCATCATCTACGTATAACCGAGAATAAGTGCAAATATTGCCCTTAGAGGCCAACAATCCAAATATTCAATAATTACTCAATAAAAGAACAATATCACAAAGTTGGTAACAACTGGCCCTACTACTGGTAGTACAGTCACTACTACCGGTAGTACCGATACTACTACCGCAACTACTACCGCAACTACTACCAGAACCACTACCGCAACTACCACCGCAACTACTACCGGTAGTAAAACACACTACCAGGAATGTACAAAAGGGTGAAACCCAGTACTACCGGTAATACCAACCCCACTACCGGTAATAAAAGAGACTGGCGACTTTTCTGCAGATTTCTCCAACTTCAAATATCAGGCTCCAAACCGACACCCAATCTCATAGACCACCAAAATAAGTCGTACACACATAATAGATGTAGGAGGCCCCTAACTCACAACTCATACACAAACTTTCAGAGTTTTGTAAGTCCTTTTCTCGCACCACGGACTCCCGCCGACATCATCACAAGAATATCCATTCTTCAATAATTGCGAATCCAACGCACAAAGGCACATGCGTGTCACCACCACGACACCTAACCATATACGTGGGCCTTAACCACAACTCATGACCACGATTGAAGATGCCTAACCACACCCGTGTCACACTCCACAACCCACAATTACTAACATGCTTTTATACCAACACAGTACTCAACCCAAGTACAAAACCAACGGAAACACCACTATAACTAACTAAGGCAAACACAATGTCAACATGTACCTCAATGATCACATCAAACTTGTTTCGAAGCCTAAAGGTATCCCATCCAAACCGAATCCCAACTTAGAGTTACATGACCACACATACACCACTATCATAACAAATGACTACCCACACGTCATCATCAAAATCCGTGACCTCTCGAACCTCATATCACACCACACATGTTCCATTCCGCAATCCATGTATACAACACACTACCCCATATGTCTCCTCAAACGAGTCCACAACTATGACACAATACTCCACGCTCTATTGCACGGACTTAACAAGTATATAAAAGAACGGATAAATCAACCGTAAATGCCCATCACAATGTTCTTGGTTTCTATTAGTCCATGAGTCCCACAAAAGGCACGAACAGTCAGTACAAGTCGCCCGACAAGTCGCTCGAGCGACTAAAAAGTCGCTGGGCGGGCCAAAAGTCAGTAAAGGTCGCTGGAAAGTCGCTAGATGGTCGCTCGAGCGACCCCCAAGTCGCTCAAGCGACTAGGTCGATCTCAGGTTCGCACAGTTCTGATATTTTGGCCATAACTTCTTATCCCGAACTCCGATTGAGACGATTTATATATGAAACTTGAAGAGAATTCCGAGACCTACAACTTTGTAGTTATACACTTTTCCTAATTCGGCCTCTAAATACCTCAAAATGCATGAACAGTACAGAATCGTGTTCTAAATTCCCAGATTTTCGTTTTGTTCATTGTGTTCTTGGTGTTCTTGGTGAAACTCATCCAAAAACTTCTGAAAAACAGCCCAAACAACTTTTCACCCCAAAAGAAACATAGGATTTAAAACTAATAACAACACCACAATGCATTACACAACTTAAATCAAAAGTTTAAACATGATTCCTACCTCAAATCAAGCTTCCAAGAAATCTTCTAGCCAAAAACCGATCTCCTCCATTACTCCGCGAGAACCATCAACCCCGGGCTTGATACGAAGCCCTCGTCGCGTAGATCATCGTTCATTCTTTGTGTTTCTTAAGATTCGGAGTGCAAGTCCTCCGATTTCTCCCAAAATCAAAAAGGGAAGAAGATGGAGTGAGAGGGAGAGAGGCGTAGGAGAGAAGATGGAAGAGAGAGAGTGTGGTTTGGTAAAAAATTTGATTTTTAAATCACTTAATGGGTAAATTACACTTTCTCCCCATATTATGCAACATGCCAAGATCAAGTACCAAAACTATATCACACACACACATGAGTCCCAACTCATATTACCCAAGTCATGTATTATCAAATAATTTATCAAGTCCCGAATATTTAATTTAAAATAAATAATTTTCCGGGTCTTTACAGTAATGGATACTTGTTCTTCGCTGTCACCTTATTGAGCTCTCGGTAGCCTCATAGTACCATCTTTCTTTTTCACAAATAACACCGGTGCACCCCAAGGAGATGTACTTGGTTGGATAAATTTCTTGTCCAACAACTCTTGAAGTTGTGCCTTTAACTCTTTCAACTCAACTAGAGCCATTCGATAGGGAGTCTTAGAAATTGGTTCGGTTCCAGGAAGAACATCTATAGCAAACTCAATCTCCCGATCCGGAGGCAAACCTGGCAAATCCTCAGGAAACACATCTGGAAAATCTTTCACCACAGGAATATCATGTGACACCCCAGCCAGGCTGTAATGCTGGTTGTGAGGCCGGCGTCCAAGAGATGGAGTCTCAGTGAGACGTCTGGATGGGTGGTCAAGGGTCCCACATCGCTTGGTGGATGTAAGTTCGATGGTATTTATAAGATTATGAACCTTCCTTGTACAAGGCCTTTTAAAGCCGTGATGGCGCCAACACCAAATGGAACTTCACAGTTAAGCGTGCTCACCCTGGAGCAATTCAGGGATGGGTGACCTACTGGGAAGTCCATAGGGTTTGGACAACAAAAGCGGACAGTATTGTACAAGGCGGGGGCGGGTCGTTACATATCACATACATCAAGTTCTTTAGATCGTGTATCAATGATGCTAACTAGATGCCCTTGACATTTCTTTCTAAGCAAACGACGGGCATGCGTAGTTGAAATAAGATATGGAGGTGACACAACCCCTTTCCCATGAAAAATAAGATCACTTTGAGGTGGATGTTTGAATATGACTTTCTTTTCTACACAATCAATTGATGCATGATGCCGAGTCAACCAATCCATGCCGAGAATAACATCAAAATCCCGAATATCAAGAGGGATCAAATCAACACAGAGTGGAACTTCTCCTACCACGATATCACATGATTTATATATAGAAGTGCTAGACATGGAAATTCCCGAAGGAGTAGATACACATAACATATAGCCCAATGGCTCAACAGGTGTAGATAAACATGAGGCAAATTGACGAGAAACAAATGAATGCGTAGAACCCAAATCAATAAGAACATGAACAGGCTGGCCACAAATTAACATAGTACCTGAAACAACGGAACTAGAAGCTGAAACATTCCCAGGCACCACCGCGTACACCCTTCCTTGTCTCATTTGTTCTTCCTTTCCATTGCCCACCTTGCTCCTTGAAGAACCCAAAGTAGAAACATTATATTTTGGTGCATTTCCCGTCTTGTCCATTGGACAATCTCTAATACGGTGACCCTTCTGACCACACCTGAAATACTCCCCTGAAAGTAGTCGACATGGCTGTCCCGAATGATACCTTCCACACACAGAACATGGTTGTCCATTTCCACCTCTTGGCATAAAGGATCCCGTACTAGCCTTTGTATTTTGCTTCTTGAAATTGCTAAAACTTGGATTTCAACTCTGAAATTGATTGCTGCCATAACTCCTAGCTCTCTTACGATCCCTTCTCTTTGCAAGCTCTTTATCATCACTCTCCACCATCAAAGCTCTATCAAGCACCTCGGCATAGGTAGACAACTTTAAATACTTTATCTTAACCTTGATATCCTCTCTCAACCCTTTTTCAAATTTCCTTGCTTTCTTCTCTTCCGTATCAACAAGTTAAGGAGCAAAACGTGACAACCGAGTAAACTTTGCAGCATATTCACTCACCGTCATGTCATCTTGTTCCAAGTCTAAGAACTCAGCGATCATTTGCTCTTTCACCGAAGGAGGAAAATACATTGCATTAAAAACTTCCTTGAAACGATCCCAATTCATATTTGCTTCGCTATCCTTGATGGTCAACCACCACCTATATGCCTCATCGGTAAACATAAAACTGGCCAACTTCACCTTTTCTTCTTCCGAGCATTCCATCACTTCAAAAATCTTCTCCACATCAAGGATCCATGCTTGTGCAACCAATGGGTCTTGTTTACCATCAAACGTTGGTGGCTTGAGCTTTTGAAATTGTTCAATGTGAGATCTTGTTTGAGGAACTTGTTGGTGTTGGTGATTGTTGTTATTTCTTATCACTCCCATTAACCCTTCTAACACCTTCTCCATTGTGGTAGACGCGGAACCGGCCTCACTCATGCTAAAATATTACACAAATATAATTACATGGAAAACAATATATGACACCGAAATCAACATATCATATATTAAACGTCTACCAAGCGACAAAACAAATTTGTAAACATTTAAGCATGATCAATACAAACAAAACTTACATATGCACATAGAATGCTTAACCCAACAGAGTTTATGCGTAACATATATGCATTCCTATCATGCTTATACCTCATATGTACTTAGATCATTCTAATATGTGCTCTGATACCACTCTGTCACGTCCCGTCATCCCTAGACCCCTCATTAGGGATCACGACACGTGACCGGCCAACAAGGCCTTCATACTTAACCAAATGGGCGACAAAATAAAGTGCTCAAAAATAAAAATTTAATTACATAAATGAACATTTGCGGAAGCGTGAAAAAAAGAAACTTTGGTTAAACTCATGGGGTGTCATAATAAAAGAAGCATGAACTCAGTTAAGAGAATTTCGCACTACCCATTTGGTCCAGAGCATACATACATTAAACATCCCATTTAGGCATCCATTACATGTCCATAACATATAGCTACATACATCACTTGCAAAAATACGTACAACTTTGTCCATAAGCGAGACTATTACAAACAAGCCAAAATGCAAGTCTTCTAATGCTTCTACTCCATATGCAAAAATATCCCATGAAGTTCAACTTTACTCAAAACGCTTCACTTCAAGTATTCGACTATCAAGCTCAATCGCCTGAAATTGGTAAACAACTGTCAGCTGAAAGCTCAGTGAGTAAAGCTCATACCCTGATTTGGGTTTTGAGTATACCATACATATAGCAAAATGGCTGTGAGCAGTTAAAAAGAATCAAGATACATTCCACGTAAAAACTTGAGAAACTTGAACACGTTTACATAGCCAATGCCACAATGCCAACCACATACATACATACATGACATATATCGGGATCCCGGCCGATTATTGTGGTACCCATCGGCGAGGGCACATACCTGGATATTATGGAACCCTCCAGGAAGGCACATAATGCTGGCTATTATGGAACCCACCAGCGGGCACGTAATACTGGCTATTATGGAACCCACCAGCGGGCACGTATGGTAAAGCAAGGTCATGGCATACATACGTACTTCATAAAAATATCACATTTTAACATATCATTCACAAACACATAGACATAGCACTTCATAAATTGCATTTTCATAAAAAGAGAGTTCATAAAATTCCAATTTCAAAGTATGAGGTTACTCACTTTCCTTTGCACCTCACGTAACTTTCAACTTGTATCTCTTATATCCTTCTCTTGCTCACCGAATCCTCTTTTAGGGTTTAATCCATGGATGGAGAGCTTCAAATACTTGGATGAGAGATGGATTTGGGAGGTAATCTTGTCCTAGGAACTTGGTTGAACCTTAGATGGCAGCCCTAGAAGTGGAGGAAGAAGATGGAGCTTTCTAGGGTTCTTGAGAAGAAGAGGGAGAGAGATATAACGTTGGATGAGAATGAGAGGAGAGAGGGCTGATATTTTCTTCTCTCCCCTTGAAGGATGTTTCCAGAATATGGGTGGTGAAACTATGGACTAGACCCTCACATAACATGCTCGTCACATAAAAGACCCAACATATTTATACATTGACCCGTAGCCTAATTATAACATTTATACATTACCTTAACATATAACACGGAAATCATGCAGGTGACATATAATGCAAATATAACTTGGGCGTGTCACATTACACATAGAAAACATGTACTTAATTAGGTATAATTTGTACTAATAAATCATGATATGCAAAATTAAACCCTTGGTGTTACAGTTTTGATCATTAAAAAGGTATTTAAAATGCCTATAAAAATTCCCTTAGCTAAGGGTCAATGGGTGAATTTTTGGTTGATTGGTCGATGAGTATTTGAGATACTTTTTTGAAGAGTTTTTGTATGGAAAAGTAAAAATTTCAAGGCATTGAAGTAAAGGAAGACAAAAATATCCAAGGCTCAAGAAACGCATGAATTAGAAGTGCAAGTTTGCACCCATTTTTTTGAAGGGAAATCTCTGGGATTTAGAAAGTAATCAATATTGATCTTAGACCTCCTACGATTTTTCTTGAAGTTTTAGAAGGAGACAAATATCCTGTGAGAGCTGTTGAGTAGCGTACACTTACTTTGGGCGTATAACACCTCAAGATTGTCATACACATTATATACTTGGTGTACGCCAACCCTACGTACATTTAAATAAAATATTTAACTTTATTCTTTAGACGTTCTGTTTTGCATATCCCATGTTATATTTGAAGTTCAAATGTTTGTGATGTACTTGTGAGCATGTGCTTGTCATCAACCGGTGTCAACAAAGATGTATCCTAACCGTAGGATCAATGAATCGGTTGTAGCATAATAAATCCGGAAGTCCGAAGTCGAATCTATAAGGAACAAGAAGTTTAGAAGTTTATCGGGAGAGAGATAATAGATTTGGGAAATATAGTTATGTAAAGATGTTGGGACGAATTGTAAGAAAACTAATTAATGAAAATAAGATCCAGTTTTCGAGATCCACATCAACTATGACTCGTGATAACTCAATCTTCTAAAATAACTCAACTTTGGTTCTATTACATCGAACTTTCGTCGGATCATGGAAAGATTAGGGTTTCTAGAAATCAAGAAATATTTGATGGTCATTTTATGAATATTTGATGGTCGTTTTTATGTCAAGTGATTTTGACATAAAAAATATGCACTTTTGAGTGCCAATCAGCATGATTTCTTTACGTTCTAATAATATCATTTAGTTCTAAATCATGAGTCAGCTATAGTAACTACGATTAAGTTTGAGAGACTATACCTTTTAAGTTGTGGAGGATGTGAGATCCCGACTCAAAATTCGATCATTCTTTGTTCATGTATCAGCGGGGGTAATTGACCATTATTTGATTTTTTCCTAAGCAAAAGACCAAAGTATTTTTCCTCAACCTTAATTAGTTGTTTGCAGTTAGTGTGCTAATATATGTCGATCATTGGTCACACAACGGAAGTGTATCATTATGGTGCCGTCCTCAACACATTTAAAATTCAAACCTTCGTCCTGGAATTGTGGTGTCATCCCGTTTGTTGATTTAAGGACCCAATTAGGAGACGGATATATTCAGTTGGAGGTAAGTTTGGAGACATCCACCGTCAACTATTCCGGCCTCTGAGGGAGTGACAGTCTTGTCTTGAGCTCCTTGAGCTGATAAAGGAGAAGCAACTAAAGTCCATTGGTACCTGACTTGGTGAAGTTACATGTTCGATCGGGTCTAGTTAGAGTAAAGTAATTATTGACTTGAGACGGTAGAATGTCTCTTCTTTGTCTCGGTAAGGACTTGTCAATATCAAATGAGCGCTCTACTCTAGATAAGTTGGGTAAGAACGAAATGCCAAGAGAAAAGAGTGTTCCTACAAATGTTATATCGACGAAAGCATAACAAATCTATGTGACTTTATTTTTCCGTTACTATCTCAATTGTTATATATGTCTTATTGTATATGTGTATCTCTTTGGGTTTGATTTTTCGGTGATTTTTACTACTAAGTTTAAATATTCATCGGATCAACTTCTATACCCCTAGCATTTCATACCAAATTTTGGAGAGCAGTTGGCGAACTAGCTCAAGCATGAAGAGTCGAAAGCTGCAGAAGAAGACCTTTGTAGTATTTGGCTGCTTTACCCTTAGTTGCTCTGTCTTAGTTTCTTTTCCAAATAAAGTATATATAAACCCCTATAGGTATTTCTGTCATTCAATTTTCACACTCTAAACTCTTAACTATTTATATTTTGTTGTTTTAATAATAATAAAAGGATATTTTTCTAATTTACTTTTCAATTGAATTAATAATTAAATTAAAGGTTTAAAATAATATTCTAAAAAATCAGGACGTTACAGAATTTGTTTTTGAAAAGATTTTAGGGAGTGATGGACTGGATTTGGAAGCTTTCTAGAGGAATCAAGAGACAAGATCTCGAATCTGGGAGTTTTGGCTAGGCCGCTAGACCAAGCTGTGCATTTAGGGTTTCTATAATCACACCCAAAGTCGTTTCTGGAGAGAGAAAGTTCTAAGAGCCGTTTCTCTACTTAGTTAGGTCAAATAAAATATAATCCGGCTTTTATTTTTGTAACAAATCATAGTCAAATGCAAAAAAAAAAATTAAATTTAAATTTTTTTGTCAAGAAGAACCAATATACTTCAAAAAATTAATATAAAAATAGCAAACACAAAAAATAAATAAATAAATAAATAAATACAAAAAAAAATGTTCTCAATAGTCTAATTTAGTATAATGGACTTTAAAAGTTGAGACTTATTTTGATGATTGACAGTATTAGAAATTCTTCAATAGGAACTTGTAAAAGAAAGACCCTTATTTTTAATCAAAAAAATTCTATTTTTTTAATATTTGGTTTGATACAACCAAAATAAAATTTGAACTATACCGGATTAAAATCGAGTCAAACCGAAATAATTAATTCGATTCGGTTTCGTTTTGTAAAATTTTAAATTAAACTTTTTGATTTGATCCGAATTTTTCTTCAAACTTGACAAAACTGGACTCATTACACTCCTATTTCTAAGTGAGCGCTATCAGAAAGCGTGAGTATAGAGTACAGATTATTCTGAAATCATGTGTCCTTTGAATTTCTTTACAAAAATTATAAGAACACAACTTTAAAGCACAATTCAAATATAATATATTTAAAATTATCTAAAATACATAAAATTAATAAAATAGTATAAATTTTATGTACATCGAATCGACTAATTTCAAATACAATCTTCGACCGTAGACTTGTGCACGGACACCTCATTGCCGTACAGTGATCTCCTAACGCTGTATATATATATATATATATATATGGCAATGCAGCCAAGTGGTTGTGATTGTCTCTTGTTCCCCCTCTCTCTCTCTTTCTCTCTCTCTCTAGAAAACGATGGGGAAATTGCCGAAAGAAGAACACCCAGTGAATGCATTTGGGTGGGCAGCCCAGGATACCTCTGGTGTCCTATCTCCGTTCAAGTTCTCCAGGAGGTAAAACTCCCTGCTCTTGGAATTTGTTGTGGGATTCACCATTTCTTGAGCCAAAAGTCAATACCCTTCAGAAATTAATTAATTAATTTTTGTTTCCAATTGAAAGTGATTGAGGGTGATGTTTCAACTTTCAGGCTCACGGAAGATAAGGATGTTAGGTTCAAGATTTTGTATTGTGGAATCTGCCATTCTGATCTTCACAGTGTCAAGAATGAATGGGGCAACTCCATTTATCCAATCGTCCCTGGGTACGTTTCAATTATAATCTTCGAATATGCGTCAGCTATACTCCTATATATATGTCTGTCTCTAACTCAAGAACAAGAAAATAAAATGTTCTACTCGATGACCAAAAATTCAGTGTATGGAAATACAGAGGGGAATGAACTTATATACATGTTAATGGACCTTTTAAATACAAAATCGCTGAAACCTTTTAGACTACGGACATAAGTGGAAGACTTCTAAACTTCAAAACTATTCAGACAGTCTGGTTGACTCATGATATGCGTGAACATGATTGATACATGCAGCCATGAGATTGTTGGAGTGGTAACAGAGATAGGCTGCAAGGTACAAAAGTACAAAGTTGGAGACAAAGTAGGGGTGGGTTGCATGGTTGGAGCTTGTCATACATGTGAAAACTGTGAGAACAACCTTGAAAACTACTGTCCAAAAATGATATTCACATACAATTCTGTGAATTTTGATGGAACCATAACATACGGAGGTTATTCCGATCACATGGTGGCTAACGAGCACTATATCGTTCGGATTCCCGACTCTCTGCCTCCTGAGGCTGCTGCTCCACTCCTCTGTGCTGGGATCACAACTTACAGCCCATTGAGATATTTTGGGCTTGATAAACCCGGTATGAAAGTGGGTGTCGTGGGCTTAGGTGGGTTGGGACATGTAGCTGTTAAATTCGCTAAGGCTTTCGGGACTATCGTGACCGTGATCAGTACTTCCCCTCAAAAGAAGCAGGAAGCTCTTGAAGTACTTGGTGCTGATAATTTTTTGGTCAGCAGCAATCCAGAAGAAATGCAGGTATCTTTAATCTTTCCTTCCCCCCACGGAACCCCCAAAATCAGTGATATTAACTATATGGAGTTTGTACTAGTTAGTTATGTAAATATTGATGTGTTGAGAGTTATTGTGCAGGCTGCTATGGGCACTTTGGATGGAATCATTAACACAATTTCTGTAGCTCATGCTCTCGCACCATTGATTTTCCTTTTGAAGTCCCATGGAAAGATCATCATGGTTGGTGCACCAGAAAAGCCACTCGAGTTATCTGTCCTTCCTTTGCTTATAGGTAAGTATTTGCGTTCTAACCACCGCCTACTTAACTGCAAGATCGTAGTATTGTATCTCTGCCTCTCATTTCTGATTCAAACTATTCATATATTAATGCAATGGTACCTAAAATTGGACTTGGGTATTGCAGGGAGGAAGATAGTAGCTGGAAGTTGCATTGGTGGTATGAAGGAGACACAAGGGATGATCGATTTTGCAGGAAAACACAACATTACTCCAGAAATTGAGGTTGTTCCGGTGGACTATGTGAACACTGCTATGGAGCGTCTCGTCAAAGCTGATGTTAAATACCGATTCGTCCTTGATGTTGGGAATACACTGAAAGCTGCTTAGTCCTTGTCTTAGCCCTGTGCTCTCAAAATCTTGATTTTGTTGTTGGTGTGACATGCTAATGTATAAGGCAGAACTTGAGAGGTCTTGTGTATTTGAAACATTTATCTCCTTGTTAGTGATCAAACATCGAATAAAAATGAATAATTGGTGATCCAACAGGTTAACATTTTTGCTTGGGAAGAACTTGAAAATGTTTTCGTAAGTTTGATTTGTCTAAATTACGTCTATTTTATGATTTGCTATTCATTTTAAGTTAGTTTTGGCCTAAATGATGTGGTCTAGCCATGCTTACTTTAGAGCTTTACTGATAGTATGAAAGGGTTGTGTTGGTGGCAGGAGTGGAACCAGGATTTGAACTTTTAGGGGGTCGAGGTTTTAAAAAAAAAAGAGGGGGCCGAATGTAATTTTGGTGGCCGTAATGTAATTTGTTTATAATTTTCAAAATTTATACCTACATCTTAATTTTCTTTTGAAATTTTTGGGAGCGCCTTGTAATAATCCGTAATTTTAAAATAATTTAAAATTAATATTTGATATTTACTTAGAGTGTTTCACTATTTAAGTTAGGAGTTTTAAAAAAAAATTTAAAAAAAATTATTTAAAAAAATAAAATAAAATAAAAAAATAATATTTTAATAGGCCGCTCGAGCGAGCTATAGACCGCTCGAGCGAGCTATCATTTCCAGCAACCTCGAAAATGGCATCTTTTGGGATTTCTTCGAATTCATGGTTATTGAATGAGATTTTCCGATTAATTAACGAATAAACGTCGGATTTATTTCGTTTTAATGGTAAATAAACGGATTTAAATCGAATTTGATGACCAATTAGTAGGGATTTTATGAGAATTCAATTTGGGGGTTTCATGGTATTCAATTAGGGTTTAATTTGAACATTATGAGGGATTTTCCCCTCGAACCTATAAATAGGACGGCTAATCGTTAGGTTTTAGACGTACAATCGAAATTCAGAAGGTTAGAGAGAGTATTGTGAGGTGTTGGGAGAGAAATTCAGAAGAAATTCGAAGGTGTTCTTGAAGAGAGAGAAAGTTGGGTCGAAGTTCTTCACCAAAATTCGTCCTAATCGTCAACGTTTTCATCAAATTGAGGTAGGATTACTTACCTACCAACCTTAGGATGTTCAATTTCAGTGTTATTGCATGATTTTATGATCTGTTAGTAGTCCTATTGAAGTTTTAGGGTTTTTATCGTATGAAGATGTTCAGTTCTGGAAATTCCAGAATCTGGGGAAGACGATGGCTCGCTCGAGCGAGCTTTGGACCGATCGAGCGAGGTTGTTGAGAAAATTTTGAGTTTTCGTAAAAAAAAAAAAAAAAAAAAAAATTTAAATAGGCCGCTCGAGCGAGCTTGAGGTCGCTCGAGCGAGCTACAGAAATTTTTAAGTTTCAAATTCGGTCAGTAGGCTTGTTTTGGCCGCTCGAGCGAGGTTTGGTCGCTCGAGCGAACTGTTGATTTACAGAGCAGAATTCCAGCATGTTTAAAGTAATATTCGAATACATCGGCTATGATTATATTCTGTAATTTGTTCACCAGATAGCATGAACACTTTCACATGTATCCACTTTGCTTTGATTGTGTCTTTGAATCCTCATGGGATCTCGTGAGAGTTGAGATTGATGCCTCACATGTGTAGATGTTAAATTTCAGTGCGTTGGTAGTTGTAGAGAACAACTTTAATAAAACTTGAAGACTGAAACTTGTGGTTATGCCGGGTATGGCCGTCGTGCTGCCCGATGCCAGACGTCGTTCCGAAGATACTAAGGGGTAACCAGTCCCACATGTATGGTTGATGCCGGACGTCGTTCCGAAGATACTAAGGGGTAACCAGTCCCACGTGTATGGTGGATTACCGGATGTCATTCCGAGGTATGCTAAGGGGTAACCAGTCCCACATGCAGCTTGCTTACTAGGTTCAAGCCCCGAGGTATGCTAAGGGGTAACCAGTCCCACATGCAGCTTGCTTACCGGGTTTAAGTCCCGAGGTGTGCTAAGGGGTATAAAGTTCCACGTGCATGCTCCGGCCGTCGTGCCATGTGACAGGGCGTCGTCCCACTTAAACAAGATAATGAAAGCGGAAAAGAGCATAATTAACCCGACGTGTTTACTGCTTATTTTTATTTGGTATCAGCATGTGATGTTATTTATTGTTTATCCATATGAACTGTTGTATGTTGTACGTCCTTGGGTTTGGTTTTTCGGGTAATTTGTCCTACTGAGTTTCATTACTCATCGGTGCAACTTCTTTGCCCCTGGCGTTTCATGCCAGATGTAGAAGTACGTATAGAGGAACCGTTCGTGTCAGAAGAACTGGAGACTACAGGAGGGGAGACATTCACATAGTTGCCTTATCCGTAGATGACCTTAAGATTTTAGTTATCCTAAATAAATTTGTAAACCTGAAAGGGTATTTTGGTCAATTCAGTTTATAACTCGAATGTTTAAATGTTGTTGGGAATTTATCATTAAATAAAAGTTAGTTTTCTTTCGATAATTTATTTGGATTATAAAGTGGTTTAAATAAAATTAAAAAAAAATTTATCGTGGAAATTTAACGTGCCAAAAGTTGGGGCGTTACACGCCTGCTCCCCCCAGTTTTCTACATGGTACCGCTCTTGGTCGGTGGTCAGCCGGTAGTTAAGACATGAGACGTAGGAGTTTGCTCATTCTTAAGTCTCACAAGTTCGAAATCTTTCAATTATTATTAATTTTTGTGTGGCCAGTATATATGGAGGTTTGTGATTGTGGTGCTTTGCTTTTGATCAATGTTCTGAATACCGGATCGGTTTGGGTACCGATTTTCCTACTGGTACGGTACGTACCGGTACCGGTCATGTACCGGGTACCGTATCGGATTTATCGCAACTATCAATATATATAAAAATTATAGAGAGAAAGTCCAAAAATAATAATTTTTTTCGCAATTCTTAAAAAAAAAACAAATCCGGTACCGGCCGGTACCGACTGATATGGCCGGTATTAGCCGGTACGGCCGGTACCCGGCCTGTACCGACCGGTATTGAAGGCGGTACGGTACTAGGAGTACTTGGTACCGTTTTTATGTCAAAACGGTACGTACCGGTCGGTACGGTACGGTACTTACAACTTTGCTTTTGATGAAGCTCTTTCTGGCACCACTCCATACTCTTTTCCATGTGATATTTGGATTAAGTTTAGGTTTGTCCTTAGAAACATCACACAAAATCTGCAGTTCATGTATTCAAATATGCCAAAGAAAAAGAGATCTCAAACGCCATACTCTGAATTGTAACAAGAAAACAAGGATATGATCAATGCTCGACGCCAAGAACTACGGCTCAAAAAAAAAGAAGGAGAAAACTAAGAAATCAAAGGCTAATTTTGCACTATCAAAGAGACGCCAAATCATTCCATAAGAGGTTCACGAATCATTCTTGCTACCATAGCTCAACACAGAAATAGCTCCAATGAATCCCATTTCCCAGCCTATGAACACTTCTAGCCCAAATTATGAAGCTGCCTTTACTTATGAAATTGGTATAGAAATGCTATATTGATCATCCTTTCTGAAACAAACCAACACTGCATGCATAAACAATAAATAGCAGTTAAGACTTCAACTCAAACGAATTGGTCGAACATTTCATGTTGTCTCTCCTTAAGTTCCAGCTCTAATTTAGTCCTGCAAGCAGATTCCGAAACCAGCATAGTTTGCAAATCTACAATAAGACGTAACCTTATGAAGACAAACACATAGGCATTATGCCTTTGGAATATATTTTGCTCATTTTGTTTTTCTTTTTATGTAGGTGAACAAAGGTATTGCAAAAGATCGAAGAATTCAAAGAAGCCTAAACAAAATTCAAACTTTCTTCAAACCACTACTAAACCATGTGTTCGCCCTAACATAGTATCATGCGCATATTGTGCTGTCAAACGATTCCATTCCGAACTAGATGAATTTTGTTGTTCCAAAGGAGAAGTCTTGTCTCTTTTACAATCTTTGAGCGACAGTCAAATGGCTCTCTAATGATGAAAAATAACACTAACATCTTGGGAGAAGCATTGAATTAATTGGTTAGTTTGCTTCAAATCATAAAATTAATGCTTGAAATTTGTAAAAATAAAAATCATGATTTATTGACTTAGTCAAACATAGCATACGCTATTCTAAAAGGCATTTTCCACTTTGTGGGTGGCACACACCATTTCTAACCAGCCAGACTGTGTAGTCATTGTTAGTTGACCAAGCATATGGGGCTCCATGATGCCCTCATGCAGGGTAACTTCTAAATATTTTGATCATTAAAAAGGTATTAAATGTCTATAAAATTCCCTTAACTAAGAGTCTTGGGTTGGATTTTTGGTTGGTTGCTTGATGGGTATTTGAGATTTTTTTTGGAAGAGTTTTTGTATGGAAAGTAAAAATTTCAAGGTATAGAAGTAAAAGAAGATAAAAGATCCAAGCCTCAAGAAATATATGAATTAGAATGCAAGTTTGCACCTAACGAGGGTAAAACTTAAATGAGAAATAGACAAGTTTTTCCTCGAATAAATAATTTAGTGGCAAGGAACTATGATGACATCAGGACACATGTGCTGATCACGTATGGGCATAGCCAACATGAGAAATGTTAGTCCTGCTTTATTCAAGTCGACAAGGCCGAATATAGGACTAGCCGATATGAGAAAGACAGCTCGGTAAGCGGCCGACCTCAGAAAGGCGGTCTGACGTCTTGCCAACTTGAGAAGGGCGGTCCGAGATACCATTGATCCGAGAAAGACAATGGATAATTGTCAGTCCAAGACAAGACACACTTCCGAGTAAGTCGAAACACAACACTAAGCAAATATAGATGAGAAATCCACGAACGATTTAATTGTTATGAGAATGATTAATTAAATGAAACTCTAGTGGAAGAAAATAACTGTTTAGTAGAAATCAAATTAAAAGTTATCTCATTAGTAGTCAATCAGAAGACACTCCATTCTAGTTAGTGTCCTAAGAGAATTAGGACAGTTCAAAGACCTATAAACAAAACCACAAGTCAACATAGAAAGGTACGTACTAATTCACTACCTAATATAGAATATTAGTTTGAGTTATATTTATTCTTGTGAGCTTTGCCTGACTTAATCATCGAAGTGTCTTCCTGCCGCAGAGGCAGAGGGTTCTTTGATGATTTATTATTTTGCAGATCATAGGTCCACCCATATTGGGAGCATTATTTCTGCTAGATAGTGAAGTCCTAGCATTTTTCTTCTTGATTGTGAAAATTAACCCACTTACAATACGCATCTTTTTGAAGAAAATCTTTGGAATTTAGAAAGTAATCAATCCTAATATCTTAGGCCTCCTACGACCTTTTCTTGAAGTTCAGAAGGAGACAAACCTCCTGTGAATATTGTTGAGTGGCGTACACTTGTTTTAACTTTATTCTTTTGTTATTCTGTTTTGCATATTTCATGTTATATTTGACGTTCAAATGTTTGTGAAGTACTTGTGAGCATGACTACTTTACATTCCAATAATTTCATTTAGTTTTTTTTTTATCAGCAAAGAAATTCATTGAAGTAAAACAAGATTACAACAATAAAACAGAGTTCCCTTCCAAACCCAAGTTGGCCAGTAGCCAACGATGAAGGAAAGAAAATAAGGAAAAGGAAGAAAACACACAAGGAATAAAAGCAAATAGCTACTACAAGCCACCTTCAAACAAGTAGTGATTTAACACATTGAATGTTCCACAAGAAGTCTTCAATAGCTACCCCAGGGATCTTGAATTTTCCTTTAACCCATACTGCAATTCTTGTGATTGCCCTATCTGAAATTTCTCCCGGCTGCTCCTGAATCCCATTGAATATCCTCTGATTCCTTGCCATCCATATTGACCAAAGAGTAGCATACAAGGCTGATTCCCAAATAAATTTTTCCAAATTTGTATATGAGTTTTGAAGCCAAAACTCCACCAAAACTTGGATATTTGGAGGCATAACCCACTGACATCCCCACCAGCTAAGAATCTGACCCCATATTTTCCAGGAAAAATTACAACCAAGCATGAGATGGTTTGTTGTTTCAACCCCGGTATTGCACATAGGACATTCTCCTTGGCCTAAATTAATAATGCCTCTCCTCCACAAAGCCATTCTAGTTGGGATTTTTTCTTGTAGAACTTGCCAAGCAAAAATCACTGTTTTTGGAGGACATACCTTGTTCCAAATAGAATTGAGAAGCTTATTTTCCGAAAAATTATGATCTTCCCAAATTCTGTATGCTGATCTGACAGAAATTTTTTTATCCAAGGTCCACTTCCACTCAATATGGTCCTCACCTCCCGAGTTTGTTGAAAATAATCGCAGCCTAGTCTTCAATTGGTCAGCCATTTGTTGTTCCCAGACAAACAGGTTTCTTCTGAATCTGAGATGCCACTCCTGATCTTGAACTCCTGTCATAACTTGATTAACCAAATCAGATTTTTGAAGAGATAGTAGATAGAGTCTAGGAAATTGGTCTTTGAGTGGTGAATTACCACACCAAGTATGGTCCCAAAACAAAGTGTTCCTCCCATTTTTTACCACAATAGATAGTCCTTCCTTCAGAATCTCTCCCAGAGGAGCATTGGGGGCACTTACTGAACAAATATCTCTCCATATCCCTGACGTCTGTCCTAGAGAAGGATTAGATGGGAACCAAGTTGTTGAATTTAGACCATACTTCCTAGATACAACTTGAGACCAAAGTGCATTCCTCTCTCTAGACAGCCTCCACCACCATTTACCCAAGAGAGAATGATTAAACTGAATAATTCTCTTAATGCCAACTCCGCCATTCTTCTTTGATTTAGAGAGAGCCTTCCAATTGACCATATGAAGCTTTTTCTTTTCCCCAACTTCCCATATGAATCTCCTTTGTATCTTTTCCATCACCTTAGCCACTCCTTTAGGGCATTTGAACATGGAAAGGTAATATACCGGTAGATTGGTGAGGGTTGATTTGACCAAGGTAATTCTTCCAGCTAACGAAAGTAGCTTTTTCTTCCATAAACATAATTTGGCTTTCAGATTATCAATAATAGGCTGCCAAGTAGTAGATCTTCTTGGATTTGCACCTAGTGGCATTCCTAAGTATTTGAATGGCAGAGCTACCCTTTTGCATCCCAACACTAGAGCCATACTCTCTAACTCCTCTTCCTGAACCTTGATTCCACAAATTGAGCTCTTAGCCATATTAATTTTAAGACCCGAAATCACCTCAAAACATCTTAGAATTCTTCTTATATTGGTCAATTCTTGAAGATCATTCCTGCAAAAAATGATCGTATCATCCGCAAATTGTAAGTGGGATATCAAACAACCTTGAGGCCCCACTGGCATCCTTTGTATCAAACCTGCCTCTATTGCTCTTTCAAAAAGGGTATTAAGGCCCTCAGCCACCACATTGAACAAAAATGGAGAAATGGGATCTCCTTGACGAAGGCCTCTAGATGGTTTGAATTCATTGGTTGGGGATCCGTTAATCAAAATAGACATAGAAGTGGAGGAAATGCATTCTTTCACCCATGAACACCATTTTTCCTTGCATCCCATCAATCGCAACATGTGAATGAGAAAATTCCAATCAACCATGTCATAGGCTTGTTGGAAATCTAACTTGAGAATTATCCCTCCTTCATTTGCTTTCTTCCAATGGTGAATCATTTCGTTTGCTATTAAGATTCCATCAAGAATTTGTTTACCCCCAACAAATGCCGTTTGATTCTCACCAATCACCTCCGGGAGGACCTTTTTAAACCTATTGGCTAGCACCTTTGATAGGATTTTATAAAAACAACCAACTAGGCTTATAGGTCTGAAGTCATTAAACATAGTGGGATTGTTCACCTTTGGGATTAAAGCCAAAAAAGTAGAATTTAAGCCCTTATAGATTTTTGCATTAGAATAGAATTCCTCAAAAAATTTCAGAAGATCCTTATGAAGGAAAGACCAAGATTTATGCACGAACCTTAGATTGAATCCATCCGGTCCTGGGGCTTTGTTTTTACTGCTTCCATTGACAGCTTCTTTGATTTCCTCCAACGTAAAGGCCTGCTCCAGGTATTCTGACTGATGTGGTAGTAATCTCCTTTTAAGACTTCCTCCCAATCTTGGCCTATTGAGCTGGGTATTTTTGAATATTTTGCTGAAGTAGGCCACTGCTGCTGCTTTGATTAGTCAGCTACAGTAACCATAGTTAAGTTTGAGAGACCAAACTTTTTAAGGTGAGCATAATGTGAGATCCTAAATTAAAATTCGATCATTATTTGCTCGTGTACCGGTAAGGGTAATCGAAGATTATTTGATTTTTTCCTAAGTGTGGTGCGGGAAAGACCAAAGTATTTTCCCTCAACCTTAATTAGTTGTTTGGGGTTAGTGTGCATATATATGTCAGATAGTGGTTAGACGACTGAAGTGTATCGTTGCGGTGCCGTCCTCAACACTTTTAAAATCTAAACCTTTGTCTCACTTTTGCAAATCGATTGTATAGCAGAGAATCTTTGGCTATCGATCCTCAGGGAAAAACGGTTGTTCAGCTTAGATAAGTAATTTTGTATGTGTAGCATTTAGGATGCCAAACTTTTGCTTCTTCGGATTTGTGACAATTTACTAAGAGATAAGATTCTGACACAAATTAAGTTGTTAAATAAAGAGAGGCATGGTCTTGTGAATCCTTCCATCCATAAACTAGACCTTGGATATCTTCTTTCTATCACTCAACCAAGAATAAAGTCAAATGTTCTAGGTATGAAAATCTTTCTATGAAAATCATTTAACTCTATACATGTGTTGTGGAATTAGATTGTTCCATAACAAGTAGTCAAATCATGAACGACATCGATCCAAGTATTGGATGTACTAAAATCACTTTCTGCACACGCAATCAAGAATTTAACACTTCATATAAGTTTCAACAGAAATAACCAAATTCATTCCTCAACAAGCTCTGAAAATCCTAAGTAGAGATATCATTAATGCCTAGGTCATAGGAAGACTGAGGCACCGACAGCATTACTCAGTAGTCGTGATTATTACTACGTCATAGAACATCAATTGAGCATGCATACGTCACCGATTAAAGGGGCATGTCAGGAACCTCACTAATATCGACAACGCAAATGTTCACGCACTACACATCATGATAATTCTATCAGATATTTCATGCTCCCATTTCCAATTCAACTATTCTAGTTTTGATCATAGTAAGTGCCAAAGATTTTCGTATTTCTGATGTTTCCATCCGATAATAATCCCAACAATGCACTATGCTAACCGTGTTGCCGACCGCTAATATTCCCGACCATCATATTTTCGTCCACCAAGTTCCCAAATGTTATGTTTTCCCGTACATCATGCCAACACCAAAATACTTCTTGGCAACTAGACTTTATTGAAAATGACACAATACGGCTAAAGAGCATAACTCAGCTCAGTACATAACTTGACTAAACACATGACATGACTAATGACACAAGTCGACTTAAGACACAGCTCGGTTAAGGACATCTCATGGTTTAAGTCATAACTCGGCTAAAGTCGCATCACGGCTAATGACGTCCATAAATATATTTCAAGCTCGGTTCGATAAAGCATTGTCTGTAATCAAACTCGGGTAGAGAATAGGGGACAACTGATGAGCCCAAATTAGACTTGGCATCGACCGATAGGCTAGCAAATTTCCAAACTGTACAGAAGCTTCCCAGTTCAAAGTACAGTCGAATGACTTGCCATGCACACTCTCTAGCATAGATTCCCAGTTCAAAGTACAATCGAATGATTGGCTTTTACTTAGATTCTTATACAAAGCGGGTATCAATTAAGAGCAGAGGTGGTGCCGCATGCTCGCCCTGGATTACTCAAGCAATCCCGAGGATGGTGCCCCTAACTCTCTAGCATCCCAAAAATGGTGCGTGAAATGGGAGCATGGATCTTCCAAGAGGGAATAAGGGCATGGCTGACGATAAGCTATCCGCCATGAAATCACTCATCTTCCCGAGGTATTAATACTTATTTTCGGCCACTAGATTCTCATTCTCAATCTACATACATTTTATCTTCTTTCACCACCATTCTAACTTGATTGTCGGATAAACCACAACCAAGCAATTACGCCCCAACCACCGAACTTATGTCTAGGAGCCAAAAGCAGAATTCGGGAATGCATAACTATTTTTTTGGCATCACGTATTAATGCATTAAATAATTTAGGCCCTTACAATGTTAGTCATAAATTGCACAACAATGAGGATGACACGGTTGTACACCGAAGGTGTCACGTTAAGGTGCAAGTCGTTTACGGAAGGGAGTATGTAGAATTAACAATAAAGCTTGTACATCATGCATGAGGTGCTAGTCTTGGATTACACAATGGATCACCTAACATAGGGTCATAAACGCTTACTTTGAGATTAACTGGATGGTGACATAAATACTACGCATTGGAGGTGTCGCGTTAAGGTGCAAGTAGTTGTTTGGACTGTGAAGTGAACAAGTTGAACTAACAATAAGAGCTAATTAGGTGTTAACGAGGTGTCAATAATAAATAAAGCAACATGTCCACTTAAGGATGACATGACTAAACATTGATGATTAGACGTATAGCATTAATATCAAGTCTTTATTTAAAGAGGCAGCCTTTATTTAAAGAGGCCATTGAAATTACTAATAAAAGCAACAAAGTTGGGTTAGAAAGGACGTAGTATTAAAACAAAAAGTTTTGAAACAAAAATATTTTGAACACATTCAGACACAGATATGTCTAGAATTATCGAATGCACGTGGAATTCACAAATTATTGGGGGCCTCACGTGCATCTAACGGTTCTAAACACATCTATATTCGGATATAGAGATGGAGCCAGGGGGGCTAGTAGGGACGGTTGCCCCTAAAAAAATAAAGCCTCTATTATTATACAAAAAAAATTCCTATAAAGTATATAAGTACACCCTGCTAAATATTTTGAATATGCTCCATTTGATCTTGAATATATATTCATCCCTGCATAATGAAATTTCTAATTTCATCTCGATCTGGATGATTAATGTTCTTAACATTACTCGTATTAAAAATAGGATGCATGTGTGTGGTATTAGTTTCCCCACTTTCCACTAATTATATGAAATTTTCTCATGTATTCTTGGTACATTGAATTCTGAAGTCCCTAATTACTAGGGGTGAAAGCTAAACAAAAAATCAAATCGATAAAAAAAAATAGATCAAAAAAGGTTTGGTTCATGATTCGGTCGATTTTGATTTTTACAGATAAATATTTTGGCCTGTTGTTTTGGTTTCAATTTTCTCGTATTTTAAGTTAAACCAACCAAAAGGAACCTACCCGAACTGATTTTTTTTAAAATTATTCTCAGCCATTTATTTCCTATGTAATCCAACGGTGCACCATCAAACTCTAAATCTATTGATGCCCTTCCACTCTTCCAGATATGTCCAAAAGATGCATCTCCTGAGGAACTGAATACCCCAAAAACAACTCGACCGAAATCGATTAGACCGAACCAACTTCAATTTCTACTAAATTTTGGCCACGATTGGTTTGCAAAAATTCCACTCCGAACCAAATGGTTTTTGGTTTTTACTGCCAAAAAACTAACCGATCGATATTAATTTCAAAGCCTCAATGACTAGTCGATATTAGGTTGAGAGTAATTCTAAAATTGACTGGATACCTCGACTATCAAAACTAGGAGTGTAATTGGTTCAGTTTCGATCGATTTTCTAGTAGAAAAAACAAAACCGGAGAATTTAAAGTGAAAAACCGAAACCGAACTACTTACACCCTAGCATCTGATTCCTAGGGAGAAAACCTTGTTTTCCAAGTTCAGATTGGTTTGCCGTTAATTGTAGCAGACATCCGAAGATTTGGGAAGGCTCTGGAAAAATGTTATTCCGATTAAAGAAAGGACACTTGGAAGATCGGGCATCTCTTCCTTTTTGCTTTTGACTGACCGCCCTAACCTTCTTCTGTTAATAGATAATAGATGTAGACGGGGGAGAGACATGGCCGAGTTTGCAAGGCAAAAATCATAAAGAAAACGAGAGCACCGTGCTTAAGTGATTAGGTTTGGCCTAGGGGTCAAGATTTAAAACGTAGAAATATTTTTTTTTTTTTTAAGTTTTAGATTCGGAATTTTTCAATTATTATCAATTGTTATAGGACTAGTTCATATAGGATAAAAAATTTTAATTTTAAATTAAGTTTCCATAAGTGAACGGTAAAATTGGTCCTCTAAAAATTAGTTGGTATTAGGTTGAGAATAATTTCAAAATGAACCAAATACCTCGACTATTAAAAAAAAAAAAAAGAGTACTTAAATGGCTGTAAATCCTCCCACATAGGTGAATCTGTTGCCTCATCAGGTAAAACGAAATTATGTCCAAAGATTCAGAAAATATTAAAAATAAGTCAAAATATGATCTGTTATGACTTAATTTTTCATCTTTTTTTTAATTTTTTGACATAATTTCATACTTTTTAAAAACAATTCATCGAGATTGACCAATAAACCCAAAAAATTGATGAAAGTATAACAAATGAAATAATTTTGGCCAAAAAGGGAGTGTTTCCAACCAACCCTTTATTTCTTCAAAAACATGCTCTAAATTTGAAATTGTTAACCAAGTTATATTAAATAAATAAGGAAGATCCCAAAGAGGGCCGACGCGCGCAGAATAAAAATGAGGAATAAATAATCACACGGAGAACCCAAATCCAATCTAATTCCCCAAACTCCAATCTAAACAGATCTGGTCGTATCAGACTAAATTGTCATCCCTTGACCGGATGGTGACATGAATACTAAGCATTAAAGGTGTCATGTTAAGGTGCAAGTATTTGGAGTGAACAAGTTGAATTAACAATAAAAGCCAATTAGGTGTTAACGAGGTGTCAGTAATAAATAAAGCAACATATCCACTTAAGGATGCAATGTCTACACGTTGATTATAGACGTGTTGTGTTAAGATAAAGTCTTTATTTGAAGAGGCAATTGAAATTACCAATGAAAGCAACAAAGTTGGGTTAGAAAGGACGTAGTATTAAACGAAAAAGTTTTGGAACACAGATGTTCCGGATGCATCCAAATATAGATATATTTAGAACCGTTGAATGCACGTGAAATTCATAAGTTACTGAGGGTCTCACGTGTATCCAATGGTTTCGGACACATCTGTGTCTGGATATATTCGAATGAGCAGGGAGGCCAATAGGGGCAGTCATCCCGGCAAGAAAAAAAAAATCTCTATTATTATATAGAAAAGTCCTGTAAAGTATATATATAGCCTCGCTCCTACTAAATATTTTGAATATGCTCCATTTTAATCTCGAATACATATTCCCCCTGTGTCAATATGCTTCATTTTGATCTCGAATACATATTCGTCCATGTATTGTGAAATTTTTGGCTTTATCTATGTCCATATGATCTGTGTTTCTAGCATTATGCATATTAAAAATAGGATGCATGTGTGTGGTATCAGAGCATCCACATCAGGCTTTTTTAAGCTCCTCTTTTTTTATTTTGAGGAGCAATTCTTTCAGATAGTTCCATATCATCTTCCCTTGACGTCTTTCCTATTTTGTGAATGTTACAATGACTCATTATATTTGAGGAGTCACTGTAGCCTCCCTATTTAATGAAGCTAAAACTAAGACTGGTCACTATTCACCCTATTTAGAGAGATTGATACAAACGACTTTAGAAAAATATGACTCTCTAAAGTAAAAAAGTTAGAATTTCTCCCCAGTTTGGTTCAAAAAATAGAGAAAATGATGTGGATGTTCTTAATTTCCCCTCTTTCCACTTATATGAAATTTTCTCATGCACTTTTGGGACATTGAATTCTGAAGTCCCTGATTCTTAAGGGTGAAAGCAAAAACGAAAAAATCGAACCCATCGAAAAGATTGATTGAAAAAAGTTTGGTTCGGTCAGTACGAAAAATGATTCGTTTGGTTTCGGTTTTTCCAGACAAATATTTCGGTATGTTTGTTTGGTTTCGATTTTGTCGTATTTTAAGTTAAACTGACCGAACCGATTTTTTTCACTATTCTCAGCCATTTATTTCGCATGTAATTCAACGGTATACCATCAACTCAAATCTATTGATGCCCTCCACTCTTTCAGACGTGTCCAAAAGGCACATCTCCTGGGGAACTAAATACCACGAAAAAATCGATCGAAATCAATTAGACAGAACCGACTTCGGATTCTACGGCCGTGATCATTTGCAAAAATGCCACTCCGAACCAAATGGATTTGGGAGAGCTATAGTGCGCGTGTAGTGCGAACAAAACGATATAATTTTGATTCCCATGTATTTTGATAACAATTCATATGATAAGATAAAATGATATAGCTTTGAGGCCAACGTAGACAAAATTATATCATTTTATTCGCACTATACATGCACTAGAGAAAAGTGTACTACAACCTCCCTAAATCTGAACCAAATAGTTTCAATTTTTAGTGCCAAAAAACCGACCAATCGATATCAAACCAAAGTTGTGAATCCCATCCCGTACCGGTCGGTATGTCCCGTACCACCCTTGTAATAGTACAGGTCCATCGGAGTACCGTTCCGGCCTATTCCGGCATATTCCAGGCTATTCCAGGCGATACCAGCCGGTACCATACCGTAACGGTCTGTATTTAAAAAAATTAAAAAATTAATTTTTTTTGGATAATTAGGCATAATTTGAGTCTAAAATCATTTTTTTTTATATTTGGTGATTTATTATGATTTTTTGTTAAAATATGTATATTAATTTTAGCGATAAATTCGAAACGGTATGCCGATACACACCGGTACCAGTACGTACCGTACCAATAACAAAATCGATACACTCACCAGTACGGAATTGATAAGTTCGTATCGGACCAATTACGCACCTAGGAATTACATCACCAACTTCTACAACAAAACCACTCACGGGCTTTGCTTTCCTAATTTTGATGTGTTCCATCAGGAAGAAACGTGCGTCTCTCTCTTCCTAAAACCATGCACTTGACATGCATGTTTTTCTATCCATTTGGCCGAACTTAAGTTTCTGGCTTATTTTTTATCTTTATTCAAATTTTTTTTGTATTTGTTATTTTTATGTCATTTTTTCGTAGCTTATTGATTCGTATCGATGAAACAAATCTAAAAAGTATAAAATTATGTCTAAAAGTTAAAACAAAATCACTAAAGACGAAAATAAGCCAACACAGACGCTGTTTTTGGCTTATTTTTTGTATTTTCTGAACTTTTTTAAATTTTTTAACATAATTTTATACTTTTCTAAAATCTCTTGTCGAGACGAACCAACAACCATCAAAAAATTGATGAAAAATAAAAAATTAAAAAAAAATTCAAATAAAGACAAAAAACTAAACAGTGAATAATTCAATAATTCAGCCAGGCCAAATGGAGTATACTATTTCCGAATCTATCCATATCCAGACTATCTTTTAATTAGAACGGAAGCCTCTTGTATTTGTCTGCATTTCATCACTTCTCTAAGAACTGAAATACATACCTATTTTCACCAAAACGGCACAACCGAACCGATTGGCCGAACACATGCATGCATTTGATTTATTTTGGGATGATACTGCGGAAGTGCAATTCGGGCCCAATTTATCTTGGGCAATGTACTGTTGCTTTGTTTGGTACATATCAATTAATTGATTTGTTCGTATATATGTGTTGGGGGGCATGCACTTGGGTCAATTTCTTTGTAATTTGGATAAGACATTGATGATGATAGAGATACATCATGGGTGACTGATCTAGTGGTCGAATACTTGGCACTGTAGATCTGTTGACTTTTC
The DNA here is from genome assembly GCA_019985065.2 of Arctostaphylos glauca. Lineage (NCBI taxonomy): Eukaryota > Viridiplantae > Streptophyta > Magnoliopsida > Ericales > Ericaceae > Arctostaphylos > Arctostaphylos glauca. The sequence goes on from JAHSPW020000008.1 coordinate 4,091,586, forward strand.
TTTTTTTTGTTTTTTTGTTTTTTAAAAGGGACACTTGGTGTGTTCGTTTTAGGGTGTTTCTGAAATAGTTTTAGAAACATGTCTCTGAGACGTTGTTTGGTTATAAGTGTCTCAGAAATGGTTTCAGAAACTGTTTCTGAAACTGTTTCTGAAACTTTTTCTTTTATAGAGAGAAAAAGTTGTCTGGGAGAATGTTCCAGAAACTGTTTCTGAAACTGTTTCAGAAACTGTTCCAGAAATTTGTTTGAGAGAAAGTCTCTCAAACTCATAACCGAACACACCCTTAATGTTTAGTCCTATCTACAAGAGATACCTAGTGTTTCATCCTATATACTTTTGAAAGTTAATTTTTGGTCCTATTTTTAAAAAAATACCCGAATTACCCTCAAAAGTTATTTACCCCAATTTTAGCGTTTTTCCCCCTAAGAAAAAAGAATTGATTTAGATATTTCCTTATTAGTCTAAATTAATCCATTCTTCCTGAAGGCAACCATTTTTTGTGTTCTGGCTTACCAATTCAACTACCAGGATACCAACAAGAGGGAAATTATTGTAAATCATTTTATAAATCTAAGTGTTTTAGTTCTTTAGTGATGATCAATTTGCATATCATGGTTAATTTACACATGACGGACAATTTACTATATTTGCGATAGTAACTTACATGTCATGGTATATTTGTATCATTATGGTAAATTTCTACAACTCTCTGACGGTGGTCAATTTTCATATGGTAAATTCCCCAATCTCACGGACAATTTACTATATTTTGCGATAGTAACTTACGTATCATGGTATATTTGCATTATTATGGTAAATTCCTATAACCATTTGACAATGGTCAATTTGCATATGGTAAATTTTTCACGCTCAAATCGGATGCTATAAAACAAAAAACAAAAAGAGTTGACCATCCTCAAATTATGGTCAATTTGCTGGAAAATCAAAATATGAAAGATTTGCATGAGATATTCATTCTTTGGATATTCATTTTGGCCTATAACCTATAGCGTAAACATGGAATAATTGTTGGGATCTCAAAACTTCCGTCTCTATTTATGGCAAATTACAAATTCTGACTAATACTTCTGTAGCATAAACATGGAAGATTTGCTGAAAAATCAAAACTTCAAAAGAAGATCTCGGCCAATTGCGGATTCTGGCGCATATCCATGAAAAAATCTAGCCAATTAATTTCATAATCAATTAAATTTTATACCCTATTTAATTTCATAATTTTAGCCATATTTATTGTTACGATTATAAACATACCAAATCAAGAATATATGTTCTGAATAAAAAAAAGATAATAGGGTAATCTAACATTTGAATAAGGACAAACGTGTCAAACCATATAAAAATGGGATGAAAAAATAAGTTAATAAAGTGTATAGGATGAAACTCTACACTGTTAGGGTAAATAGGATCTTGATTTAATTTACCCTTTTTTAAAATTGGACGGCAAGACACTATCTAAATTATTATAAAGGGAATATTCATTTTGGTAGGAGCTCAATTTGTAAAGCCGGTTTAAATTTTTACTTCTCCTAAAAAGTCGCTAAAAACTTTCTTCCATCTTTATAATTGTAGGGATATTTTAGTAAAAAGAACTGTTAAAAAGGACTACTAACGGAAACTGATCCTAAAAACTGCTAAAGAAAATGCTCTCATAACTGTTACAAAATTTGCTCTACAAAAAACTGCATCAATCCAATAATTACTTGAGAAAAAAAAAAGTATTGTACGTAATAACTACAAAAATTATGAAATTGCATTTGTACACGTATAATGTTCACATACGCATTGCGTACGTCATGAACGCTAATAGCGAAAGAAGTACTATAACTAGCACCGTTCTCTGACGACCTAAGTTGGCACTGCAATTGGTCAGATACACACAAGGAGGAGATAGAGAGGGAGAGATATGTAAGGAACGAGAAATGTTACGGTCTCAGAAATTAGATCAAGAAAGTTTTTACAAATTTAAAATCAATGGTCACAATTCACTTGAATTATTGGCATTACAAGTACAAATAAATCATGACTATTAATTGTGAATTCTGAAAATATTTCTTGACCCAATTTCAGTGACGACGGTAGACTTTTTTTTATAGAATTCTAGAATATGTTCGTACCTCATAAAGCACATTGAAGTCTTATCTTTTTTTAGATGAAAGAGCCATGCAAACCACTTATTACTGCATGTTCTCTCCATTAATTTCTGGAGAGAGAATGAGCCAAACAGGCAGAGATAATCTTTTCTTGTGCAGAGTGGTGTAATGGTGTTCCATTATTAAGTGCAGGGTTGTTGAATGAAATTATGGGTATTTACAGCACCTATTTAAACTTGGGACCATGAGATAATTGCACGGTTATGCTATTCAAAATGGGCTAGAGTTGGGTCCAAGGATTGAATAGGTCATGCTCATTCTTTTTTTCTTTCTTTTTTAATTGCTTTGGATTGGATTTGGGCGTGGCTTCTTTAGGGTCCATTTGACATGTGGTTATTATTGGATTATTCACTTTTAGTTTTTTGTCCTTATTTGAAATTTTTTTTAATTTTTTGTTTTTCATCAATTTTTTGATGATTGTTGGTTTGTCTCGACAAGAGCTTTCAGAAAAGTTATCAATCATCGGCTAAATTTGAAAAAAGTTCAGAAAAGACAAAAAAAAAAGTCAAAAACAGCGTCCGTGTTGGCTTATTTTCGTCTTTAGTGACTTTTTTTTAACTTTTGGATATAATTTTATACTTTTTAGATTCCTTTCGTCGATACGAACCAATAATCCACGAAAAAATGACATAAAAATAACAAATACAAAAAAAATTTGAATAAAGACAAAAAATAAGAAAAAAAAATTTTTTGGCCAAATAGACTCTTAGTATGTTTATTCTTCTCTTCCGGCGTACTCTGGTAAGCCTTTTTTTTTCTTTCTTTTTATTTTTTCTTTTTTGAATCAACATATCAAGAAAAAAAAATATGATAATTAATTTTCGTATTTTCATATTATCATCACTATTTTTTTTAATTTTTATCCATGTGAATTTTTAATAAAAATACTAGTTTTGTTTGAACAAGTAAGCATATCATATTACCACATTGGAAATTCACACTTGTCTTTTTATAATTGCAATCAGAAATTTAACTTTTATTGTTTAAAGTACGCAATACATTTCTCATAAAACACAACTGATAAATTTTGAAGTGTATTAATACAAAAAAGTGGGGTAAATGGGATTCCTGCAAATAAACGGCGAAATTGATCCCTCGATGATTAGTCGGCATTAGGTTGGAGATAATTCCAAAGCCTGCCGAATACATCGACTATAAAAACAAACAAAAAAGCTAAACAAGAACCCCAAAGGGTTGGTTCAGTTGAAGAGGGATTTGGGAAGCTGCAGTGCAGTTTCTTATAGTGCGCTTGTACGTAGTACGTAAAAATGATATGATTTTGTTCACTTTGTCCTCGAAATTATATCGTTTTGATTTTATTTATTTTGATAACAATTAGCGTAGTTTAGTTAAAATTAACGATGTACTTTCAAGAACAAACCCTCACTACACGCGAACTATAAAGAACTACACACAGTCTCCCTGAAAATCGTTGAGGAGATGGGTGAATAAGGTACTTGCCGACTAAGGTCATGAGGTCGAATTCCATCAAAATCAATTACGATGGGTTACTGGAGATTTATCTAGTTATTAATTTCAGTGCCTCAATGACTAGTCTATATTAGGTTGATCAGGGTAAATCTAAAATCGATCGGATACATCGGCTATCAAAACTAGGAGTGTAATCGGTTCGGTTTCGATCAATTTTGCGACAAAAAAATAAAACCGGAGAATTTAAAGCGAAAAACTGAAACCGAACTCCGTACACCGTATCATCTGATTCCTACTGGGAGAAAACCTTGTTTTGCCAAGTTCAGATTGGCTTGCCTTTAACTGTAGCAGACATCCGAAGATTTGGGAAGGCTCTGGAAAAATGTTATTCCGATTAAAGAAAGGACACTTGAAAGATCGGGCATCTCTTCCTTTTGTGCTTTTGACTGACTGCCCTAACCTTCTTCTGTTAATAGATAATAGATGTAGACGGGGGAGAGAGATGTCCGAGTTTGCAAGGCAAAAATATGAAGAAAACGAAAGCAAACGTGCTTAAGCCGGGATGGTTAGCCTGATAGGTAAGACTCGAGACATAGAAGTATATATATATATTTTTTTAGGTTTCAGATTTAGAATTTTTCAAGTATTATCAACTCTTACAAGACTAGTTCGTACAGGACAAAATATTTTGATTTTAAATGAGGCTCTCACAAGTGAACAGTAAAATTGATCTTCTAAAAATTAGTCGGCATTAAGTTTTTAAAAAAACTAGGAATAATTTCAAAATAGACCTAATATCTTAACTATAAAAAAAAATAGTACTTAAGTGGCTTTAAATCCTCCCAAATAGGTGAATCCATTGCCTCGTCAGGAAAAACAAAATTATGTCCAAAGATTTAAAAAAGACTAAAAATAATTCAAAATATGATCTGTTATGATTTATTTCTTTGTCTTTTGTTTTAAAAAAAAAATTTGGACATAATTTCATAACTCTTAAAAAATTTTCATTAAGACTGACCAATAAACTCAAAATATTGATGAAAATATAACAAATTAAATAATCTTGGCCAAATAGGGAGCATTTCCAACCAACTCTTTATTTCTTCAAAAAAAGGCTCTAAATATTTAATTAAAATGAAGAATTTTGCAATCTAATGATCAAAATTTCTAAAGATTAGAGGATATGAGAAAGTTATGGTAGAAAAAGGTGCTGTTTGATAAAATTAAAAACTTTGAAACTTAAAATTGAAAATTAATTAAGTATTGAAAACTAAATACTGAATTTTTTAAGCATAAAAGTTGTTTGTTATGTAATAAAATTTAAGTATGGAATTAATTAAGTTGATTGGTCTACATAAGGAGCTGAAATTTGAAATTTATTGATTTTTCAACTAGCCCTCCATAGGACTTGCGACACACCAAGTCTCTCTGGATGTTGTAGGCATGGTGGTGGTGGTCGGAAACGGTGGAGGGTACAGTGGTGGTGTGTGGCAGTGGTCAGCAGTGTGGTGGTTAATGGCAGTGGTCTGTAGTGTGGTGGTGGTTAGTGAAGATTGTGGGTAGTGTGGTGGTGGCGGGTGGCGACTAACAGTGGTTGTTAGTGTGGTGGCGGGTGGCGATTGTTAGTGGTGGTTAGTGTGGTCATTAGTGACGGTTAGTGTGGTCATTAGTGATTGTGGTTGACAGTATAGTGGTTAGTGGCGGTGGTCGATAATATGGTAAACAAATTTTTTTTTTGTAAAATCCTTTAGAGTGTGTTCAAATTTTTAATTAAGTATGAGAAAGCTACTTAATAGTTTACTCTGTATTTTTGCTGAAGACTTAAAGTATTAAATACCTCAAAATTTCATTATCAAACCGACTTTACTCTTTTTACTTAACATATTCTATTTTAAGCGTTGAAAATAGATTATCAAACAATCCCAAAGTATGTATCACAAAAATATTACGTATGTATTTAGTTTACGTCACATATTGTCTTAGTGTATTTTAATTATATGTATCATTGAAAAGATCCATCTTTTAACTATGTATCTATAATTATATGTAGCATGTATATACTAAAAATATATGCATATATGTGTGTGAGTGTGTGTGAATGTACTATAATTATACATGTATGTAAATGTAAGTACAGAGCTTGTATTGTAATTTTATTCGTGTGCGAATATCATATGTATAAATGTATTATAAATACATTCCTAAAATAAATTAAAATTTGATAGAGGTCCTTATAATATCTCACTTAACAAATTTCGTTCCCAAAAATTGCATATAGAATGTTCAAAAAGTTGAGGGTGGTTCGTGCGTATAACATGTTCTCACTCCCAAGTTTATTCTTCCATATTTCGATGACCCATAAAATCCGTACTAACTGGATGATCTTCCCTTGTAATGTCTTGTCTCCATGATTGATGATACATACTAGTTGTTCCTTACAAGTCGTGTCTTCATAAATCATGACTTGTTTCCAATTAAGGACGTGAATCGAATGTGCCATGTACTTTCATAGCATTTACACATGAAATACTTTATGTACTCTATCAGTATAGAGAGGAAGTGCTAGGCAATAAGTGACTTCTACAACTCATTGCAAGATCTCGAATGATTTGATATAACGCGATGATAGTTTTCCTATAGCAAATCAATGTATACCTTTCATCCTAGATGTGCATCTTAATTTATAGACTTTCTGATTATTTAATCTGTGTCTACCCTATTTTTAATTTCTCATTAGAAACAAACTCAAATGCCCTTTAATTGGCCACTAACAAAATAAATTTAAGCTGGACTCTCTAGAAACGTATCTTTTACTGTTGTGAAGGAATCAATCCCACATCGCTAAGATATTAAAATATGGGTAACCTTATATACATGAGAGGCCACTCCATTCATTGCCAATTGGTTTTGAATTGGATGCTTCCACATGGTATCAGAGCCCAAAAAGGCCCAACGGCCGAACAAAGCCCACGATGACAGACCCAAGTAGAAAGGCTGCACGAAGACGACCCAAAAAGAAGCGCATGTGACAGACCTAAATACGGGCTGCACGTGAGGGGGCGTGTGAAGGAATCAATCTCACATCGCTAAGATATTAAAATATGGGTAACCTTATATACATGAGAGGCCACTCCATTCATTGCCAATTGGTTTTGAATTGGATGCTTCCACAACTGTTAGACCTTCATTCAATCTCAAATTTTCTATTAAATTGGCCTTGGACTCCTCGTTCTTATTTAATTAGAACCATTCCTGAGATAATCAGGATTTTATTGTATCTCTAACACGAATCTGTTAACTGTCTTTCTCAGGTTGGCTAACATTAAAATTGCCTTTCTTAGGTAAGCAAAACCCATGATGGTATCACAACATGCATGTGAGCAAGAGCATCCACATGCCAAATTAATAAGGAAGAACTCAATAAATCTTATTTTAAGTTTTACCTCCTTCAATACTATTTCGTTCATTTCTGCACTATGTGTTATTTTTTTTCTTTTAAATTGTGCACCATCATCTTCGTTATATACTTGAATTGGAAAACAAGTAAGATTTTTTATTGAGCTTTATAGCTAATGATGCTACTTTTTTGCCCCTGAATTTCACGACATGTATCGAAGACGGAACTGAGATCTGAGTTATCCTACCGACGTCAACACCGTCAACAAAGACACAACTGAACTTTGGTTAAATAAACTTTTTTGAAAGTATTTTGAAATATAAATTATCTTTTGTCAAGACTTTGCTTTTATTTTCAATATGTTGTAATCTAAACTTTGTATTCTAAACGTGGATTTTAGAAATTGTATTACTAATATCTTTGAAAATCGAGACGTTATAGTGATTGACTGCTTTTAATGACAGAAAGAGTAACTGCATAATAATTTCAATAATGGCATTGAATCATGTTTTTCACATAACAAAATAATTATTTTTAGATAAAGTACAGAATGTCAATGAACTTTTCAAATACCTTAGAGGAGGTAAGCGTAATTTATCTTGTGTGTAGAGAGAGAGACACTTTTTTTTAATTTTATTTTTGATTCTGACTAATAGGATCGATAATATTTATCATATTAAAAATTTTAAAATATATATATTTGCAAGAAAAATAGTATGATTGAACATTGAAATCTATATGAATCAGTCTCAATTATTCAAAATGATACTTGTCAAAATCGACGGCTGAGGTTGTTGCTATTGACAAGAAAGTATTTTTTCAAGGGTTTTACTGAGGTTGTTGCTATTGACAAGAAAGTATTTTTTTAAGAGTTTTACCGGGTAAAAGGATTGGAGATTATTTTATGGGTAAATTAAATCGGGGTCTTTTCTACCCCTCCAAATTAGATTTCCATCCCATCCACTTTTCAAATTTATGTTTTCATCCTATAATTGTATGGATAGACGACTTTGCCATTACTTTTGAGAAATAGTTTACCATTTTATCCTGTGGTTAGTTAATATTTGAATTGTTTGGTTTAAATCTGCAGCATGTTTTTAGGCTTAAAATATGGGATCACAAGTCTCTTTAGGAATATTACTCCAGGATCAATTAGCACGTTTTTAGCCTAAAAATATGGGATCATGACCATTATCTTTAGGAATATGTATACCTAAATGGCAGTTGTGATTATTTTTCAATCATATCCCGGATTATTTAGATTTGGCTGGAATATTTACCATTTCGTGTTATTGAGTCGAATTAAAGTTTTATTAATTTGACCATAACCTGCAGATTGATTCATTTTACGTGAGGAACCATTGCGTGGGAAATATCCCATGACTTGCATGCGATGTTGAATAACTGTAAATTTACCATGATATTTTCTAATTTGATCACAACCTGTAGATTGATTTATTTTACCATAACGTGGATATTGATTGTTTGTCATGTAATTTACCACGTAAATTGACATGTTTACCAGATGTAATGCGTGGCCTCCAAATTTACCAAATATACCATACCGTAAAATTACCATGGAATATAGAAAATTTACCATATATTGTGTGTTACATCAGGTTTCACTATGGTATAGGCAAATCTATCATAAACGGTCAAACTTGATGTTGATCGACAAATTTACACATGAACGTCAATTTACCATGATAGCAGAAAGCGTCCATCTGACTTGTAGGGGTCGTACATATCCACAGTTTCATATTGCCGTTTTCACTTTCACATTTTTACATAATGTGTCTCGCAAATTTACCATACCGTATATACACTTTTCAAAGCAATATGGTATATACCATTTAAAATGCCGACCATGATGTTTGATATTAAGATTATATTTCTATTATATTGCTAGATCCTTCATACTTGGAATTATAGAAAACTGTTCAAATTACAAAATAAACAGTAGCAGCATCAAAATTGTGTTCCAATCGAACTAATTTATGATGTACGATTCTCCACATTTATAAGCAACTCATGTAGTATCCCGGCCCGTATCTTCTGGCATTCTGCTTTTGTTAGATTGGCATCAATGGCGTCATTTCGAAACTACTGTCGAATGATGTAACACACAATAATCCCACAATCGAGTCTGCGTTCAAATAATCATATAGAAAGATTAGTATTTAGATTTTTTTGACAACCCAACTCGAATTCAGGAAACGAGGGACAGATTAGATATTACGATCGAAACAAAATTTACTAGATTAACAACTGAAACATACCAGATTACCAAAATATACAAAATTACATTCGCTATCAACTGTAACATCAAAATGAAATATGCCATAACTGTCAAATTTACCAGCGATCTCAAATATAATATTCATTTCAAATTTACCCCCTACAGCAAATATACCATAACAATCGAAAATATACCATCACTTCAAAATTTACCAGATTACCAAAATACACAAAATTACATTTGATATCACCTATACAATTAGAGTGAAATATACCATAACAATCAAATTTACCATTGGTCTCAAATATAATATTATTTTTCAAATTTACCCCCTACAGCAAATATACCATAACAAATATACCAGCCGTACCGTAACAATCGAAAACATACCATCACTTCAAAATTTACCAGATTATCAAAATACACAAAATTATACTCGCTATCAACTGTACCATCAGAGTGAAATATAGCATAACAGCCAAATTTACCATTGATCTCAAATATAATATTACTTTCAAATTTATCCCTTACAGCAAATATACCATCCCTTCAAACATACCATAACAAATATACAAGTCGTACCGTAACAATCGAAAATATACCATCACTTCAAAATTTACCAGATTATCAAAATACACAAAATTACCTCCGCTATCCACTGTATCATCAGAGTGAAATATACAATAACTGCCAAACATAGCATCGATCTCAAATATAATAGCAATATCAAATTCACCCCAAACAGCAAATATACCATCACCAGTGAACGTAAACTGAATGTACAAATAAATAATGTATAAGCCATCGTAATATATGTACAGCTTCAAATCCACCAACATTCAAATCGTACCATTTACGTTCTATAAATAAACAATGTATAAGTCATCTCCATGCAAATCAAACATCTATCCCCAACATTTCATACCTTATACTGGATCGTAGTCCGACGAAAGCCGTTCGAATGTCGTTTTCGTCATCTGTTAGTAGCCAAATCAGGCGGTCGGTATTCCGTCGGAGTGGTGCATTTTTGGTCTGCGTTTCCGATGGGTTTATGGAATCTGAAGCCCTAGATCTATGGCGAGGTCCCAAAACGAAAGATGGTGGCCGATGATTTCCTCAATCCCATGATTTTTGGAGAGGACGTTTCCTATTCAAGAGATAATGATGCTATTCCGTTTACCATGAATGTAGTGATTCCGGGCGTCGATTTAGGAAGTATATATTAACCAGGGTTAAATGAACTAGAGGGTAGGTTTGGTATTTTTTGAAAAAAAGGACTGAAAATTAATATACAAAAGTGCATGGGATGAAAAGATAATAAACACTAATTAGGGAAGGGACTGAAATATAAGTTCCCCTTTTATTATTACTAGTTATGTCCTGTAATGCGACAAAAGGGTAGGAAAGTATTTTTATTTTTATTTAAAAATAGAAAATTTTTTAAAAACTATAAAATGGAGTTCTTAATTTGTACCAGAAATACTAGAATTGTGAGCCCATTGGGATTTAGGAAAGTTGTAGTGCAGTTTCGTGTAATGCACATATCGTGATTACAAAATGATTTAATTTTGATCGTTTTGCTTTTGAAATTATTTTGTGTCTGCACTATTACTAAGTACTAACAAACTAAATAAGTGAATAATTAGAGAAACTAGAATCAACAAAGGATTGAATAGGTCATGCTCATTCTTTTTTTCTTTCTTTCTGAATTGCTTTGAATTTCTTTTTACTTTTTTTTTTTTTTGAATCAACATACCAAGAAAAATGAATATGATAATTAATTTTCGTATTCTCATATTATCATCACTATTTTTTTTAATTTTTATCCATGTGAATTTTAAAAAAAATACTATTTTTGTTTGAACAAGTAAGCAAATAATATTACCACATTGGAAATTCACACTTTTCTTTTTATAAATGCACTCAGAAATTTAACTTTTATTGTTTAAAGTACGCTATACATTTCTCATAAAACACAAACAAATCAATTTTGAAGTGTATTAATTTAAAAAAAATGGGGTAAATGGGATTCCTGCAAATAAACAGTGAAATTGAACCCTCGATGATTAGTCGGCATTAAGTTGGAGATAATTCCAAAGCTACCGAATACATCGACTATAAAAACAAACAAAAAAGCAAGAACCGCAAGGGGTTGGTTCAGTTGAAGAGGAATTTGGGAGCAATGCAGTTTCTTATAGTGCGCGTGTACGTAATACGTAAAAAATGATATGACTTTGCTCACTTTGTCCTCGAAATTATATCGTTTTGATTTCATTCATTTTGATAACAATTCGCGTAGTTTAGTTAAAATTGACGATGTATTTTCAAGAACAAACCCTCACTACATGCGAACCATAAAGAACTGCACTGCAGTCTCCCCGAAAACCGTTGAGGAGATGGGTGATTAAGGGACTTGCCTGTCGAATTCTATCAAAATCAATTACGATGGGTTATTGGAGATTTATCTAGTTATTAATTTCAGTGCCTCAATGACTAGTCGATATTAGGTTAAGGGTAATTATAAAATCGATCGGATACATTAGCTATCAAAACTAGGAGTGTAATCAGGTCGATTTCAATCGATTTTCCGGAAAAACAAAAAAAAAACAAAACAAAACCGAGAATTTAAAGCGAAAAACCGAAACCGAACTGCTTACAGCGTATCATCTGATTCCTACTGGGAGAAAACCTTGTGTTTCCAAGTTCAGATTGGCTTGCCTTTAATTGTAGCAGACATCCGAAGATTTGGTAAGGCACTGGAAAAATATTATTCCGATTAAAGAAAGGCCACTTGGAAGATCGGGCATCTCTTCCTTTTTGCTTTTGACTGACTGCCCTAACCTTCTTCTGCTAATAGATGTAGACGGGGGAGAGAGATGTCTGAGTTTGCAAGGCAAAAATCATGGAGAAAACGAGGGCAACGTGTTTAAGTGGTTAGGATTGGCGTGATAGTCGAGAAGTATTTTTTTTAAGGTTTCAGATTCGGAATTTTCAAGTATTATCAACTCTTACAAGACTAGTTCGTTCATACAAGACAAAATGTTCTGGTTTTAAACGAGGCTCTTACAAGTGAACGATAAAATTGGTTTTTTGTCGGCATTAATTTTTTTTATTTTTTTGAAAAAGAAAAACTAAGAATAATCTCAAAATAGACCTAATATCTTGTCTATAAAAAAAAAAAATAGTACTTAAAGTGGCTGTAAATCCTCCCACATAGGTGAATCCATTGCCTTGTCAGGAAAAACAAAATTATGTCCAAAGATTTAGAAAAGACTAAAAATAATTTAAAATATGATCTGTTATGACTTATTTCTTCGTCTTCTTTTTTAAAAAAAATTTGGACATAATTTCATAATTTTTTAAAAAATTTCATTGAGAATGACCAATAAACTCAAAAAATTGATGAAAATATAACAAATTTAATAATCTTGGCCAAATAGGGAGCATTTCCAACCAACTCTTTATTTCTTCAAAAAAACGCTCTAAATATTTAAAATGAAGAATTTTGCAATCTAATGATCAAAATTTCTGAAGATTAGAGGATATGAGAAAGTTATGGTAGAAAAAGGTATTGTTTGATAAAATTGAAAACTTTAAAACTTAAAATTGAAAATTCATTAAGTATCAAAAACTAAATACACATATAAGTTGTTTGTTATGTACTAAAATTTAAGCACTGAATTAATTAAGTTGACTGGTCTACATAAGGAGTTGAAGTTTGAAATTTATTGATTTTAACTTAGCCCTCCATAGGACTTGCGACACACCAAGTCTCTCCGGATGTTGTAGGCATGGTGGTGGTGGTGGTCAAAAACGGTGGAGCAGTGGTTAGTACAGTGGTGGTGTGTGGCGGTGGTTGGTAGTGTGGTAGTTAATGGTGGTGGTCTGTAGTGTGGTGGTGGCGGTGGTGGTGGTTAGTGAATATGTTGTAATCTAAACTTTGTATTCTAAACGTGGATTTTAGAAATTGTATTACTAATATCTTTGAAAATCGAGACGATATAGTGATTGACTGTTTTTAATGGCAAAAAAAATAACTGCATAATAATTTTAATAACGGCATTGAATCATGTTTTTCACATAACAAAATAATTATTTTTAGATAAGGTACAGAATGTCAATGAACTTTTCAAATACCTTAGAGGAGGTAAGCGTAATTTATCTTGTGTGTAGAGTGAGAGACACTTTTTTTTTAATTTTAGTTTTGATTCTCACTAATAGGATCGATAATATTTATCATATTAAAAATTTTAAATATATATATTTGCAAGAAAAATAGTACGATTGAACATTGAAATCTATATGAATCAGTCTCAATTCAAAACGAAACTTGTCAATCACGGCTGAGGTTGTTGCTATTGACAAGAAATTATTTTTTTAAGAGTTTTACCGGGTAAAAGGATTGGAGATTATTTTATTACTAGTTATGTCCTGTAATGCGACAAAAGGGTAGGGAAGTATTTTTATTTTTATTTAAAAATAGAAAAATTTTAAAAAACTATAAAATGGAGTTTGTAATTTGTACCAGAAATACTAGAATTGTGAGCCCATTGGGATTTAGGAAAGTTATATTGCAGTTTCGTGTAATGCGCATATAGTGATTACAAAATGATTTAATTTTGATCTTTTTGCTTTTGAAATTATTTTGTTTTAATTTATTATACGATTTGTTATCAAAATATACGAAAATCAAAACAATATAATTTTAAAGACAAAATAAATAAATTTATATTATTTTATCTGCACTACACGCGTACTACATATCTGTCAAATCCGTTCAATTTGAGGTTATATTTGCTTATTGTCCAAAACAGTATGCTTACTTTTTTTATTTCTTCTTCGAGAACGTAAAAGGTTAAGGTGAGCATAAATGATCCACGTTTAACAATCCCTGACGATTCCAGAACGGTCTCTACTCTCTTTCTCTGAACCCGCACCCAGGGAATCGGGACCCATCTCCCGACACCTCATTGATGACGTCTGCCCTCTATACTATCCTAATGCTGTATATAAAGGGCAAGGCAGCCAGGTGGTTTGATGTATGTCGTCCCCTCGGTGCAGGAGACAAACTTTGTAACACACTCTCTCCTCTTTCTCTCTCTCTCCAGTCTCCTCTCTGTATCTCTCTAGAAAACGATGGGGAAAGCGCCGGAAGAAGAGCACCCAGTGAAGGCATTTGGGTGGGCTGCCAGGGACACTTCTGGAGTCCTGTCTCCGTTCAAGTTCTCCAGGAGGTAAAACTTCTTGCTCTTGGAATTTGTTGTGGGATTCGCCATTTCTCGAGCTAAAAGTCAGTTTCCTTGAGAAATGATCATTGTGTTGTTTTTTGGGGGGTGATGTTTCAGGATCACAGAAGATAAGGATGTGAGGTTCAAGATTTTGTATTGCGGAATCTGCCACTCTGATCTTCACAGTCTCAGGAATGAATGGGGCAACACCGTTTATCCAATAGTCCCTGGGTACGTTTCAATTGATAATCCTTGATTATGTTTGTCAACTGTACTTTACTTGTGATCTGTGCTTTTTATTCTTCTTCTTCTTCTTCTTCTTCTTCTTCTTCTTCTTCTTCTTCTTCTTCTTCTATAGTAGGTAAATTGTGCTTCTGATTCTTGTTTATGCTTATACTTAAACAAAGATCTATGGATAAATTAGTTGAATGCATAGGGCATATTTCTGCATATTCTTGAAATTTTATTTGACATCTCATAAGTCTATGAGCCGATAAAATTCTTTGGTGGGAATCGTACTCGATTTAGAGCAGTGGTAGTGATTTGAACACGCTGAGATCACAAATACACTTACAAAAATTTGGCCTGACTTGATTATTTGATTATTGTTTCATTCTTATTTGAAAAATTTTGCATTCTTTTTGTTTTTCGTTAACTTTTTGTGGATTATTAGTTCATCTCGACGAGAACTTTCAGAAAAGTTATAAATCATTGACCAAATTTGAAAAAAGTTCGGAAAAAACAAAAATAATCCAAAAATAGGTTTTTTTTTTGCTTATTCGTCGTCTTTAGTAATTTTTTTTTAGTTTTTGGACATAATTTTATATTTTTTAGATTCATCTCATCGAGATGGACTAATAATCTACAAAAAATTGAGGCTAAAATAACAGATGCAAAAAAAAAAAAAATTTGAATGGAGACAAAATTTGATTATGAATAATCAAGTTAGGCAAAATTGGATATTGATTTCAGAAATTGTAAAATTTCAAACCCTCACTCTCCCTCGTATATTTCTCCTATTCACTCTCACACACAAACTTACTGCCCTCTCGCTACCTCTTTCACTCGCAAGCTGGATTCCTATGAATTACCCAATACGCAACTCAACAATTTGTTCACAACTCAAAACTAATAACCCTAGTCTGTTATCTCCCCTGTCCCCTAATCAACTCCCACCAATAGTTATCAATTTCGTACTATTCATGATTTGATTCGTGATACTTGCAATAACTATGTTATAAGAGATTTGGAGGGTTCTGTGTATTTTTAGTGCTAGAAATGAAGTAGACACAAGTTTCACGTACAATACTTTTTTTTCCCAATTAAGTGTCTTTCCCTTGTATAATCATGTTGGAACTAAGTTCATAAGTTTCACAAGCATGGTGACTGACTTTTGGTATGAAGTTGTGTGACAATAGTAGTTAATTTTGTGCATTTGATTTAGAACTTGGTACCCCAAATCATATTGACAGAAAGAACTGAACACGTGAATTAAGAAGTAGAAGAAGAAGAGTATTCAGTTCCTTCTAGAGCTGATTTGTTGTTTAGAAAATACCTCGCAGTATTGTAAATGACCACAGCCACTTTCTTTTCTTCTGCATTGAGCTATTGCAAATTTAGTAGTGTCAATATCAAAACGAATGCTGGTGCTGCCACCATATTATTTTGTTTCTTCTCAGTTACACTCAATTAGATTACTTTTAGAAATCGTCATGGTGTGGTGAATCTGGTGATGGTTCTTTTAGACCGGGAGATGAGGGTCTCTCAGTCAGTGCTAAAATAAAATAGGTAAAAAATTCAATTTTAGTTCTTATATCTGGAAACGGCCTTTCCGTATGTAATGTAGTTGGAAGTAAGAGTCTAAAGAAGGGGAATATGATTATTGGCTTGCAGCCTTGCACCAACATGATTAGTTTATCTGATTTGGTGAGATGTGAATACCACCCTTGTCTTGTTGACCATAGAAAATTGAATACATAGAATCAAGAAGACAGGGGTACAAGTTTTACTGCATGCAAGGATAGTTAACTGAAGTGCTAGGTTCTTGAGCCCTTTTTTTAATTGTCTATAGGCATAGCATTAGCTTGTGGTGTCTTCTTTCAACAACTTTTTTTGCGTACTGATATCGGGCAAATCTTATAAACTCAATTCTGAAATCACTTGAAATGCATCTCCATATTACCACCATCTATGTTTTGTTCCTCTTGTGTAGTTACTCCTGGAAACATAGATTGATTTGAACCCCTTAACCAACTACAATGGATAAATGTATGGACATCATTGATTCATGCAGGCATGAGGTTGTGGGAGTGGTGACAGAGGTTGGCAGCAAGGTACAAAAGTACAAAGTTGGAGACAGAGTCGGGGTGGGATGCATGGTTGGAGCCTGTCACACGTGTGACAACTGTGAGGACAACCTCGAAAACTACTGTCCAAAAATGATACTCACATACAATTCTGTGAATTCTGATGGAACCATGACATATGGAGGTTATTCAGATCACTTGGTTGCTAACGAGCGTTACATTGTTAAGATTCCTGACAATCTGCCTCTTGAGGCTGCTGCACCCCTCCTCTGTGCTGGGATCACAACTTACAGCCCACTGAGAAAGTTTGGTCTTGATAAGCCAGGTATGAAAGTGGGTGTGGTCGGCTTAGGTGGGTTGGGACATGTGGCTGTTAAATTTGCCAAGGCTTTCGGGGCTATAGTAACCGTTATTAGTACCTCCCCTCGCAAGAAGAAGGAAGCTATTGAATTGCTAGGTGCTGATTCATTTTTGGTCAGCACTAATCCAGAAGAATTGCAGGTATCCCTCCTTCCCCCGACCAAACCCCAATATGAGCGAGAACTGTGCCATTAACTAAATTGAAGTTTTTAAGTTTTTACTTGTATAAAAATTGATGTGTTGAGTTATTGTAGGCTGCCACGGGCACTTTGGATGGAATCATCGACACCGTTTCTGCAGCTCATGCTCTGGTACCATTGCTTTCTCTTTTGAAGACTCAGGGAAAGCTCATCCTGGTTGGTGCACCAGAAAAGCCACTCGAGCTGCCCGTCTTTCCTTTGATTGTTGGTAAGCATTTGCACTTTGCTATGAATGTAGTCATATAGTTAAGCTTTCCCTATTGAGGGGCTTCATTTCATAGTTTAGGTTGAGAGATTAGCTGTGAATCACCTCCTACGTCGGCTTTTGTTTTGTTGCCTTCGTCCCAAACTGTTGTTCCCTCTTCATTCTTTCTTTTTTATTTTTATTCCTTTTTGAGAATTCAAAGTGTAAAGCTTTTAATTTTTAAAACTACCCATTACAAATAGCTATGATTGGACACAACACATGGTAGTAGAAAAGGGCAACATAGGAAAAAGGAATTAATGCCTTCCATCTTTAGTTTGAAAGCAATTATGACTTGTCCTTAAAACTGTTGAAATTCCCTATAATGACCAAGATTATATATCAAGCAATGGTACCTAAGATTGACTTGGATATTACAGGTGGAAAGACTCTTGCTGGAAGTTGCATTGGTGGTATGAAGGAGACGCAAGAGATGATCGATTTTGCAGCAAAGCACAATATTGCTCCGGAGATTGAGGTCATTCCAATAGACTATGTGAACACCGCTATGGATCGTCTTGCCAAAGCTGATGTTAAATACCGATTCGTCATTGACGTTGGGAACACACTGAAAGCTGCTTAGTGCTTAGACATACAGATCGTCTCGAAAATTTGATTGTGTTGTTGGTGCGACCTGGTCATGGACAACTACGAGTCAAGTGGTCTGATGTCTTTAAAGTATTTTTTGTGTTGTTTGGCTTCTGTTGTCAATGTTGAAACATTTATCTCCTATGTTGGTTATGTATTGTGGAATAATAACACACCAGTTGATGGTGCTGCATCATTTGAGCATTTTGGTTGAAATCTGTTTGTATCCGGATGTGTATAAATTACCTCTATTCTGTGATCAGGTATGCATTTTAAGCTATTGCTTGGCCTAAATTGTGTGGTCTGGCAATGCTTATTTCAGAACAACTTTACTGCTGGGTTTTTCTTTTTAGGAACACATGCGCTGCAGATAATATTACCCGCGGGGTTAAGAAGTTAGTAGAACGACCAGGAGTGAAGTACCTCCTCCATGAGGACTTGAACCCAACAACTCTCCCTTGAGAGGGAGAGTAGCGAGCCATCTGCGCTAGATGTGTGGTCACTCCTGGACAAAGTAATTTATCTCGTATTGTATCGATCGGTACCAATTGGTACGTACCATCTGACCATGTAATGGTATCGGCTCACTTCTTGTACCGTTTTAGCCATCGTTCCAATTTGTTCCAGCTTGTTTCGACTCGTTTTGGTTGGTATTATACTATACTGTAAGGGATTTCATACCTTGCTATAACAGTGAACTCGCCAGTACGAGATTGATAACTTTACTATTGGATTCTTGGAGGGGCTGTATTTGTGGTGTTCGTCTTTAGATGTTTGATCTTTTTGTGGTTCCATATCTTCATCAATATTTGTCGTTGAGCAAGTTTTGTTTTATTTTTTGTCAAAGAACAAAACTAGGATACATAGTCAAAATTCATGCGTGTTCCAGATTAATTCCTATGGTTTGCACGTCTTATTAATATATTACCTTATTTTCAATTTGAAGCTAGACTCAAATAATACAAACGAGACTCGAATAAGAGGATTCAAATAAGACATAAGACGAGATAATCACACAAACACTTTAGTAATTTGGAAAAGTTCGATTAATTGGAACTGAAATAGATGTATGACTAGGGTGGTGATGCTAGAAAATAGTATGGCACTCCTGAGTTTTACTTCTAGTTTTTGCACACAAGTTCGGTTATCGGGATAATTGTATGGTCGGACCCTTTGACGATAAAGTTAGAATACTAGAGTTGTGTAATCTGCATGTAGATTGGTAATCGAATGAGAGTATACCTTGCCCTAGCTAGAAAAAGATCTCTAGTGCTTTAACAAGGAGAGTTACCTCAAGCAACCTGGAAGCCATAATCAGTACTTACGTTCTCTTTCTGGGAGGATCACCCTTTGATTATGTGTTCAGTTTTTAGAATGTGATCAATCAAATGCGTCGTTTTCAAAAATACCCAAGCAATAGAAGGGGTGGGTGATGTGTCTTCCTTACCTTGCATGTGTTGCTATGTCAAGAACATGTAATGGACAAAGGCTAACTAGTCAGAAATACATCAGGTGAGTTGGTCTGCCATCCTCGAGTCTGGAATCGTGTCCAACCCTATTGCTAGTCAGTTTTGAATCCAAACTGAGCTCATCATAGGAAACCTACAATGAACAAAGGAATGTAAGAACATGCTCATTTTTTTTCTTTTAATTACTTTGGATTTGGGTGAGGTCCTTCAGTTTTGGTGGTTCTTCTCTTTTGGTGTTTTATAATTATCTTTTGACTCTTGGATCAAGGAATGGTAATTGATTTTTGTATTTTATTTTTTTGTCATCTCTATGTTTTTCTACGTTAATTTGAATTTAAAATTAAACAAGTAAACACATAATATAACGGACTTGGAGTTTCTGCTATGCACTGTGCTCATTAAGACATGTTGTGCGTCAAAACTATATCATTTTGGCTCTCCCATTTCTAAAGTGTTGTAAATTTAAATGCTCACATACAAAAATAAGAAGCACTAATATAACAAGGAAAATAAGTTTAAATCCACCCCCCAGCCCCTCTCTCTCTATATATACACATATATACGTACATACATATGTATATATGTGTCCAAAATACAATTTTGGACACAACATCTCATCCATTGATTTTAATGGCTGAGATTAAAAGTGCAATATCTCCAAATCATAATTTCTCCAAATATAAGTCTAGGAAAAGAAAAACAAACCTCTAAATCTCAATTTCCCCAAATTGTATATACATGGGAGTAGATTTTGTCTCGTCATCAAAATGGATTGCACTTTTTAATTTAGATATTACTGTTCGTAAATCATTTCCTCCCAACTTGTTAGTTAATTACTTTTACTAAAACATTTCATCGTGTATTAGTTAAGCATTTATGAAAACTAAATCATCTATAACAATTATTTTACTAAAACATTTCCTCACAACTTGCATAAACGGATTCTACATAATAATATATCCAAAAACAGTGAATTAGTTGAAAATATTTATGAAAGATATTACTTTTTATTGCATAAATCGCATCGTCTCACTCAATATGATTTGATTTTTTGTTTTTGTTTTTCTGTGATTTTTTCTGTAATTTTGCATATTTCGTCAAATTATTCTTTTGCAACTACAAAGAAACAGAACAAGGGAGGAAATATTTTAGTTTTCACAAAGTAAATACCTAAATTAAGAAGTGCGATCCATTTTGATGATAAGATAAAATCTACACCCATCTCTGAATGGGTTTCATTTCCTAAATTAAGAAGTGCAATTATTGCACTTTTAGAAATTGTGATTTAGATTTTTTTTCTTTCCTAATATTATTACACTTTTAATCTCAGCCATTGAAATCAATGAATAAGATATTGTGTCCAAAATTGTGTTTTTAACCTTTGACTTTGACTCCTCTCCTCCCCCAATTGTATTTTTTTCTTCAATATGAAAAAAAATGACAATAAATGAGACTAAAACATCTGGCTGTTACTGTCAGACAAGCATGTTTGACAAGTTTTACTTTCTTATTTATTTAAATCGTACGGGCTTCGAGTAGAGATTTAATAATTTGTAGGTGTAGCTAGTACTATGTTGTTTAGGTTATTTATTTTTTATTATCCTATTTGTATATTTTATGTCTTGACCTAGACATACATTAGACATGTATTTAAATTAAAAGATAAATATTTAAGACAAATAACCCCGAGAGATTGACCTAGTAGTTAAGGTTTGGGACTTAGAGATATTTTCCCTCGTAGTTCTCAGGTTTGAAACCTCTCAGCTATTATCAACTCCTATGGGGGTCATTAGGCAGAATTAGAATTCGACATTTGGAGGGGAGGGATGGGCAAGATTTTTTTGGAGAAGAGAGGGGGCCAAATATATATTTTTTTAATTTTTAAAATTTAAACATAAGTCCAAATTTTTTTTAAAAAAATTTGGTGGGTGGTCTGGACCCCGTAGTCTCTATGTGATTCTTCCCCTGGTCAATCCTTACACGGCAATAACCTTGACTTTAAATAAGCCCCTTGCAAGTGGACGATGTGATCGACATTAAATTAAGAATAATTTTAAAGTCAGTCGGATACTTTCACTATCAAAAATAAATAAATAAACAGTGATAAGTAAACAGGCCTCACATCTAAAATCTTATGCCATTGGGTTTGGTTTCAAATGTTAAAAATTATAATGTTTTTAAATTTATACTAAACTCTATATATAATTTGTGTAGTTTGCATGTTCAGAATGTTAACTATCACCCCTCAACTTAGCAGAATTATAAAATTTTCACCAACCAATAAGATTAAGGGGTTATTTTGTTTGCCGTAATTTATTATTCTCCGGATTTTCGCTTTGAAAATTTCAAATGAAATTTCTTTTATTCATATTTTTCGAGAAGTACTACAATTTCAAAACAGAAATCAGGATTTTCGTCTTGAATTTATGGGACTAGCTAGTGAATCATGACAATTAATTCTGAATTTTAGAGAGTTTCTCGATTTTTTTGGAACCTAAACTTTTCTTTTATCTTTTCACGTTATTCCCTTTTATCTTTTTTTACTACAACTTACTCCCGTCAACAATAGAAAGATGATATAATACTCTTTTGTTAGTTTTTTCATCCAATATTTAACTTTAAATATCATGTGATATGCATATGTGTCATTTAAAATATTTAATGTGATTGGATTGCCCTTCATACACATATTATATATAATATATATGTATATGCACGCACGCGTGCACACACATATGTATATATATAGATATATATATGCAACACACTATAGAATAAAATTCAATTTTTTTACACAATTTATTAGATATCAACGGGTTTTTTAATTCTTGAAAACAATTTAAATTTTTTGATAAAATAATTTTCTTAAGTTCTATTTTTCCGTATTGAGTGGTTTTTTCAAGGCCAACACTTGGTATTCGTAATTAGTTGTCATCCATAATTCACAACCTCAATAATATGAAAAAATAAAATTTTTGTTTGTCGTTTTAAAAAAAAAAAATTCATGACCTCTCAATGTTTTGTAATTCATGAGTTAAAAAACCGGGTCTGAGCAATTGAGGATGAATTAAGCATATACTTCTAGCGTTAATTGAAAACTGGGCTTCCAATATTGGAATCTCATAAAATATAAAGTTAATATTTTGAAAAAAAATTTAGTATTTTTAAGCTTATTCATTTGGCTAGACTCACAAAATCAGAATAAAAAATACTAACTAAATCTAAAAAAAAAATGTGTAAGATAAAATAACGCAAATATGACTAAAGTTGGTAAAATTATTTTTAGGTTTTAGTGAATTTTAAACTATTGTAGTCATTATTTACAAGAATTCTTTCATTAAAATATATTTTAAATTTAAAAAACAATTAACATGTAAACAATATAAATTAAATAAAATATGAGTTAATATTAATTAACTTAATTTATATATTATGTATAATGTGTATATGTGAAGGGTATTTCAATGACAATAAATATTCTTAAAAATATATATGCATAACATATGATATTTTTTATTAAATATTAAATTAAACAAAAAGTATTATGATATCTTGTAGTGAAAATAAAGGACGTAAGGTTTTTTGTGATTCAGTGTGTGAGGAGGAGAGAGAGAGAGATGGTAAGATCTAAGCAGAAAGTGACGGTGTCGCAGGAGGATTCGAGTGTGGGGTTGGACTGAAATGAGAAAAATATCAACAAGAGGACCCAGTCAAAGCCCTCTCGCCCATGGAATCAGGGAGGTGGAACCCAAGATTTCTTTCCACGAGCTATCCCCAGTACCTCATCGATGACGTCGGCTCTTCCCCCACACTGTTACCATACTATCCCGACGATATATGTATGTACACACATCTATACAGTATGTATATATTTATATGTGTATGTGTAGCACTGCAACCGTCGTGGTTGCGACATTTCTCTCTCCCTCTCTTCCTGTAGGAAACAAATTCATATCTCTCTCTTAAAAAAAACGATGGCGAAAGGGCCGGAAGAAGAGCACCCAGTGAAGGCGTTTGGATGGGCGGCTAGAGACAAGTCCGGAGTTCTGTCTCCGTTCAAATTCTCCAGAAGGTAAAAGTTAATTTTCTTGAAATTTGATTATGGGATTCGCCATTTCCTGAGCTAAAAAATGGATTGCATTCAGAAAATGAGTTTTGGGTTGTTGTTTTCTTCCTTGAGAGTGATTGTGGTGATTTACAGGGCCACCGGCGATGAGGATGTGAGGTTCAAGATTTTGTATTGCGGGGTTTGCCACTCCGATCTTCACCTTGTAAAGAACGAATGGGGCAACTCCACTTATCCCCTCCTTCCTGGGTACTTTTTCGATCGTATATCTTTTTGTGATCCTGATTCAGCTCTATTTTTTGGGGGCCAAAGCGAATCTTAGAATATGGCCCCTTAGTCATTCGAATATGAATGTGGTTATATATATACCAAAGTATTATCCAATGTTTGAGGAGATTTCTTTGACCCAAATATGTGTTTAGTGTTGTCTAGATGTATCAGAAATTACTCATTATCTGGTAGTGTGGTTATCTTGTCGATTGAAGAACCATCGCCAAAGCAAATCCCACATTGGATAAGAAACAAGAGAGTCAGGTTCCGTTCATCTATAGAAGCCATAGTCCGAAAGTCCCGTAGAACGTTTCAATCCCACGAGGATAATGAGCAGCATATGTGATGTAGAACCGGAATATGAACCCTAGGAATCCACACCTAGGGGTGAACTAGAATCCGCACTAATTCGAAGAATTAAGAAAACTTTTATTCATTCAATGCAATAAACATAGAGCCAAAAGTCCTATAAATAGGCCACAAGAGAGAACAACGAGAAAGATAAACACAACCTAATGAGATTAGCCCATCTACCAAAATGGATAAATAGACTGGAATTCAAGGCCTTTTTGGCTTTGTATTTAGACTGGAGTTGATCTATGGGCAAGTTTTGGGTGCCCAAAGCCCTGGCCTTTTAGGCTTTTCCACAGGGTCGGGCTTATGTGTTTCGTTCATGTACGTGTCTAAATATCTATTTGAGTCATGTTTGTTTATGCTCATGCTTAACCTGGATTTGTGGATGAACCTATGAAATTAGTTGAATGTCCAGTATATATTTCTCTAGATTGTGACAATTTTATAGATCTTTATGTGTAGAACTGATGTGGACTTGCATACGCTGAAGCTGTTTCTTATGTTCAGACGTGATGGCTAATAATGTGTTCCATCGTTGATCTATACAGCCATGAGATTGTGGGCATAGTGACAGAAGTTGGCAGCAAGGTTGAAAAGTACAAAGTAGGAGATAAAATTGGCGTGGGTGGCATGGTTGGAGCCTGCCATATATGTGACAGCTGTGAGAACAACCTCGAAAATTACTGTCCAAAAGTGATACAAACCTACAATTCCATATACTATGATGGAACCATGACATACGGAGGTTATTCTGATCATATGATCGCTAATGAGCGATATATTGTTCGGATTCCTGACAATCTGCCTCTTCATGCCGCTGCTCCCCTCCTCTGTGCCGGGATCACAACTTACAGCCCCTTGACATATTTTGGGCTTGATAAGCCTGGTATGCAAGTGGGTGTGGTCGGCCTAGGAGGGTTGGGCCATGTGGCTGTCAAATTTGCCAAGGCTTTCGGGACTAACGTGACCATTATCAGTACCTCCCCTTGCAAGAAGAAGGAAGCTATTGAACTACTTGGTGCCGATTCATTTTTGGTTAGCGCTGATCCAAATGAGATGCAGGTATTATTTCTTTCTCCCAGATGTGTGGACTATTAACTTTATGGAGGTTCTCAAGTGTGCACCAATTTGCGTCTTGATGAATTTGTGTTATTTAGGGTGCTATGGGAACTTTGGATGGAATTATTGATACAGTTTCTGCAGTTCATGCTCTCGCACCGTTGATTGGTCTTTTGAAGTCTCATGGGAAAATCATCCTGGTTGGTGCACCCGAGAAGCCACTCGAATTACCCGTTTTCCCTTTACTTGCTGGTAAGCTTCTCCGTTTTTCCGTAAACATAGTCATAGGGTTCACTCTCATTTCTGCTCTTTAAATCAAGTACAGACAATAGAACCTAATTGAAGTTGAGATTTGTAGGGAGGAAGATAGTAGCTGGAAATGGCGGGGGTGGTATGCAGGAGACACAAGAGATGATGGACTTTGCAGGAAGACACAACATAACTCCTGAAGTTGAGGTCGTTCCGGTGGACTACGTGAACACTGCTATGGAGCGTCTCGCCAAAGCTGATGTTAGATACCGCTTCGTTCTTGACATTGCAAACACACTGAAACTTGCTTAGTCTTTAGTCTTGTCCTATGAAATATTGATATCGATACAGAATATGAATATGATACCAATACTGCGATGCAAGTATAATTAGGATATGTTTGATAATATTAAAAATGGTCATGTATTGTATGTTTTTGTGTTACTCTTCCTACTTTGGTTTTTTGAATCCTTTGTGGCATCATATTTTTTGATCATGATTCATGTAGGTGGGCTATTGAGCTGAAGAAGTAGTCGAAATTAGACTGCAAATGATACCCTAACTAAATTGTTTACAAAATATATAGCAGGGGCTGTTGTGAAAATTGTCATGAGCCATTTTACCTAACACGTTGAATGTAGAAAACCTGTTGGAGATACTTGGATAATCTTTTTGCCAACTCCCTTGATTCGTTTAGCAGATTTTAGGGCATTTTTTCATTACTAGACTTCAAACCTTTTATTTTATCGGTAGTAGGCCGGACCTACGAGACATTGGGCTACGATACCAATAGTTCTCAATCGGATTCAATATCAGCCGGATCGAAGGATTCAATAAAATTTAAGAGTTTATTTTGTTTGCAATAATTCATCATTCTCTGAATTTTCGATTTACAAATTTTAATGAAATTTATTCTATTTTTATTTTTTGAGAATTAAAAAGAAATTAAGATTTTTTTTTTTGAATTTCGAATTTAAAATCATAATTTGTTTGAATTTTAAAATTATAAATACTTTTGGTGTCGAATGCTTAAAAAATATATATGTTTTTAAATTTATACTAAACTCTATATATAATTTGTGTAGTTCACATGTTCATAATGTTAACTGTCACCCCTGAAGTTAGCAGAATTATAAAATTTTGCCAACCAATAAAATGGGGGTTATTTTTTACAGTAATTTATTATTCTCCGGTTTTTTTCTTTGAAAATTCTAAATGAAAATTCCTTTATTTTTATTTTACAAGAAGTGCTATAATTTCAGGAAAAAATTAAGAAATTATTTTCGAATTCAAAATAAAAAATCACGATTTACTTGAATTTGTAAAACCTCAAATACTAGGAGTGTAACCAATCTGGTTCGGTCTAATTTGGTAAAATTCATGGGGCCGAACCAATTTTTCGGTTTGAAAAATTTGAAAATCGACTCATTACCGGTTGCACCGGTCCAGTTTCAATTGGTTTGAGCTAATTTTGGTCTGGTTTAGATTTTTTTGTCGAGATTTGAGACCAACCCAAAAAAAAAGTGAAATTTTATTATAAAAAAAAAAAATCTATTTTGAAGTTTTAAACAAAATCCATTAATTGAAAAATTTACCACAAATTAAATACGGTAATCTAAAGTCTATCTCTTGAATTTTTCCTGAGACCTAAAATTTTCCTTTATTTTTCTCAATTGGATGTATTGTATGTGACTGTGTGTGTGTGTGTGTGAGAGAGAGAGAGAGAGAGAGTCTAAGCAGAGCGTGACGGTGTCGCAGGAGGACTCTAGTGTGGGGTTGGACTGAAATGAGGAAAATATCCCCAGTGAAAGTCCTCTCTCCCTTCAATTTCTTCAGGAGCCAGCGCCAATGGGATCAGGGAGGTGGAACCCAAGATTTCTTTCCACGAGCTCTCCCCATTACCTCATCGATGACGTCGGCTCTTCCCCCACACTGTTACCATACTATCCCGACGATATATGTACGCACACACATCTATACAGTATGTATATATATATATGTGTATGTGTAGCACTGCAACCGTCGTGGTTGCGACATTTCTCTCTCCCTCTCTTCCTGTAGGAAACAAATTCATCTCTCTCTCTCTTAAAAAAACCGATGGCGAAAGGGCCGGAAGAAGAGCACCCAGTGAAGGCGTTTGGATGGGCGGCTAGAGACAAGTCTGGAGTTCTGTCTCCGTTCAAATTCTCCAGAAGGTAAAAGTTAATTTTCTTGAAATTTGATTATGGGATTCGCCATTTCCTGAGCTAAAAAATGAATTGCATTCAGAAAATGAGTTTTGGGTTGTTTTTTTTGCTTGAAAGTGATTGTGGTGATTTCCAGGGCCACCGGCGATGAGGATGTGAGGTTCAAGATTTTGTATTGCGGGATTTGCCACACCGATCTTCACTTTGTAAAGAACGAATGGGGCAACTCCACTTATCCCCTCCTCCCCGGGTACTTTTTCGATCATGTAATTCTTTTGTGTTCCTGATTCAGCCCTAACATTTGGGGACCAAAGAGAATCTTACACCTAGTTTGGATTGAGGGACTTGGAGGGGAAGTGAGGGATTTGGAGGTTTTTGTTGTGTTTGGATTGAATATTAGGAAGGAAAGGGAGAGATATGAAGGGAAATAGAAGAAAAGGGAGAGATATGAAGGGAAATAGAAGAATAAGTGTACAAGTGTTTTAAGCATATCACTTCACCTCCAAAATTGGAAAGAAATAGAAGGAAAGTGAGGTGATATTGTGGCTTAAATTTATAATGTCAATTGTAGTCCTTTAAAAATAAATAGTAATGGAATCCCAAGAAATGCATAGGATAATATCCAAGGGCCAGATGTTAACACATCATGTTGCCCATGTTGGCAAGTTGCCAGTGAATGGTGGAATATTGGATGTAATGCTCTATGGGTGTTTTGATTTATAATATGATATTACATTTGTGGATAAAAAAAAGAGATAAATTTTATAAATTTCTCCTCGAGGTTGTAAACCTGTATAAAGATCTTTAGGAAGGCTAGTTTCTTATTTCCCGCAATTGTAAATTTGTAATACTCTCATCACTTATATATGTGTGTGTGTGTGTGTTTTCCTTCATAAAAAAAAAAAAAAAAAAAACCTATTTGTGTGTTAATTTTATGTGGTGGACTCTTTTGTCTTAGGATTTCGGAAAGGAGCTCAGCTTTGGCACTTTGCCAACATAGAGGCTTCATCAGGATGTATTTTTAAAGGGCAAAATGGGCCATCGACCCACCCCGTGATGAGTTTTCGATATTTGGTTCTATGATACTATATTAGTTTATCCAAGTATGAATTTTCATTTTTAGTTTTATTAGTTGTTTTAGGATGTTAATTTTTTTTGCAAAGTAACAAAAAAATTATTTGTTTTTTAGTTGTTTTAACATGTTTTATTAATAATATTTATTTGATTACATACATGGTCGATCGCTCAAGTATATTTTATGCGTAATGCTTATATGTGTTGAGATAGGAAGCGAACAATAAATTAAAATTGGGTTATTATTTTGGCCCTTAAGATGAAAGGTTAAAATAGTAAAACATGATATAATATTCACTTTCCTTCCTTAACCAAACATGATTGCTTTTTTTTTAAATCTCACTTTCCCCTCCATAAACCAAACAAGTAAAAAATGTGTAATTTCACTTTCCTTCACCTCCCCTCCCCTTCCCTCTCTTTCCTTCACCTCCCCTTCCCTCGATCCAAACTAAGCGTTAGAGATGGCCCCTTAGTCATTTGAATATGAATGTGGCTATATATACACCAAAGCATTATCGAATGCTTGAGCTATTTCTTTGAACCAAATGTTGTATTGTTGGCTAGTTGTATAAAAAATTAGTTATTATCTGGTAATGTGGTTATCTTATTGAATTGAAGAACCAGCGCCAAAGCAAATCCTACATTGGATAAGAAACAAGAGAGTGAGGTGTAGGAAAAAATAAGTTGACATTTGGATTCCAGAAAATAATTTTATTAATCGACAACTAAATATTACAAGACAAAATTTATAAATAGGATTGATTCGGGGAAAAAACAAAAAACAAACTGAGTCTTGTATACCATAGTTCTCTCGGGTAAAACGGCTTACTTGGCCGATGGAACACTATCTGATCGATAGCCTGTCAAACCAACTATATTTGTGTCTCTCTCCACAAAACACGAAACCAAGAGATGTTTGTGACTGACGCACTTTTCCATCCTTTGGAAAGAAGAATAAGATTCTCTATTTATATAACCCTTTAAGCTTTTGAAACCGCCAAAAACATAAATGGAGGGATTAATAGGATCATTAATGTACACCAATGGCGCTAAGACCTTCTGGTTGTCTCATCAAACCCTCAGTTGTTCCAATTTCATCGCAACCCTTTCAAATTTCCAAAATGAGTTATGTTCATCTATAGAAGCTACAGTCCAAAAGTCCCACAGAACATTTCAATCTCACCTAGATAATGAGCAACACATGTCTCAGTCCTTGTGTTCTTAAATTTACAAAGCCGGCGAATTCAAGACCGTTTTGGATTTGTATTTAGATGGGAGTTGAACTTTGAGCAAATTTTTGCAGCCCAAAGCCTTGGTCTTGTAGGCTTTTCCTCAGGGTCGGGCTTATGTGTTTCATTCACATGTGTGTGAATTTATATTTGAGTTATAGAACTGATGAAATTAGTTGAATGTCGTATATATTTCTCTAGATTGTGACAATTTTATGGATGTCTCTGTGTCTTGTTGAACTGATGTTAACTTGTGTGTGCCAAGCTGTTCCTTATGTTCAGAGGAGATGGATAATAATGTGTGCCATGGTTGATCTATGCAGGCATGAGATTGTAGGCATAGTGACAGAAGTTGGCAGCAAGGTAGAAGAGTACAAAGTTGGAGACAAAGTTGGCGTGGGTGGCATGGTTGGAGCCTGCCATACATGTGACATCTGTGAGATCAACCTTGAAAATTATTGTCCAAAAATGATACTTACCTACAATACCATATACCATGATGGAACCATGACATACGGAGGTTATTCTGATCACATGATCGCTAATGAGCGCTATATTGTTCAGATTCCTGACAATCTGCCTCTTCATGCTGCTGCTCCCCTCCTCTGTGCCGGGATCACAACTTACAGCTCCTTGACATATTTTGGGCTTGAGAAACCCGGTATGCAAGTGGGTGTGGTCGGCCTAGGTGGGTTGGGCCATGTGGCTGTAAAATTTGCCAAGGCTTTCGGGACTAACGTGACCGTTATCAGTACCTCCCCTTGCAAGAAGAAGGAAGCCGTTGAACTACTTGGTGCCGATTCATTTTTGGTTAGCACTGATCCAAATGAGATGCAGGTATTATTTCTTTCTCCCAGATGTGTGGAATATTAACTTTATGGAGGGTTAGCACTGATCCAAATGAGATGCAGGTATTATTTCTTTCTCCCAGATGTGTGGAATATTAACTTTATGGAGGGTTCTCAAGTGAGCACCAATTTGCTTGTTTATGACTTTGAGTTATTTAGGGTGCTATGGGAACTTTGGATGGAATTATTGATACAGTTTCCGCAGTTCATGCTCTCACACCATTGATTGGTCTTCTGAAATCTCATGGGAAAATCATCATGGTTGGTGCACCCGAGAAGCCACTCAAGTTACCCGTTTTCCCTTTACTTGTTGGTAAGCTTCTCCGTTTTGCCATAAACATAGTCATAGGATTCACTCTCTCATTTCTGGTCTTTAAATCAAGTACAAACAATAGAAACTAATTGAAGTTGAGATTTGTAGGGAGGAAGATAGTAGCTGGCAGTTGCGCTGGTGGTATGAAGGAGACCCAAGAGATGATGGACTTTGCAGGAAAACACAACATAACTTCTGAAATTGAGGTCGTTCCAGTGGACTACGTGAACACTGCTATGGAGCGTCTCGCCAAAGGCGATGTTAAATACAGATTCGTTCTTGATATTGCAAACACACTGAAACCTGCTTAGTCTTTAGTCTTGTCCTATGAAGCATTGATACCGATACAAAATATGGATACGTTACCGATAATGTGATGCAAGTATAATTAGGATACGTTTGATAATAAATGTTTAATATTGTGTTACCCATATGCTTCCAAAATTTGCTTCTGGTTCTGGTTGTGGTGTGACATGGTCATGTATTTTATGTTTTTTGGTGTTACTCTTCCTACCTTGGATGTTTGAACCCTTTGTGGATCCTGTTTTTTCATCATGATTCATGTAGGTGTGGTGTTGAGCTGAAGTAGGAGAAAATAGACAACAAATGATAACCTAACTAAATTGTTTCCAGAAAATATAGCAGGGGCTGTTGCACTCGCGAAAATTGTCTGTAGCCATTTTTCCTAACAGGTTGCATATGGAAAACTTGTTGGAGGTACATGGATAATATTTTTGCTAACTTCCTTGATTCGCTTAGCAGATTTTTAGGGCATTTTTTCATTACTAGACTTCAAACATTTTATTTTACAAGTAGTAGGCCGGACCCACGAGCTGTTGGGCCACGACACAAATGGGTCTAGGTCTAATTTGGCATCGGACCGAAGGATAATCAAAGACTCGCATCATTATCTTATCATGGTGGATCTTCTCGGTTCAGTTCGCTTTGACGTTGGGCTGGAATGAAGGCTTTGGTGTTAAGCCGGACCAAAGGCTCCACGAGACTCGCATTCCAGAGAGAGCTCTACCGGTTACTGGCAATAATTTCCGATTAACCGATTGCCAGTCTTCGAAATCTGCTTCAAAACACGTGTCAGATGATATGCGGTTGAGATATTGCTTTTAACATTGCTTAGTTCTGAAGTTGAGAATAGATACTCTCTTTGTCCAAAAAGAAAAGGGAATAGAAGATAGATATGCTGTCACTTCATTTTTTCATGTGATTGTTTTATTTTAATTTTTTAAATAATTCAGAATGTTCAGATCAATTTATACGTATATGTATTTAATGATAAACTTGTATGTCAATTTAATAATGTGTATGAGATTCGTCTTCAATTTTGCAGTGTGGAAATCACAATTCAAATGTCAAAGTGACAAAAATAGAGATTGTATTCCTAAACCTTTTTCAGTTGTACGTGATTGTATACGTTATAAAATCTTTCACTACTTGATTGTACAACGTGGGTATTTTACGCAAAAATGAGGCTTGTTACGCTTTATATTTGTATATTGAGTTGTTCGTCTAGCATTTCGGTGTGTATATCATTAGAAAATAGATTAAATTTTTTTTTTTTTGTGATTTTGTTTCAAAAATTAAGTGGGACTTGAAATGGGTCCAAGTTGGTTTGGGACTAAAAATATACTCCACATGTATTATCTGAAAATGTGAAAGGCCACTTATTTCCACATTAGAACAACATATTAAAAATAAAAATAATGAGTATATAACTCTCGATTTTGCTTAAGGTTTTGAGCTTCTTGAGAATACCCAATTATATGGATTGGGATGATATATGTAATGTGATTTTTGTTTCATCCGTTGTATCTTTGAAAAAATGTCGGACCTATCCTCCAATACTTTAGTGAGACTGTACATTTGTCTTAAAGAGATTATGTAATCACACAGATCTCTTTTTGCGATTACATTTTATTTTTAATTCAATTTGTCTACAATCTATTTTACACGCTGTTTTTATTTTCAAATTCTTACTTTAGTAATTTTAAAATTAATTTATTTAATTATTAATTTTCTAGACTTTTTTCCTACACATATCATATATTTAATAAAACAACTAAAAAAACGTGAGTTGTTATTTTTCTACAAAAGAAATTCTTGAATTTTTATTTTTTTACGGAATTGAACATCGACAGTTATATATGAATGAATAATATTTGTTTCGGTAAAAATAAACAATTAGAATTTTAAAGGTCCATTTTGATTTTTCTTATACATTTATTTTTATGATTAATTTAATTGAAAAATTATTTATTCATATTTAATTAATTTAAAAGATTTGAACAAAAAGATTTATATTACAAATTTCAAAATAAACGATTTTAATAAAGAAACTCATTAGCAGAAATTCGGCGATGGTCCCTCACCGGCCCACTGATTACCAGCAAAAATTCGGCCGTTCAATTGCCAGTGTGAAATAAGCTTACAAAAACACGTGTCAATTGGTATGCAACTGTGATATTCTTAATGATAAAATGCACTAACCTCCCCTGGGGTTATTGATAAATGCATTGGCTTCTCCTGAAATTCTGATAAATGTACTGACCTCCCATACTTTGCACAATTTTTTTACCAGGTTCCCTTTGCCGTTAGTTTTTGGCAAAAATCATTAATTTTAACTAAAATGATCCACTTTTCTCTTTTTATATTTTTTTATGTATATTTATTCTATTTTATGCATGTGTACGTATATAGTAAGAAATAAACTTTTTAAATTAAAACTTACAATGTTAAAATAAAATTAAACTTAAGTTATATTTTAACTAAATTTATATAAATAAATATACATCTTATATATTGACAATTATTATTTTTTTAAAAGTTATATTTATTACTTAATGTATATTGTTATGTTTGTGTTTCTTATATATACTTTACCTAATCGAAACACACATATATTTTGAGCATATATGATAAAAAAAAAAAAAAATTTGACTTTGAAGTTATATTAGTTAATTTTTTAAAATTACTTACGCAATTATGTATTAATAATTATTATGTAAATATATAAAAAATATTTTTTACTTAAAGAATTTTGTTACTGTTTGAAGAAAATCAATGTAACTTACCTACAACATAATGTTATTTTTTATTAGAATTTTAAATATTGACTTTGTTATTTTGTGTACTTTTAAATAGTGAAAGTCTTAATACCTTTCTGTTGTTTGATTTTCTCTGGATTGAGACAAAAATTTAATAATAACTTATTTAATTTGTTGCTATGGTGATAACCTAAGCAATTCAAATTCAGAATATATTTTTATTAAAAAGAAAACATGGATGGAAAGTCCAGTGCAAATATAAGATCAAAATGGTCTATTTTTTAATAAATTAGCATGATTTTTATCTAAGTATTTTTTAGGCCTATTTTCTTATTGTTTTTTTCATGTTTACTTTTTGAATCACTAAAAGAAGATAAGTTAAATTAAAAATTATGAAATTTTTTTAATTTATGAAATAAGCTAAATGTGTGTGTGTGTGTGTGTGTGTGTGTGTGTTTTATTAGGTAAAAAATATGTAAGGACCCGGAAAATTTGAGTTTTTAAAATAATTATTTGAAGGTTTATTTTGAATAAATAAAATTTAATTAGTGTGTTAATTATCGGATTATGATTTTAGGAACCGAGCCCGGAGTCTTTTATGTTATTTCACGCCCGTATCTTAATTGGCTATTTACGGGAATGCCCTTTGGGGGCTTAAAAATCTGATGTAGGGGGGGTTTTGAGGGAGAACCCCTCATTTTCCCAAAAACACCACTCTCTCATCTTTTCCCCTTTGTGCTCTCTCTCCCTTCTCTCTACAAATCCCACCTCTTCCCCTCACCATTGCCAAATCCCTCGGAGATATAGGAGCCTTGGGTCGTGCTTGACAAGGAACCAAGGCCGGATCGTGGAGTAAAGCTCGGAAGGTGCGATTTTGAGCTTCGGAGCTCCAACAACCTAGGGCTTCACTCTTTGGACCAAATCTTCCATTTCAAAACTTGAGGTAGGGATTTCTATCTTCTATTATGTGTATGTAATGTGTTTTGGTGCCTAGTACGTGGTAGATTTGTGGTTTGGTGCGAAGTGGATCGAGTGAAAATCTAGAAATCGCGCTGATTTCTGCACAGGTAGCGCTCCCTGGGTTTTGGTGTAGCGCTCCTGGTGATTCTGGAATGAGAGGGTAGCGATCCCTCATTTTTGGTGTAGCGCTCCCGGATCCATTACGGGTAGCGCTCCCATGTTTTAGGGGTAGCGCTCCCGAGGCTCTAAGGGTAGCGCTCCCATGTTTTTGGGGTAGCGCTCCTGGGGCTTCTGGAATTACGACCGTGCGTTTTTGATATTCTGATTTTACGTCCGTGGTGTATTACTTAGTGGAACACCATTAATCGGTAGTTAGACGTGAGTATGGATTGTTGGGAATTGTTATGTGTGATTGAGATGATTGAATGTGATATGCATTCAATTGACTTAACATAAGTCGTTGTGAGTGATAAATGTAACACTAGCCTCCATCGGGAGCGGTGCTAGGAAAATAATGAGACTAGCTCCCGGTCGGGAACGTGCTAGGAGACGCCATGAATCGGCATTGGCTAGCCTCCGTTGGGAGATGTGCTAGGACATATGTATGACCATTGATTTGGCACGACACGATGCCATGTCTGGCCTCCGTTGGGAGAAGTGTCAGGGTATGAATATATTGACTGGTGTAATTGTATTTGAAAGGCATGGGATGTGAGAAATGGTTGATTGTGATATGTGGTTGTTGTATGTGTATTGACGAACGACGAAATGTCATTCGTAGGGATGGCAACGGGGCGGTTCGGGGCGGTTATCTGGATAACCGCCCCGATACCCGAATGGAATACCCGAACCGAACCCGCCCCGATACCCGAATGGAGGAAGAGGGGGTGCTCCATAACCGAACCAAACGGGGTTCGGGTATTCCCCGAACCGAACGGGTACCCGAATGGGGTTATAAAATAATTAATATATATATATATATATATATATATTATATTATATTATATTATATTATATTAATTATTTTATATATATATATATATAGGACCTGGGGTTATAAAATAATTTAATATATATATATATATATATATATAACGACGTCGTTTAATTTCGGTTCGGTTCGGTTCGGTTCGGTTCGGGTAACAGTTCGGTTATTCTTCTAACCATAACCGAACCGAACCCGAACGGGTATTTGTTGTTCCTACCATATCCATACCCACGGAAAAAAAAACGGTTACGGTTCGGGGAAAATTAAGCGGTTCGGTTCGGATAACCATCGGTTCGGTCCAAATTGCCATCCCTAGTCATTCGTGTGGTTGTGTATGACTTACGAAAGTGATGCATTGTTATACCATGATAATTGTGCATACCATGCATATCACATATACATAATCTTGGCATAGATTTTCCTACTAGGCTAGTAGCTCAACCCCTCCATTTTCAGGTACCGTTGCGGAGGAATAGCATGGATTGCTTGGCGTGCCATCTTTTGACTAAGACTAGTGGAGAAGTTGTTTAGCATCTGCATGGAAAATCTTTTGGGGTAGATGCACCATAACTTCATATGTATTTTGTTAACCTAAGTGGGACTTCTTATCTTTTGGAAATTTACGAATTATGTAACTTGGGCCGATAGTGCCCCTTGACTTTGAAAATGGAACTTCATGGAGTTATGAGTAATATTTTTGTGATTTTAATTATATGGAAATTCGGGGCGTGACAACTTGGTATCAGAGCGAGAGTTGGAATACCTTGAGACCGTGGGGAGACTTAGAGTCTCATGGGTTCAAACTCTGCATTTTTTTTTAAGGCACGTGTGTGCTTGTGTGCATGACATTCATACGCATCATACAACTTGTTTCTCATGAGTAAGTATAGGATTGATAAAATAAGTTGGGTTTCCGTGTTGGGCATTGGCCTCGTATCGTGTGGTTGTTGACCTTGTTAGTGTTTACACCTTGTAGAGATATGCCTCCTAGGCGTGGTGTGAGGTTGGGTGGACCGCGAGACCGAAGCCGAGGCGGTGGTCGTTACCGTGAGATTCCATTGGAGGATGTGGTAAGTCAACAAAGGGAGGCTCCTCGTGTGGAGAGGGTGAATGAAGAAGTTGAGCAAAATGTTGAACCACCGGTTGTTCCGGGGGTGTTTGCTCGGGAGTTTGTGGCGGCTCTCGCCGAGGCCAACATGTTGAGGACAAGTGCTAGGGCCGATGATGGAAATAGGGCAATGGATGCCATGAGAGAGTTCCGACGCTTGAACCCACCACTGTTTGGCGGGGAATGTGGTGACTTTCTTACTGCTGATTATTGGCTTGCTGAGATCAACAAATTGTTTGATGCCTTGGGTATTGTAGAAGATGACCTTAGGGTCAAGATTGTGGCGTGCCAATTGACGGGGGAAGCAAATGAGTGGTGGAGATCGGTCCTAGAATCACGAAGGGATGCACGGAGGGCTGCGAGGCGAGCGGCTGGGACTAATGAGCCGGACCGGGAAACTTTGACTTGGGCAGACTTTGAGATTCTCTTCGAGAACCAGTATTTTCCGGAATCTTATCGTGAACAGTTGCGCGAGCAATTTGAGAGGTTGGAGCAGGGAAACCTGACTGTGTCTGAGTATGCTGCAAGGTTCCAAACTTTGTCCCGTTTTGCACCGGAGCTTGTGGCTTCGGAGGACTGTAAGTGCAGGCGCTTTGAGAGGGGTCTTCACTCCTCAGTTAAGAGGCTCGTGGTGAGCCAACGGAAGATGAACTTTGTGGATGTAGTTGAATGTGCGAGAAGTGTCGAGTTGCCCAGAGAGGCACAACGGGATTCCAGAGTGTGGGAACCAAGGCAACCGAGTACGGTGCCAAGTTATTCTACTTCTTCAGGGTGTTCGGGAAGTCAAGGGCGTAAGCGCCGGAGGGAGCAGTTTCATTCCCAGCGGAGTCATTCTAATCTTAGGCCTGCCGTTCCGTCGGACTCACGGAGTACAACCTCGAGACCTCAAAGTGTATGTTTTCGATGCAATCAGCCTGGACACATTCGTACTCAGTGCCCGGTACCTCCTAAAGTTTGTTATACTTGTGGAAAGGAGGATCACATCTCAAGGAATTGTCCCCAAGGGGGAGGGACACGTAGTGAGGTTGGCTCGGTGCAGCAACCGAGGCAAGGACAGGGGCAGCAATCCCATGGGACTCCACAACGTCAACCACAGTCCCATTTTCGCCAAACCACTTCGGTTCAGGGATCACAAACCGAAAGAGGGGCTAGTTCTTCGGCACCGGTAAATTTTGCTCGACGGGGAGGCGGGTATATGCAAGGGCATCAGGTTCCTGCTAGGGCTTACAACATTACTACTGCGGTGGCACCTTCAACTTCTCAGAGTCCAGACCCGTCGGTTGTAAGGGGTACATTTCTCGTATTCAACTCTTTTGCAAGAGTTTTATTTGACTCTGGAGCATCACATTCATTCATTGCTGCATCATTTGCTTGTACTTTGGGTTTGGAGACCACGTTGTTAGACCCACCGTTGTATGTAGAGACGCCTATTGGGGGAAAATCACTACTTGATCGGGTGTGTAGAGATTGCGAGCTTATGATCCTTGACCGTCGCTTTACGTATGACTTTATTGTATTGGGCATGACTGGGTTTGATGTTATTTTGGGTATGGACTGGTTGTCTACCCATCGTGCCATGATTGATTGTTTTAAGCGCCGAGTCCACATTTGTTCCCCGGTGGACGGTTGTTTTGAGTTTTTTCGGAGAACGCCGAGAACCGCTAGAGCCTTACCTTTATGAACCCCAGGAGCGAGACTCCATTTATGCTTTGTTGGCTAGTTTGACCCTTGATGAGAATATGCATGCGCGTGGTGAGTTGCCGTTAGTGGTTCGAGATTTTCCGGATGTGTTTCCGGAGGAGTTACCCGGTTTACCTCCCAAGAGAGAGATTGAGTTTACAATAGATTTGATTCCGGGTACCACACCAATTTCCATACCTCCGTATCGTTTCGCACCGGCTGAGTTGAAGGAGTTGAAGATTCAATTGCAGGAGTTGCAAGATTTGGGTTTTATACGTCCAAGTACGTCACCGTGGGGAGCTCCTGCTTTGTTTGCACAGAAAAAGGATGGGTCATTACGGTTGTGTATCGATTACCGGAAGCTAAACCGTGTAACCGTGAAGAATAAGTACCCAATGCCTAGAATTGACGATTTGTTTGATCAACTCCGAGGAGCTAGGTGTTTCTCAAAGATTGACTTGAGGTCGGGATACCATCAGTTGAGAGTCCGGAGTGAGGACATCCCAAAGACTGCCTTTCGGATGCGTTACGGGCACTATGAGTTTGTGGTGATGCCATTTGGGTTGACTAATGCTCCGGCCACGTTTATGGATCTTATGAACCGTATCTTCCGTATGTATCTTGACCAATTCGTGGTGGTGTTCGTCGATGATATTTTGATATACTCAAGCACGGAAGAAGATCATGAATCGCATTTGGCCATAGTTCTTGGGCTTTTGAGGGAGCATCGGCTTTATACTAAGTTAAGCAAGTGCGAATTTTGGCTCTCCGAAGTCAAGTTTTTGGGGCATGTTGTTTCGCAAGGAGGGGTGTCCGTTGATCCGGGGAAGATAGAGTCGGTAATGAGTTGGCAACGACCGAAGAACGTTTTTGAGATTCGGAGTTTTTTGGGTTTGGCTGGATACTACCGTCGTTTTGTACTTGACTTCTCTCGTTTGGCAGCACCTATGACCCGATTAACTCGTAAAGGGGTACGTTTTATTTGGGATGACGCATGCGAGGCAACGTTTGAGGAGTTGAAACGGCGTTTGACTAGCGCACCAGTGTTGATTGTACCCGAGAGGGGAGTTGGTTACTCGGTGTATTGTGATGCATCGAAAGAAGGACTTGGGTGTGTCTTGATGCAGACAGGAGGAGTTGTGGCCTATGGGTCAAGGCAATTGAAGGTTCATGAACAGAATTATCCAACGCATGACTTGGAGCTTGCTGCAGTTGTGTTCGCACTGAAAATTTGGCGACACTACCTCTATGGGGAGAAGTTCGAGGTGTTCTCAGATCATAAGAGTTTGAAGTACTTATTCTCCCAGAAGGAGCTGAATTTGAGACAACGCCGTTGGATGGAGCACATAGAGGATTATGATTTTGAGTTGCAATACCACCCCGGGAAGGCAAATGTGGTAGCGGGTGCCTTGAGCAGAAAACCAATTCAATTCGCGAGCTTGGCCATTCGTGAATGGAAAATGGTAGAGGAGTTGGGGAGTTATGCGACGTGTTTTGAGGAGGCCGGTGATGGAGCAACGTTATGCAATATGACGATTAAATCCACCTTATCGACCCGGGTAGTGGATGCTCAACAACACGATGAGGAGACGGAAGAGTTGCGCCGAAAATTTTTAAGTGGTAATGCCCGTGATGGATGGATGATCTATGAGGACCGAGGCCTTCGCTTTCAAGGAAAGTTGTTCGTACCCATCTCTTGTCGGGAGGAGATTTTGAGGGAGTTTCATCATTCTCCTTTAGCTGTCCATCCAGGTGGAACGAAGATGTACCATGATTTGCGTCGACAGTTTTGGTGGTTCGGAATGAAACGAGATGTGTCAAGTTTCGTGGCGAGATGTTTGACATGCCAACAGGTAAAGGCCGAACACCAACGACCCGCGGGGGAGTTGCAACCCTTGCTAGTAGCGGAATGGAAGTGGGAACATGTGACGATGGACTTTGTTACGGGTCTACCAAGATCGACGAGAGGGCATGACGCGATATGGGTAGTGGTGGACCGTTTGACTAAGACCGCTCACTTTTTTACCAATTCGAGTTACTGATTCAGTGGGGAAGCTCAGTAGACTATACGTTCGTGAGATTATCCGTTTGCATGGGATTCCCGTTTCTATCGTGTCCGACCGAGACCCTAGATTTACGGCACGGTTTTGGCAGAGTTTGCAAGCGGCACTTGGCACGAACTTATTATTTAGCACTGCTTACCATCCCCAGACCGATGGGCAATCTGAGCGTACAATTCAGATTCTTGAGGATATGCTTCGGGCGTGTGTTTTGGATTTTCGGGGAAATTGGGAGGATCACTTGCCTCTTGTTGAGTTTGCCTACAATAATAGCTATCAATCGAGTATTGAGATGGCACCATTTGAGGCTTTGTATGGTAGGCCATGTAGATCACCCGTATGTTGGACCGAGTTGGGTGAGGCAACACTTGTGGGGCCGGACTTGATAGGAGAGACTACCGAAAGTATGAAGTTGATTCGCAAGCAACTTGCGAGGGCGCAAGAGAGGACTACGGAGTTAGTCAAGACAATCCGCCAACGATTACTTACCGCTCAAAGTAGACAGAAAAGTTATGCCGATCGACGCCGTCGTCCATTATCATTTGAGGTGGGAGACCATGTGTTTTTGAAGGTATCACCACGACGGGGCTTGTCGCGTTTTGGACGGAAAGGAAAGTTATCACCGAAATATATCGGGCCGTTTGATATCATTGAGAGAATTGGAGAAGTTGCTTACCGTTTGGCTTTGCCTCCAAAGTTATCGAGTGTGCATGATGTATTCCATGTCTCGATGTTAAGGAAATACGAGCCGGATCCTTCTCATGTTTTGGAGTGGTCCGAGTTGGAGCTAGAGGCTGACGCATCTTATGGAGAGCAACCGATTCGCATTCTAGATGCCCGAGAGCAAGTGTTGAGAGGTAAGACGATACCTTTGGTTCGGGTATTATGGGGCAACCAAGGTAAGGAGGAGTCCACGTGGGAGCGTGAGGATGAGGTTCGGGAGAAATACCCGTGTTTGTTTAACCTGTGACTTCAATGTACTTATCATTGGATTGATGGGTTGGGGCGTGTTGCCACCCTATTGTGTGTTTACTTGTGATACATTCTTGAATATGAACTATAGAACTTGAAATGTAACTATGCGTTGATTGTTATGTACTCGATGAGCACGGTGCGTGCATGCTTGTTATATATGCTTGGTTGATGTTACTTGAACATGAAAACTTGATAGTTGACATCCGTTGAACTTTGTGAAAGCACGGATTGGTTTATGGTAAAGATTGAGAAATAGCGGTGTGTCCGTATCTGGGAGTATCCGTGTCTGACTTGTGGTTTATGTGTAGAGGTATCGGTGTTGGTATATTATCTTAAATTTCGAGGACGAAATTTCTTAAGGAGGGGAGGATGTAAGGACCCGGAAAATTTGAGTTTTTAAAATAATTATTTGAAGGTTTATTTTGAATAAATAAAATTTAATTAGTGTGTTAATTATCGGATTATGATTTTAGGAACCGAGCCCGGAGTCTTTTATGTTATTTCACGCACGTATCTTAATTGGCTATTTACGGGAATGCCCTTTGGGGGCTTAAAAATCTGATGTATGGGGGGTTTTGAGGGAGAACCCCTCATTTTTCCAAAAACACCACTCTCTCATCTTTTCCCCTTTGTGCTCTCTCTCCCTTCTCTCTACAAATCCCACCTCTTCCCCTCACCATTGCCAAATCCCTCGGAGATATAGGAGCCTTGGGTCGTGCTTGACAAGGAACCAAGGCCGGATCATGGAGTAAAGCTCGGAAGGTGCGATTTTGAGTTTCGGAGCTCCA
Organism: Arctostaphylos glauca; assembly: GCA_019985065.2. Classification (NCBI taxonomy): domain Eukaryota; kingdom Viridiplantae; phylum Streptophyta; class Magnoliopsida; order Ericales; family Ericaceae; genus Arctostaphylos; species Arctostaphylos glauca. Next base: position 4,134,485 of record JAHSPW020000008.1, read on the forward strand.
ACAACCTAGGGCTTCACTCTTTGGACCAAATCTTCCATTTCAAAACTTGAGGTAGGGATTTCTATCTTCTATTATGTGTATGTAATGTGTTTTGGTGCCTAGTACGTGGTAGATTTGTGGTTTGGTGCGAAGTGGATCGAGTGAAAATCTGGAAATCGCGCTGATTTCTGCACAGGTAGCGCTCCCTGGGTTTTGGTGTAGTGCTCCTGGTGATTCTGGAATGAGAGGGTAGCGATCTCTCATTTTTGGTGTAGCGCTCCCGGATCCATTACGGGTAGCGCTCCCATGTTTTTGGGGTAGCGCTCCTGGGGCTTCTGGAATTACGACCGTGCGTTTTTGATATTCTGATTTTACGTCCGTGGTGTATTACTTAGTGGAACACCATTAATCGGTAGTTTGACGTGAGTATGGATTATTGGGAATTGTTATGTGTGATTGAGATGATTGAATGTGATATGCATTCAATTGACTTAACATAAGTCGTTGTGAGTGATAAATGTAACACTAGCCTCCATCGGGAGCGGTGCTAGGAAAATAATGAGACTAGCTCCCGGTCGGGAACGTGCTAGGAGACGCCATGAATCGGCATTGGCTAGCCTCCGTTGGGAGATGTGCTAGGACATATGTATGACCATTGATTTGGCACGACACGATGCCATGTCTGGCCTCCGTTGGGAGAAGTGTCAGGGTATGAATATATTGACTGGTGTAATTGTATTTGAAAGGCATGGGATGTGAGAAATGGTTGATTGTGATATGTGGTTGTTGTATGTGTATTGACGAACAACGAAATGTCATTCGTGTGGTTGTGTATGACTTACGAAAGTGATGCATTGTTATACCATGATAATTGTGCATATCATGCATATCACATATACATAATCTTGGCATAGATTTTCTTACTGGGCTAGTAGCTCAACCCCTCCATTTTCAGGTACCGTTGCGGAGGAATAGCATGGATTGCTTGGCGTGCCATCTTTTGACTAAGACTAGTGGAGAAGTTGTTTAGCATCTGCATGGAAAATCTTTTGGGGTAGATGCACCATAACTTCATATGTATTTTGTTAACCTAAGTGGGACTTCTTATCTTTTGGAAATTTACGAATTATGTAACTTGGGCCGATAGTGCCCCTTGACTTTGAAAATGGAACTTCATGGAGTTATGAGTAATATTTTTGTGATTTTAATTATATGGAAATTCGGGGCGTGACAAAATATATATATAAATGCAAACATAACAATATACATTATGTGATAAATATAATATTTATAAAAAATAATTATTAATATGTAAGATGCATATTTATTTGTATAAATGTAATCAAAATATAACATAAGTATAATTTAATTTCAATATTTCAAGTTTGGATTTTAAAAATTATTTCTTGTTATATACCTACATACATACATATACATACATACATACATACATATACATACATACATACATACATATATATATATATAGAATATAAATTACAATGCACACACTCATAAATATATAAAAAAATATAAAAAGAGTAAAGATGGGCCTTTTAGTCTCTATCAATTAAAAGTAATGATTTTTGTCAAAAATTAACGTAGGATGAATCTGCCAAATAATTTATAAAGTAGAGTGATTAGGGTATTTATTAAAACTTCAAGGGAAATCCGTGTATTTGTAGTAACCTCATGGGAGTTCAGTGCATTTTCTATTCTTAAAGGCACACATTGACACCTCATCGATGACGTCACCCATTAACCTATATATAACTCGCCCCTTGTCCACGGAACATTCAAAACAAATCTCTCTCCTCTCTCTCTCTCTTAAACTGTGACTTGGAAAGACGGTGCGGGGGTGAACTGGAAATGGGGATCATATTACCGGAAGAAGAGCACCCAGTGAAAGCCTTCGGATGGGCTGCTAGAGACCCTTCTGGCATCCTTTCTCCCTTTAATTTCTCCAGGAGGTAAAAATCTCGATTCTCTTCTCTATTTTCGGGTTGGATTTCAATTTCGGCCACTTTTGTATTTGGTAGATTAGCATCGGGCAATTCTACTGTACATAACTCAAATGTTTTTGCGAACAATTAGCTATGGATTCAGCAAAGATACAGATACTGAAATGTTAGGGCAGAATTTTACTGAGAAACATCGGTGGTGTTGATCCCCTTTGGGGCTGTTTTTTTTAATAATTTAATGAAAACTATGTATGAAAAGATTAATATTTTCCCAAATGTTAAATTTGGGGTCATCGGTCAATTGATCCATCTTACCCTTAGCTTGCTCCACCCACTAAATTATTTTTTTCAATTTTTATTGTTGTTTATGATGGTGACGATGAATTGATGTGAGGGATTCGGAATTTTATGGGTTTTGTAGGGAAACAGGAGAAGAGGATGTGAAGGTAAAGGTTCTGTATTGTGGTATCTGTCACTCTGATCTTCACAACATTAAGAATGAAAGAGGCACAGCCAGGTATCCCATGGTTCCAGGGTATGTTCATTTCCTCTCTCTCTCTCTCTCTCTCTGTGTTTTCATTTTGGGCTTACACATACCTGTAAGAGCAGCTCAAAACGAACAGTATGACCTACCTACATCCTATTGCCAAGTGAAGCCAGACAAAGAAGACAAAAAAAAACTGTTTTTTGGTTAAATAAATTACTAGATATTTTTCCATACTTTCCCCTTAATTATTGAGTGGAAAAAAGCTGTCTTTGGCAGGCGAGCTCTAATTCAGCAAGTTTCCTTTTGTTTCTATTGATTAGCCAACGAAATATATATAATATACCTATATATTTAAGGGCAGACCGAAACAAATTGATCTTGGATGTCACCCATTAAGTCCTTAAATCTTACCAAATTCACCGCTTTCTGGAATTGTTTGTGGATTCCAAGACTCTGTTGTAACTATTTATACGAAAATAACTGGTTATATGCACTAAATTAATCGACCAATGCAGTCATGAGATGACCGGAGAGGTGATTGAGGTAGGAAGCAAGGTAAAGAACTTCAAAGTTGGAGACAAAGCTGCTGTGGGGGTGATCATTGGATCATGTGGATCGCCTGGCTCATGCGAGTACTGCGCCAAGGATCTTGAGAACTACTGCTATAAACGTATGCTCACTTATCAGTCTGCATACTATGATGGAACCTGGAATTACGGGGGTTATTCTGATACAATTGTTGTCAACGAGCACTTCGTGTATCAAGTTCCTGCTAACTTGCCTCTTGATGCTACTGCTCCCTTGCTCTGTGCTGGGATCACTACTTACAGTCCCTTGAGGCACTTTGAACTTGACAAACCTGGTTTGAGCATTGGTGTTGTGGGTTTGGGGGGATTGGGTCATATGGCTGTGAAATTTGCCAAGGCTTTTGGGGCAAAAGTCACTGTGATTAGTAGATCTCCGAGTAAGAAGAAGGAAGCAATTGAACATCTTGGTGCCGATTCATTTTTCATTAGCACTGATGCAGATCAGATGCAGGTGGGTGAGCAAGTTTTTTATTTCTTTGCTGCCACTCTGTGAATTGTACTAGTTCTCATGTTTGTATGTTGGTTAATGTAGGCTGCTGTCGGGACTTTTGATGGTATTATCGATACAGTCTCTGCGCTTCATCCTATCATGCCATTGATTCGTCTCTTAAAGGGTGATGGGAAACTTGTCTTGCTTGGGTCAAAAACAATCGAGTCCGGTGTTACGATTGGTGGTAAGCATTTCATATCATTTCACTATTTGATACTGGGAAGCAATCGAGCCACCTTCACTTAATCCCAATTCCCTCTACACAATCAATGCCCAATACACCCATCCCGTGGGAATTAGACGAATCTGATACCTAGACATATACATGCACCCGGCACCCATATCGAGTTTCTGTATCTCAGGTTTAGGGTGTTCATCTGCTTCCCGAAAGCAGTGACAGTGTGTCTGCCACAGTTTCAGCGTCAGCTTTTGCGCCAAAAACTAGTTTTGAGAAGCTAACAGTTTGATGCTTGTAGATTTTATTTCGAAGAATCAGATTTTATCATAATCTAAGTTACGACAAAACCCTCCCCTCAGAATAACCTAGCACTTCCTATTTAGTCGTCCTACTTCCCAATTCATTTGCGAGGTTCAAACGCAGCATTTTTTTATGAACAAATACTGTTTGCTAACAAGGAATGTGGAATGACAGAGAGGAAGGTTGTGGCTACGAGTGTCATTGGGAGTGTGAAGGAAACGCAAGAAATGCTGGATTTTTGTGCTAAGCATGACATAGTATCAGACATCGAACTCATTCCAATGGACTATGTGAACACTGCAATGGAGCGGCTGGAGAAAGCTGATGTCCAGTACCGATTCGTCATTGACGTTGGTAACTCATTGAAAAATGCCTAAGCGTAGCCTCGTTGCTCTAGAACTCGGTGTTCTCCAAGTCATCATCGCTGTGTATTTTGTAACTTTATGAGCCGAGGTGGGAATCTCATTCTGATAGAATGAGTTCTAGTTGTGGAAATCGAGTAAGCGTTTTGGTTTTTGAAATGCCGTGTAATGAAATATGCCTATTTTTTGTATGCGTGCATTATATCTGTATCCTGCATGCCCTGATGGTTATATAAATGGAAGTTATGTTGGTCCAGAATGATTTCATTCTACTGAAGTTTGATTTTCCAAAGGCGGTCTCTCTCTCTCTCTCTCTCTCTCTCTCTCTCTCACACACACACACACACACACACACACACACACAATGTGTATATATTCATGCAATTTATAGGAGTTGCTGATGAAGGAGAAAACATGGTCTCAGCCGGAGTAGCAATGGAAAGCAAAATGTACCGCTGATCCGTACCCGCGAGTTTGGATATGGTCTTGATGGGGACCATTATTACTGGTCTTACTTAGTAATGGTATTTTGGTAAATACGGTCATTATGACTCCTCAAACATGGACAATGTTTTTACCTGTCATTTGAAACAAGACTTAGAAAGCTATATTAAGGGAAGAGTGGTGTGCATTACTAGCCTCCATGTGTTGTTATGAACACAAAATGTGCTACCCCATGGTGAGTTGGGAGTTGTCCTTGGACATTTAGAGGGGTGTGTAAGTGTCTCCATGCAGATTAAAGAACCCCATGAAGAGTATGCATTGCCATGCATTACCAATATTGTGCGGTAACTTGGGGATGGATGCTAAGGACGTAGGCACGCTATGACGTTCGTCATAACCGTTAGCTTAATGTCCAAGACAAAAGGGGGCTGTTGGGGTATGGAGCATATAGACCTCCTATGCCAATATCATGGGCTACGGATAGATGTATTGCCTCACTCGAGCAAAATGCTAGGGGTGTGCAATGGCTCTAGATTGGAGAATAGCGTGCAAGATCGCAAGAACATTGAATATTGGTTATAGGCATGCTTTGTCGGAAGGCTGACTTGGACAATTAAGGAGAGATTTGTCCAAGTGTCACGCAGAGCGCAAGTAAGAAAATTTTGGGCCTTAGACACTGGGCTCAACATGTTTTATTCCCTATTGACATAGGGATCAAGATGATGTCATATTGAATGGGAGTAAAGATTTGATTGGCTAAGTCATGCCATAAGGGATCATTCTCCAATCAATGGCATCTTTATTGTCACAATAAAGAGCTACAATTACTAAACAGAAGTTTGTGCTTCTTTCCTCTATTTAATATTCTATAGAGCAAGATAAAATCTCTTAAACGTGCTTGGACTATGTCTCCCAATCTATCTCAATACATAAAACAAGATGACTCAACATAAATATTGAAACTATTTTTATGCCGCATGCCCTCCAATCCTAGTAAGTGGGCAGAGCAAATTCTTCGCAAAATCCAAGAGCACTCATGCGATATAGTGAGAAAAAAGGAAAATGTCTCTCGTTTTGATTTGTTTGGCTTGACCTAATCAAAACCTTGACTGTTGATCATCAACTTTGACCTATAAAATCTAGAAAACTATAGTACATGTTCGAAAGTTTTTCTAATTTTCAAATTTTCAATTTCTATCCCTGTATCTTCTATTCTTTCAGTATAGTCCCTAGAAAAAGGTTTTGACTATTCTAAATTCATCTACGAGGCTTGAATTGCGAGATTCAACTTCAAAAATACTATTGTGCTTTAGACAAGATGGGGGATGTTGGATCAAGTTCCATGATCAAATTAACAGCTTCAAATTTTATAATTTGGAAGCCATGAATGATGGATATTTTATATTGCAAAGATCTGTATGACTTGTTGGAAAAAGATGGCATCAAACCAGATGACAAGATGGATAAAGCCTAGGCAAAGGTAAGCTGAAAGACTGTTGGTCAAATTGAACAATGGATAGACCACAATTCCACCATATTGCACAAGAAACAAATACTCGTAGTCTCTAGAAGAAATTGGAGATTACGTACCAATTGAAGTCTGCTCGGAACAAAACTCTAGTTATGAGAAAGCTTGTCAATTTTAAACTCAAAGCGAGAGCTTTGTTGTCAAACATATCAGTGAATTTCAAAGTTTGGTAAACCAACTAGTAACTGTCGCATGGAGTTAAATGATAAGATACAAGCTCTATTGCGTTTTAGTTCCTTACCAAACAGATCAAAAACGTGGTAATATCTCTCACCAACTCTGCTCCAAGTTATGGTCAATGATGCATTGTTAAATGAGGAGGCAAGAATAAAAGACATGGGCGCAAATCAAATGCACATCCTTGTCACCAAGAACAAAGGAATGAACCAAGTCAGAGGCTAAAGTCAGGGTAGGAGTAAAGGCAGAAAGGGGATTCGACTCATAAAAACACCCTCTCTACTTGCGAGGATATGTTGTATATGTCTGGCCTTTCAAAACTTATAGTATCACAAGTCTCGTACACTGAACAATCATTTGTACCTCTACACCAAATCTCAAAAGATCATACTGGAAAAGATGGAGGACGCAGCGAAAATTCAATGATTTCAGCATCTATAATCAATGTTGTTTCACAAGGATTGGGGGATGATAGAGTGCAACAAAACAATCTAATTTTTTCCCGTATTTAAAGAAGTTTAGAGACTTTCCAAATTAATATAAACCTGATTAAGCTCTCAACAAGTTAAATATAAGCAAAACTAAGTCGTTATGGTGCACTACAATATTTCTGAACCTGTTTCACGAATTTATGCCATTTGCTTCAGTTTAGAGAGGTAAATGTATTAATTGAAATTGAGGAAATTTAACTTTTTTTCTTTTGCTTGGTTTCATTTTGCTTTACAAAAAAGAGAGAGGAAAAATTGAAACATGGTTATAAATAGTTACCTTTAATTGTAAGTCCTAAACCTAAAGATGTGGGCCTGACCGGGTTGGACTGCATCATGTTGAACCCATGGGCTATAAAATTGAGTCACATTTTTCCAATTCATGACTTTGGGTGGGCCGTTTTGAACTCCCAGGCTCAGGGTTCCACTTCTCTCCGCCTATTCGTTTCCTCAAGGTCTGTTTGATTACGAAGAAAAACATGAGGAAAAGTAAAAATTATAAATAAAATAAAAAGTGAAGTCGTTAAAAAAAAAAACTAAAAAGATAATTGTGGTAGACCGGATACGTAAGGCAATAGTCTTTCGACACATTTACACATTCAACTTATCTGTGTTGAGATTGAACTGGGTCAGGCCCAGGGGTGAATCTACTTGTGTTGGGCCATGAAGTTCGACAAGGCCGTCTGTCGTGCCTCGAGCCTTGCCAAGCGCGTGATTCTAGAGCAAGCCAAACTTTTTCTACGGTCAGCATATAGTCTTGACCATGGACATCACAATTCACGGTGTTCAGTCATGCCACCAAGGGCACTATGCTCGACAGGGCCAAAGGGTCACGTATCCCCCACGTCGCAGGCGGTTGCTTGGGTAGACTTGGGGGCAAAGTAGTCACAAGCCATGCAAACATGACTATCCAATTCGCACAAACATGGGGCACATGACGGAAGCATCGTGACTCACGGTCCACAACACCACACTTTTGTCTGGGTAGGGATGGCAATCTCGTCCGATCCAACCCGCTCCTACCCGTTCCCCGCCCCGAATGGATAGGGGATTCGGGGATTTTTTTGGGGATCGGGTAGGATTCGGGGATAAATTTTTTAAAAAAATGGGGACCGGGTAGGATTCGGGGTTAGGTGTCTCCACCCCAATCCCCGCCCCGATCCCCGCCTCCATCCCCGCTCCTCCCCGCCCCACCCCGCCCCTCCCCGCCCCGTGATTTTTTATCCTTTTTACGTAATAGGTTTGTAAGGAGAAAGAGAAAATAACCATGGTTTGCAATTGGTGGAGGAATACAACAATCTTTAATGGACTCAATGACAATATTCTTGAGTACATTTGGTTATTTCTGTTAGGATTGGAACTTGTGGAACGATATTATGTTTATTTTAATTAGTTATTGTTGTTGTTTTTGAAATATTTTAGATTGTAAAAAATGAATTACTTTTGCATAAAAGTTTGCATGTTTTTATTTACTCTTTTGTTTTTTGTTTTTGGATGAAAAGGAGAATTATTTCAAATTTTAAGTAATTACTAATGTAATTTTTTAATTTTCGGATATCCAATCTCCATTTGGAGATCCCCGTTCCCCGTTCGGGGAGGGGGTGGAGGGCAAAAGTAGTCCCCGTTCGGGGATCGGGGCGGGGATGGAGATTAGATATAGGTTCGGGGATCGGGGATGGAGACAGTAATATCCACCCCCGATCCAACCCGTTGCCATCCCTATGTCTGGGGCTTCCAACAATCCGTCAAGGGTTCTCTCTATAAATACTCCACGGGTACTTCATTCTCAAGTACGCGCACATCCATACAATCAAACTAGAGCTTTCAAGTTAATTTCATCTTTTCAAATACTAACTTAAGTATCAGAGTATCCGTCGAAGACCAACTCCGATCGGCACTAATCTAGATTAAGTATTTTGTAGCGAGTTAAAGTGTGCACAAAGAATTCTACGAGAAGTTCTAGGCTCCACAATAACCAAATGGAAAATCACAAAAATAAATTAAATAAAATTAGAACTATAAATATGGAAAAAAAAAAAAAAACACAAGTGGGAAGGCAGAAGAAGAAAGATGAAGTGGCATTAATTAAGATTGGGGTGCCCCGTGTCCCGTGATATGTAACGTAACGTCTAATTAGTGGTCAGCATGCAATGACATTATTGGCGTCTCCGTTCGGTTTTTTCTGGTTTGATCTCACGGGAATCCGGCCACCCCTCTCACGAGCCCCCCCTCTCTCTCTCTCTCCCTCTCTCTCTCATTCGATGTATATATATAGATGTACAGACTGTATCATCATAATTTACGGCGCTGCACGTTTATTTTCCAGCGCATGTAACACTCATAACCGAACCAAGTTGTTCGAGTTTAAGTGCGTGTTCACGCGTCAAAAATTTATTTTTTCATAACTCAGAGTGTCCGAATCAGTTTATATATGTTTCAACTAATTTTTTGAATACCAATCTCATTGTCCACTAGAGGATATTTCAATTAAAATCAAAGTAAAATTCTGTAGGAATTAATCTCATTAGAGTTGATAGCAAGTGAGAGAATTCGAATCTAACATTTTAGGAGAAAACAAATGCTAACTTTCAAGTCTTTGACTACTGAATGTCTAAATCAACCCTTTAAAGTTTTGTCAAAAACTCATTAAAGATCAATTTGAGATAATAAACAAAATAAACTTTAACCTTTTTTGTGAAATTCTTTAATTTTTAAATCTAAATTCGGACAAACTGTTATTCAGCTCTTTTAGCTTATAATGCATAAAAAAAAATCCAAACTAATTCAAAATTGACTCGATTAAAATTCATTTAAGAAAGATATCCTTTATAAATAGTCAAACTTAAAACATATTTTTAGAAATTGCAAGTTTTAAAATCAAACACAAACGGTTAACGATCCGGCTCGTTCGACTCATTTATCAGTCTATTTATCCATCTATGTCAATAAATATACATGAATTTATAGACATATTGCGTGCAAATTCGTTCGACTTGTTTATCAAACTATTTGTCTTTGTATATATGTGGTAAGCCGAATTCGTAGTATAGTGGGTCCTTAGTCCCTAATCACGTTTGGCCCATTTGAGCTGGGCTCGAGATGGGTCAAGCCCAAGAGCGGATGTATTGTCTTTCAACTTAGAGGTTTGACAAGGTTATTTGGCGTGCCTCGGTCAGTGTTGAGTGCACGACATGCGAGGTTCAACTGAACCTCCACTCAATCGGCATTTTTCACCAGGTTCAAGATCTCTCAAGTCACAACCTCCGATCGTGCCATCGAGGGCTCTACGCTCGGCACAACCACATGGAAGCGTACCCCCCACGTTGTGGGTGATTGCCTAGAAAGACGTGAGAAAGAAACAGTTACAGGACATACGGACACGTCTGGTCAATCCGCACAAACATGGGACCAAAGGCGGAACATAGAAGGAACCCAAGAGGAATTTTTTTATTTTTATATATGTAGAATTTTAGCCCGTCCTATTATTTACAATCTAATATATTTTTAGCTCGTTCATTTTTAACCCAATATAAATTGAATTTCTGATTATGCCTTTACATGTAACACGTGACGAAGTCACCGTGATTTACGACCCGCGGCACGGCATTCCCTGTTAGTGTTCCACATAGTCTGTTGCGGACATATTAGTTCGACTCGTTTATCTGTTACTTATCTATCTACAAATTATAGACATATGGCGTGCAGGTTGTTGCAACCAAGAAATGGGAATAACGTCGGGCTTCCTTGGGCGGTTGTGCCATGTCAGATGGGGCAGATGCGTTTTTGCATGCATGTCCCACCTGCTTCTGCATCCAACGGTGCTCTACTGGAACTCCATATTTGATGTTAAGGTAAAATGCATTGGCTTCCCCTGATATTTCCATCATCTGCAGGGACCTCCCCTGAGGTTTGAGATAATACAGTAACCTCCCTTTCTTTTTGAAATTATTACCCTCTTTCTCCTTGCCGTGAAATTGAAGCCTCTGGCATTAATTTTGATTGTGAAATGTCTATTTTACCCTTTGGCTATGTTGAGGGGTATTTTCACGGCGGGATAAAATGCATTGACCTCCCCTAAGGTTTCTAACAATTTGAAAGGACCTCTCTTATGGTTTCAAATTTTAGTTCGTATTTTTTATATTTTTTGAAATCTCTAGTCGAGATAATTTCAAATTTAATTTCAGCTTTTATATTTTTTAAACCTTCATATACTACATTTACTCTTTAGTGACGTGAGGATATATGCAAAATGTTTTTGTAAAAATAAAATTACAGTACAATCAATTACATTCTCACACTAGATGACATATCCCTAATTAAAAGAATAAAATTACATTGATAAATAAATAAAAAAATTAATGCATTTGTAAAAAAAATTAACTTAAAAAAATAAATAACATATGTTTAGTCTTTAGTGATGTAAAGAGACCAATAAGTAATGTCTATCTTATCTTTTTTATAGCCATGAGCAAATGTATTTTTGGCATTTAGGCAAAATATTCTGATGATATCAGCACAAACTAATCAAAATCTAACAGAAAGTAACAAGAGGGGAAAATAAGTGAAATATTTTGGAAAGCAAGGAAGGTGAGTCCATTTTCCCAAATCAAAAGGAAAGTCCCTGCAATTGTCAGAAACCTCAGGGGAGGTCAGTGCATTCTACCTTTGATGCTAATACATTTATTTTTCTCCAACCAATGTTTTAAATGTCTTACCTATGGGAGATTAAGAAAAATGGCCTTCTCTCAAGTGATTTAGGGTTTTGTAATTGGTAATTGGCCTTGATCTCCCAAATGATTTAGGTGGTCGAGAGGTTAAAGGTTTGAATTGTTTTATCGACATCTTCTCGAATTTTACTCTCTTGAAGTCCAACTCTGATTCGTGAATAATCTCGCAGTCTGCCACATATTTGAAGTCCTTATAAATGAAAACATACACACAGTTTTTTATTTTTTGTCTAAAAAGTGCTCTATAACATGGGACCGTAAAATGAACTTAAATTATCATGGTGGACTCATGAAACCCCTCACTAGACGATCTAGTCTAATAAATTAAATGTAGAGAGAAGCTAACATTAATAAACTAATTCCTTAATCCTTTCAAGTGTGATTTCTATCTTATTATAGACGTGCTTAAGGACATATCGATTGAAGTAGATTCTTCTTTTTGATCAATTAAAATCCCATCCCAAGTTGTACTAGCTTCTTGCAAAGCATATGGCTTTTTGAATGTTGATGATGATATCTACACAGGCGTATCTTATATATCTTATGATGAAGTAAAGTACCCCATAACAGGGATATATGGAAATCCAAATCTGCTAAATCACTAATGTTATGATCTTCTACATCCTTTGTCTTTCCGTTAATCATCTGACTTATGTTCTTCATGTAGCATTAAAATCGAATGAGTCTATGAAATTACGTCGATACTTTCACATATTATTGGTAACATAGGAGACATCTCTATTTTTTTCGGAGAGAACTTTTAAAATTGCTACTGCGCCTTAGCTTTCAATTTGCCTCTGACCAACAAATTGAATGTAAATAACCCGTCTTCCTCTCTTTGAAACAAGGAGCACTTCTGATTCTATCGGCTAATTTTAATATTCGAATAAGTATCGATATGTGGCGTAAATGTTTAAGTTTGTGAGTTTTTCTTTCCTCACAAGCTATCCCAATCTGTTTGCCACAACTTCATCATTAAAATCACGAGCATAAAATAACTTTATAAAAATGAAAAAGTTAAATTTAATTGCTTTTTTTATGGTTTTTTTTATTATAAAGTTGTGGAGAATGGATTGTGATTAATTCCATCCCTCTCTCCTTTTCGTGGTCTACAAACACAAAAGAGGATAAACACATCCCTTTCTCTAGCTTCCTAATTCTCTTATTCCTATATCGGCCTCCCTCGACTCTTTTCCCTACCATATACTTTATACCTCATCCCTATCTCTGTATTGTGTTTGGATTAGCTTACGCACATCACGACTAATTTTCGAGAATCAATCTTGCCGTCAAGCAACGAGTGTCACAATTAAATTTAGGAGAAAGTTTTGTATGGACGGACCTTATAAGAATTGATAGTACCCTAATTAGATGTTTTGAACATGGGAGTTTATAACAAAGCAAACCTCTCGGGCCTTGAACATTAGGCCAACCCTGTTGAACTTCAATCTCCGTATTCTTTCAACCTCCCATTTTGAACTTTGTATGTTCATTTCGAGCCACAACAATGATTTGAATCATTCAATTTGTAAATTTGCATAACTTGCAAAATGTCAGTTTGATTGGATGACAACAGACACATGAAGAACTAGTATTTTGTTTGGCAGATAAACAAATTAAAGATTAGCCAGACATAAGATGAGGGTGTGAAAGAGTGCTCGGCCGTAGTACGAGGGTGCAAAAGAGATTCTAAGAAACAACAACTGAAAACGGCTATTAATGCATTTGGTCAGTCTTTTCTCTTTTTTTTTTTTTGGAAAGCCTTTTGTAAAGAAGAGAATAAATTAATTTCAAAATGAGATCCAGAAAGCCGTATGCTTTGTAAGAAGCTTGTACAATTTGAGAAGGGATTTTGACGGGTCAAAAAGAAGAATCTACTTCAATGGATATGCCTTTAAGCACGTCCATACCTAACATAGAAATCACACTTGAAAATGGTGAACAATTACCCTTCTGTCATATATAAGCACCTTCATATTTTGCTGATAAGTAGAATTCAACAATAGCTTAATTAGAATGAATGAAACATTTTCTTTTATAATCGACCCGAATCAACATAAACAACTCCGAATTGAGTCAATTTTCTCCTCAACAAATAAGTGTTTGAACCCCAAGGGGTTGCTCAAGTGGTAGGACTGGCAAGCTGTAAACCTCAGATGCTGGGTTCGAAACTTGGCAACCGCAAAAACTTAGGGCCACTGGAGGGTATTCCCGGTCGTTCACTTCAGGGCCCCGAGGACTAGTCGGCATTAGGTGGGGGGCTCCCCCAGGCAATCCCAGCCTGGTCCCCAAGCCGCTGGACACCTCGGTTATCAAAAAAAAACAAATAAGTGTTTGGATAAAGATTAGGTTTTTTTTTGAAAAAGTGAGATGTGGGGGGTAAAAATGAAGTTAAAAGGGACAGCTCAAGGAGAAGGGAGGAGACAAAGCTGCTGTGCCTTGTCTGCTGCACTGCTGCTGGTGCTGCTGCATGTTGCCTCCCCATGACTGAAATCCCTCCCAGTCCTAGTACTAAGACTAGTGTGTACTGATGCTCCCCTCTACCATACATGCCTGTCTTTTGATGCTCTGTTTTTATGTACTTACATCGAACCCTATTTTTATATCTATACTATCACATTCCAAACTTCTCATCCATTACTATGACCCCATTTTTTGCATGTATCCATACATGCATTAATCATCACATGTCATTATAACACATTCATTCATGCATGAATGTATCAACATTTATAAGTGCATTTGTAAGTCATTTTTTAAGACAAAATCATTACTTCACAAAAGATCTTAAAAATTGACCTCCTAGGATTTTTTATTGTGCCAATGATTCAGAGCGTCCAGACTAAATTGTGCACACATCGACTAATTTCTGGGGATTAATCTCACTATCTAGCTATTTACAGAGATCTCAATTAAATGCAGAGCGAAACTCTGTATGAATTGACCCCATGAAAATAAATAGTACTCAAAAGGTTTCGAACTTAAAATTTTAGGACGAAGCAAATTACTAAATTTTAAGTATTGACCACTAGACCAACCCTTGTGTTATTGACCTCCCAGGATTGAATTGACTCTATAATAATTAATAACAGTTGAGAGATGTCAAAATTAAAACCTTAAGAAATAATGTACCCCTATGTTACGCCTTGCTTCTCGACAACGTTAAAAGGAGCTAAATCTCTAAATATACACAAATGAGTCCCAAAAATACAAAAATGATGGCCCTGAAATCAAGAAAAAAAATATAATTATACAATGATGATTGCTCTCTAATTAGAATAATATCTTCAAATACTCTAATCTGATTCCTAGTAAATCTGCTGTAATACCTGAAAAATATTAAACCACAAGAAACATACTATATGACAGGAAGAATCAAGGGCTTGAATGAAGTAGGATCAATAAACAATAATCACAAATTAAAGCGAAATAATTTATAATAATGTCTATAAGCAGTCAAAAACAAATCTCGTATTCGGCACATCTCGATCACATGTCAAGCACTACTCAGGTAAAAAATAATTTAATCCGTATGCGTCACTCAGGCGCACATAATGATATACCTGATTCCACGATGAGCAATCAATCATAACAAATAATTTACTTTGACCCGGTGGGCTTACACATGTACCAATCAGATCCATGATAATCAATCATGCAATATACTATACCATGATTTGATAAACAAAATTCAATAATAATTTTCAAGATGATCAAAGGAGTACAAATATTTGATATGAATAAAATTTTTTAGAGATTGAAAGCGTATAGTATACTTTTGGTTTACCTCAAATAAATATCGTGACCGTTGAATATGTACATACTAGTGCTAAAATGACATCCTATAACTACATATCGATTGATCACCGTTAGATACACCATCAAAAAATTAGATAGTTGGAGGTTTGTGATAAAAATAACTTGAAAAGTTCTATGGTAAGGCATAATGACTAGGAATAATATTATGGAGGTGAAAAAAATCAAGAAAATACATTAATTGGGTGTGAAAAATGAGAATGATGTTATCATATTTATAGGGTTGGGAGGACCAAGGGTTGTGGTGTGAAAGGCAAAAGGCTCGAACGAACTTGGTTAGAAAAAATATAGGCTAGAGGAAAGAAAGAGTCATTTCTGAGTACAGAGGAAGAATACTTAGAGGTTAAGTTTTCTCAGGTGAGATGAATGTCGGGCTTCAAAAGTCTCTAAAAAATAGAATTGTAATCAATAAGGGTATGAAATCAAGAGATTAGAGAGAAAAATGAGGGATTGAATGCCAATGGTTGAAGAAAAAAAATTTAAGGGTCTCAGCGATCGTAGTCAAGAAAAATGATTAGGGTTAGGGAATGATAAACTTGACTTTGGGGTTTCAATGTTCATAGACAAAAATAAGAATTGAAGAGTTAATTGGGTAAAGAAGATGAACAAGAATTAAAATAATCTGATGTTACTTGTTATACCACACCATCATACTTGTATTCTTGAAATTTACGACGTTCGATCAAATAACTAAACTAATAATTATCAAATTAACCATGAAATGTAAAAAAAATTCAATAAATAATGCAAAATTATTTATTAAATATTTAAAAAATTGAATCATTACACCCTAACTCTTAGCTGTATGGTCAATTTAGCTATATGGGTTTAAACTCATTTTGACTAAATAATTAGTTCTCTACCTTTGAACAGAGACACATTTGTCTAACCAATAGAACGTCACCTTTGATCATCTCTTGTCATAATTTGACAATTTCATCGTCCACTAGCATGAGGCTCAATAAAAAATAAGACAAAAATTTTGTACGAATTGATTCCGTAGTAATTGCAACTTAAGAGATTTCAACACTAACTGACAATAAAATTTCTTGCGAATCAATTCAAACGATTTTTTTTTTTTCATGATTTAACAGTCTCCACTAATTGATAATAAAAATCAATCACTCAAAAAGCAATTGAAAACTCCGAATTATAAACAAACAATTGCAATTACTCAATAATTCTCTGATGTGATCCAATGGGGACAAATTGTCGACAACTCCAACTTTTGTTTTTTATTTCTACTCATGTAGGAAAGTGTTTGATCGCAAAACATTATCCACAAAAGTTTTCATAATTTAAAATGAGTGGACTAAATTTACTTGACTTTCTAAACTTTTAAATTTCAATAAATCTTTTAATTATTTATTTGAATTCGGAGACATTTTCAAAAAAAACTTTTCGCACTCCTCTACTCATAAAAACACTTTAAATCTCTTTATAATATTTTCTTTGCAAATTTTTTTTCCTTGAGTATGTTGGTGAAAAGTTTTAACCCACAAAACTGTCAAGAAGTACTAGTCCCATCCACTAATTGTTTAGGATCATTTTTTCTCTTTTTTTAATTCAAATTTTCACCTTTTCACATTTTCTCTTTTTTGACTATATGGATCTTTCTATTCTGCCACATCACTATCACAGATCATCTACTTTCTTGTCCCTTCTCTTCTCTCTCTAAGTAACTCTATCACTATGTATATATACATAGGTATGTATCTATATATATAGTCCTTTTTCTATCTAGATCTCTCTCTCTCTCTCTCTCTCTCATCCAGCTTTATTTATTCTACCGGATCTACCCTTTCAACATAGCCTATTTCCTCACATCCCCTCTCCTCCCCCCTCCTTGATGAAGATCACAAGCACCCATCAACATCTCTTCATCTCTCCACCCCATGCATGAAACCCATTGAATCCAGTATCTTTGCCTCTTTCAAAAGGAAACTAAAAACTACCCACAACTTATTTCCTCATCCCCATCTCTCTCTCTCTCTCTCCCTCTCTCTCCTAGGGTTTCCTTCTGGTGCAAGTGCAACTTGGAGTTGATGTATGATGTCGGAAGAGAATATTCCGGCGAAACCAGGTAGCCAAGGCTCCGGCAGCAAAAAAACAGCGTCTCTGAAGCCACCGGAGCAATCCCTAAAGTGTCCAAGATGCGATTCCCCCAACACAAAATTCTGCTACTACAACAATTATAGCTTGACACAACCAAGGCATTTCTGCAAGACTTGTAGAAGGTACTAATAATTCCATACCACTTCCTTAATATATACATATATGTATATGTATATGGACATACATAGATCGATAGATAGATATACTGGGGGAGAGAGAGAGAAAGCATACTTAAAAAATTTGATAAACATAAAATTATACTCTACTTCCAAAAAAATTATCTATTACATAAAAATTTGTTAGTTTTTGTATAAAAACTAAACATTTTCTTACATTTTTTAAAAAAAAATTTCATCAATAAGCGTCTCTAATTCTTTAAATTAGTGTTAAAGTTTTTAATATATTGTGCACAAAAATACTTTGGTCTTTGGTGGAGAGGGTATACAATATCTTGAATTATTTTCCAATAGGTACTGGACTAAAGGAGGAGCACTACGCAACGTTCCGATCGGAGGCGGCTGCCGGAAAAACAAGAAGACAAAAAGCTCATCTTCTAATTTCTCCGGCGACTCAAAGGACTCCGGCGGAGGGTTGAAGTTCTTCCATGGTCTCTCTCCTGCCATGGATTTTCAACTCGGAGGTGGTGG
The DNA here is from genome assembly GCA_019985065.2 of Arctostaphylos glauca. Taxonomy (NCBI): domain Eukaryota; kingdom Viridiplantae; phylum Streptophyta; class Magnoliopsida; order Ericales; family Ericaceae; genus Arctostaphylos; species Arctostaphylos glauca. Next base: position 4,152,771 of record JAHSPW020000008.1, read on the forward strand.
TGGTGGTGGTGGTCTTTCTTTTCCTAGTCCTGGATATAGCTACAACCAATTTCCTCTCTCTTCCTCCACTCCATGTTTTGCTACTGACACTCTAGGAAATTCCAGTACCCTAATGGGTCTCAATTTTCCTTTACTAAAACATGGGGAGAGTGGTGGATTTGGTCAAGAAATGGGTGGTCAAAGTGGTAATATCGCATCATCAATAGAGTCATTGAGTTCAATCAATCAAGATTTGCACTGGAAACTACAGCAGCAGAGATTGGCAATGCTTTTTGGAGGAGGGGGTGAAAATAGTCAAAAAGAAAGCAGTGTTTCAGTACTTTCATCTCAAAAGCCACAACCCATTATGTTTCAGAATCTGGAGATATCAAAACCTGATGCTTGTGATCAAGTGGGTGGTACTGGTAATAATAGCTCAAGAAAAGAAGGTGGAATTAGTAATTTAGCAACTGAGTGGTACTTTGATACCTCTTATGGATCACCTCATGTGAATCCTCCCAATCCAACCAGTATTATTACTAGCAATGGAAATGAAAGCACAAACAACTGGAGTACTGGAATTCAGGCTTGGAATGACTTGAATCAATACAATGGATTGCCATAGCTGAGGATTACTATATCAAGTGGAAGACCTACCTAAGGAGTAAAGGTGGAAATAGAAAAAAGGGAAGTGAATATATCTGATACTAAGGTTATGGGATTTGGAGGAGTTGTAGTATAATTTCCTGCAGTGCATGTATAGTGCGGGTATAAATGATGTTGTTTTGCTCGTTTTTACCTCGAAACTATATCGTTTTGATCTCACTCATTTTGATAACAATTCGTGAAATAATGCAGTTTCGAAGATATAACGGACAAAATTACGTCGTTTTGTCCGTACTACACGCGCACTGCAAGAAACTGCACTACAACTTCCCCGAATTGAAGGTTATGACTCTTTTTCTGCCCCTAAAATCTTCTGTATCAGATAAAATTGAGTACAGAAAATTTGAAATTCTTTTTGTTTTTGTATTTTGGGTAACTACCCAAATCCATCTGGTAACTATCAATATCCATTTTCTAGTTTTTTGGGGAGGTGTAGCTGAATATGGCAGAAAAATATTGGGAAAAAGGGTAATTAAGTAGCTGGGTTTTTTTTCGTATTATTTTTATGTTGGGTTTTACATAATTAGAAAGATGCTGAGCAACAGCTTTAGTTATTGATTATGTTGAAATTGTTGGTGCAATGTGGATTTGGGGAGCTATAAATTTCTTGTAGTGCAGACAAAACGACATAGTTTTATCTATTTTGTTTTTAAAATTACATCGTTTTGATCCGTATCATGTTATAAGTTAAAACGATATAGTTTAAGTCTCCATTTGTGCAATGTACAATGGAAAATGTATTCGTGCACTATAGCCAATTGAACTCACGCAATGTGTTCTCCATTTGTTTAGCTTTATCTCTAGCTAATTGTACATTCGTGCACTTAATTTAAGGGCTCTACGTGCATTCGACAGATCCGGATATAGATGTGTACACAAATCTGTGTACACAGACTTTCTCTTAATATTTACACTGTATTTGTTTAGTATTATGTACATATTATTTGTCGCCTTGTGAACGTTGATTAATAAGATATTTATTTTATTCTCTGCTTATTTTTCGTCTCAATGAAGGCACACAAAAGATAAGCCTAAATGATTTTAGTAATCTCTTTTAACTTAAACATAAAATCATATGATTATTTTTTCATACATTTTTTTACAACATGAAAGAATAATTCTCTCATTTATCATAAATAAAAACAAAAAAAAATGCACTTTGAAAATAAAAAAAGTGAGTCCTAAATTAAATTCATCCTAATATTCTCCGTATAATAATTTCTTTGGGACGGGGGATAACTGTTTTTAGATGGAGTTAAAAGACATGTCTTTGATTTGTTTTATGTTCAGTCAGTCTTCAGAAGAATCAGAACTCCCACTCTCTCTCTCTCTCTCTCTCTCTCTCTCTCTGCATGCATATCTATATCAGGGTATCTGACTGTCTCCTTCCTCAGTCACTGAACAATGTCTGGAACATAACAGAAGCTGGCTTACCTATGCCTAGTCTTGCAGAGAGTTAACCCTAGCCTCTCTCTAGCTCTCTCTCCTCTCTCTCTCTCTCTCTCGTTGCCTGTGGCTTTTTGTTATGAAAATTGTTTTTTATCTCTCATTAAAGACAAAAATTATATTCTCCCTGAACAAATATCTAATTATTCTTCTAAATTTTTAAAAATATCACTTTTCTTCTCTTTTTTCTCTAAATTACAAAAATAACACTCTTTTTTTCCCTCCGAATTACAAAAATACCATTATCTTCTATTTTACTATTTTCTATTGTGTTTTAAAAAATATATAATTAAAAATAAAAATAACATCGGTTAGTTCTCAAAAATCAAAATAAATACCCAGACCATCACTGTTATTATCTTTAAAATTACTATCGACTACAAAAATTCACATTCTTTACTTTTATCAACTCAAAATTATAGACCAACAAATTTCAAGATATTCAAAGAGATGCGAAACAAAATAAAAAAAATTTTGTGCAAGAGTACTTATATATTTTTGCCCTTATATTCAAACCAAAAAAAAGGAGAAAAAAAAAATCAAGTACCACGGAACACTTAAAAAAACAAAACAAAAAAATCTTTTTCTAAAATTATAAATTTTTCTTATTTTGTTGGATATAATTCTAATTGGATACAAATGAAGAATCCATGGTCAATTGCAATCTAAATGAGAAGACGATCTAATTTCAATTCTGAAAAAGAATGCGAGTCTTAAAAGAATGAGGAATATTAAGTCATAGGGTCTATCGATAAAAGTCTAGGTTCATGAAGAAAAGTAGGCATTATACGCTACTACAGAATATTAGTTTGTCCCCAGAGATATTCATGTGATCTCTATCTGACTTAATTACCAAAGTGTCTTCCCCCCACATCAACAGTGAGTTCTTTGACGAGTTAAAGAGCATTATTCCTGTTGAAAAGTCATGTATTAATTTTTCATCAGATTGAGAAAATCACCCCACTAAAATTCTATATATTCTTGTAAGTTCAATTATCTAATGTATTTCAATCAGGGCCAGTCCTAGGCATAACTTTACACAAATAATAATTTTTCATCTCAAGTTGAAAATTTCATTAATTGTGTGATTAACGATCACGCAAGAACGCGTGCGCGTGTATTGTGATTATTTAACAATATACATGTTATAAATATTTTATGAGATCTCAACCATATCAATAAAATAAATCAATTTCTATGGTCGAACTTTTAATGTTAAGTTTTAAAATTAGATTAATTGTGGAGTAACAAAAAAATATTTTATTTTTTGTAGTTCTATAACGATCTTATTTGAAAGTAACTTTTTTATAAAAATGATTAAAAAATATATAGAAGCCCCATCTTTTTATCTTGTGTAGGGCCCCAAATATATAGAAGCCCCATCTTTTTATCTTGTGTAGGGCCCCAAATATCTCAAAGTCAGTCTTAATTTCAATAAGTTGTCTTTAGTTGTTCTTTTTATTTTAAAGATGAGTATGTTAGGCTAAATTAGTTATTAGCGCTATGATGAAATTACTTGCTAAAAATGATAAAAAGTGACATAATATAAAATAATTTATGAGTTTTACTTCTTAACATTTATTTTTGCTTCTAACTTATAGAATATCATGGGTGACTATAACTTTTCAGGTTTAGGTAGTAGGCTAAGTGAGAATGATTGTTCAAGTGGGGAGAGTGTCTTCCACAATTGTCACGACTACACACCTGAATTTATCACCGACCGGGTTAGTTATTAATATATATGGAGATGAGAAGAACCATAAAAGTCAACGTAATTAAAAACATATTAGCTAACGTAATTTAGCGTTGTTCTTACGCATATTCCTTTTCTTTTTTTTGCAGATTTTTTAAAGTAGAGATGATATGTTAGACTAGGCACAGACAGTTGGTTGGGATAATGGTATTGTGGTTGTTATTAAAAACTCAACTTCTTCAAAAGGCAACAAGCTCCCAAGTGCATTCTCGGTTGTGAAAGAGGAGAAACGTACAAATTGCCACTGTATCTCGTTGAAGGGGAACCCCTAAGAAGGAATACAGGGACCAAAAGATGTGGTTAACACGTCACGTAGTATAAGTAATGACTATTAGAGTGTAGCATAAAAAGATTAACACGTCACGTAATATAATTACAACAATTATAAATGAGATTTTAAATTATTTTAAATGTAAAACAAGAATTAAATGGAGAACTATTTTTAAAATTTTTTATTTAAATATAAGAAATAACGTGTTTTCATGCATTAACGAAACACTTTTTTTTTGCATCAAGGAACACTTATATGTTTCGTCCTTATGTTCAAACAAAAAAAAAAGGTTAAAAAAACAAACAAAAACAATTTAAGTACCACGGAATACTTAAATATTATTAAAAAAATACTTAAATATTCGCCCTTAAATTTTTAAGTACCATGGAACACTTAAAAAATAAAATTAATTAATTAATTTTTTCGATAATCAAATCCATTGTTGATATTTAAATATTATTTTTAATCAACTAAAATTTTAATATTTTTTAAAAAATAAGGCTAAAACCAAGTTTTCTCCCTAAATCAAGTCTTTAAAATAAGAATTACTAAATAACAAAAAAAATAATTTTTTGATCTTTAAACAGTTATATCCCCTCTCTATTTTTTTGCGAGGGGTGAAAAGCAACTAGTTACCGGTAGTGCGATTCGGTGGTGTCTGAAAAAGTGATGGCTTGAATGGAACACTTTCAAACATTGACTATATTACACTTAAACCCCTTCATGTTTGCCTTATTTTGCACTTCCGTTCTTAAAAGTATTTTTCGGAATTTAACCACAAAACTTGTCAATATGCACTCCTTCCAATCTTCTATTCATTATTTTTATAGTTGAGGTATCTTGCTGATTTTGAAATTAACTACAATTTAATATCAACTAATTCTCGGAGCATTGAAATTAACAGTCAGACAAACCTCTCCACTGGTTCTTATTGATTGATTTTGGTGAAATTCGACCTCTTGACCTTGGGAGACAAGAGCCTTACTCACCCTCTCTCTACTTCAACTCAACCAACCTCTTGCGATTAATCTTTTGTTTGGGGTTAATCTTTGTACATTTTCTAGATGGAAAAAGCCACAAAGGTACAATCTAGCATATTACATAAATACAAGCCAAATAATTACTACGTATATAGGACAACTCGGAACATATTTGGTGACTTATCTCCAAAATCCAAACTTGAAACTCTTCATTCGACCCGTACGAATCTCCAAATATGGGATTTGGAATTCGTGACGGCGGTGATAGAGAGTTCCAGGGATAGAAATGTATAGGTCGTGATAGTGATTAAAGAGGGGGATTACATATCTACCGGTTCACTACGTGCATCAAAGCAATTTGATTTTCTCCAAGTGGCGACGTGCAATTTCTCAAAAGAAATTAGATGGAAGTTAATAATTTCTCCTCATAGCTAGAGAGCAATTAAAAAAGTTCAAGGATGAAATTGAGAATTTTTTTGAGCTAAAGTGGGAAATGGAGTACATTAATAAGGGACAATGTAATTACTTCTCAAAAAATTGAATGTGTGTGTGTGTGTGTGTGTGAGAGAGAGAGAGAGAGAGAGAGAGAGAGGAGTGGTATGGACTATGGAGAGCTTAGGGTTCGTTTAGTGTCACAAACTTTATTGGGGTACTGAATGGTGAGCCCCTCGGTTGTAGGCTTGTAGCTGCCACTGAGATTCTTATTGTGCTTTTGTTTGCTGAGAAAGTCTGTGTACACAGACTTGTGTACACAGATCTGGACACAGATGTGTCTGGATCCGTCGGATGCACGTGGGTCCTCCCAGACACATCTGTGTCTGGATCTGTGGGTCCCACGTGCATCTGACGGATCCGGACACATCTATGTCCAAATCTGTGTACACAAGTCTGTACACAGCACTGCTTTTTGTTTGCTAGCAAGTAAGCTTTTCCTTGATGCTCTCTACCAACCTTTTAAATTCCAAAAAAAAAAAAACTTTCTGGAATGTGTCAAAGTCTTTGAAAAAAAAAAGTCTTATAGAAATACTCGACGGACACAAATATATTTAGAACCGTTAAATTGTGTTGATCATTTTGTGAATAAAGTTGGGAGTATTGTCGTCCTACCACCTCTGCCGTCCACGTGTCCAAATGGGTGTGAAAATGGATTAACAAAAGATATCATGATCATATCCACAGATCCAGCAACAAAATCTTGAAAATCAAGTTACACTAATTTTGTCCCATTAGTAGATTACATACTTAGAAGAAAACACAGTAGTCGGTTAAGATAAGGTTTTGTTTGTGACAACTAATTAACTTTGATTGTACAATTGTCTTTCCACATGTTTCACATTCCCTCAGGCAAAGCTACAAAGCTTCAGTTTGGGTCTTCAATTTTTTTTAAAAGAAAAAAACTAGGGACCCCAGAATTAATTTGTAGGGTTCTATATAATAGGTAGGAGTATAAACGGTCTGGTTTCCAATTTTTAGGCATTTTTCCAAATCTAATCGAGCATTTTGGTTTGGACATTTTGAGACCATATACCCAATCAAGATATTTTGATTCCTTTGGTTCGGCCGGTTTGACCAGTTTAATCCCTATTTTTTGACTTATAGAAAAACATTACATTTTATAAAGTTTAAGCAAAATATAAATTAATAGGTTTTAATTAAACCCTAAATAGGTTTTAATTAAACCCTAAAGGGTTGGCTTGGTGGTTAGGACTTGAAACTTAGAAGTCTGCTCTCTTAAGGTTTCAGGTTCAAAACTTTTCGAGTACTATCAACTTTTATGGGGTCAATTCATATAGAGCAAATCCCTACAAGTAGGCAACATAATTGGCTCCTCAAAGATTAAATCAAGCAAGAATATTCCATTCATTCAATCAAATTGGTTCTCCATCAACTTTGCTATGGATACTAACCATGTATACAAATCATATACAAATGGTTAGGTGGCAATCCCTTATAAGGAGAGAGGGAGAGAGAGGGAGAGAATGCAAGCAAGTGTGTCCAAGAGAGAATGAGGGGTTGACACAACTATTTGTACATGATTTGCATTTACATAAGCTTTAGGATTATCTTAGTTTTTATGCTTAAATCCGTAAAGTCTTTGAATTGGGTGGATCCTTTTTTGGATTATTCATATTGACTTTTTGTTTTGCAAGAACGACAACCAGCTTGTATTGTCTGTCCAAAGACAACTAAAAAATATTCTGATATTTAAGTTAGTTCGTAAAAAAATAATTTTAATTAAAAAGCATTTGAAAGTGGTGTGGTAAAGCGTACCTAGAGTGAATTAATTCCTTGACTTTATAAGGGAATCATCCTTTTGCCCTAAGTCACCATTTCTTAGGAACATGCATGCACTATGACATTAGAAATAATCATCACTACTTACTTCCTGCATGGCGCACCGAATATTATGTCATACTCTAAATGGTTGTGCCAAGCCACCTTACACCTACATGGAGTACGTCGTAGAAGCTAGGTTGTATACTTGTACTGTGGTCATGCCAACAACACTCAGCTCAGTCCGACCTGTACCTTTGTCGTGCATCTGAAGACGTGCTGATTGCATGGCATGCGAGTCTTGTATACCCATTGAGACAAACTAGGCCAAGAAGCCGAATTCGACACGAATTTGTTTGTACAACGACCCATTATTTTATATATCTGGCCACTACAGAATCTCTGGTGAATTCTTTGAAATCGAGCTTTTTCAATTAGCAATTTCACATCTGAGTTTTTTGACAAAAAAAGTAGGCGAAGCTTCGACAGATTAGATCTAAAAAGATGACTAATCATCATTCATTATTCTTTTACTATTTATTTTAATCTTCCAGGTTAATATATCATTTGTTTTTTGCTCGTAAAATTATGTAAGGAGCCCTAATTTTAAAGTTTGCTCGGTGACCCTAAACAGGCCAGTACAGTACTGGCTAGAACATCTTGGAATAAGTCGGAATGATACGCTGGTAGTCCAGTACCACTATGAGACTATTACAAAATCTACCATTAGTACAGTACGAGATAAATAACATTGAATGAGACTATTAGTAAAGATATATTCCGTTTTATATAATTGAGCTTCATAGAATTAATAATCATAAAATTAATAATATCACACATCCCTAATACGATTTGTGGGATTATACATAAGATGTATATTTAATTCAATTCGTAAAAATCTTAATAAAACATTGAGTATATGATTCCTTAAATATTCAATCCAATCAAATGCTCATACCAGGTCAAACAAACTAGCCTTGAAAGTCTATATGGAAGCCACACAATACGCGTTCAGCCCACACACACCAAATCAGATGACTCCAAACACAAATGTTTTCGAATTTGCATGCCGGACATGTCTATTTTTAAAATATTTATTTTCCTCGTATTTAGTTCACTTCTTATTTTTATTTTTCATTAAGTTTTGAACCAAACATAGACTAGTTTTATCAAAATTTTCACACACACACAGATATATATATATATATATAGAGAGAGAGAGAGAGAGAGAGAGAGATGGGTGGCTGAGGAACAGTAGAGCATGAAGCCGCGTGATTAACGTGAAAGACTCACTGGAAGACAAACTTGCTTTTTGTTGCAACGCCGGCCCCTTGTGGTTTGTCACCTGTCAAATTACACCCCTGCAAGAATTTCATGAATCATCAACAACAAGATGATCGAGGAAAACCTTATATTCTGTCATGCCTCCACACCTATATATCATGCACCTATTCTGCCTCTCCCTCCCACTGGGTTTGTGCATGCTTTAAATCACCTATATATCTCCAATAAAGAGTACCAAATATATAATTACTAACTAAGGAAAAGTACAACTGCTTCATGTGACAAATTTTTCCATTTTGGTTTCTAGTATAAGTTACTCGATATTCATGAGTAGAATCAGGATTAGAAATTTAATTAGGAGGCTGAGACTTTTTTTTTTTTTTTTGAGAAAGGAAGGTGACCGGATGTAATTAAGGGGGGTCGAAATATAATTTTTTGAATAATTTTCAAAATTTATACCCCAATTCTTTCGTAGTTTCGCCTCTGTCTATATTTAAACTCCAAGGGGTTGACTTAATAGTCAAGGTTTCAGGTTCGAAACTTTTCATGTGTTATATATCAACTCTTATATGGCCAGTCCATACAGGTGTTACCCCAAATTTTGTTGTTGTCGACAATAGTCGAGGAAACAAAAACAAACTATTAATGTATGTTGGAATGTGGATTGTGATTCAATGTCGTGTTTCAAGAATTCGCCAAAAGTACAAAAAGGGCTTGAAATTAAGCGGAGGAAATAAAAAACAACTTTATTAAATCCACGGTAAACTTTGACAAGTTACAAATAATTAACTACTAAGTTAAGAACTACTCCTAAGGAAAAATTAAGAAATGCAATGGGTGATCTGTGTGTCGATCCTTAAAATGAAATACAAAAGATTTATTTATACTACAGATAGGGTAATTACCTAGCAAATTAAATTTCAAAACTATAAAGGATTAGGAAAAGGAAGAATTCAAAAATACAGGGAACCAGCCAACTGTGCTCAACTTTTATTAACCGTTTGGTTGATCTTCTTGCCTGAAATCTCTTCCCTTTTCTCTAGGCTCGCGAGGCATGTCTAAATCAACTTTCCTACCACATGAGAACTCTGTCGACGAGACTTTTGGCCACATCAGCTATAAGAGCAAATATGGTATAAACAAAAAGGTAAAACACTCGCTTTCAAATAGGCCCCGCACTGGTTGACGGTAAAATTGGTGTCTCAGAAATTAGTCGAGATACGCATAAACTATTCCGTACATATAAAACAAAGTTACTCTACATGTAGGGTGATCATATGAATTAATTTCTTGTTTTTTAGCAAGGCAGCCGAGGGGAAGGACACAGATACTTCACCCCCAAGAGAGTCCCAAAAGTAGGATCTACATATTTATATTTATGGCCCGAAACAGTTCTAGGAATTTAGAGTCATTGTTTCTTTTTTGCTTTTTTGGGTGTGTAGCAAGGTTTTGGGCACCGAGAGCTTTGAAAGCCTTTTAGATCCCCCATTTGCTTTTTGTATGGACGGAGGCAATCCTGATCCGGGAGCGGGGGGAGCACTTCTGGCCCCTTCCAGAGGCGGGCTTAACGGGGCAGGACATCTTACCTTATCGAACGGTGTTGACTAGCCAGCTCGGTTTGGGATATGCGCCACCTGATCTTTGACAAAACGACAACCTAAGTGAGTCAAGCGAACTGTTAGATGTGTACTCTACTCTAAATGGATTTATGCTTCTCGCCCCCGAAGACTACTCTTCAATACTATCTAAGGTAATCACTGTTCAGTACGCAATATATAATAAGAATATATAAAAGAGAAAGAAAAAGTTTATTCACACATTCAATTTTACATTCAAACTTTGTTAGCTAATGAAATTCACTACTATGTCTAGAATAATAACCTCGTTAAAATTCAAATTCATCGGATATATATAAATACATGATCAAAACATATTTATCTTGAAAAAAATAAACTCATATATATACAAGATAAAATGTATTATGATCATGTGTTTAACCATATCCGATGAATTTGAACTTTAGCATAATTATTATTCTCGACATATTCTAAAGTGAATAACTCTGATCATTAAAGTAGCAGATTTTATTAGCTAATTAATATGATAAATTAGATGTGAGTTTGTCTTTGATAGGCTTGTTATCGAATGTCTCTTGCAATATTGAGGTACAACAGACTCGTTTAATTCGCAGATTAAGCTTGAAGAGTTTAGATGTTGATCTAATATTGGTCTAAAAAAATATTGGTCCATGGAGCCTTTTCTATATATATATATATATATATATATATATATATATATATATATATATGCAATCGATATATGTATTGCATTCTCTTTTTACTCGGCAAATAGTAAATTTAAATTAATGTGATTAGTGATGTACTTAATTGTATGTTCGAAAAATAATGTAAAAATTCCCATGTCTTACTTTTTATTTGTGTTCTTTATTCAATTATTTATCTATACAATTTATATATTTGTATATTTGAAAAATTAAAAACACGATTCACCTTCAACAAGAGATTCAGAATATTTATAAATAATAAATCAAATATGAAAAAAGTTTAGAAAAGATAAAAATAATTCAAAAATATAACTTTTTTGTTTTTACTTATTTTCCATCTTTAGTATTTTTTTTTAGCTTTGGACATAATTTTATACTTCTTAAATTTCTTTCGTGAAGATGGACAATAATAGATAAAAATTTAAGACAAAAAATAACAAATGTATAAAAATATTAATAGAGAAAAAAATAGGCAAATAAAAAAAGTAGTTAGGTCAAAGACGTTTGGGGGTGGTCATGTTACAGTCGACCAAAGAAGAGGCCAAGAAAAGTGACGATATTCGCAACATTTTACTCTGTCTATGTATGGGTTTTGAAGTTCGACTAAGCCACCTCTCTCTCTCTCTCTCTCCATTTGAATCTTGAAGTTTGAAGTTTCGGAAATTTAGACTCAATGTTTTGTGGTATTTGATAGAATTTAAATTTTATGTTATGTTATGTATTAATCTTATAATTATAAATTTGTGATTATTTTTATATGAAATGAGTTTAAAAAATTTATTAAAAAAAGGGTCAAGACAGGACGGGAATCTCCGATCTCTGATCAGAATGAAAATGAAGGATGAAAATGGAACAAAAATAAAGACAAATTTCAAATTCAATAATTAATAAAGAAAAAAATGAAATCCCCTTCCAATCTACCCGTTGTCATCCTTAGTTATCATGTTACCGTCGACCAAATAAGGGGCCAAGGAGGGTGACGATATTGGCAGCACTTTACTCGTTTTTGTATGGATTTTGGTCCTTTTGGAGTTAGACTAGCCACTCCTCTCTCTCTCTCTCTCTCTCTCTCTCTCTCTCTCTCATCATTACAATTTTAGCCTGGAGTGCCTTTTTCATGGTCAACAATTCCCACTTTCCAAAACTGAATCAAATTTTTTGTCTACATGCACTCTCTACGTGTCTAACTAACCGTCCAATCTGTCGGACTCATCACCTACTTTGCTTTCCATTTTTTACGTTTTTGTCCCCTTAAACAAGAGTTTGATTACCATTTGCTCCCTGACTTATCAGGTTATTACACAAAAATCACCGCAAAAATTGTCCACTGGCTCTCACATGTTCATGTCATTCATTGAATACATCACATGCCTATAGTTTTGCATGTAGGTCTTCTTAGAGTAGTAATCATGCGCGTATGCTTCAGGTCTTCAAGTGAATACCTCATGACAGCAATTGCATATGAGCAAGGGAGGCCTGTAAAATCCCATCTTCTACATGAGCATGCCTTTACTCTCATGTCAACAGTAAATTGATTCCCATATATTCTCCTTAATTCAAAATGATTGTCTCTAGTCACAACCGCAATCCACTCTGATGCACGATCTGTATTCTTGTCCAATACCTTATGAATTTTTAGTCCTACATCATCATACTATCCCTTCTTCTTAACCAAGTACTTTCTAATTCTCTCTAACATAGTAAGTATTTGTTGGTCCCTAGCATTTAAGATTGGAGCATTAAAAGACTCACACATGTTATTTAGTAAGATATCACACTTGGAAGTAATATTGAAAATAAACCTGGACCATCGATGGGGGTCCTTGTTAGCTAGACATTTGAATGCATTCTCATCTTCCTTTTGCAATTGTTCTATTTTTCTCATAAACTTCTCCATGTATGTACTCCTAGTCAAACTCCACAATCTGTCCTTTGTAAATTGCTCTATTAATCGAGCCCTCTTCATATTGCCATGTAGATGTCTCTCACAATGCCTTTTCTTTGCACAAGGCAACAAATTATTTATAGCATTTGACAATCCTGCAATGACATGCGACAATTATAATTGAAAAAGTTCATAATAAGAATAATAACCCATAATAAAAAAAATATTGGCATTATACCTTTTGCTTGTCTGACATAATAGTAAATATAGGCTCATTTGGTATCTAAAGATCAGCAATCAAATATTTCATGAAGAATTGCATGATGTCTTATAGCCCGAACAAACTGCAATCTACTTTGAACAACATTCCTATCTCTGTGTTAGGGTATTGCTTCTTCCCAGTAATAGGCCTATAGTTTGTCCACTGTGTCACCTTCTCCCTCTCTTCGTCAAAATCTTTCTCAATTAGAAAACCATTTGAGGAATCCTAATCTTCATCCTCTGGTTTATCATCAATATTTGGGAGAAACTCAATCACACTCACGGTGGGCTTGATTTTGACTCAACCCAATTCATTCTACACTTTTGTCCACGTTGGCATCATCATCTTCACTATTGTCATAGTCACTATCCATAAATTCCACACACTCAGAGTCATAATCATAATCAGACTCACTAGGCGCACGAACTTTGCTGGTCGATCGAGTTTGATTGTTAGACATTGTTTGATTGGTGGGTAGTGTGTCCACGTCAAGAAAAGTGCATTTACCCCTGAAAAGGTCCCATATTTTCACTCCCAAGTGTCCATATTCACACCTTGTAGGTCAACATTAGGAGAAGAATGAGAATTTGACTCAGACACAAAAAGTTTAACTAAGCAATTGCTTACACGTTTAACCATGTCTATACATCATCATCAATTTGGATCAGCTTAAAACCTCCTCAAAAATCACCAACCATATAGTAACAACACAATCCACATACCCAATTTTCTTCAAATTTTAAACAACTCTAGACGAAACATTTTATCTTTATCACAGTAGTCAATGTATATAACCTTATCACCCACATATTTCTTCATGCCATTTTCAACACTAAAATTCCTACGATAACACAACTTAATTAAAAAATAAGCGGCGTTGGAACCTGCACAATGCTGGCACATCAAAAAAAAAAAAAATAGAGCTTACTTGTCAAAATTGTCTTGAGATAACTTGACAAAAAAATTAGAGACCACTTGACCAAAAAAAGTCTACCCAATGTCCACACATACACTATAAACAAGTCATCACAAACAAAAACAAAACTAATATGTCTTTTTGAATAAACAACTCTGCACAATATTCAAGCTCATTAAATAAATATAATTTATTTGATGGTAGAATGATAAGTAAGAGAAAAACAGTTGTTTGTGGATTACAATACAAAGATTGGTCTACACTTTTCGTCTAGAAAACCTTGTCACGAGACAATTGTTTCGACAGAATATCACAGATGCACACACACAAACAACTTTATGGAGATTTTGTTTAAAAATTCAGATTACTTAAAAGTTGATTCGAAAAATACAAATAAAAATATTAACTTACAGAGTTATAATAAAAACTTACACTTCGGAGCAAGTTTATCCGGTCTCAATGCCTAGCCATTGTCAAATCACCCAATTTTTAAATTAGAACGAACCGATTGAACAATACATCAAACAATGTGAAGCAGATCGACACAAACTGCAAAATCCTATTCGTTCCATTCAACAACAATCGTACTTGTGAATAACAGCAAACAAGGGTTTTAATATGACGAATAAGTAAATTGCACCTAAGCCCCTCTTAACATATTAAAACTATAATTAAACTCTTTTCTTAACGATTTTTAACGGATCTTAGACGGATGTCAGTAATTGGACAAAATAAAGTCTAAATCAATAGTTTAGAGACTAAGTTAATAAAATTAATAGTTTAGGTACATTTTAAAAATTTTGAGCATAGTTTAGGGATAAAGTAAATATTTTCCTCTCAAAATAGCAAACAAAGGTTTTAATATGTGGAATAAGTAAATTGCACCTAAGCCCCTCTTCACATATTGAAACTACAATTAAACCCTCATCTTAACGGGTTTTAATGAATCTTAGACGGATGTCAGTAATTAGACTAAATAAAGTCCAAATAAATAGTTTAGAGACTAAGTAAATAGAATTAATAGTTTAAAAATATTTTAAAAATTTTAAGCATAATTTAGGAATAAAATAAATATTTTTCTCTTTAGGCTATTTATGCATACAAGGGCATCCCCATCAGGCTTGCACATGGTTCCCTTGGTCTCTCAGAAGTGGGCTTCAAAATGGGCTTTTAATGGGCTCTTTGCACATTCCGTTCTATAGTCTCATAAAGAGTTTGTGGACTGATTTTATTTTGGTCTTTGGTCCGGAAATTTAAACGGAAAATCAATCATGGGCTTATCTAAATTTGGATCCATACCTCTTGTAAACATCGAACCGTTTTTTTATCTTGGTTTTTTCGTAGACTCTGGTTTTTCACGATATATCACACTGTATCTCTAATTATACATATGTCACACAATTCATAAAATTTATTAATTTAAATATAATAATTAAAAATCATAAGACCTGCTTTATATCCTATATTTAAAATATAAATGGTATGATATGTCATGTAAATATTTTGAGTTAGTAGTAGGAGTGTGACTGGTTCGGTTCAATTCGGTCATATTTTATGAGATACATGGGACCGAATTAATATTTTCAATTTGAAAAATTTATAAATCGAAATCGGACCAATGTAACCAGTTCATTTTTAATTAGTTTGAGCGATTTCAGCTTGATTTGAGCTATTTGACTTTTTAAAGCACATTTTGGGCCAAGTCTAAAAAAAAATATTTATCAAAATTCATGAAATAAACCCAATTTAAATACAACTTTATATCATTATAAAATTCATCAATAATTTGGCCAGTACGGAAACCATATAATGGTTTGGTTTTAATAGTACCATACGGTATATTATATAGTGGGTCCATTTGGCCTACGGTTTTTATTGGTTTATTTATTTATTTATTTATGATGTTTGGAATAAATATAAAAACAGTTGATGGTATTTGGACTAATTTATTTATTGAGTTGTTTGATTTGACTTTGACGGACAAATGACCATATTGCCCTTGTCTTATTTGGGACCCTATTTAGCCCTTGTCTTATTTGAAGGGTATTTTCGGTTTTTCGGTAACCGTACGGGCGGAATAACAAAGTGGGAGAATTTTCTTAGTCCAATAAATAAATTAGCCCAAACCTATTTATTTGTTTACCCAAAAAATAAATAAAAAAACACTTAATAACCATAGCCCAAATAGGGCAAGTATACAATCAGTCTGCTTTGATCCGGATTAATTTTTAATACCCACAAATTAGAAATCAAATTAAATCTCCAATTATTTAAAAATTTTAAAACAAAATCGAACTGGACCAAATTTTCAACCACCTAAATCGGCCATTTCAATCCGATTTTTCATTCCTTCCTTCATCATGTCAAACCGTAAGACTAACGCGCACTCTCCCTCTCGTTTTACACAAAAGTGAACGGCGCCTCTCTCTCTGTCTCAGTCGCCCTCTCTTCGTTTTACAGCTCCGCGCCTCCACCATTAACACTGATCTCGAACTCGGAACACCCAACTCTGCGGCTTAAGGTATATTTTGGTATTCTCTCAGTCTCTCACGTTTACAGTTCTATTCTCTAGAACTCGAAACTCCACAAGTTAAAGTTCTGTTCTCTCTCTCTCGATTTACAGCGTTACCACACTCTCGACAAATCCATCGGCGCATCTTCTCTCGACAAATCAACCCGGCTGAAGGTATGTTTTTCAATTTCACTGGACTACCCTTTGAAACAAATGAGTAATTTTGTAAAAAAGACAACCAGAGATGAACATGCAATTAAAGATTGTCAGTAAAATATAATTCCAACAATTGACTAATATGTTCGGTGTGTGGTACAATATTCCAAATTCAATTAGAGTTTGGGCATCATAGAAAAATCCCAGCTCCACCATCAAAATGTCTGTACGGACCAATTTGGACAAAGGAAAACCCTGACGCCCGCCACAACTGAACCCTTCCCCAAATTAACTGCAGAAGTCTGTAACCTCCATTATCCCGCTTCCCACATTAGTCTGGTTCTATCTCTAAAACGCTATACTGTGCCTATATTTCCACTTTATGTGTATACACAATCACGTGAATCAAAATGATCTTTTGTTGTTCTTTGTAGAGAGGAAATGTTGGACATAAATCTTTTCCGGGAAGATAAGGGCCATAATCCGGAAATCATACGGGAATCACAACGACGAAGATTTGCAAACGTGGATCTTGTTGACGAGGTCATTCGTCTCGACAAAGAATGGCGACAACGTAAGTATCTATCTCTTATTTCTCAGTTTGGGCTTTTTCATGGCTTCATTAATTATACGTATGTGTGGATGATGCGACTTCATATGGTGGTTTAGGTCTGTTCGAGTTCGAAAATTTCAGGAAAGATTTTAACAGGATTAACAAAGAGGTCGCAAATCTGCGTATTGTAAGTATTACTGATGATTTACTGGTTAAGTACTTAAGTATGATTATTGAGTTGGTCAGGTTGATTATGAATTTGGACCGTTGACGCTGAAACCAAATTGAAGAGAACTTGGTTAACTGGAATTAATATGTATGGATATGTGCTTCTAATTTTTCTGTTAAATATGTTTTGTGATACGCAATCTTACTTCTGTGATAAACATGGGACAGTTATCCAACTTGAACTCTTGTATATTCTGTTTCATATCTGTTCTAGTTAATTTCATTATCGTCTTGGCCTTTGCTCATGGAGTTGGTTATTTTAAATTCCATAACCCTGGTCCATTTTCGGATTGATTTGTTAAAGGGTTCAAGTCAAGGGAACATGGACATATGTAACATGAACCGTGGCAGATGCTATTGATCAAATTCTCCTTGTTTGTGAAGGTGAAAATTTTGGAAGAAATGTAAGAGAGGTGAAAATGCACCTTCAAGAAACAAAAACCCAATTACTTTCCCTGGTTTAGATGAGAAGTGAAGGATAGGAGGAAGGAAAGTGCCATTTTTTTATTTTGAGAGTTAGCTAATAACGGAAGGAACTATGTTGGTGGGCAAAATGTTTTGAAATAAAGAAAGTCCTTCCCCTTCTTTCTGTGTTTTTTTGGGCTGAATGGTTTGCTAAGCTTATTAGCATGGTTTCTCCGTCCTCTTTCTCCATTTCCCTATGTGTTTCTTCCTGCCAAACAACAGAAGCTCGATTTATTTGTGAAAACTGATTGAATTTTGAAGTTTATAGAGACCTTAATTATTTTTATCGATTCATAGAATAGGTTGTGATTGTTTGATTTTGAACTGAATTAAGAATCACTCAATGAGGAAATTTGACCAGGTTTTTCTTTTTCCCGAGGCTTGTGTTTTAATGAACTTTATAATGATTGCTTTTGGAACAGTCAGGTAAGGATGCAAGTGAATTGATTAGCAGTACTGATGAGATTAAGCAATTGACTGCGGAAAAAGATATAGAAGTTCAGGAGGCTCGAGCTGCACTGTTTTCAAAATTGGAATTAATTGGAAATCTTGTGCATGATTCAGTTCCAATTAGCAACGATGAGGTATGTATTGCACTACATATGTTCTTTCACTTTTTGAAGTTCGGAACCCTTAATTTTGCTCTAATTACAAGAAACACTTTCATTCACAATTAAAATTAGATATTCGATTGACCTTTCATGCCTAAATTGACTCAATCTATGAGTGAATCTGTTATGGAAATTGGCGACGAATTTTCCGATTCGCATTTTTTATTCACAATTCGGTTCACAATCTTTAATTTTCAAAAGTATCAGGTCCAAGTCATTTGACAGATGCCAAACGACTTCTCATTCTTTTCCCCAAGTGCAAAAAAACTTTTTCTAGCTTCAGGGTAGTTGTTCCGCTCCTTGTTTGAATTGTGTTTAGTGTCAGAGCAACGGATAGCTATGTTTTTTTGTTGTTTCACTGGTGATTAGAGGATTAAATACGATAAAAAGTCTAAGAAATTTGTATACACAAATTATCTGTTAGTACTATGGTGAAATAAATACTGTTTAATCGGATATGAGTCGTATAAGTTATAATCAGATTTCGCAACACTGTTTTTTGTATATAATATTTTATCTGTACTAGGCACCTGTTAAAGATTCCCCACACTTTCCTCTCTTATCATATACACTCTTTAAAGGATTACAAGTCCATTTTTTGGATGTCAAAAGAGAATACTGAGGTTTTTTTTTAATTAGTCTTGTTATTGGTGGGATTCAAACCCACATATGATGTGATGAAGGCAATTGTCTTCCCAACTAGATGATGTCATCATGGCATGTAGGAGTAGTGATCAAATTATTTTATCTCGTTCCGATGCACAAAGTAGTCAATATCAATCCAGGATACATTTCTCAATTTGATAACTACATGTGTTTTGTTTGTTACAACTTGTGTAGGCAAATAATGCCATAATTCGATCTTGGGGGCAGAAACGGGTGGAACCCAAACTGAAAAACCACGTTGAGCTTGTTGAGCTTCTTGGAATTGCAGATACAAAGAAAGGTATTAAGTTGGGTGGTTTCATGTGGTACCTCAAGTAATGTTCTTCTGTAAGTTGACATGAGCAAGATCTAGAAATACCATTACAAACTGGTGTTTATTCGAGGATTAATCTTTTGGGAAGTGTTGGAAGTTTCTCCAATCTTAATTTTTTTCCTTTCAGATTACTCTTAGGCTCAGTTTGGATGGTAGGAATTGAAGACCCAGAATGGGTATCTTGTTCCTGGGAAAGAGATTCACAGGAATGTGATACATGGGTAATCCTATTAAAGTGTTTGGTGCATTTTGGAATGTTACCAAGGAAAAACAGATGAAATCCTATTTAAGCGTTTGATTTAGTCATTGAAAGAATAGGAATGAAATACATTTTTACTCGATTTTTCAAAAATACCCTTCTCACTAACTAATAATAATCTTTTAAGGCATCATAATTTTCTTTAGATATCTATACATGCAAATTAATCATTTGAGATGAATAGACATCAAGTACTATAGTCCAAATTGTGGAGAACAATTATCCATTTCAAGTCAAACTAGGAGTTTGCCTACTAAACATTCCAACTATTCAAAACACTTACCAACTATTGTATTCAACAACTTCAAAATTATCCATCATTTCAAAAGTGAACTACCAGATGATTAAACTCTTAAAATATCAAATTCCTTAGAAACGTGCTAAAAACGTGGAATAAGAGGTTTTACTCCATTTGCCTTCACTCGATTGTTTTTAAGCACGCTTTGTCTTTATTCAAAAAAGATAGGATTTGTTATTTTTGTCTCACATTTTTGTAGATTATTGATCCGTCTCGATAAAATAAATCTAAAATATATAAAATTATGTCTAAAAGCTAAAAAAAGTTACTAAAAACGATGTATAAGCACAAAAATACACTATTTTTTTAATTATTTTTGTCTTTTCTACACGTTTTTCAGATTTGGCCCATTACTTACAACTTTTCTGAAAACTTCCACAAAAAGTTGACGAAAGACGAAAATTGCAAAAACAATTCACATAAAGACGAAAAAATAATCAAATAATCGAGCTAGGCCAAACCCAGTTTTAATTGATTAGGCTCTGCAATAGATTAGGATAGCAATAAACGTGGGTGTGGTGTTGGAGGTTATAAGAGGTATTAATTGACTTT
This sequence comes from Arctostaphylos glauca, assembly GCA_019985065.2. Lineage (NCBI taxonomy): Eukaryota > Viridiplantae > Streptophyta > Magnoliopsida > Ericales > Ericaceae > Arctostaphylos > Arctostaphylos glauca. The sequence goes on from JAHSPW020000008.1 coordinate 4,173,384, forward strand.
TCTTTTTACCTAGTAATTAGATTGCCCCGTAATCCTAGATTCCTAGGGGTAGTGGAGCAATCAGATTACTCTTCTATTCAGTAAACAGATTACTCCTGGCCTGGGGCATCAACAATCACATTCCTTCTTAAACTCTATCCAAACGATGGAATCTTAGTCATCCGGAATCACATTCCTATTCCTCCCTAGGATGCCTGCCATCCAAACACAGCCTTAAGGAAAAATTGATTCCGTGCATTTCACGAAGATTGGGAATATTTCTCCTGAGTCCCCAAAACTTTCATGCCAGGTTGAAGAACTACGTGATTTTGAATGAGATAGTTCTGTTATTTGCTTTTACTCTTTTTGGTTATGTGTCGTCCTAGGTGGCTAGAGGATGTAAGTCAAATAAAAATACTAACACTGCCAATGGGTTATTGGTTGGCCTCAAAGTATGTTTACGAAGTGTAGGAAAAATGTCTAGCTATATTTTAGACTGTCTTTTTAAATCCGAGAAACATGCAGTGGATCCTAATTTTTTAGCATTGTCTCCCTTTAACCCCCACCCGTCGGGCTCTCGATTCGAATATACTGCCATGTAGCCAAGGTTGGCAACTTGGAGATTTGTGTTGATTGTTTGTTTACTTCTAAACTGTATGGTCATCTCTGTTGTATGGTCCGTCATCTCATGGAATGTTTCCTCACAGATCTTGCTTTTTATGATTCATGACTGAATTATTGTTACTCTTCTTTTATGGTTGTGTTGTACCTTTTATTAATCTTCTAATGGAAATGTGATTTGAACATCTAGGTACTAATGTAGCGGGAGGTAGAGGTTTTTACCTCAAAGGAGATGGTGTTCGTCTTAATCAAGCCCTAATTAATTTTGGTCTGGATTTTCTGGGGAAAAGGGGGTATACGTTACTGCAGACTCCATTCTTCATGAGGAAGGATATCATGGCAAAATGTGCTCAATTAGCACAGTTTGATGAAGAGCTTTACAAGGTAAGATGTGTGACGGTTTAGAATAAGTAACTGAGTGGGCATATGTTGTCTAAAGATACAAAACTTGTGTACTCAATGTCATTTTCTTTCAATTTCCAAATATTCCGAGTAGTAACCCTATCTATTGTAAATATATCTGGACTGTGATGAGATTGTCGAATGGTCCGTATGGTTGGGATCTCAAGATCTTTCATATCTAGGATTCTCCGAATTCAATTAGTCATTTTTTTAAATTAATTTCGTCGTTATTGCTATTCATAAAGTACTACTATAGCAAGACACGTGAAATTTCTCCGAGTTCAATTCAAACCAAGTTCGGAAGTTAAAAGGTCAATGACTTAAGGAGAAGCAAAGGTTTTCTATTCATAGCTTTTTCCTTTGTTTGATGATTATAGTTGGATCTATGAATCCACGTCCTCCAAATAAGATATATCTGCACTTGTGCTTTTGTTTTATCCTTCTCCTTGTGATATTGTTGATATTGTTGGCACACATCCTGGGTGAGATTTGTCTTGAAGTAACTGAAGCTGCTCCACATGCTATTCCAAATTATTTCTACTATGAGTTTAGTCCACCATAAGAATAGGATGCCTAATTAGTTTTTTGTGTGATAGGTAACTGGTGAGGGAGAGGACAAATATTTGATCGCTACTGCTGAGCAGCCACTTTGTGCGTATCATCTGGATGATTGGATCCATCCATCACAGCTACCGTTAAGGTTATGACAGGCTCTATGAATGACAGTTTGCCTGAATGGCTGCTGAAGAATGGTGTTTTGTTGCTTTGTGTCTTTTTTGTCCATAATACATAGCAGTTGCTCTTTGCTGAGTTTATGTTGCATGAATTGCCAGATATGCTGGATATTCATCTTGCTTCCGTAAAGAAGCAGGTTCACATGGTCGAGATACTCTTGGAATTTTCCGAGTTCATCAGTTTGAGAAGGTGGAGCAATTCTGTCTTACCAGCCCAAATGGGAATGAATCGTGGGACATGCATGAGGAAATGATTAAAAATTCTGAGGAATTTTACAAGATGGTATGGAGCTCTTATTCCCTCCGAATTTTTGGGCACAATGTATATGCTTTAGTTATTTCTTCGCTTTACTTTTAGGGGAAAAATTTGCTGTACCCCCTTGCCCTTTCAAAAAAAATTTAATATGTGTGTGTGTGTGTGTAAAAAAGTAGCCAGCCTTAAAGTCTGTCTAAAATCCAAATTAAAAAAGATTTTACCACATTTGCCTATTTGAGAGTTGGCAAGAAAATATAATAGAATTCAGTCAAATTACCATAAAAAACAGTGATACCCTTGTCTTCATTATCTTCCATCCAACCAATTTGAGAACCCTAACCCTTAAAACTCTAACCCTGAACACAGCTCCTCCCGCTACCTCCTCTACCCGTCCCCGCAACTTACTCTTCCTTAAGCACTACAGCCACCATGATCTCCAGATAGGCAACCATGATGAGAATTACATTTAAACAACTTCCACTCTTTGATAGAAGACGTGTTGGTTTGTGATGGCATGTGTCTCAAGCATAAGTTACAACCTAAAAAATTGTTAAACGGTATTTGTGGTGTAAAAGTCATTTTGAATCTATTGAGTGCAACAATTGTTATATTACATGAATCGAATTGTGAATCAAATTGTGAATTGTACGGTTCATCACCTATTTTGTGTAAACCTTGATTCACCTATAGCTTTGTATCGATTTTCTATGAATCGTGAATTGGTCGCGAACCAAATTGTGAATCGTGCAAAAAAATTCACAACTATGGCAACAACCATGACCACATCAATCCAAGAGAGCAAGTAAACAATCATCCATGTCACACATGTATGGGTATCAGTACGATGGAAGCGGGAATCATGTTGTGCCTTGGGCACAAGGCCTCTGTTGTGCTTCCTTTATGGGACCCACCTTAGATCCAATTCTATTATCAGAGCCATTCATTTTGTTCGGCTCATTGCTGGTCACTCTTGCAAAATCTAAATTGATGAACATCGGTACCCATTGATTAAAATACATTTATCTTACTGTTGATGCTCACCATGATACTAATTCAAATTTTCAAGACACATATGCTGTGATCACGTAACTGCCGGTGTTGTAGTAGTTTTATTTTTCCATAGATGATCAATTCCACCAACCAAATGAAATTAGTAAGCTCCAATCAAGTCATTGGGCCAACGATGGGTCCATATCCGACTCATAGCAGGCCCTGCTGTGCCAAGGCACAACAATAACATTCGTCCCTGGTACGGTTAGGGTGTAGCGATATGGCAAAACCTAAAAAATAGTAGGGTACAAGATAGTTTGTCCACGAAAAATGTAGTTTTATGAATTAGAGGAATTTGTGTTATGCAACAATTTGACAGGACATAAAAGAAAGGGTAAATGACTTAGATGTTTAATAATTCAACAAATAAATCATATTTAACTTCAAACTTAAGGTACAAAACTAAAGTCTAAAGTCATTATAATATAGAATCTATAGGCCAAAATCTTGATTGTACAAGCATGGCAAGTATAGAAGTAAGTCTTATCAATCTAGTGTCATCTCTATGTAAAATGAAATGCTATTCAGGATGGGGCTTGTATATATATTGGGTATGGAAAATCAAAGGAAAATTTATTTGTCTGCGTTTTGTGTGGCTGGTGCGCATATTGACAAGGTTCTAGAAGTACCCAGTCCCATGCTAAAAAGACAACAATGCTTCTGCTGGAGAAAGAAATAATTTTGGTCAAGGTATTGCAGGCCATAAAGAGGTCAAGAGAAAGTAAATATGAAGGGGTGACAAAATTTGGAAGTTGATTTATGTCCTATAAATTTTGATAGTCTAGGTTTATTGTAGATGGGCTGTTGGGGTCACCCGTTTAATGGGGCAACTTATTTATTTAGTTTGTAAGTACTGATCGTATTTTAGTACTATATAGGTTTTAGAAGCCGAATCAGTAGCTTCCTTGTTTTCAGCAGTCCTAGTTCTAGTTGGTCTATGAAATCTATATAAATCTCTGTAATGCTTCTAAGTTAACGTGGTTTATATTGTGGAGAAATTTCATAGCTTTTAAGCTTTCTTCAAGTTGTGTGATGCTTTGGGAATATAGGCTGCTCATCTTTGTTTTGCAATTCCTGTAAAAATCAACTTTCCAGCAGATTTTGGTTACTGTTCACGGCCTTCAAACAGCCCTAAAATCCAGAATATTTCATTCTCTATCCTACATTTTTGGTTTATGATTTGAGCCTCAAATTCCTACATTTGTCCTACATTTAGGACTACTTTGAATATCTTTCCCCTAAGCCTTCTTCTCCTCGGATGATGTTCCTCATAACACCTCATTTACCTACTCTGTTCAGTTTGTGGTAGCACTGCGATGCGTATTCACACGAAAAAGAAACTAGTTGTGTTTCATAAATTGTCTTCAATCCAAAGTGATGGAGCATCGTTTGAGGATGGAGACTATGGTGTCGGAGAAACAATTTGGGTTCATGCCTGGGAGATCGACCATGGAAGCTATTTACCTTCTAAGAAGAGTGGTAGAGAAACACAGGTCATTGAAGAAGGATCTTCATATGGTCTTCATAGACCTAGAAAAGGCTTATGATAGGGTGCCCAGAGACATTATATGGGGGGTTCTGGAGAGAAAGGGAGTAACCAAAGGGTATATTGATGTTGTTCGAGACATGTATGAAGGTGCTGTCACTGCCATTAGATCACCAGCAGGGGAGACGAGTGAATTTCCCATCACAGTAGGATTGCACCAAGGGTCAGCCTTGAGCCCTTACCTTTTCGCTTTAGTTATGGATGAATTGACTAGTCAGATTCAAGAGGATATTCCATGGTGTATGTTGTTTGCAGATGATATCGTCCTTATCGATGATACTGCTAGCGGTGTTAATACTAAATTAGAAATTTGGCGGGATGCACTAGAGTCTAAGGGCTTTCGGATAAGTAGGAGTAAGACTGAGTATATGGTTTGCAAGTTTAGTGATACCAGAAGTGCGTACGAAGAAAAAGTGATGATTCAAGACCAGGAGATACCAAAGAGTGACCGTTTTAAATATTTAGGCTCTATTATTAGTCAAGATGAAGAGATTACGGATGATGTGACCCATAGGATCCAAGTGGGGTGGCTCAAGTGGAGAAGTACTACTGACGTACTGTGCGACAAGAGGGTACCCACAAAATTGAAGGAAAAATTCTATAGAACTGCTATAAGACCAGCGATGCTTTACGGGACAGAATGCTGGCCTATGAAGAAACAACAGGTGACCAAGATGAGTGTAGCGGAAATGAGAATGTTGAGGTGGATGTGTGGTAAGACTAGACGAGATAGGATTAGAAATGAAACAGTCCGCGAGATGGTAGGCGTAGCACCTATAGACGAGAAGTTGAGGGAAAATAGGCTTAGGTGGTTTGGGCATGTCTATCGTAGACCTACGGATGCAATAGTTAAGAGAGCGGATAGGATAGCTTTGCATAGCAAGGCTTCGGGGTGGGGAAGACCCAAATTGACATTAGATGCGGTAGTGCGCAAGGATTTAAGTCTACTAGGGCTAAGTGAGCAAGCAGCACTTGACAGAACTCTTTGGAGGAAAAGGATTCATGTAGCCGACCCCAATTGATTTGGGACATAAGGCTCAGTTTGGTTTGGTAATCCAAAGTGATGAATCTTGTACCGTTCCAGCCGGTACGTACCACACCGGAGACAAAACAGAACACCCACCACTTTGTACCCTACCGCCTCTAAATACAAGACATTACTGGGTGTACTGGGTGTTTCAGGCCATACCGGCCATTTTCCGGATCTCAGCCAATACGTAATTATTTTTGTTTTTACTCATTTTAAATTCATTTTTGTTATTATTACTCTCAAAATGAGCTATATAATGCTATTTCTAATAAAAATATTTATTTTCAATACCAATGATTATGTTTCAAGCATTTTAAAGGTAATAAAATGGTATGACTACTCATTTTGGCTATTCTAGTATGCATTTTATCTCTTGAGAATAATCAAATTTTATAGTTTATAGTTTATAATTAATTTAGAAGTTCTAATGCTCTATTTTTTTATGTGTAATATAAATGAATAACGCTATTTGGAAAATATACATTATGTCACAACAATAAATCTGATACGGTACACGAGAACATACTAGTACTGGTACGTGTCATACCAGTAACAAAAAATGGTATGCTTATTGGTATGAGATTGGTAACTTTGCTTCAATCGGTCGATGGCCTGCTGCAGGATTAAAAGAAAATGACTTCGGTAGATACGCACTCGCACACGCACACGCACTTAAGTCCCTTACACATACATTTAAAATGAGTTAGAAACTGGGTTTAAAAATTACGTGACTTTATGTTGATGTGCCCACAGGTTTGATGCTTTCCTAAGTTAAAATTATGTGAAGAACAGAGAGAAGGTGCCAAGCGGCTAAAGGGAGATATCAATCTTATTAGAAGTTTGTTTTAGCAGGAGCACTTTAGTAAAAAAAAAAAACATGGGCGCTCCTTAGCTATTTTTAGAATATAGTGGAGGTGAAGAGCTGCAAAGCAAAACTTGAAGGTGCTCAAATGAATTTTCACATAGTTTTAAGATAATTCACTCGTTTTATATCTGGAGATTTCTAGGTACTTGGGATTTGTGAAAGCTATTAATTTGCCAAGTGTTGCATTGTTATGTTAAGGAAACAATTTTCGAGTTTGGATAATGTTAAACTCTCTGCCACTGTCCCAAAAGAAATGCCGGATCCTGTATTGGGACCCTGCTGGTGACATTATGATTTACCTCTGTTTATTGAAGTTGTTATCTTTTCGAAAGAATATGACATTCTCTTAACTGCAGCTAAACATACCCTATCAAGTTGTGGCTATTGTTTCGGGTGCTTTGAATGATGCGGCTGCAAAGAAGTATGATTTGGAAGGATGGTATCCTGCATCAAATGCTTACCGAGAACTTGTGTCCTGTTCAAACTGTACTGACTATCAGTCCAGGAGCTTAGAGATTAGATATGGGCAGAAAAAGGTAGATGCTGTCTGCTTCTTTTTTTTCACTAACACAATTGTGCTGTACTAGTTATTTCTTATGTGGCCTAACTTTTATTTTGGATTATTTTTTTGTCCTTATTTTAAAAAAAATTATAATCTTTTGTTTTGCATTAATTCTTTGTGATTATTAGTTTGGCTCGACGAGAGATTTTAGAAAAGTTAAAAATTATGAACCAGATTTGAATAACGTTCAGAAAGGACAAAAATAAGTCAAAAAATTTATCCATTTTCAATTATTGTAGTCTTTAGTGAACTTGTTTTGGCTTTTGGCCATAATTTTTTATTTTTTAAATTCATTTCGTCAAGACGAACCAATAATTTACAAAATATTAGAATCAAAATTTACAAAGCAAAAAAAAATTGAGCAAAGACAAAATAGAGCGAATAAGAACTTCTGGCCAATTGTGAAACTCGTAACTTTAGTGAAGTTAAATAAAGTAAGTAAAAGGGAAACAGATTTCCCCATTGGCAAACATTTGATGAAAGAATTTTGGGAGAAAGTTGAGATAAAGTAGTTTAATTTTGTAAGAAACTAGTTTAAACAATTTGGATTATTCAAATCTTGTATTCTTTGTAGAACATTTGAGGTAAAGCTAATATCAATGGGAAGTTAAAGTTGTAGGTCCCACAAATTTTCAGCTAACGGAGTAAATAATAAAACACGCATGAAACTTAAGACATTCTATAGTTTTATTTCTTTTCCAACAACTTAACGCGGCCTTAAGCAAATGAAGTTACTACATCAAGATAGCAAGAACCTGAATTGAGGCAATTTGCAACTGGGGTCAATACGAAATGCATATACTCTCAAGGACTTGCTATCATTTTTTTGATGTCCCAGTTGATCGACTGTCTTAGTACCAGTTGTACTTGTGGTAATATCTCAAAATTCTCCCTGAGCTGAAAATGTGATTTGCAGGGTAACGAGCAGGCTAAGCAGTATGTTCATCTGTTGAACTCTACCCTCACAGCAACAGAGAGGACAATGTGCTGCATCCTTGAGAATTACCAGAGGGAAGATGGTGTTGAGATTCCAGAAGTGCTGCGAGATTTCATGGGTGGAAAGACCTTCCTCCCTTACCTGAACAACCCTGCAAAAGAAGCAAAAGGGAAAAAATCAAAGGCTTGACGACTTTCTCTCAAGACATTTAGAACATTTGATATTTATATGAACGCCCCGAGGGAAATGCCAGTATAAGGTGATTTTTGTTACTAGTGATTGAATGCTAGAACCTGCAACATGTTCGTATTGTTCGGCTTTGAGTATTTCTTGGAGTCATAGGGTTCGAAAACTCCCTTTTTCAAACATGTATTAGATGAGACAGTCATACAAAGGCAAATTGAGTATCTTCATATGTTTTGATTAACTAAAGTGCACCATCGCGCGCATAAGGATTTGCAATCACACGCTTGGAATTGTGGATGATTATTTCTCTTAATCTTTGGCCCATTTGTAGAAAGGTGGTTTTTATGATGTCTTTGGTCATGACTGCTTTTATGAGAGCATTTTGAGTTTGTGCCAAGTGCCCAGATTTCTGCTGGTGCTTTACTTGCGACATGCAGTTTTTACTGGCCCTGATTTTGAGCTATGGAATACCAATGCCATGGAGAGAACGTCGTATGTTGCATCTAGGAAAAGGAGAGATTTCATCTAGTGATTTACTTGCAAGATGCAGTTTCTACTGAACCTGATTTTGAGTTGTGGAACACTGAATGCCAGGGAGACTCTGCTGAGTTTGGGCCTAGGAATACCGAATGTCATTGAGAGTGTATTTTTTTTTAACATTTTTATCAAGTTGGTTGGAAGATGAATTTATGATTCAAGGTCGTGTTTTATGACTTGATTTCACTATAAGCATAACAATGCTCGAAATCAAATAAGAGAAGAAATAAAACTGATTTATTAATTTTACCAAGATTTGGACAAGGGAAAAGCTGAGTAAATTACAAACGACTCTTATTGCAGAAGATAAAAATGATATGAGTGATTGGTGGGTTGATCATTTTTCAAAATCTAACTACTACTATTTACTGTAAGGTTCCGTTTGATAAATTTCTTTATAGCTTGGGATTCGTGAGATGGTGGGATTAGGATAAAATTCGTAATATCAAGGAATTATTAAAATCAGTGTTGTATGTTTGTTTGTATTCGGAATGTGACTAATAATGCATGGTTGGTGTTTGTTTGCAAAAGAGAGGGATGTGATAAAAATATACGTTTTTCAAATTTGCACTCGTCTTTATTTTCTTGGTCATTTTAAAAGAAACAAAAAATGATCGTTTACGGCCAATAAAATAGAAAATGGGCAATATTATTTATTTATTTATCCAAATTTAAATTTCTATAACCATAAAATTTTTTACAAATAATTATATTTAAAGAAAAATTCTACAATTGTCATAATCAATCAATTCCTGATTGGCATTAGCAAGGGAAATTTCAAGCTATGAAAGATCAGTGTTCATTGGCATTGACAAGGGAAATTTGACGAGAGAAATTTCGGATTGACATTAACAATTTTGAAATATACATTAGTGCCTTCAAATACAATATATTTGCTTATACAAATTACCACTCCTATTAACTAGTTATTTCAACCCCAAAGTAATAAAGCTCCCAAATCAATACCTGAAATTATGTGAAAGCAATCAACTATAAATTTGAGCAATTCATATTGAATAATAATCTCAGATCTATCAAATAGAACTTTAAACAACAACGTGCAGTTGGATATACGAACGAATGAAACCAAAAAACAAAAAAATCAATTGAACTTGCTCGGAATAATGGCAATAGAGAATAATCAATCAAATGCTTCCTGAATATTTCTAATACGAGAGAGAGAAGCTTGTAATTTCTTGGTGATGTTGAAGAGCAACAAGATCATTCTCCATAGGCAATTTCCATTTGGCTTGCTAATACCAGGTTTACCATGGTATTGCTAATATCCCTTAGTGAGGGGTTTACTAATCCCATGGGATTGTTTGTACTATCCATTTTTGCAAAACAAACAACCACTAACCAAGCCCATGAGATTATTTGTCATATCCCAAGTCCTTATCCACTTATAAACCAGGGTCTAAAATGATAACTACTTTGTTTTTTTCTCTTTTAAATTTGGACGAGACACAAGTCAATTCTTAGGAAGTAACTACATTTTACATTTTCAACTGCCTTCAGTTCTATGTCCGAATTTAAATGAAAACCAATGCATGATAACTGTCCCTATTCTATCTTGATCAACATGTGCACTACTGGTCAATCAAACATTCGAGTATTATCTCACATTGTCCTTCTTTTTAAGGGTCTTATAACATATACCGGCAAAAATTCTTGACCACCTAGACCTTTTGATACCGCCACGCCAACAAAATCGATAGAAATTTTATTTGTGATATAAACACACTTTTCATGAAGATTCTTCAAGTTTTTCACTCTCCCAAGCCTTCTCTCTTTTCTTAATTAACTTAGTTTTTATAGAGGTTCTCAAGTCTTATCTCTCCTCACCCTCTCCACCTTAACCACTCTTTACGATCCAAGAATGATGCAAACGAGACCTTGGTTTTTGGACCAAATGCCACCGTTCGAGCAACATACTTTGTTGTGACTCACATCAAGGTTCTCAAGTTCACGCTCTTTATAGAGATTGCGAAGAAAAAAATTCCTAAAGAGATGAAAGAGAGTACCAAGACAAATGATGAGTAAATACTTTTGTCATATGATATTCTTGATTATGAGAATAAAATCTAAACATCAAATTTAAGTCATACACTAATTTATTGATTCCAATGTATAACCAAATACATAAATGAAAAAAATCATTGTAATTATATTTCATTTAATTTCATTACGGTATTTATTTCATTCTATTCTAATGTTTGTTCAGTCGAACTAAAAATATAGTTAAGGCGTATTTGTTAGTGGTCAAAAAATAATTCATTGTTTATTACTCCGGATATGACTATCTGGATTGCCATATCCGAGATTTATTTACTTTTTTAGATTCGGTATATGGGGTCCATTTGGACTGTGGTTTTTATTGGTTTATTTATTGAAATTTTTTTCGTCTTTATTTGAAATTTTTTTGCAATTTTTTTGTTTTTCATCAATTTTTTTTGATTTATTAGTTCATCTCGACAAGAGCATTCAGAAAAGTTATCAATCATCGGCGAAATTTGAAAAAAGTTCAGAAAAGACAAAAATAAATAAAAAAACAGAGTTTTTTTGTACTTATTCGTCGTCTTTAGTGACTTTTTTTAAACTTTTGGACATAATTTTATACTCATTAGATTCCTTTCATCAAGACAGACCAATAAACTACAAAACATTGAGATTTAAACAACAAATGCAAAATAAATAAATAAATAAAGACAAAAAATTTGAAATAAATAAATACTAGAGGCCAAATAGGGCCATGATGTATGTTTTACTATTTTATCGAATTTTGCTATGTTAATGTAAATGTCATTTACTTATTCACATCTATTATATTAGTATTCTTAAAAAAGTATTAAAAAAATTATTTATAACTATTCATACTATATAATGAATCTCCTTCCTACTATATCACTTCTTATTATATCGATCATATCCTTTCTAAATTTGTACGGATAACAGAGTGGCCGTGAGTGTGTTAATGAGGAAAACTTTGATCATCACCGGTGATTTTATGACACGTCACCCCAGAACATGAGCTACTAATAGATACAACCACACTGGAATCGACTCTCCATTTGATTCTGGGCACGCTCGTTTCACAATGGCATCAAACCCCCAATACAAAAACATAAACAAAATCCCACACTCTATCAAGGACGCGTGTACCACAATCTGACGTTGGTGGCTTCACCTCGTCTACGCGTGGTTGTTCTCGGAGTTTCGAAGACACGCGCTTTTAAAGGGCGTGATAACTGGGTTTCCTGAAAGCTTCGAATCGAAGACTAGGGCGTCTCTGTTTATCAAATTCAGGGGCGTCCCGATCCATTCCGGCCATTACCGAAAATCTTCAAATTTTCCCTCACTTTCTCTCTCCTCTCCTCTCACCCACACTTACACACATATATATTGTCTGTATTTGAACAGCAGAAAGGTCGTAACAATGGCGCCGAAGAGCTTCATCTAGCTGACCAAATCGATTAATCTGTCTTGAAAAAGGTTGGTTTTTTTGTTCTTGATTCCGTCTGTGATATGTATATATGCGTTTGCATATGATATCATTAAGCATAATGGTGGATACAAAGGGCATAGGGGGCGACTGAATCCCGAAATTATTAGGAAAATTTTGGTGTACTGGTAACAATTACGAGATAATCATGAAATTATAAGCCGTTGATGGAATTGTGGACTCCGTTCCTGATTAAGGATTGCCTCATGTTTGGTATTTGGTATTTCTGAGCAAGCAATGTTGATCTGCTCGTTCATTGGTGATTTGCGATGTAGCAGCGGATTTCACTTCGAAATGGGTTCATGTCCAAAAACAGGTCATTTTTCTGAAAATGGATTGTTTACACATGTCCTGAAAAACTATTCCAAAACAAACACCAAACAAGTACATCTTTATATCACTTTTTTTGGCACGTTGATGCTTATTATTGGAGAAAAAACCCAAGAACAAGTGTTTCTCTTGTAATTTTTTTCTCTTTTGTTGTGTTTATTTGAGCTCTCAAGGTTATTCAGTTGGGTTCTGAGAATTGGCGGGGAACTTTGTTCTTGAAAATCTTTGCCAAGGCTTGACCGGGCATTTTAAATAAACCTCATGCGAAGACATTAACGTATTCAAGAAGCCAATGTATCCCCCAATCTCGGTCAATTCTGGCTAGAATCCCCTCAACATCAAGGCCCTTTGGTTTAAAAACTCTTCAGATCCTTTCATACCAAATGTATTAGACCATAGATGGTTGCTGCTAAAGCCAGCTAATTCCTACTTATCAAGTAGGAAGAGACTGAAGCTTCTGAGCACGCCACACCTCTCCAGAATCCTTCTCCAAATCGAGTTACAAAAAGGGCACCAAAGATAATAAAGTTATGATAATTCTAGGCCATTAATGCATGAGATGCAACTCCCATACTCCACAATCCTATCTCTTGTTGGAAGTCTGCCCAAAATAGCCATCCTCAATATGACTGACCATCTTTTGGGAACATTCTTAGGGAACCAAACCACTTTGTACCAAGGCACGTAGGTTTAACTGCCCTAATTGCTTCCTATGCAGACCGTGCTTTGCCTTGATCAAGTGCATTTCCTTACGCGTTATGTGCATTTCCTTACGCGTTATGTGCATTTCTCACAAGTCCCTTGGACATACCAGATTGTTTGCTATTGTTCTTGAATTTGATTTTGTAATGAGCAGTGAGAACTATCTCAAAAACAAATTTCTTTTTCTCGGATTGGTTATACCATTTGATAAAAGGTGACAAATTAAGCTCAATGGAGTCAAAGAATTCATATATCATTGAGTTTTAGAGGTATCCTAAGTTTTGAGAAAAAACACCTTGTCCACGTGTACATGTTGTGTCTGTCTCTGCTGCTTTGGTGTTCTTATCCATGTTTCTTAGCATCAAGGTATTGTTCATCTATTTCTCACTCATCCGCTCTGCTGCAGAATGAAAAAGTAAGACATTAAGATATAGAGTTGTTTGCCTTCAATGTTCCAATGTGAAGGATACAAATAAGAAGCTTTTCTGTAAGGGCGTGTCAATTGATTCATGGGGGCACATGTATAATATTTCATTGCGTAAATGAGAAACATAATACAAATCTAAGGATTCTACCATACTAGATAAATTCAAAAACTCGAGGAGGGGGCATGTACTCCTCCGAGGCGTATTGTGTATCTGCTGCTGCTGATTTTGCAGTAGTTGCCATTACATATATCGATACCTTAATTTTAGTCTTTCTATGATAAATACAGTAATTATTACCTTAGAATAACTGGAATTATTGGGTCTTCCAGCATTTTGAGTTTAAGATTTGATGGTTAAAATAGCTTGATGAATAAGTTTGAAATTCATATCGATTTGTTCTTTCATGTAAGAAAAGATTCTTTTAGTTCTATGCCTACTTAGTATTCAATATTTATGATCTTGCTCATTTTTCTAAGATCGTATGTAATGATTTTAGAGGAAAATTGCTTATTTCTTTGTCCTTTTCACATTCCAGGTTTTTGGTGTCCACCTTTAATGATGGAAATTCAAAGTCACTCAGAAGTTACTGGGCAAAAAATGATGCTTCCGCCACCACCTCGAACTTTTCAGGATCGTGAAGACCTTATCTCATATGTTCGTGATTTTGGGGCTAACCAAGGATATGTGGTGACTATTAAGAAGTCTAGAAGAGATCGAAGAGTCATACTTGGTTGTGACAGAGGAGGTGTTTATCGCAATAGACGCAAGATAGAAGAAATGAAACGCAAAAGGAAAACACCGTCACGCCTCATTAATTGTCCTTTTGAAGCCATAGGTAAAAGGGACGATGATGTGTGGATACTTACTGTAAAAAATGGTGAGCACAACCACGAACCTCTGAATGACATGTCTGAACATCCTTATAGTCGCCGCTTTACCGAGGAAGAGGTTAGACAGATCAAACTAATGACTGAAGCTGGTATAAAACCACGGCAGGTGCTTAACGCTCTCAAGCAAAGTAATCCAGAGCTTCAGTCAACACCAAGGAACTTATACAACCTCAAAGCTAAGATTCGGCAGGGAAACTTTTCAGGTGAAACCCTTGCGCAAGTTTTATTAAGTGAAAGAGATGATGGAGTTGCCACAGTGAATTAAATTGTACTATTACAGCCTTAGCTTGGATATTGCTACTACTGAAGTGACGTTATGGAGAATATGATTTTCCTACATTGCTGCTGAACAGTTTAGTTATTAATTAGCAAACCTCTTAGAAGAATGAGAATATACAAACAGCATTTTCTCGCAATGAAAGTAAGAAAGTTTTGTGCTTAATTAGGTTTAGTTGTGTACATACGTCACTGGTTCACATGATAGAGATTTCTTGTGTTTGTAATGCTTCTGATCAAATAGAACTGGGCAGATAACTTGATCAACTATTAAATTGTACTTTGTGGTACAGTCTAAGGCTTAGTTTCACCCTTTAATGACGTAGCTATGGTCAGCCTATTATTTGTGTTCAGTGTTCTGGTTATTTTTATCCAAATTTTTAATTACTCGAGAGCTTTTTTTTTGTAGTCTATAAAGTTGGGCACAAATGGCTGTTGTCTTTACCCTTGCTTGAGAATTGAACAGTATCTGTATAGGTGACATTATGGATTGTTTTGGTTAGTTTTAATGACTTGACCAAAGACCATTTGTCATTCTCATTTGGTAATCTCAAACTTCACTGAATCAGTGGGTTGTGATATTGATTTTGTCATGATTGGATAAAATTATTTACTTTTGCAGATAAAACTTTCAGAACGTGGAGACCTAATAGACCTGTTCCTGTGAACACATCTGTGGAGGCATTAGAAGAACTCACCTGCCCTGTATGTTTCCTTGTGAAAGGACAAAAAGATAACCGTGATTTAAAATTTTCCCTCGTGTTTGACTATTTTTGTTGTTTCTCTCTGCCAAACTTAAAGGGGATATTGGCGTTTGTTCTCTCTCTCTCTCTCTCTCTCTCTCTCTCATATAGCTGAAGGTTCATAATCTTATTGGAGGAAAATTTGTGGATTCACAAGCTTGTGACCTAGTTGATGTTCTGAACCCTGTAAGGGAATTCACTCCAACTCCATCACATTGTAGCTTCGTGGTTTTTTCTTTTCCAGAAGAGCAATTTGCAGTGATGTAGTCTTTTGTTTTATTGTTTATTTAGGCAACACAAGGGGTTGTTTCTCAAGTTCCTTTCACTACCTATGATGAGTTCAAAGATGCAGTTAGTGCAGCCAAACAAGCTTTACCTTCATGGAAGAGCACACCTGTTACTACTCGTCAGCGCATCATGTTCAAGTTCCAAGAGCTCATTCACAGAGATATTGTAAGCTCTGCAATTCTCTTTTCTTTTCCTCGGTGGTTCTGTGGTTTGACCTCATGAGTTTGACCGCATTAAAGAGAATTATCTTATTTTCAGGATAAGCTAGCCATGTGTATTTGTATGGAGGAGGGGAAGACATTGACTGCTGCAAAAAGTGATGTGCTCCGTGGTTTAGGTTAGTAGTGTATCTGTCATTTCTATGCTCAATGTGATAGAAAGGAAAATGAAATAGTAGCAACGATGAAGTAAAGTAAATGAAGAAGAGGAAAATGATTATGCTCGTTAATAACTAAATAAGAGGAAAATGTTAAGCTCATAATCTTTATGTCTGCTTGTAGAGGTGGTTGAACAAGCTTGTGGAATGGCAAGTCTCCTAATGGGGGAGTTTGTACCCAATGCATCTGTTGGAGTTGATACCTACTGTATTAGAGAACCAGTTGGTGTTTGTGCCGGAATTTGTACCTTCACCTTTCCGGCTATAATTTCTTTATGGGTATGCCTTTCGAATAATCAAACTTCTCTAGTTCTCATCTAGGTTGTGTGAGCATCCATCAAATCAGATTAGGCTAGGACAAGTTTAACAACTTCTCTTTGCTTCAGGTTTTTTGTGGCTGCCTCTAATTTTGCTGCTTAAATTGATGCTAAAGTTGACGCTCGGCAATAATTTTATGTACCCTAATTTCCTATGTTACCCTACATAAAGAAGAGAATATTTTGGATGTTTTATGGTGTCTGCAGATGTTCCCAATTGCAGTTACATGTGGCAATACATTTATTTTGAAACCTTCTGAGAAAAATCCAGGTGACTATCTCCTCCTTTAGGCTATGTATGTTATTAAGTTTCTCGGTATGCTGCTTTGGCAAGTCAAAAAGTGAAATGACATTTTGTAAACATACATGATACCAATCCAAGTTAATGTAGCATTTAAAGCTCACTGTGAAATTGCAGATTTGCCTCCCCTCTTTTTTGTGCCTTGCATCACTAGTGTTCCTCTTGTTTTATTGTTGATGCTATTTTTAGACATTTTCTTGCTGATATGATAATGGTGGTTAATGCGATTACTGAGCCTTTGTTGGTATAGGGGCTTCAATGATCCTTACAGCATTAGCAATGGAGGCTGGTTTGCCTGACGGTGTCTTAAATGTTGTTCATGGGACCAATGTAAGCTTAGATTCCTAAGAGACGTTATTTACTCCACTTTTCCTTGCATTATTGTGGAACTGTTGATATTTTTTTTTTGTCTTATTGTGTTTTTGAGGAGAGGCTACCTTCATAATCATCATCTTCTTCGTCCTAATTTCTTTTTTTCGTTTGAAGATCTAGCTTCTTGTAACTAGTAAACCTTATATTGCATTGTCCCTTTCCTCTTAAAACTTATTTCATGCCTTTTTTACTTTTTATTTTGATTGCCGACATGTTCCAATTTGCTCCATATGCATTTCCAGTTTCTGGTATAAACAACTGATTTATATTTCAAGGAGTTTCTTTGATATATACCTTGTTTCCTTTTTTGATTGCTTTGTGACATATGCATCTGTTGACTGAGCAGGAGATTATCAACCACATCTGCGATGATGACGATGTAAAAGCTATATCATTTGTTGGTTCTAATACAGTAAGTTTGTCTTGTTAATGTGGGATATGCTTAGATATTTAGTTACAAGTATAAAGCACATGCATATAGACGTTCATAAAGCTTGTTGGGGTTGACTGCGTCTCTATTTGAGGGGAGAGATTATCTCTATTTGTAAACTCAGTAGATCTTGAAATGCTTACATGCATTTCTCTTTTGACGATTATTAAACCAAACAAATCTAAGCCTTGCATTCCAATCAATTGGTTTTGGCTGTGTGAATGAGTACCTCTTAGATAAGTGCAATGGTAGTTCGGAGATAATTTGTGAAACTTCTGATTTTCTGTGCTCTATGCCAAAATGCTATGCCTCAACAAGTCTAGATTTTTCCAAGAAAAGATGAAAGTGCGTGCTCCCTTTCTCCTCTTTCACTTGCCGCTGCTTAGCTTTCAGTTGGCCTCTACCCACCAACTGAAATATGAGAACAATGTCCTCGATGTTTCTAACGGGGCTTTTATTGGACAGTTAGCCTTAAGTAACAGTAAGTGTGGTATGATTTCTGATTCATTGAATTTATTTTCAAGGCTGGGAATCATATTTATGCTAGGGCAGCAGCTAGAGGAAAACGTGTTCAGGTGAATACCCACTCTCAACAATGCTCCTGTAGTCCTGTTATCCCTGGACTTAATACAGTGCATGAGTTATGCGTATATCTATTGCTAATTATTACTGGTCACTCCTTAGTTCAACATGGGAGCCAAGAATCATGCAGTTATTATGCCTGATGCAAGTGCCGATTTCACCTTGGATTCTCTGGTTGCTGCTGGTTTTGGGGCCGCAGGTCAGAGGTGCACGGTTCTCAGCACAGCTGTTTTTGTTGGAAGCTCATTGCCATGGTATAATGTTATTTTCTTAAGATGCCTTTTTTTCGTCTTTGTTTCGATTGTGGATCTATGAAGTTGGGTGCATCCTTTGTTGAATTGGTAAAATCCCTCTTAAATACTATTTGAATACATGATCTGTGCCTTATGTGGTACACATTGATGGCTCAAGCCTGGATTCCCTTTTGGATCCTGCTTCCTGCAGTTTTTTATGTTCCTCATATTTTTTTTTATTTTGTTTGTGGGGTTAAACATGCAAATTACCAATTTTTTTCTTATCTCTATGGTTCATTTTGCTCACAATCTGGATCTCATAAGTGATGAATTCTGGCCATTGCATAGACAAACTTTATATATTGCTTATTCATTAAGTGCGTCATATGAGAATCCCTGGAAGGTTGGTTCGATTTCCGAGTTTGGACTTATTTGGTGGGGTCGTCACCCAAAAAAAAAAGGGAAAAAAAGAACTCTTTTCTTCTAGCCATCAAATTATCGCATGTTTACACTCAGATTCTGTTTTCCTCTCGGCTGCCTGTGCAATTTTTTGCTATCTCTATGTATTAGCTTCTATGCTTGGTATCCGTATTGTTATGTTCCAGTATAAGTTACGGCTATATTATTTGTGTTGTGGTGGACTCAGTTTGTTTATACATGAAGCAAGTCTAATTGTATCAGAACTTAAGCAGTTCGCCGAAGAGACCTTAGTACCAATGATTCTTTATATCATTTCCAGGGAGGAAGAACTTGTGGAGCGTGCAAAAGGATTCAAAGTGAATGCGGGAACAGAGCCTGGTGCAGATCTTGGACCAGTTATTACAAAAGAGGTGCTAGTATACCTTAGAATATATGGTTTAGCACGCCCTTATGGAAAATGCGTCTGTAGTCAATTGGTGTAGCTTTGGCCTTTTTGTTGCTAAGTGCAAAACATTTCATTGATGAGTATGATACAATTATAAAGCACTTTTGTAGTGTCTGATTACTTTTAACATGTAGCATTTTTTTTTGCGAGTCATTTGTTATCCTTTTCTCTTTTCCTTCCTCTCTTTTTTTTCCCCCAAAGGTTGTAGATATGTTCACTGTTCATTTTGTTTGCATTGTTATTTGTTCTTTGATTTGTTTTCTGAATTCTCAGGCAAAGGATCAGACATGCAGATTAGTTCAGAGTGCAGTCGAACGTGGTGCTAGACTAATTCTTGATGGAAGATACATTGTGGTATATCTGTTTGTCCTTAATCTTTCACTTTACATAATTTCTGATGATACCATGCGCAGCTTAAACTATTCTTCCTAGGGTTAAATATGCTTCATTCTCTTGGATATGCTAAATCCACCGCCTTTAAGGCTTTATCCACAGTTTCTCCTCTTACATTTGTATATCTCACGTTGTGCTTGAAGGGGCTGTGGATGCCCGGATTTACCAATCCTATTCAGTAGTCAAGTAAAAGTTTGTGTGTTGTTACTGCACTGTGTCATTGTCAGTATGTTGTCTGAAGCAATGGATTTGTTTGTGCCTTGCATTTGGTATTGGAAATGCATAGTTAAAGTTGAAGTTGGTGCTCCTACGACCGAGATGGGTTCAAAGTCTCTCTGATCTTCTGTAAGTGGAGAAATGGGATTTCTTGGTTCAAAAACTCATGCTGGAAGTAGTGTCTTATATTGTGTTTAATTGTTGTAATTAGGAATTAGAGACTATTTGTTGAAATCTTTGGTGCATACAAACTGTTGCCTGATAAGTCAGCGTCTTGAAGAGTTAAGGCAGATGTAAGAGGGAGTAATTTACAAATTCTAAAGCTTACACTTAACTTTGTGATATTTGACGTGTCCTGTTTTAATTCTCTTATTCATTGAGACATTACTAGGTTGTCTTGATGACTGTTGGGGAAGGAGTTGAGAGGGAGTCATTGTGGAAGGGTTGTATATTGTTGTTTCGTGAACTTTTGCAAAAGCTTATGGAGGTACTAAACTTTGAATGAAGTGCCATGCACTTGAGCACCGTATCCATCTCTCAAGTCAATTCATTATAAAAACAAAATGTGGTACTTACAAATTAAAACCGTTTTTTTAGACGAGTCCATATTTTTAGCTTTAGCATTTCCAGCCTAACCAGGTTCAATTTTTCACCAGTCAAGTTATGTAGGACACGTTAAAAGTCAAGCAGATGGACTGCTGTTATAACAAAACTTAACTAGCTGGGAATCTAGTTTCATTGTGTAATCATTTATGTCAATTGTCATGAATATAGAGATGACTATGGGAGGTGGTGGAACTTAGCAGTGCAGACCAGAGTCGACTGATTGTGATCTGGTTTCTTACGATTTTAGTCTTGTGCAATTCAGAGTTTCTGAAGAATTGAGCTCAAGTATTTTATGTTTGTACATTCGCTGCATTTCTTCGGTAGGTTATTAACTTAAGGTGGAATAACATAAGATTGTCTTCAGAGCTGAAAATTACATACCATCAATGCAAAAATTTATTATCAAAATGGTTAAAGTGACAAACAGTTGAAGCTCTGTTCCAGCAAACCGCTTGATTGCATTGTTGACATAACCTCGTGATTTCTTATAACAATGCACCCATACGTGAACATGAAAACACAAGCCTTAGTATAGTTTGTCCCTAACATTCTGTGAATCTAATCTATGTAGGTTCCAGGATACGAGTATGGAAACTTTGTGGGTCCGACTATCCTATCTGATGTTACAACTGACATGGAATGCTACAAGGTATCTCGTTAGGTAACCAATATGAATGTATGTGCTCGAAGAGGTTAAGATTTTTAGTGGATGAAGAAGTGAACCGAAGGCATTGTAAATTATTAAGCTCTCCATATGTTTGTTTTGTTTGGCAGGAAGAAATCTTTGGACCAGTTCTCCTTTGTATGGAGGTACTCTAAGTGGTGATTAGCTGATTTTCATTATGAATCATTTCATTGCTTAATATGGAGATTTGCTAACCTATGTTCTATTTGTTGACCACGAAAGGCTGACAGCTTAGAAGAAGCCATAACTATTGTCAATAGCAACAAGTAATTGTCCTCGACTCATTTCTCTTATGGATATCTAGTCAGCACTTTAGTAGGCATGCTATAAGCCTGAAACAATCATTTTCCATTTCTGTGTTTTTATGCTTAGTCTGGGTTCTGTTGTTCCCAGAACACCATAGTCAGTTTGCCCCAGCACTCTTGGTTAATGGCTCTCTCGAATCATTATATAATTTTTAGTGTTGTATTTATTTTGTGAAATGGACATGCACTGATCCCCCAGTACTCATAGCAGATTTCTTAGAAATACCTGTTTGCTTATATTAATTTCCTTCTGCTTTTAGGCATGGAAATGGTGCTTCCATATTCACCACGTCCGGCGTTGCTGCAAGGAATTTCCAGAATGAAATTGAGGCCGGTCTGGTAATCCAAAGTTTGCGTCTTATGTTTTCAAAACCCTATAAATATTTTTCCGCATTTTCCAACGAAATTTGGAAGTCATCTGAGTTCGGATAAATTCAGGTTGGGGTAAACGTTCCTGTTCCAATTCCTTTGCCATTTTCTTCTTTCAACGGATCTGAGGCATCTTGTTCTGGTGATCTCAGTTTCTGCAATCTCTGTGTGTGTGTGTGTGTGATGGTGCCCAGTTCCTTTTCTCCCAATACCCGTCAAGCATCTTTATTTTCTTTTGTTAATTGTAAGAAAAATATATTTTTTTCTTTTTCATTGAAGGTAAGGAAGGCATACAATTCTACACGCGACCGAAAAGAGTAGCACAGAAATGGAAGGATTTACCAAGTAGGAGAATGTCACTACCTCCTCCTCCGTCTGACATTGAAATTACTAGTCGAAGATTGTCCATACCACAACCTCCAACATCTTCTAGTGGTTTACGCTCAATGCCTTTGGCGTCAGGTAGGGATTTACCAAATCAGAGTGAGAGGGATTCAACAAACCAGGGTGGTGGAATGCATTTACTCGACCCACAAGGGTCAATAACATCTGAGAGGGAATTTTTGCCTCAAGTATCTCATTGGGACGACTATCTACCCTTGACATCTGAAACAGCTGAAAATGCTCCTCCAAATTCTGAAACAGCAATGCACCTGGATTCAGAGAGGATACACGTGACCACATCTTCTTACGGGAATGATCCGATGACATTGGAACGAGAAAACGTGATTTCCTCCCAAATGCATGAGGGCTTGATGTCTTCGCAAAGTAAGGACAATATCGAGACAAATGAAGGGATGCCATCGACTTCTGAGAGGTTGTATGCAGCTGAAACACATCAGAGGTTATATGATTCGCACCAACTGTTATCGATGGATGAATACTCTGTCCAAGAAGAAGGGTCTCTGAATATACCAACATCTCAAAGATTGTAGCACTCGACCTTCGTGCTAAATGTTTATTATTTTTGCTTTTACGAAGAGTGTCGAGTTGTTGAACATAGATCACACAAGAGTTTTAGTTTACATGTTATCCTTTCATAAATGTGAATTTTGATTCCTCATTTACTCCCATCAATCTTTTCCAATGAAATAACACGCATGCACGCTAGAAAGAAAGAATCTTTGTGGTTAGATTTCTTCGTTAGAAAAACATGATCTCGTATCATTTGTATATAAATTACATCTCTTAAGATTATTGTTGTCATGGGATGCCTCTTAATTTGGACCGATATTGGTTTTGATTTCTTGTATTTGTGGGTATGTAAAGCCTGACTGGTACTAGACTCAAGGTTCACGTGTTTGTTCACTGTGGAAAAAGTAATCTTCGCGTCGAAATGTCCCGTAATTACAGTAATAATCTGAGTACGAATTGAGATTACCCTTTTTCACAGTGTTTTTTACTGGTGAAAGCAGTACTTAGACCTAGTGCTTGGATTTTGGAATGGTTATATTCTCATTGGATTAATTGTACTTCTTCTATTTATCCAAAGGTCTTTTTCCAAAGGTGACCATTAGCACAAATGCAAATTTTTCTACTGAAGTTTGATTGCTCTTCATAGAACACAAGAAGGCTCTTGATAGGGTCTAACATCCACCTGGGAAACTGGATGGTTAGGTTTTTTAATCTATATATTCATTAATATTCGATCAATTTAAATTTTTATATCATATAAATTTTTTTAGATATCTCCACTGAATTAATTCTGGACATTCCTTTTCTTTGAATTTGTCATTTAAGTGTATGATTGGATTATGTCGTGTCTTAAAATTTGAATCATTAATTATCAAAATAAGCGACTAAAATACTATTACTTTTTGGAATTCGAATTCAATATCTGGTTTTATCAAAACACGAACTTGAATTCTGCACATTTCGTATAGCAGAATGTGCTGGTGTAAAAAAAAATCTAAATAATCGGGTAGTATTTGGATAGTGTTTGTATAATTTTGTATGTACCAAAATGACCTTTGAGTTACAGCGTATCTTCCTGCTTATCCAACGACATAGTTCTCCTTTCTATAAATTCACATAGGAAGAAAAAACAAAAGAGAGGAATACAGAGGTAAATTAGAGTGTGCGAAAATCAACTTATACCATACACCAGACCTGGGTGAGAATAAGAAGAAGAAGAAAGAAGAAGAAGAAGAAGAAGTATGGGATGTGTAAATGCACAGTGGGTATCAACTGCTCATCTGCCGCTCCTTGGACCATCAAATTCGCAGCCTAAACTATCAATTACTCGAATGAGAACTCAGTTTATGAAGAGTAGTTCAAATCATAGCGACGACAATGGTGAGGACAGTGAGCCGGCGGCGGCGCTTCCTCTGCCTTCTCACGTGAAATCCATCACAAGCACATCAAACCCATTTGTGAAGCACTGTGTCAAGCTTCGCCTCAGCTCTTCGTATCGCCACGCTCACGGTTCTGTTCTCGTTATCGGTGCTACCCCTATAAGGTCTGATTCTTACCCATATCCTTCTTCATTTGACTACTTTTTCTCTTTCTTTTTCTTTGGTGTTATGTAAATACTTACCCAAATTGAATTTGGTCCATGCTTATTTTTCTATTTGTATAGAGTTATAAACGCGTGAAGTTTGAGTTTGGTCTTGCTGTGTGTGTGTTGCAGTGAAAATTGACAGTGGGTCTTTTCAACTTCGGGAAATTTTTTCCGATCGTCTGAAAAAGAGAAAATTGGGTTGGGTGATTTTGTTGTTGTGTTTATTTTTCAAATTACAAAGGTCCTGCTGGGAATATGAACAAAGGAAGGCATAATTCAGTTAATTTTTCCTTTTATTTTTTGCATGAAATCTTGCCTGTACTTTTCTCATTATTGTAACTTTGCATTCAGTTGGTGATTAATATTGTATGAAATCACGCGAGTGCGATATGGTGGCATTAATGGCTTACAGTTTTTTTTAATCATTTTTATGCTGCATATTTATGCAGCAGTCCGATTCTGCTAGACAATATTGTGCAGGTTTTTTTTCTGGTGAAATTTATCCAACATGACAAGAACAATTGACAATGAAGGAGGTCGGCAGTTTTGTATGATTTGGGCGTGTGACTTCATCTCAGGGAAATATACAAGTTTCATGAATCAAGGCAAGAGAAATCGGGTAGAATTGATTGTTTACTTCTACTTGATGAAGCGGATATTCCCGAAGGATTAGATGATCTCGCTACTTGTACTGTCCGTGTCAATTCGTTGGTGATGAAGAAGCTATCTGGACTGCAGTCTTCTGAATCTACTGATACAATTAGCCTAATGAAAATTCCTTCGACATTCCACAATTTGGATGACAACTGGCGAGAGGCAGACTGCTATAGATGGTTTCCATCTCCACATCGAATACTAGTCCTTGATAGGATCCAGGTTATTGCTTAACTTAAACCCTTGATTTTGTTTGCATGTAGATGCATTCCTAAAAAAAATGCACTTTCTGAGTTAAAAATAAGTACAATGTGGTTTTGCAAAAGGTAGAACTCCTCAAAAGTGTCTGGTTATTGCTCTCTTGTATTGTTCTAAAAAATTCCTAGTGACGACTCCACCTAACCACCCAAATAAACGAATTGAAAAGCTGAGAAGATGGCATGGAGTAATCCTGCTAATGGGTCTTTCCTACCAGCTTAAGATACAGACAAACCAGTCCACTAATGTCCCTTCGATTACTGAAATTTATTTTGACGCATTTTGCAAATTCAATGTACCTATTCTTTTATTCAACTAGTGGGAACTAGAAAAAGAAATTGCTAGGGATACTTATCAATAGTACCGATTGGGTACAAATGTATTAAAAAAAGGGAAGATGGGAAGATGAAGGAAATAACGAGGACTCTTTGCTGGACGAAGTGAATACAAAGTAAGGTTGGGACCAATTTGAAACCTTTGGTATCTATACTCCAGTTATGCTGTGATGTTGATCGCCATAAGATCTTCCTCTAGAATGATTAATTTCTAGATTTTTGCCCATGGTATCCGTGAAAAGCCACAAGTGGCAACTATCAAAGAGAGAATGATGAAAAGTAGTTTGAGATGGTTTGACCATGTCTCACTTGGATTAGTTAAAAGACCAACTTTATACAGGTGGAAGGTGCAAAAAAGACAAGGGATGAGAGAGTAAGAAGGAGCATGATCAATTTAGAATTTAGATTTGACGAAGGATAGGGGTTAAACCAACCTGGGCAAATGGATCTATGACTTGAAGCTAAGTTATTTTCAATTGGGCTTTGTATTGTTTAGATGTTTTTGAGAATTTTTCTGGACAACACAGATTGAATGATGTGGCTATATTTGCAATTCTGTTAATTTACACCAACAAATCAAACATGCTTATCACTAATTCATGGAATTGTTTGTGGCAGGACCCTGGTAATCTTGGTACATTACTTAGATCGGCGCTGGCCTTTAGATGGGTGAGAAATGAGTTGCAAGTTTCAAGCTATGTTTGATCCTTTATTTCCTTTCTGTTTTTTTTTTTTTTAAACATTCACCATTTTTACCAAATATTACTCATAAAAACTGATTCATCTGGATGGCGGACTGCCTTGGTAGGCTGATATGTTGTGTGTTATAAGTATATATTAAAAGGGCTACTCAGTGCACGAGACTCTCACTACTGCACGGTCTGGGAAATGGTTGGATGTACGCATTCTTAGACCCGCAGGAACGGAAAAGCTATTTTCTGGATTTGAACGCGTGACCACCAAGTCACATTAGGGCGATCTTACTGTTGCGTCATGGCCGCCCTGCTTGTTTTTCTTTGTATTATTTGTTAAATTTACTATTAACTATCTTACCTTCTTTTCTCATGTATTGCATGCAACCAGGGAGAGTTCTCAGCTATTTTTCGAATTGTTGTGGGATCATCTCGACTAACGATCCAAGTTTGGTAGTTCTCTTTTATTTGCAAGCAACCAGTCATTTCTTTAGCTCTATGACAACCAGTCTTAGCTGTAAAATTTGCTCCAGATCTCGTTGGCCCATTAAGTACTCACATTCTGATCAATTGTATGTTCTTCAATTTTATTGTTGACACATGGGGGACTCCTTGCAAATAGACGTGGAACCTCTCCTCTCTCGAATGTAGATGAGATCTTTCTAATTTAGTATGTTTTTATTCTTATTAGTTTAGAGCAGGTATATTATTAGTTATATTGGGTTTCCAGTAAAGATCTACAACTATTAGGTTTTCTGATTTGCTAATTTTTTTTCTATATTGCAAAAAAAGGTTTCTTGTCCACAGGAATTAGCTTAGTCGTCCTTTTATAAATAGCCATGTAGCCCATGAGGAAAATTATAACTTGGGTGAGATTATATGATTTTAGAGTTGTTCTGTTTTCTTCCAACTTTTGGACATTTGGTCTGAATCAGCCAGTTTGAAAGGGATTTGTTGCTATCCTGTTATATTTATTCTATGCATTACCCTCTTTACCTCCTCCTACACACTAACATGCATCACCCTCTCTACCTCCTCCCCCTCCCTCCCCCCCCCCCCCCCCCCCCCCAGGTTGCAAGGACTTATTTATAATTTGTTTTTCACCATTCTTTTTGTTTCTTAAGAATTTTAAGTTACTGGGACTGAATCTGTGCACCAATTGCCAACAGGGTGGTGTATTCCTGCTTCCTGGTTGTTGTGATCCCTTCAATGAAAAAGCACTTCGATCAAGCCGAGGAGCCTCCTTCCAGATTCCTATTGTATCTGGCAGTTGGACCCATCTCGAAACTCTCACAAACGTCTTCTGTATGAAGATTTTGGCAGGCCATCCCCAAAGTAGTGATCAATTGAAGCCAGTCTCTTTGCTTTCTCAAGGGCTTGCATATTCTGTAGCCAAAATGCCACTATGCTTGGTCCTGGGTAGTGAAGGGAATGGGCTTTCTGAAAAAACGAGGCGGGTATCTGAGCTCATAAGCATTCCAATGACCGGGGAGTTTGAGTCTCTCAATGTTTCAGTTGCTGGTGGGATTTTCTTGTATATGCTGCAGCCGGTGGACCAGTAATATGCCGGATTCTGAGTAAATTGTTATGCAAGATATCTTGTTCTAGGGCCTTGCACTGGAGGCTGATGGACAGGTACAATTTTGACTAAGATTTTAGTTGCCATTTAGGGAAGAAGATAGAGAAAGATTCACCCACACCCACAAATGTAGTTTCTTTACTAGATGCTATAGTGTAAAACCCTTTTGCTGAGTGTTGTGTTTCGTAAAGGTGATACTTCCTCTGTATTGTTGGTGAAGATAATGCTGATAAATTCTCTGATTCAGGAGCTGATTGAGATGACTGTGGTTGCCATTTTCCTCTTAAATTCAAAGCTTCCTCTCTTTTTTTTGCTCTGTTTTAATATGCTCTCGTTTCTATGTTCAGAGGCCAAACAGACAGGATTAACACAGAAGGATAAATTATCGCATGGTATATGGAAGCCAATTGAGTTAGTAGTGAAGGAATTACTAGGAGTAGGTCTATTCGTTGGTGCCAAAATTTATCATCTCATTCATTTTTGACTAATTAAAATGTCATTTTGCTAAAAGATAATAGGATTGTTCCTCTAGAGCAAT
Source organism: Arctostaphylos glauca (assembly GCA_019985065.2). Taxonomy (NCBI): domain Eukaryota; kingdom Viridiplantae; phylum Streptophyta; class Magnoliopsida; order Ericales; family Ericaceae; genus Arctostaphylos; species Arctostaphylos glauca. The sequence continues at coordinate 4,201,854 of JAHSPW020000008.1, forward strand.
GTCATTTTGCAATAATTGTCTTTCTTTTTCCTTTTCAACCACCTTTCGCCCAGTTTGCGAAAAATATTGGGCTGGGTTTTGGAGCTTGCTGAGTAGTCTAGGAGTTGGGTTTTGGAGCCCCTAACATTTCTGGTCTAATTCAATGGTGGCTATCCCATAAGTTCAACAACTAAGAGAAAGCTTGCTGAGAATGCTCTTTGTATGCTTCACTGGAGGGCATATAGTTAGCAAGGAACAACTTCATCTTCAACAACTCAACTTCTACACCTAAGGAGATTGGGGAACTCATCAAATTGAGGGTGGCAGTATGAATAAAGAGAAAGTATGATCTGGGTCCTTCTTTATACACACCGAGATTCATTAGATGTTTGGAGGGTATAAGGAGACTCAAACTTTGAGGTTTCTGTTTTTGTGCAACAAAGTGTGGATTGGGGTCTCTTCTCTACCAATCTTAGTGCTGATTTATGGGTGCTCCAGAGTAGCAGATCAAGGTATCTCCAGAGGAGGAGATCAGGTGTGTATTTCTGCTAAGAATAGGTCTAGGAACACAGATGTTCAATGCACATCCGGATACATCTGTGTCAGAAATCGTTAGATGCATGCGGAGTCCTCCGTAATCATGTGAGCTCTATGTGCATTCAATGATTCCGGGCACATCTATGTCCAGATGTGCATGAAACATTTGTGTTCATAAACTTTTTCTTTTTGCAGCAATGTCTTGCTATTGTTTGTTCTGGGGTTTTTCCGGTGTTCCAAACTTCCAACTGTTATGGTTTCTGGTACAACAAATGGCTCTTTAGCCTAAGGCTTTTGGTTGCCTCACTTTGTATTCAGTTTTTAGGCTTCTGGCCAACTAGGCTTGGTTTTTCTCTGGAGTCCAAGTGGCAAATGAAAGGCGGTCTTCCGGGTGCCAATATAATTGGGATGCGAATTTTACTATAGTTAATTAGTTATGCCTTTTTCTCTTGGGTTCCCTTTAATCTCTTTGTAATATTTTTAGAGATTAATAAAAGCTTTCATTTTTGTCGAGAAAAAAAAAAAAACAAGATAACCAAATGGGGAATTGTTATATTGTCAGGTAAACTAAGGACGGACTAAGATATTTCGAAGAAAGTAGAGTAAGTTCTTAATTGATGTCTCAAGAGGTCAATGAAATTTATCAAATTAAAAATTATGTTGATCAAATTTCGCTCATAGAAATATTTTTATTATGGAATAAATGAGTTTAAAGTTATGTATAATTTGTGTAAGATAAAGATTTTAATATTATATCCCGGCTCGCATCGTTTCAATGATCAACATGAGTACCTCACTATATGATCACGCGCATCAAATTGGATTGTTTTATCTCTCCCCTTGATCTTCTTTAATTGTCTGTTAATTCCTAAATTATCCTACTTGTTGTAAGAGATGCTCTTATCAAAGTAAAAAAAGAATATTTTTATACTTGGATCGAATAGTAAGATTCGAAAGGTAAAATCTACAAAGACGTTATTTTTGTCAAAATTTATAAACTTTAGTTCAATTGTCCGACGCTTGCTCTTGAAAAAGAAAAAGTCAATTTTTATCCCTTCTTTTAAAGCACTATCCATTCTCGATGTATTTTAAAGACCTTTTGTTTGATGGATATTAGATGATAGTACTAACTTTGATATGATTTATTATCTCCATCAAATCTTTAAAGTGAATTATTCTTGCAACAATGCTAGGGATACAGATTTTCTACACAGATCCGGACATAGATGTGTCCGGATCCGTCGGATGCATGTGAAATCCTTAAATTATCAAGGGTCCCACGTGCATCCGACGGATCCGAACACATCTGTGTCCGGATCTGTGTAGAAAAGTCTGTGTACACAGACTTTCCGTTATTCTTATCATTCAAGTGTTTGATGAAAAGAAATATTAGAATGTGTTTGGGAGTTCACAAATTCTTCACAAAAGATGTAATATCTGAAACATGGTGTTCCTAGTCATTCATCACCACACATTAATGTGAACTCCACCGCTAATTGTATATACATCCCACATCACCAGCGTGTGCTAGGAGGACCTGGGGCACAGCCATCAGGGCACTACCTTCGAATCTGTCTTAGATTTTTGTTGAGGAAATTCTGTTGGTTGATCTATTCCACATCGACCGCAGTCTCAATCACCAGCCGTACGATCCTACTACTGCCCTCACGCGCGTTAGCCCGCTGACGAGGAAATTGTGTATATATATACACTACAGCTCTAGTCGTTAATCTGAGTATTTTATAGCCGCCTACACACCTGCCATTTCGTCAAAGTTGTAGTTTTTTTTATAGTCTACGAATCTCTCTCTGTGATTTAGAAAACCATGGCTCGCCGTAGCTCCGGAGGTATCTTTTGCCCTTTATTTGCTTGAGATTTATTACGTTTTTGTATATTCGTTGTTCTTCATTTCCTACTTCGTAGATATAGATGTTTAAAATCAAGGGTATTGGGGTTAGATGATGTATCTGTATCCATCGCATTTTGCCCTTTATTTGCTTGAGAGTTGTTGCGTTTTTGTACATTCTTTATTCTGCATTTTCTATTTCGCAGATACAGATGTTTAAATCAAGGGTTTTGGGGTTAGATGAGGTATCTGTATCCATCGCATTAAAACCGGCCATAATTCTTTGAAATGGATAATTTTTCTTATTTATTTCGTGAAGATTTATGATTTTCACCCTCTTGCCTATTATGACTTTAAGTTTGAACTTTGTTTAAATCACGTTAGTTTATGTCCAAGCATCAATTTTGACTGCAAGACGTCTGGGTTTACGGCTTATCCGCTCTACTACTCGGACAACTCCTTGGGGTTCTTTACTTCTCTATTGGTTTTTTTGCTAGTTTCTGGTGGGGATTACCAATCTCACACTAGATCCTAGTACAGTTATGAAGACAAAAAATGAACATAAGCCAAAATTGGCATACATTGTTTGTCATCGTCGGACGCGTTTTCACCTCTTTTGGCTATAGTGGCAATGAAGCCTACCACATTTAGGGCAATTATGCAAAGGTACACGGAAAATTTGTTCCAGCTGAACGCGGACCCAAATTTGTTCGTGTTTAGCTGGAATAAGTTTTTTGTATACGTTTGCATAATTGCCCTAAATGCAGTAGGCTTCATCGCCACCTTAGCCAAATGAGGTGAAAACGTGTCCGACAATAACTAAACAATGTGTGCCAATTTTGGCATATGTCCATTTCTTGTCTTTATAAGTGCACCAAAATCTAGTGTGAGATTGGTGATCTCCATCAGAAGAAAACAGTGAGTCCAGATGTTCTAGCATTACTACTGTCTTGGACTCCATTTATTTATCACTTGTAAATATTAGTCAAGTCTTACATGAAACACCCATTGTTCTTACACTACTGCTTCTTCATACATTGTATTCACAACATATCTGCCTTTATGTCACTATTACGCTATGCTAAACTCTGTAATAGTAGAGTTGTACCGTTTATGACCGATAGGACCCGTACATTTTGGTGCTACAACTTTACGATTCTATTACAATTTTCTGTTTCCTACTCATTTACGTTCATTTTTTATTAGTCATTCCATTTACCTACTTCAAAGTTATACCCTGAGTTGACATAAAGGCAGATATGTTGTGAATACTTTGTATGAAAAAACAGTAGTGTAAGAACAATGGGTGTTTCATGCAAGACTTGATTGATATTTATGGTGATAAATAACTGGAGTCAAAGACGGAAATGCTAGAACAGCTGGACTCACAATTTTTGTCCTTGTAAAAGAAGTACTGGTGTATGTACTAGTATTATCGGACTCACCACCATTAAGTTCAATAATCCCATAATTGATCATTGCTCCACTTCCCTATTTGTTTCTTCTGCTAGTTTCTGATGAGGATCACTGATCTGACACTAGATCCTGGTGCACTTAGGAAGACAAGAATGGAAACGTTCTTATAATGGATGTTATTCTTACGATCATCCTTTTTGTTAATTGTAAAAGGACACCCTGAGTTACGTGACATTCTTTCTGTGACATTCGTTCTTAGAATGGCCAATACAAGTTCACAATTGACCCTTTTCTCTATCTCTCTTATTTTTCTCCATTACGTTAATCACATTTTCATTTCTTTCTTGCAGGAAGGTCCACTCGTGCTGCTCCTCGTCATGCACCAGTGCGTAATCCACCTCAGCCAGGTACCGTCTTTTATTTGTTTGTTACAGTTAGTGACATTGGCTGTTGAAACCGTCATCATGTGGTTTTGGTATTTTCTAATTTTTTTCTGGTTTACATCACACGCGTCAGATTTTCAGTGGGCACTATGAGACTTGTCGGTCTATGTATTTTTTTTGTCTTCGATTGCCTTTTGATTTACCATCCACTTTCCCAATTGGTCATTGCAGCTAGCCATGCTCCTCCACCTGCACCTGTTCAGAGCAGCAGTGGTGGATCCATGCTTGGAGGTCTTGGAGCCACTATAGCTCAGGGTAAGGAAACTACTAAATCCCTCTGTCACTAATTGTTTTTCCTTCTTGACGTTTAGGGATGCCCCAAAAGTGTAATTCCTCTTTCTAAAGTTAGAGGAAAACTTATAAGTTTCCCAAACTCATCCCTTAATAATACTTCCACAAAAGGGAATCATAGGGTGGCATTGTATGCCCCTGGAAGGGACTAACATTGAATAAATGCTTTTGCAATTTCAATTATACTTGAGAGCATTAATGGTATGTTCCCTTATCAAGTTAGAATTCCCAGAAAGGACTAGCATTGTGGGATGTGGGAGCATTTTCTTTGGGAAGAAAGTGATGATGGATGAAATGTTGGTGCTTCTTGTGATAATTGCGGTTCTTTGATTATTGCTTATGAGGTGGGGTGTGGTTTGCAGGCCTGGCTTTTGGCACTGGAAGTGCTGTGGCGCACAGGGCTGTCGATGCTGTTATGGGTCCTTGCACCATCCAACATGAAACTGTGGTTTCTGAATCCTCTTCTGCTGCTTCAGCACCTTCGATGAATAGTATGAGTGGATCTGCTGCTTGCAATCTCCATTCCAAGGCTTTCCAGGATGTATGTATCTCTTTTTCTTAACACACACATGTTTCAAAGGTTTTTTTGTCCCTACCAGCTCCAGTGACTTGGTGATTTGGAATTTGGTGCTTAGTTAGTTACGATTACTTCTTACCTCCTGTAATATTAGTCCATTATTGGGGATTCCAACTTTTAATGAGACGTGATAATTGCATACAAATTTCGAATGCATTAATTTCCAACGTTGGCCCTTTGTTCGCATATCTGTGTACATTCACCGGATTAGTCAGTTTTAAAAGCTAAGCATTTTGGGCGTTGACTTCTCAAAGAAGAGTAAAAAAATTTACTTGTACGAGAGAAAGAGACAACTACTAGGGCATCCCCAAATACAAAGATCGACAAACAATTTGGGACGAAGGGAGTTACTGTTAGACATGCAACGCTGTAAGAGCAAGAGAAGCGTATCTCTTGCTCATCGCTTGATATTTTGTGGTAATAGTTATGGCTACATGAATACATTATTAACTCATGTTTCAGAGGGCAATGTAATTTTCTAAACTCATGTTGGGCTGAATCCCTTGACCACACTATCATCATGCAATACCATAGTTCATAGGATCCATTTTATTTATATTTGAGACACTTGTACGTTTTGGCCAAGCATCTTGAAATGTGGATAGAATTTACCATTTACCCCTTCAGTGCCTAGATAAAGTCCAATTTTTTCCCCTCGTGTTGAACCCAAGACCTCACCCCAAATTGGGGGCTACACCACCAGCGGGGCTAAGCCTATGGTCTAGATAGAGGACTTACTTATAGGAAATCTGTTTATTTTGCTGTCTTCTTGGTACACTGAGCTTTTCCCCTTAGATGGATTAGTTCTTAAACAGCAAATTGTGTTTTAAATGTAAGATTAGGTTTTGCTGGTATCTTTATATATTTCAACTGAGTTTTGGTGAACTACTGTGCAGTGCCTGACCAGCTATGGGAATGATATCAGCAAGTGTCAGTTCTACCTGGATATGTTGACTGAATGCCGAAGGAACACGGGTTCGACGATGGCTTCCTAAGTGATCTTCCTATTTTTTTCTGAATTTGTGGATAATTATCAGGGAACTCTTTTGATTTATTCAATACTTTGAGCACGATTAAGATTGTGCCGAAACTGTTATTCGAATCTCAGTAAGGTCTAATTATTGGAATCACGGTCATTTTGAGATTTGAGCATGATGATTTGAATAAAGCATTTTAAGACTTTCTAGATGCATGATTTTTATAGCAACATGTTTGGTGTTCTACTATTTGATCTATATAACTGGTTCATTGGAGCGTAATACTGGTTTATATGTCAATGAATTTCTGACCTCCAACCTTGAAAATGTCCCTCTTGAAGAAAACATGTTGTAAATGTAGTGCCGATTTTTCTCTTTTATGACGTTAGCAAGTTAGCATAGGGTTGATCAACAAAATGCTGTTGGAATGGGTTGAAGAAAGAAGGCCTCAGAATTGAGGTGTTTTGTAACTATTTGAAGCTGCTTGGCTTGTTGCTTAACCGAGGTCAGCTTTTACCAATGGTTTAGGCTTTGGACTGAGTTTGTTGTTTTTTGAAAGAGAAAGTCGGTAAATTTAGACTCTCATGCATAGATCCGGACACATATGAGAGTTGTGTGTAGACTTGCTCTTCGTGAAATAGTTTCGAAGAACAGGAGTCAATCTTCTTGCTTTTTCTCTCTGCTGACACTAAACTTGGCCAAACCCTGATCTTAAGTGTGCAAGGATGTGCCAAGATGAGCTATTGTTTATGTAGTTGCATAGTCTCGTTGATTTGGCAATACCTGGGGCAAAACTTCACAATCCAGGGACTATATCAAATTGTTATAGCATGTTTAATTGTCAAGTCTCATCGATTTTGGCAACACCTTTAGTCAAAATTAAAAATCAAGGGACTGTTTTAAAACCTCAAACTGGATCGAATCAATTGGACTGAAATTAAATCAAATCACCAGTTTAGTTTAGTTTACTGGTTTGGTTTGGTTCGGTTTTTTGGTTTGGACTTTTACCCCTTGTTGTGAAGTTAAGTCTCATTGATAGCTATCACTTATGAGGTTTAATTTTTAAAGTGGTTTTGAGTTGGATTTTATTTTATATTAAGACAATGGATTATGGTGTAAGCTTTATAGTCACGCTGAATGGATTAGGTCTTGCGCATGAATGGGCAGTTCAATGCATCATGCGAACTCTAAATAAGTGGTATTAGAGTCGTTGACAGGCGATTATGGATATTCTTTGCGTGTCATGAATGAGTTTGCATAGAAAACTCTTGATCGAGCAAGAAAAAATCAAGATGACTTGTGGGGGAGTTATAATGTAGAAGGATGAATAAAACTTGCAATAAAGTGGTTCTTGATGGAGTATGTGGATGACTCTCTATCAATGGATTAAGTACGATGAATAAGCCTATTACATTTGCATATATTACATTAGCAATGCCTCGTGTGATGCACATAATGCCAGAGAAGATTAAAGTCATCTAATTATTAAAATTAACTTTTGTCTTCAAAAAAAGTAGTTGAATAATAAAAAAATAAGTTAATATAGTAAAGGATAGGTACATATAATAGTTATTTGGAAAAGAATCCATTGTAATGAATATTTCACTTTATTATATGCAATGTTTGACTCAAACCTAAAAGCACAATATATATTTTTACACATGACAATATATTTATAATTTCTGTACTCCATAATTTTCCTTTTCATTTTTTAATTTATTGAAACAGATGAAAAAATAAAAAAATAAAAATCCTATTAATTATTTGAAAAACAAGAGACGTAACTATATTACTCATTCTACCTACTACATGGACCGATCTATAATAAATACTCCTTCCATCCTATATTTTTGGACCCATATTTTATTTTAGAATGTACCAAAATGAATTTCTACTTTGAAAAATCAAAGAAAAATGTATTTTAATTTTCACAAACTAACCCAAATAAAAGACTAAAATAATTCTAAAGGCACAAAAGAAAAGATACTCCAAAAAATTTAATTCAACGTTCAGAGGAGACATGCATTAAAAATTAAGTTCTTTATATAGGCCTAATAAGATGTGACGAAAGGAGTATGCCTTAATATAATTATAACGAGAAGTTCAATTAACAATTGTTTGGTTATAATTATAGACTAATTGAGTGCAAAATTACATAGATTAGAGACTACTTGGATAAAAAAACTAATAATTTAAGGATAAAATAGAGATAGTTTGGGAACAAAAATAAAAATTAGTTATAAATATGATGCATCTTGTATGTGTTCCTAGAAAAAGAAATTTGTCTATTTTTTGGGTCTCAAAGGACCGTCAAAACATATAAGAATTCTTGAATAAAAATTAAAAAAAGGATGGAATTTCAGTTCTATCAGAAATGGTAAGATATTTGGCGTAAGAAAAAAGGTTGATCCGTGTTGGTGTTAAAGAGACGTCATTTTCTCCCGAAATTACTAAAGCAAATAAATTAAAGAAGTAGATAGATAGTACTATGTCTTGGTCTCAATTTTATCTACTTGACAAGGATATATTATTTAGAGATTTATTAGGGACAAAAATAAAAATTATTTATAGATAATAGATAACAGTTTTTATTACGAATTTAACCTTGACAAGGACTAATTGGTTATAAAAAATTATATAACTGAAAAATAATTTAAATAAAATTAATTGATTAAGAAAATAAAATAGTTGAAGTCATTTCCTTCATCCGCTATTCCCAACTCATTTCTCTCTTTCATGTCTCATTCTCTCAACTCCAGCATTTGCTGAAGTACAACTCGGTAGACCGCCAGATTCACAATTTTGCACGCGGCTCTTCCAATTCTAGCTGGCCGGAATACCACCACACCCGGCGAACCATTCCCCGCAATGACGGCGGCGAAGGCTGCCCTAATGCTACCTTCCTCCGCCGCCGTCTTCTCTCTACGTGGATCTCTCCTTGCTCTCGCAAGCATAAGCCTTATCTCCTTAACATTACTCTCTTTCAAATCCCTCCGCTTCCCTTCCCAATCCAACTCCTCTACTCCCCCTCCCACTCTCCTCGCTTCTTCTTCTGCCAAGGTATCTTTCTATATCCTTCCCTCTCCCCATTTTTTTCTCGTGAAAATTCTCATACTTTCCCATATTACTGTGCTATTAGGTTTTGACACACACTGATTTGGAGGAGCTTTCAGATTTGTATCATTCTCAGGAGATATTTAACCTTAATTATGCTGAAATGGAGAAAAGATTCAAGGTGTATATATACAATGACGGAGACCCAAATACTTTCTACCAGACACCGAGGAAGCTCACTGGGAAGTACGCGAGCGAAGGTTACTTCTTCCAGAATATCAGAGAGTCTCGATTCCGTACGGAGGATCCGGATCAGGCTGACCTGTTCTTCATCCCCATCTCGTGCCACAAGATGAGAGGCAAGGTACATTGTTTCGTGTTCTATTTGATCTTTTACATTGGGACATGATTGTCGTAGAGGGGATTGATATGTAGTTAAAGTGATGTCATGCGATGGTTAGTTCACAGTGATACTTGTGGAGATTACTTGAATAGGTGTATATATTTGTAGTTTAACCTTAAAGATTTGATCTTTTATGGTAAGAAATGCATGCTTATTGATTTTTTTGAAAAGGGTGATCAGTGATGGGCTCTGGTTCGTGCATGCGTGTGCCGGGGGTTGGGGGGTGGTTACCGACTCTCATATTTAGAAAAATGTAATAGCGACTAACCCAAAATTAAATTGAGAAATATAATATCCCACTCTATTATTCATTCGCCTCTTCAAGGTTAGAACCTTTGGCCTAAACAAACTGAACCTAAGGTGTATTGTAGGATCAAGATAGTGGCCTTATTGCAGTTGTTCGAATAAGAAGGGCGAACCAACCGATGTTCTGGGTGCTCATTTTGATTCTTATGAGGGTGAGTGTGGAATAATTAGACTGGAGTTTTTTTTTGTGTGGCTATGAACGAACCTTGAAGTATTATATGACTCATATAGTTGGGCATGGAAGTTTAACTGACTGTAGGTACTGGCATGATATGTGTTTGGTTTTCATTTGTTTTATGGGAATATCTATATGGTTTATGTAGGCTTTATTTCGAGTTATTACATAGACATTAAGCCTAACCATATAGTTCGGATTTTAGCATGTGCTGTACTATTTTTTCTTTACTGTTTGTGCATGCATTCCAGGTAACATTTATTCCCAACTTTTATGTGCAGATCATAAGCTTTCTGCTGTTGTAATGGGAAGCTCATACATTTTAATGAATGTGGTTTGAGTAAAAATTTTGAGCTTCCATCTTCACTCCAAATGCATCCTTGTTTGACAAATATTGGCCTCTATGTCCAAATTTCATAGCCATACTTTCTTCTTCAGTGTAGTGATGTTTTGAAACAAAAGTGAATAACTATTACATTGGCTCTTATGTTTTGATCAATGATTCATCTCTTAGGTGGATTTGGGTATCCTATAAACAGGTATATGATGCTTCTACGATGGTATGCAGGGCACATCTTATGAAAACATGACCATAATTGTCCAAAACTATGTGGAGAGCTTAATATCCAAGTATCCTTACTGGAATAGAACACTGGGTGCAGATCACTTTTTTGTCACTTGTCATGATGTTGGTGTAAGGGCAACTGAAGGACATCAACTTCTGGTAAAGAACTCAATTCGAGTGGTGTGCTCCCCAAGCTATGACGTTGGATTTATTCCACACAAAGATGTTGCTCTCCCTCAAGTGTTGCAGCCGTTTGCTCTTCCAGCTGGAGGAAATGATGTCGAAAACAGGTAGAACCGTTGAAGTACTTCTCTTACAACGATTTTGATACGTTTCTAGTCCTAATATGGGTTCTTCATTGACAGCAGTTTCAATAACCGGATGTTCCTGAAAATAGCTCTTGCTTCATCTTGACAGTGGAAAATCAACTATAAAGTCATATCTTCCATTTTTTCTTCTGTTCCTGGTATTGAGAAAGAAATCCATTAACTAATCATAAGAATTCTACTACTTTAAAGATTTGTGTCAAGTAGCACTTTAAGAAGATTTAACTGACACTGGTAGTTCTCAATGTAATGTGGACCTAACTGTGAGTTCTACATTATAAAGAAGAAAGATTTATTATTATCTTAGATTATATCCTGCTTCACTCGTGTTGATTTATGCAGTATATTTGGCCGATTTCTTCTCTTATAGTGTGTTGTTGATTGCTGTACCCTAGTTCACATCTACTTCCATATGATGATTGTTATCCGAATTCATCAAAGTGTTTAGGGCTTTAATCAGACCCTAATACACATGTATTATATATATTGAGAAGAGAAAGAGTACAAGGACAATAAATAAGCACACTAACTTTACACTGTCCCTCAAGCTGGAGCATAAATATGACACAGTTCCACCTTGTTATATAATAACTCTAATCGTGGCTTAAACCAGGATTTATTAAGATTTAGTAAAAATGTTAGCTAACTGAGCTCCGGTGGGCACGAAAGGAGTAGCTATCACCCCACCATTAAACTTTTCTCGAATGAGATGACAATCTATTTCAATATGCTTAATCCTCTCATCAAAAATAGGATTAGATGCAATATGAATGTCTGCTTGATTTTCATAATATAAATTCATAGGTAGCTAGCTCCTTGAACCCTATCTCTTCAAGAAAGGAGAGCACCAATACAATCTCATATGTATTATGAGTCATGATTCTATACTCTGTTTCTGCAACTGTTTGTTTCTTATTGTTCCAAGTGACAAGATTTCCACGGAGGAAGGTACAACATCCTGTAGAGGGTCTTCTGTCAAGTGGTCCTCCTGCCCAATTTGAATTGGTAAATGCGTTATTATGTCAACTAGCTCGATAAAACAAACCTCGTACTGGATGGACTCTTAGATACCTCACAATTCTAAGAACGGCTTCTCAATGTGGAATGAGATATCAGGACGTGTGATGGTAAGATAGTTTAATTTACCAACCAAGCGATGATATTGATCAGAATTAGCAAGCAAATCTCCTTGATCCATAAAAAGATTGACATTGGGATTTATAAGGGTCTCAACGGGCCTCGATTCCAATAACCCAGTCTCATCTAGAATATTCAACACATCCGTCCTCTGAGATAAGTTAATAGTATTCTTGGGTCAAACAACTTCAATACCTAAGAAATAATGCAATTTTCTCGAGTCTTTGGTATGAAATTGACATTGAAAGAAGTCTATCAAATCATCAATGCTTTTGTGATCTTCATTTGTAATGGTAATATGATCTACATAGACAACCAAAAATATTTTCCTTGTTCAGAATGGCCATATACAGAATGACAAGAATGACATCGGCTCATTCCAAATATGAAGAAAACATCACTGAACTTGCCAAACAAAGCTTTAGGAGATTGCTTAAGACTATCATAAAGCTTTGCTAAGATGGCACACCTGCTTACGCTCCGCCTGAGCAACAAAGCAACAAAGCCAAGCAGTTGCTCCTTATATACTTCATAGAGCAGATCACCATGCAAAATCGCATTTTTTGACATCCAATTAGAATAAGCGCCAATCAAAATTGGTGGCAAGAGAGATAAGGAGCCAAACAGACCAAATCTTAGCAACGGGGGAGAAGATCTCTGCATAATTAGCACTATACAATTTTGATGTAGCCTTTGGCAACAAGGCGAGAATTATAGCGCTCAGTGGTTCCATCAAGATGATATTTCACAGTTGACACCCAACGACAATCAAAAGTGGATTTCTCAAAGGGAAAAGGTACCAACTCCTAAGTTCCACTGTGATGAAGAGCAGACATCTCATCTTCCATAGCTGTCCACCACTTAGAAATAGGCAAAACCTCCTGAACAATGTTAGGTAACAAAGACAAACATAATAGAAGTAGTGAAAACATGAAGGGGAGGGGACAAATGGTCAAGAGAGGTATTGAGCATTAAGATCCGAAGTACAAGTCGCGAGTACCTTTACGAAGAGCAGTGGGAAGAGAATCTAGAGAAGTGACGGGATCTCGCAGCAGAGGAGAAGACGAAGCAGTAGATTGAGGTGGAGCAGATAGAACTCTAGGTTGACAAACATATACTTGCAATGGTAGCGTAGTAGGCGAGGTGGTGATGGAACTAAAGTGAGCATATACTGAGACGGATCGTCAGGCGTGGAATACTGGAAAAAAGGTAAAGACTCATTGAATGTAACATCAACACACACAAAATTGACAATGAATAGAAGGAGAATAACACTTATATCCTTTCTAGGTGCGGGAATAACCAAGAAACCGATATTTGATGGATTGAGGATCAAGTTTATCTTGTCTGGGATTAAGTGCACGAACATAGCATGTAAATCCAAAAATCTTAGGTGGTAAGAGTATAAAGGGGACGATTAGGGGAAAAAACAGTATACGGAGTCTAACAACTTAGAACCGTAAAAGGCATACGGTTGACAAGATATCCGACAGTAAGAACAACATCCAAAGGATTTAAGTATCTGCATCTGAAAGAGGAGAGCATGTTAAATGTCGCAACTTTCGTTCGACAATCCCATTTTGTTAAGGAGTCTGAGCATAAGAAGATTGATGAATAATATTATGGTCATAAAAAAATGAGGATAAAACATCACGAAAATATTCATGGCATTATCAGATTGGAAGATACAAATTGAAGCATAAAACTAGGATTTTATATTTATATAAAGTGATTTGAAAAAATTAAGTACAATTCTAGCTGCTCTTTCATAAGATAAACATAAGTGACCCAAGAGTGATCATCCACAAAAATAACGAAGTATTGAAAATTGAAGCATGATGGAACACGCATAGAACCCCAAACATATGAATGAACTAAATGAAAAGGATCTCTGCCCTAAGGGAAAAGGAAACTCGGTTAAACTCACAGAATTCACATGGTAAAGTGTCGACATGACTACACGATGGAACTAGTTGTTTGAGATTCTAAAGCGACGGATGGCGAAAACGACAATGATACTAATATGGGGACACTGATGACTGAAGTGCGACAACTTAAGGAGACTTGTCAGTAGTAAAGTAATATAGGCTACCATGCTCAGTACTCCAACTAATCTTACTCATCTTGAGATCCTGAAAGACAACAATTAGGGAAAAACGCGACAGAGGAATCAAGAACTTAGTAATCTTACTAATAGACACAAGACTAAAAGAAAGTCGAGGAATGTGTAAAATAAAACTTAAAGAAAGGACGGATGTCAAAGTCACAGAACCCAAATCAATAATATCAGTGGTGGAACCATCAGCCAAGGTGACACAGGAAGGCTTTCCAAGGGATTGACGACCAAAGAACACAGTACAAGATCTTGGCATATGATCAAAGGCACCCGAAGCAATAACCCAAGGATTATTTGTACCTATACAAGCAACAAAGGGACCTTTTTGAGCAAGCATAGCAGGAGAGGATGAGCACATTTGTGTGGAAACAAGGCCTCGATACTCATCCCCTGGAGTAGTAACGACATGGGGAGTCGAGCTAGAAGAGCTTGGCAAAGACTGTTGTCCATCATCCTCAAGAACAATAACCTAATGGGCAGATGGGCGTCCATGAAGATTCCAACAATAATCAATGGTGTGATTGTCACCGTTGTAAAAAGTGCAATGACGAGGAACACGACCACAACCATGGCCCACTCGCCTGGCACACGGCCACCACGGCCCAAATCACGATCAAAACCATGACCACCACGACTAGAACCACGTGAAAAGAAATCACCTTAAACTCAGGTAGCCAAAGCGGAACAATCGGGAAGTAATAGAGAAGGAGAGCCAATATCAGATACGGACGCCTGATGTAGACTTCTAAAGACCTCAATGAGATAAGGTAAATCCCGAGCACCCATGAGCTGCGATCGAATGTGATAATAAGATGAAAGTAAACATGACAAGAAGCGAACCACATTCATAGATTCACGTTGGCGTTACATAACGTGAATATCGACAGAAATAGGTTGGCAAATGCCATTCTCCACCAATGCCATGAAACTTGGCATGATAGTCCTCCAAAGAGGAATCACCAAGAGCAAGAGAAGAGTAGGTTTAATGAAAATCATAAGTCCTGCGTAGATTATTAACACCTAGATTACAGTTCTTGGATCTGGTGCCATACAAGTTTGGCAATGGGTAACAAAACCAGAGTATCACCAATTTGTTGCTCCATAATATTCTATAACTGAATACTAATCTGAGCATCCTTAGCTGTCCATGTATATATTTTGGATCACTATCTTTCAGGGGAACGGGATTCGAATGCATGACACAATCTTCTTGTATGTCGATTTAGCAATACAATGCCTTAAGCTGCTCAATCATTCCTTCAAGTTGTTGATCGGATTAGAATTTGATATGCTCATGTTGGTTGGTTGTCCGAAGGGCTATCTGATTTGATCAACTGCATAAGCCGTAGCGCGCATACTCTTCCTCTATGAGCGATACTGAATCCAAATTTGGCACTCGATGGGCGATGCCTTCTTTTGTATGAACAGTCACCACTGAATGATGCAATTTCCCATTTTTTGCCTCCAATGTTACGAGGAGAGAACACTCGGTTAAGCCAAGCTTGCTTGAATTGAATTAATATCTCATTCGTTTGGTCAAGAAGGAAGAAAGTCCGGGGAACTCGACTGTGACTCGATCATCCAACAAGATACTAGATTTGAGGTGTCAGATTGAGTGGCATACGGGGTCGCCAGAGGGTTTTGGAGGTTTGCTGAAGGTTTCGAATGATTTCGGAGAGTTGTCGGAGAGTTTCGAAGGTCGACATAGGGCTTCAAATGATTTCAAAGTTTCGAAGGTCGTGATTAAAAGACTTCAGGGGATTTCATCTGAGCTGTTTGGAGTTGTGTTGGACGTGGACGAGTTGCTAAGGGTTTTGAAGATTGCGATGTGGATAGGAGGGCTGCTGTCTACGATGGAGCTCGTCGTCAATGGCGGCGGCGGCCAATAGACGGATTTGGGGTTAGGGATAAGGTTAGGCTCTGATACCATGTTATTAGAGTTTATCAAAGTGTTAGGGTGTTAACCAAATTTTAATACACATGGATTATATATATTGAGAAGAGAAATAGATTACAAGGACAATAATACCGTCACTCTCTAATAATAAGCACACTAACTCTACCAGTGATCATTATCAATAGGCTTTTCTAGAATCTTTCTTCTGAATTATATTCTCTTCAATCTGCTTTCAATGATTCGTATCTTCTACTTTTGAGCCGACAATGACAAGTTGAAACGCATCAGTGCATTCTTGGGCTGTCATAAGAAGGCTGTGAAGAGCTATAATAGTCCATCAATTACGAGGTCGTGCTAATGGAGAGTAGGGGAGGAGTACTTCTGGATGGGCAGGGGGAAGGAAGGTACAATGCGCCTTACCTGTGAAGATAATTTTTTTTAGTCTTGGGATGTGAGGTGGTTGAATGACTCTAATAAGAGGAAGTTGATTAATGCTTATGTTGCTGGCCTGGAGGGCGGATTTGGTGTGCTTGAGGTTGTTAGAAGAATATGGCTTATGGGTTAATATAGTTTCTGGATGGCAGGCATTTGGGCAGAGGGTAGTGGAATTGGTATCATTGTGATATGGGATAAAAGGGCGGAGATTGTAAGGAAAGGCCTTGCGGGTTCTCATCGGCTAAAAAAATATGAAGATTCATATCGTTTACTTGTGTTCTGAAGGATGTCTAAATAAAGTTTGTCATCCTAATCCATGCTAAAGTATATCAATTGGCAGATTGATTGCAGTTGAGACAAACACTAGTATGTATTCCTTTCCCTTTCATTTGTATCCTTGCACTTTAGCCCATAGTTGGTTTGATGGAGTCCTGCATAACAGAAGAAAGATAAAAACATTTACCTTTGTAGGAGTTTGGTATGCATCGGAGGGGAAAATGTAGGATAATTAAGAATGTAGGTACCATGTGATGGATTAGTTTTGTTGAAACCGTCTGTATCTTTGATGCAAAAAACACTTTTTATATCTTTCCTGCTGAAGTGATCTATGCTTAGGAAATCCCATTTTATCTATGCTATCCAAATGCAACCTTCAGTTATAATCGATATATCAGTGAAGTATAATTTGGACGATATCATGTATAAAATTTTGTTTTCTTGTAACTTGTTTTGCCTGGGTGATGGAAATTCCACTTATTTTCACTTTTCAATGTTCAATATCCGTGTTTTAGAGTTTTGGTTGCGCACAAGTTTACATAATAGGAGAGCCTAGAAGTCACCTTTGCTTGTCCTTCATTTCACGTTCTAGTATTTTCTTCACTGTAGCCAGACTGGGCCTTCGGTGCTTGATTTGGATTTGGTAGTTTTCTAAGTTCCAGATTCAGAATTCTTATAGGCTAGAATTCTTTTTTATTGAGGGCTGGTTAGATTTGCAGTTTAGCCTGTGGAAAATAATTGTATGATGGAACCTCACCTACCAGGTTGTTGCCTAATACTTACGATAACTGTATTTTGCAGGACAACTCTAGGTTTTTGGGCAGGCCATAGGAACTCAAAAATCAGAGTTATACTCGCACGAGTATGGGAAAATGATACGGAACTTGATATTGCAAACAACAGAATAAACAGGGCTACTGGACATCTGGTATACCAAAAGAAATTTTACAGGACTAAGTTCTGCATATGTCCAGGTGGTTCTCAGGTCAACAGTGCTCGAATAGCTGATTCAATCCATTATGGATGTATTCCAGGTAAGACCTTCATTCTTCTTGGCGTTTGGTACAAGGCTTGAAGTTGTTTGTTTAACCATTTCCTGTACTTGGCGATAGGGGTGTTACTAATCTCATATTCTGTATTAAGAAAAGAGTAAACGTTACCTAACCATAATGCAACTTGATTTCTTTTTCCTGATAGGAATAGGTAATTCTGAGAATATTCCTCATTGATGTATTTAATTCTGGAAATTTATTTTTTTGTACTTGCATTTTGCATTGATTTTTTGTTAGTCTCTTTCATAACAGAAACCCTTTGTTTTGTTTGTTGGATTTGGTCCACTCCGGCAATTTATTGTTAGGTATCTCAAACCACACAATGCCTTAAAATATCTCCTACTTTTTCTGTTGAATAATCAGATGTGGACTATCAGTTACAAAAGCAAAATTCATGAAAATTTACAAGTAGAGTCTCGGAAAAAAAATGAAAGGCCCCTTGCTACTCGCCGGTTTGGGCATTTATATTTTGCTGCTTTTCAACAATAATAATCCACTTTGTAACTTTTGCTGAAGTTACACAGCAGACAACGAACAGAACTATGGGAGTTCAGTTACTAATTTCTGCCTTGATTTAGTGAACTCAGAAGCCAACTGGGTTTGGGAAGTAATATTTCTCCGCACTATTTTGCCTTCAGATTTTTAGTCTCATTGGTTTTCATTTTGCAGTAATACTGTCTAATTACTATGATCTGCCATTCAATGACATACTCAATTGGCGAAAATTTTCGGTTGTACTCAAGGAGAATGATGTGTATGGGCTAAAGCAAATATTGAAGAACATATCCGACTCGGAATTTGTTGCTTTGCACATGAACCTTGTCAAGGTAGAGACCTTTGCATTACAACTAAGGTTTATTTTCCATGTTTGAAAGCTTAATTGTCCATCAATCCTCATAAATGATAGTTAATTTATAATACTACAGTGAAAGGACACAATGAAAGGAGTGGTTTTATCACAAGAATGCTTCTGTTTGTTCTGTCAGCCACCGTGCTTTGTTAAGATAAGGGTAGTTTTAAGTTATTTTACTGATTACAATTTTTTGCGTCATGGGTTTTTTCAGGTTCAGAAACACTTCCAGTGGAATTCACCTCCCGTCAAATACGATGCTTTCCATATGGTCATGTATGATCTCTGGTTGCGACACCATGTGATCAAATACTGAGTGCAAATGCCTATAATCCTAAACCTTGTATACTTCGGTTATTCTCTTTTTCCTCGCAATAACCGCTTTGAGTATAGGACGTTTATCTTAGCCACTGATATATTTTTTCTTTCTATTCATGCTCTTTATTCCCTTCATGAGCGGTTCTGCTTGATTTTTTGGTTTCTTCTTTAAGTTAGTGGTCTGTCGTTATGTGAAATGAAACGAACAATGCAAAATCTTATTGCTACATGCTTCCTCTTACTTGCAATATACTTTCGAATTTCAGGTGACTAGAAAATCTTATACATGGTATAGCTGTTTAGCAATGAGCATGTTCCAGCTTTAGATTTGCAAAGGAGGGTTCACATCTGAAGTTTTGTAATTTGTGAAGGATTGTAGAAAGTTGTCTAATGTGACAGTGTGATCATCTTTCATTGGTTCATAGAGTCTACATCATGCAGTTCTAAACTTGGATAAACCTCAACGAGTTAGCCGAGTGGCAAATTCAATCGTGATAAATATACGAGGATGCAATGGTCGTGGGTTAATTCTTCATTAGATTCATAATAGTTGCATTACTTAAAGCTTTTCTGTGCTGAAAAACTCTCTGAGAGTCCTCCATAGTTGTGCTACTTATAACTTCCTTGTGGTGAAAACGATAGATGGATTCATCTATAGTTGCGTTACTTATAACTTGAGACACATCTTGAACTGGCCGTGCCGAGCGTAGGACTCTTGGCGGCACAATCAAACACTGTGACTTGAGAGAACTTCTCCCTGAGATAGAATATCGATCATAAAGAAGGTTTGGCCCTGTCTGGCGTGTTGTGTGCTCGGTAATCTGTTTGAGGCACAATAGAAGGTTTTGTCAAACTCCTCAGCCTAACATGAGCAGATTCATTCTTGGACTTGGCCCAGTTCGATCTCATTGCAGATAGGCCGAGCATGAGCTGAAGGCCTATTGACCTGTTTTTCTGGCCTACCACATTTGCATTACTCAAAGCCTCTCTCATAGGAGGAATAGTTGAAACTCAATTTTAGCTGGGCCGTTACTGAGATTTCGGAGTCCAAAGTAAGCTTTCAGTAAATAAAATTTAAAAAGATAAAATCACTACCAAAGAATTAATTATAAAATTCCAAATTCTGGAATTCGACTGATAGTGGGGAATTATAGAAAAATTATACCCTTGCTGAGTGTGTTGACCTTTAATTATACTTAAAGACTAGATTTTTATTATTTTGATAAAGTAAATCAAATATCTAGGAGATTGAAAAAATTATTAGAACTTTACTAAAAATAAAATAACTGCTATTCAACACAAAAGAAAACAAAACAAAAAAAAGGTAAGAGGCAAATATGACCTACTAGTCCAAGAGTGAGGTCGAATCTCACTAAAACCAATCTCTAGGGATCATTGAAGGTTTGTCTGGCCGTAAAATTTAAGATCTCGAAATCTAGTCGACATTAAATTGTGAATAATCTTAAAATCAATCGAATACCTCAACTATTTAAAAAAAAAAGTACTATAGCACGAAGATATTTGATCTTACACACCCGGGCCAAGACAAAAAAAAAAATAATGAGCCTGCATGAACTTATATCACAATTAGACCCAATTTTAGAACTACATACATACATACATACATACACACATATATGTACATATAACATATATAAAGAGTTTCCTTCTTATGAGAGATCTCTCATTTTCTTAAAATACAGATCTCTTATTTTCTGATCAAATTTTAATAGTTCAAACTATTCAATGTGTTTAAAATATGTTTTTAAAGATACTCGTAGGGAATGGGCTCAAAAAAATATCGAGAAATACTTGATCCAAACAGTTTTTTTTTTTTTTTTATAAATGTTGATAGAAACAATTTTAGAAAAAACTGTCTAGATCAAATATTTTATGATATTTTTTTGAGCTGATTCTTGCGAGTATTTTTAAAAATATATTTTAATACACGGTTCGAATTATTAAAATTTGATTAAGAAATAACAGGTCCGCGTTTAGCAAAATGAGAGATCCTTTATTAGAAGCACTTATTTTAGAAACTTCTAATAAGAAATTCTTCATTTTGTTAAAATACGGATCTATTTTTTTAATCAAATTTTGATGATCCGAACTGTTAAATGTATTTAAAACATATTTTATACAGAAAAGACATAGACACAGATGTACGTATACCTAATCGGGATTCAAATTTTGACAATTTTTTTTGGTCCCATTTGGTTGAGGAAGGGTCTTGCATGTTAGGTTGTATCTCGTGTAGTTTACGTGATATGTTTGTGATGATACATGAAATTAGTCCGGCCAAAGATTCCAATGCAATTACCCAAAGAAAAAGAAAAGATTCGAATGGAACCACAACGATTGATAGTGAAATGTGTGAGGTGACGCATCACACACACACACACACACACACACATATATATATATAGAGAGAGAGAGAGAGAGAGAGAGAGAGTAAATTTTAACGGGGATCACTCGTTTTGTTAAAACGAGGACCTCTCATTTTCTTATCAAATTTTGATGATCCGAACTATTCAATGTGTTTAAAACATGTTTTTAAGGGTACCCGCGAGAAATCGACTCAAACAAATACCCGAAAGAGTTTGATTCAAGTAGTTTTTGATAAAACTGTTCCTGTCAGTATTTATGAACAACTGCTTAAACCAAGTTCTTTCCGGTATTTTTTTGAGCCAATTTCTCACGAGTACCCCTAAAGACATGTTTTAAAAATATTGAACGGTTCGAATCATCAAAATATAATCGGGAAATGAAAAATTCACATTTTAGCAAAATAAAAAATTCCTCGTTAAAAGGGAACTCTCTCTCGAGAAGTATACAAAATAGCTTTTAAATTAGAATTTGAAATGTTAAAATTAAATTGAAGTTAAGTTATATTTTGATTGAATTTATACAAATAAATATACATCTTCTACTTTGATAACTTTTTTTCTTACAAAAATTATATTTATGTCTTTACCTAATAAAAGCGCATATATATTTTTAGCCTCTATCATAAAAAAACCTGTCATGACTTTTAATTTAACTTATTTATTTTTATATTTTATTTTCTTTTTTATGTTCAAGCTTTAAATGTTGAACTCAAATTAAACTTGAGTTTTATTAGTCAATTTTATAAATTTACTTACGTATCTTATGTTTTCGTAACCATGATTTAGTTTTTTAAAAAAAGTAATATTTTGTACTTGATGATTCTCTTTATTTTTTCGTCCCTATATGCAATTTATCTTGTAGAAGATACATATATATCATACCCTATGATATAAAAAAGAAATTCACATGAGTCCTTTAAAAAAAAAGTTTATCTACGTAACTTATCTTTAACAAAACATTTATTTTTTATTAGAACTTTAAATATTGACTTTAGTTGATTTTTTATAATTTTTTTATATATTATATTTTTGTATTAAAAGAAATATTTTTGACTTTATATGTTTGGTTATTTTTTTAATTTTTTACATTCAATTTATCTACGGGAGGTACCTATTTTATAAGCGTTGTTAAAAAAATCAACATAACTTAGCATTTTTCTTTTAGCGTCTTATTTTTTCATTAAATTTAAAATGTTGATTGCATAATTTCTTCTTTCTTCTTATTTTTTATTCATAATCAGTTTAATAAAATCAAAGATTATGTACTTTTTAAATTTATTTTTCGTTGACAGAATTTTTTTTAATTGAATTTCATTAATCAAAACACTAGTGGGGTTAATATTTTTTTTATTCGACATAGGGGTTAACGAAAGAACATATCTAGCATTTAACAAAAAAAATTGTTTATGAAATTAACTTGAGTTAAATAGAGGGGAAATTTGTTGAATAATTTGTAAAGTATGAAAGAATCAGTGTATTTCTCTAAAATTTCAGAAAAGGCCTGTGTAATTTATCTAGATTCGAAACCATCTGATATACATGAGATTCTCTAAAATAGAATTTGATTTTATTCACCATCGGGTGAACATATCCTCACTTTCATTGATTGAAAGAAAATGAGTCGATCTCACTGTAGTAGGCCGAATTTGCACAACAGTGGGCCCGATTATTTTTTGGCTGTCTATTCTGTGCCCAAGCCCCAGCTTGGGCCCAGGAACTACTTTACTAATTCTCAGCTTATAGGCTTGAGTGGCCCAAATGAGCCTCGGTGACTTTCTCTCGGCCAAATACCTACACGGTCAGCATCCATCTACAAGAGGAATTCTTCAAGTCTCAACCTCCAGCCGTTCTACGCTCAGCATGGCCACGTGGAGACCTACTCCCCACGTTTCGGGCAGTTGCAGGAATAGACGTGGGGAAGGTAGTTATTGGACATGCAGACGTGCCCTCTGATCCGCAAGGATGTGGGACACGTGGTAAGACCATCGTGATTCCCGGATAATGGCGCTACAATATTCTTGGCTGAAGCGTCAGGCAGACAGTCATGGGTTCCTATTTTATAAATACTTTAAGGGAACTCTTACTTCAGGTACGTACACTTACACTAACTCTCATAGTTTCAATTTGCTTTTACTCTTTCTAAAGGCTAATTTGATCGTTGGAGTGTCCGTCAGAGACCCAATCTCAGTCGGTACTAATTTAGTATTGAGTGCTTTGCAGATTTAGTTAAAAGGTTCAAGAAGTGCGATCAAGAAGTCTATTTCGAAATTCAGACTCCACACTCACCCTTATCAATCTCAATCTTATATCCACATATATTAAAAAATTTCATACAAATTTATGTCTGAATCTGTTCACGAAGATATTATATCTAAACTTGCTATATATGAACTGCCTTTTCTGTCTGTATGTATATACTGTGCAAGTGTCAGCACCAACCCACACGACTCCCTACTTGATACTGCATGGCTTACTGAAGGGACCATCGCATATTGTCTTCTTCTACCAGGCACGTGCCTCACGCTTACTTCATCCACACGAATGATATTTAAAAAAAAAAAAAAAGGAATAATTTTAGCAATTATTTCTTTTACATTTATAAATTTATGTAATTAGTAACCTTATCCTTAATTTGTTGCCCAAATAAGTGTGGATGTTTAAAAATCAATTTCCTTCCCAAATTATTAGTACCGCCAAAAACAAATACTCTCTCCTACTCACTTTACTCTAGCAAGTGATCATTTTAGTTTCGGGAACAAGTCATTTTAGCAATGACAGAAATTAAGTTTAGCCTTAATAGTAAGTCATTTTAATCTCGGGAGTAAGTCAGTTTAGTATAAGAGCAAATCATTTTAGCCTCGGGAACAAGTTAGTATAGTATTGGGAGCAACTTATTTAAACTCTGTGGAGAAAGTCAATTTATCTAGTGGATTAAGTGAGTTATAAGCTAAGGGAGCAACTCATTTAAGTTTTTGAAACAATTCAATTAACATTTAGGAACAAGTCATTTTAGCCACGTGGAGCAATTCTAGAATTTTAAGCTAAAGTGAGATTTATGTCATTTCAAAAATGATTTATGACTGTGATATACCTAAATATGAATCCAATTTTAAGATATTTTAATACTTCTTTCAACTGATTTGAAATAAAGGGAGATTTAGTCATTTCACAAATGGAGGGTGACGTTGTTTAATGAGATTCTACTCATATTGTTGAATACTATGCGCAAAAGTACCGAGAGAAAAAATAATTGTAAAGTCATATAATTAGAATTTTATTTTTATCTGTTGTAAAATATAAATACTTGGCCAAACTGAAATTTATTGGAATACTTTTTTTATGAGCCAAACTGTTCACTTATAAAATCACGCTTTTTACATAATTATATAAAAAATTAAAATATCAATAAATATTTAATCAAATTACATTAAGTTTAAAAAATTCTTTTCTTGAAACATACACATGCCTTCGCCCCAAAATGCTATGATCAAATGGTTTCTACTTTCTAGTAATAATTTGAAAAATAAAAAATCTTGTCATTCAAAAAATAATAATAATTAAAACACCTAGAATAAATAGAATCATAGTCAGAATCGCCCTACGTACTTGTTTATAGGCACCTTAATGTTTGCGTTTATTTATTTTGTGATTCTAGATGTGACATAATTAAAATATCTTGAACTCATGTCATATGATTGTTTATAAAGTAGATAAAAAATAAAAAATAAAAAATAAAAAATAAAAAAACAAGGAAGAAGGAATTCTATTTTTTTTTTTTTATTAATTCACACTTCACTGTTATCCTACGTTATGGCTGGATTATTATATATATGCTAATAAAATGGAAAAACGTAGGAAACCCTCCTCTACAAGCAAATAAAAAAATGCTAGATATAGTAATGGAACTGGCCCAATATTTGGATCAGGTGATTATTTTTTTAAAATTTATTTTTTGCGTACTACTAATATAAAATTAAATATTCCAGATTTATTTAAAAATATAACAACTTATAAGTGGTGCCCACTTGCTTCTCTGCCTCGGGATGTTTGAAATCCGAAGGTCCATTTATTTATTTATTTCCCCGTGGAAAGCGAGCACACTTTTTTTTTTTTTATGAAAAAGATAATTTCGTGTTATCTATTCTATATATAAAGGGAGAGCACCAGTTTAGTGTCTCTCAATTTTGTTATTGTGTCTATTTTTCAATTCCTATATTATCCCTAAAAAATATTTCTAATTACTTTTAAGTTATCTTAATCACCCCAATAACCATAAAAATAAAAATGACAATTTATCTTCCACTAAGTGCTCCACATAACCGCCCACTATCACCACTATCAAACAAGGTCACAATTCTTCACCTTGCATACACATCGTATGTGCTCCGGCCTCTTGTATATATTATATGAACTCTATGTTTGCATTATTGGGTAATTATTTTTCCATTGAAACCAGTGCTTCAATTATGAGTGCACCTCAGTGCACATGGTTGATGATATATATATATATATATATATATATATATATATATATATATATATATATATATATATATATATATATATATATTGAAAGGCTATATAAACCAATACCTTTTTAGAATAATATTAGACTAACGTCTAAACTCTTCGTTCCCGATTAAATTTTAATGATGCGAGCTGTTCAATGTGTTTAAAACATATTTTTAAAGGTACCCACAAGAAATCAACTCAAAATATTACCAGAAATGACTTGATCCAAACAGTAGTTCAAAATGCTGACAGGAACTATTTTATGAACCACTGTTTGGATCAAGCTCTATCCGGTGATATTTTGAGCTGATTCCTCGCGGGTACCCTTAAAAACATGTTTTAAACACATTGAACGGTTCGGATCATTAAATTTAATCAGGAATGAAGAGTTTAGACATTGGTCTAATATTGGTCTAAAAAAGTATTGGTTCATATAGACTTTCTCATATATATATATATATATATATATATATTGTGTTGTGTTGTGTGTGTGTGGGGTATACACATGATATTATTTATTTTATAAGGTAAAATAGTGAAGAATCTTGTAAGTTTATAAGTAAAAATATAGCTAGATTCTTAAATAAAGGTAATTGCACCTATCCGTCGACCTTACGTAGATATGTCCTGACCTTTTCAATACATGTGGGTTTCTGTAGTGTAATCGTTGAATCTAATGCAATAGACGACTTCAAAGACATCTACATTTTGATATTTGTATTTTCTAGTACCGATCTAAAAGAAATAGAGAATGAAAGAGAGAGAAAAGGTGAGGTGAGACATGAATGTTTATATATATACATATATATATATATATATATATATATATATATATGTGCGTGTGCGTGTGCGTGTGCGTGTGTTTAATTATATACCACTAACCCATGCGCACACATATTTTAGCAATACCATTGGAGCATTTATCTTCTAATTCTATAGCACCAATTATTTTTACACTATTTGACATAAAATAACACAATTTCAACATTATAAATACGAGAGATATTCTCAGTTAGTGTGGTCAAAATTCTACGATAGGTGATATGTTTCATGTCATTTGATACGTTTGAAAAATTCACACTTACAAATTAAAACTTATTATACGCATGTATTATATACAATATGTGTACATACGTTACAATTTAATACGGTACTAATAAAATTGATAAGTCTCTCCTGACGTATCATATATTAAAGTAAACATTATTGCATTATTTGTACAATCCATTATGGGATATATGAATTTTTTTTTATCTGATGTATAGTTAAATACGTGAATTTTTTTTTATCATTAAGGATTTTGTTCAATAAGTATAATTATTTTTTACTTATCTACAATTGTTAATTAGCATATTTTACAATATACGTACGATACGTATCTTGATCAAAACATATAATGAAAAGCGATACACAATATGTATCTCGTTTTAACAATCTCGGTCTTCGTATGCGCACCACATATTATTGGTTAGGTAAGGTACCTGTCGAATTGATCAGGCCTGTTTGGATGTAGCTTTCTCTTGCCTCATTTCAATAGTTTTTTTTTTGCTATATTCATGTTTGCAATTTATAATTACCAAAAAATAAACTACTGGAAGCTATTAGTAATAGCTAGCTAACCACCAAAGACAATAAGAAAAAACTTCAACGGTTCACCCAAACGGAACCTGAGATTGCAGTCATATGTTTCCAGTCCAGCCAATTAATGTTTAATTAGAAGTTAAGAATAAACATAAAAGTAGTGGAGAAACAAGGCACTGTTTGGTAAGATATATTGTTTCTGTTTTGTTTGCAATAAACAAGTTTTTTGGTTTGGTTTTTGTTGGAAACAAAAACAAGAACATAAACAAACTATCAAATTTCGCATGAATCACTAAAACCATGAATATAACAAATCAAACTATCATAAATTAGAAATTGAGAAAATAACCCGTGAGATCAATAGAAGGAATATTGACAAGTCGCTGTCCTAAAGCTGTATTCACCTCCTTTGTGTAGGTACTGAAGGACGAATACCGCTCCAATATACAATTCAGAATCTCACATGATATCTCCACGTTATACGATTGGTGAAAGACGAAGGGTGCCAATTGTCTTTCTCAAATTACCTAAAATAATATAGGAAAGTAATGTGAAATAAAAGCTACGGAGACTTCAATTGATCAACTCAAAACTTACATCAACTCCATGTCCCTTTTTACGAAAGTCATGTCCGTTGGAATCACCTTTTGATGTAAATGAAAAAGACAAGACCATTTTAAATACTAACATTTGAAAAGTCATGCCCTTTAATAAAATGTGAAACTTAATTAAACGATGTGACTCTTGAAAAAGAATCTTTCAATTTAAATTTATAAAACTTAAATTTCCAACACATATTTGGTGCATACATATGTTTGAACCAAGTGAAGGCTTGGCCGGAGGCCGGAGGGTTGTCGGAGGAGGAGGATTGCCGGAAGTGGTTGTAGACGGCCGTCAGTGGCGGCTAGATGCGAGGTGGAGCTAGAAATATTGGATAGTGAAATAAAATTTCAAAATTTTGCATGACTTAACAGTTTTATATGTAATAATAATAGAGAAAACTATTTTGAAAAACTATGACACATTGTCTTACAGTTTTATATGTAATAACAGGCAAGTGAGAATTAAAAAATAAATTTATAACATGAAAAATGTTTTTAGTATTACGTAATTTTGACGCTACGGTTATTAAGCAATTGCTCCAAAGACTCTTATAAAAATACAATTTTTGTCCTTTCACACAATTTATTTCTCTCTGTCTCTCTATTGAAAATAATACAGCTGTACTTCCGAGCTCGTCTCATTTGATTTCTATATAACAAAAAATAGATTCACCCAATACCTTAGCTATTATTAAGTTAAGCTTCTATATTATGAAGTGGGCTATATTAAGATAATACGTTTTGTTGTAACTATTTTTTATTTTTGTTTATGGATTTTTAAAATTCTGAGCTCAGGAAAAAATGCTTGGTTTTTGGACTCAGAAATCAATTTAATTACACTTTAGGATTCAAAATTCATAATAAATAAGTGAGTTATAATTAATATAGCACTCTTGTATAATTGTGAATGTTAAAAAGATTCAATTACATTGTTGGATATGGACAATATACTGTATTTTTGTCTAATCAGATGCAAGTTTACATGAATGAACGTTGAGTCTTGATCATCATGAATTTTTTTCTTGATCATACATGAATTTTAAAAAGTTACGAATAGATTTCTACTTTTTGTTAAACACTTTGGTGTATTTATTTTTTTCCGATACCAAGAATGAAGAAAAACCATAAATTATTTTTGTACTTGACCCTACCATCAATAATTCCTACATAGTGCTAGAAAAGAATAAACTTTTTATAGTATATATAAAGGCTTAAGAGACCAATATTTTTTTAAATCAATATTAGACCAACATCTAAATTCTTCATTTCTGATTAAAGTTTTATGTTCCGAACCGTTCAATGTGTTTAAAATATATTTTTAAGAATACCCGCGAGAAATCAACTAAAATATTACCGAAAAGAACTTAATCCATGTAGCAGTTCATAAAATAATTCATGTCATTATTTTGAACTACTGTTCGAAAAAACTCATGAATAGGCCCCACATATTAAATGAACAAAAAAGAAAACATATTAGCATTGAATTCAACATAAACCCATCCAGTTGTGATAGGTGGATTTGATCGATGGCAAATGATATATCTTTCACGTGTCTCACTTTGTATACACATAATGACACAATCCCAACATAATTTGACTTCTAATGATAGCTAATGTTGGAGCGATGCTAAATGGTCAAAGGTTTTACTTTTTCTCATCTCTACTGTTCATAAAAATATATCACTATCTTTTATATGATTCTAGTTTAAAAGTATTCTTAATTACATAATTAATGAATTTCTGAACTTATTATAATTGGTTCAATTCAATCTCACCCTTCAAAATATCTCATCATCTCCAAAATATATGCTTTTAAAATAAATTTATGCATTAACTTTTTAAAATTCAAATGGTTCAAATAATACGATAATGTGACATATTTCAACAACACAACACAATGCATATTCTATATTTTATGAAGTTATCTAATATCAGTAAAATTTTAAATTGCATAACATAGGATATGATTTCAAATGAATGAGAAGATATAAAAAAAATTCAACAAGTTAACATGCAATTACGTAATTTAAATGGATTAAGGAGATTACAATTAATAAACAAATAACTTAGTTTAAATAGATAACACGCCATGGCAACTCCAAAAAATAACGTTGGTTGAGACAGATCGCGCATGGACGAGTTACATGCGTGTTGATTGACAACTGGACGGGTTTAGGAGGGAATGCCCAAAGTCGGCTAAGTTATATTTGAAGAAAATATGGTTAATGTATATGTATATATAGTATATACATACACACATATACATATATACCCAATATATAATGTGATTTCTTTATTAGGTTGTTGACATCTAATCGAGTTGAATCTTTTAACAGTTGTTGCACAGATTAGGTTTTATAAAATAAACGGTTTAGACTCCAAATAACGTGATTTAGTGAATATAGTAACCTGTTGTGCCAGACACTCGGTTCTCCTTTAATTTTATGAATTACTAGAGGTTTGGCACACACATAATATGTGCACAAGTTGAACATCGTCAAATATATGAAAAAATACGTATCATGTTAAAGTTGATTTGATCATCGTAGACCTATAATTTTAAAAAGAAAGTTTGTAGAAGTAAAATGTTGTACGTATTTTGATAGTTGGTTACAAACTTTTTTAAATATTTCGGTAATGAGTATGGAGAAGTGGGGTAAATTTTGAAGGAAAAGTTGATAGTTTTTTTTAAATGGCCGAGACAATATGAATTTTGCCCCGACAATAAATTCTCTATTATTTTGTAAGTGTGTGAAAATAACTTTTGTGGAGAATAATTTTGTTAAATAAAAAATCATGAAAAAGCTTAAAAAAATAAGACAGCAAATTGTGCTCTCCCTTTATAAATAGAATAAATTTTTCATAACATCTAATCTAATCATGGACTTGATAATAATGCGTATTACTGCTGCAACAATTATTTTATTAGATCCTATTATTATTGGGATATAATGATATATTTCCTTTTTGACCAACTAATTAACTAAAGTACAAAGATATTTAGGAGATAAAATAGAAGCTATAAACAAAAGAAGAGAGCAACAATAAATATATGACATGAACAAAGAGTTGAAAATTACTCAAGAATTACTAATTTTTCTGATTTGTTATATCTCAAATTAATTTTTCACTAACCATGATTTAGAGATATATCAATTTTGTTTGTCTAGATATCAATGTACTAGGATCTAGAAGAGACTAGAGCAAAGTTATTAATCTCATATCTACAAACGTACCATTTTGTAACTGGTACAGTATTGTACGGTATGTACCGGCATACCGTTTTGGATTTATTGTTAAAATTAATATATACATTTTAAATAATTTTTTTTAACAAAAATCATATTGAACATATAAAATAAAACTTCACAATTTAAACAAATCACCAAACATGCAAAAGGGATAATTTTACTCTCAATTTATGTGTAATTATCCCAAAAAATTATAAATTTAAAATTTTCTAAAAAAAGTAAGGTACTAGCTGGAACATGCCGGAACACGCTGGAATGGGCCAGAACATGTTGAAACGGTATAAGAGATGGATAAATATGAATACGGTACGTATCAATTGGCACGGTACGAACTAAAATTCATATAGGCAAAAATGAAGCTTGACAATTGTCACCTCGGGGGAAGCCATACTAGATTCATGTTTCTTTGTCAATTGTCTGTGTTTGAAATTCATAAACTAATTAAAAAAAAATGAATCTTTTATTTCATAAATTGATAATGATATATAGATGATTAATTTTTTTTCGAATCAGCACAAAAAAATAAAATTAAAACCAGTAACAAGGAGACAGAGGGAGGCTGCAGGCCAAACAAATCATTTTTTAATAATTTATTAATAATGAAGAACAATCCAAGTGGGAATTTGCAACTTTTGCCCTCAACGAATCAACACCCAAGTCAAAACCTCCAAATAGAAATGCTAACAACCAGATGGTAACCCACCAACCCAAACAGAAACCTAGAAAAAATATTTAAAAAAAACAAAAGAACAGAACAAGAAACAGATTTTAAAAATTATATTATCAATTAATTTGAAAATGTACTTTCTGATTTAATATGTTATCAGAAATCACGTACTTTTTCCAACTTGTTCCAAACGTAGGAAGTTTTAAAAATATGACATTATATTTTTACGACTTTTCAGAATTTCTGTCATCTAAACTGAGTCTCTAACTTATAGTTAGTCATGAATCGGAATGCGACCCTTGCTTTCGTAAGATCCATCGACGTGTGCCAACAAGTTTAATTGAAAGCCATGGAAAGCCCAATAAGAGAAAGATGAAAGAAGGTCTAGAAGAAGATAAAAGAATACGAATTATATTAAAAATTATATACAAAGAATATGAGAATCTCTTATGGCTTATCGAAAATTACTCGTATAGAGATTCAAAGAAGTTCTGGGCATTTTGACCGCATCTTTTGGTGTAAATGGTTATTCCTTACTCTGGAACTAAATTGGTTATTGGACAATAAAAATTATATTAAGTCAACCTTAGGCTATTCCTAGAATAGGATTGCCTTTGGTAGAATCACTGCGGAGTGCTAGCGTGGGACAATTTCTTTGAAGCATTTTTTGGCGTAATTGGTTATTCCTTTTCTTTGGGTCAAATTGATTATTGGGTAGTACAAATTGTAACAGATGTACCTGAGGCTACTCTAGGCTGGTGTGACACTTATTTGTGGTGCACAATTTTGTGGAATGGAGACAAAAGATGTTATTTTTGAAGAGATTCAATTCACAATTAGTATATGTCCAAGGTCCAAAATTGAAATAATTTCAGATTTTTTTTCGTGAATTTGTCCTTTTCAACAAAGAATTCCGTCCCATAATTTTGGTTTTTGAATCTACGTTATTTTTACTTTATTTTAGGGAAGTAGTGGGTTCGTTGAATTTATTTTGAGAAAAAAAATCGTTTTTGGTTCGATCAATGAATTTCAATATTTATTTTATTTGATTTATCTGAGAATTTTTTGCATTTTCATCTGATCTATTCATTTTATTTACTAGTACATAGAGAACTACGTGGACCGATGGACTTACTAGCCATGATCGTTACAAATGGTCGTTACAAATGGCGATGCAACCACATCGAGCCTGTTGCTGGAGAAGAATCATGTTGCTTATCATTCAGACATTTTTGAAGAATGTTTTATTACTAACATATTTACTTCTATTATGGGCATTGTATTTGAGTTCGAAGCCTTGCGAGCTCTCCCGTTTGGAAGATCTACGAACCCTTGTTGCGTATGCTATAACTTTCCAAGGCTCGCGTCATGGCATCCAAGTTGAAAGAGATAAATTGAACAAGTATGATCATCTCCTGTTGAGATGTACTAGTGAACAAAAATTAGTGTTATCTACTAAGTTGGTGTTTTCATGATAGCAAGGTGTTTCTTTTTGTTTGAATACTCGTGATTTTTTTTTTTATCCTGTTCTTTTCGTAGTATAAGTAACATCAAAATATATCGTAAGGTCTCAGATTCAACCAATGAAATTCTTCTACTCTACTAACAGCTTAATAATATATCAATAATTTATAAGTAATATTAAATGAGGTAAATGTTTCTTACACTTTTTACTTAAAATGTCTTTTGGATCCCTTCAATAATCTCTTTATTGTTATTGTACCAGCTATTAGAATTAGGTCTGCTTGTCTACTTGATTATTGCAATTGATCATGATACCTTTTTTTAGCTTCTACGGTTTATTTTTAATTCAAGATCCCTCTTACTTACTAGAATCAAAGAATTAGTAGATCATTCTATCCAAAATGAGAATGGGCTAGGCTTATGAAATTAATTAGACCTCTCATGTGCTTGGGTTTTCCCACACCTCCAACGCCACCAATGCCGTTGTTAAAAAGTTAGCTAGCACCCTTACGTGCCACCTTTTCTTCGACACGTCGACCGCTTCTGCTTAGTTTTCTCATGCACCGTAAGCGAATGCACCTCTATTAGCCCTTATGTGCGCCTACATCAACCGGGCGTCAGCCCTAGCCGCATTGCTCTAGCCGCTTGCATCGACTCAGCTGCATGCGCTGACTCAGCTACGCGCACCATGTCCGCCACTTCAACCTCGCTAACGCCTTGCTTGCGCAGCCCTAGCCGGTTCAGACCTCAAACCAATTTAGACATTCAACCATCCGGTTTAGCCCAATTTTTGATCCTTTTGGGGCGGTTCAGTTCGGTTCCTCACTTTTCTTGACCCCCTGAATTCATTGGTACACTCGTTTTTTTCTATTTTTGGTTCTATAGTATTAATATTGCTTCATGGATCGCTCGGATTCTTCCAACCATTCTATTTCTGTTGTTCTTGACGGCTCCAACTATATCTTATGGGCACAAACAATATTTGGCTTCCTCAAATGCAAAAAAACAATGGTGCATCATCACTGAGGATGTGCACAAGCTTACCCAAGAGACCAATGACACCGATGACAAATTTATAGACCACTTGGAGGATTGGGGTAGTAAAAATTATTAGATTATTACTTGGTTTCAAAATATATCTGTTGCTTCTATTAGTCTTCAGTTTGGTCGATTTCACATTGAATCTGTTTCTACCCTTGCCAAAGACATTCAGGATTTTTAAAAGTTTGCTAGCAGACTACTGGTCTTACTCATCAATTTCAACTTCAAAATCACCTTAACCATACGCGCTAAGAGCCGGGTCAATCTATTAAAAATTTTCTTTCTCAAATATATTATATTTGGGATCAGCTTGCTCTTTCTGAACTTACATGGCCCCATATTGAGGATGCATCATTGTTTACCACATATCACAACCAACAATGCTTAGTTTAGCTTCTCAGGGCCTCATTTCTGATTTTGAGTCGGTGCGTGCATCTTTTCTTCATCGCATCCATCTATCAACTCTTGAGCAGGCTATTCCTGAACTTCTATTAGAAGAAACTTGGATTGGTACTCTTCGTACACACCCCGTGGATTCTATTCTTACTACTCCCTAGTCTTGGAGTTCTTCTTTCCCCCAGTAGTTCAGTACTTGCAACTACTGCCAGAACCGAGATCTTCTGTCTACTCATTCTCTAGTTCATTAACCAGTCAAACTTTGCGATTTTGGAAGAAGATTG
Organism: Arctostaphylos glauca; assembly: GCA_019985065.2. NCBI lineage: Eukaryota > Viridiplantae > Streptophyta > Magnoliopsida > Ericales > Ericaceae > Arctostaphylos > Arctostaphylos glauca. The sequence continues at coordinate 4,237,015 of JAHSPW020000008.1, forward strand.
CGCTAGGTCATTTCAAGCAAGATTGCTTCCACAATCCAGCACGCTCCTCTACTGGTTCACCCTCTCGCACTGGTCCTTCCATTGAAAATTTTATATGGGAAAACTCTTAATGGTCTAGGAATAACTTTAAGTCTCTGCCTACTTGTCGTATTACTGCTGCTGCGTCAGAGGATTTACCTTCTATAAGAGGAGATTGAGGCAACAATGAACGACTATAGCAACCAAAAATGCCCTAGACTAGATGGCTTTAACTATAAAATCATCAAAAAAGCATGGCCAATTATCAGACATGACATACTCAAATTCTTCTCCTAATTCTTTTGAAATGCTAAGTTGGCCACATGTATAAACTATACATTTCTAGCATTAATCCCAAAGAAAGAAAATCCCTTGCCATTTTCTAACTTCAGACCTATTAGCATGGTGAATTGCGTGTATAAAATTTCAGCCAAATTATTGGAGAAAAGGATTAGAATGGTCCTCACAAGCGCGCATGTGCACACACCCACACGCACATATACATACGTGTATACACACACACACACACACATATTTATAAAATGATGTCATTTTACTTTCGATTAGGCAAAGATTTCAAGCTATAGAGAGAGGGGGTCAAGTATAACAATGGTCTGAGGAGAGCTGGAGGTTGGGCAATAATGACAAGAACAGGTAGTCCATGACTCTATTACAAATAGAGAAGGTAGCCTTAGGGTTTATGACTGGTTTGTGATGGCAATTGGAAGAGGGGCATGGTTGAACTGATCAACACGACTTGTTCTGATTATGGTGTGACATACTAGAGATTATGTGATTTTATGATTATTTGATGGCAACTTTAGAGTTTTCAATTGGTTCATGATGGTAGTTGGAAGAGAGGGGTGGTCGAATTGATCAACATGACTTGTTCTGGTTATGGTGTGACAAACCAGAGATGGCGTGATTTGTGGTTATTTGCCCCTCATCTTGTATTTCGATGTATTAGAAATTAAGGATCTCCATTTCCTTTTCATTCAATCCTTTTCATTTCCTTTATGTCAAACGACACACTTGGTTGGGGGTTGGTGTCTTGCCAACCTTCGATTTTCTTTCTAGGCGTCTCATGGTAAATGATCGATTGTATATTTCTCGGGAGCCAATTTAGCTGGGTTCTGATGTCGACCTTAGTGATGCCAAATACTAGACATATGTTTAATCTTCCAAACATTAATAAACTTTTCTTGCCGAGCAAAAAAAACTATGCATTTTAACTAATTAAAAAATATATATTTTTAGTTTAACTATTTACTTTCCCTAATTAGTTGAAGATCATGTACAACAATGCTATACATTTTAACTAGTTAAAAAGTATATATTTTTAGTTTAACTATTTGTTTTCTCTTTCAAAACTTTCACAATACGATCTATTTTAACTAAACCCTGTATTATTTTCTTTTTTGCTTTTCCTTTTCCCTAATTACATATTCTTTTTCTTTTTTTTTTCTTTTACTCTTTGCTTTTTCCATGAGAGGGAGGGAGTGAGGGAAAGCTCTGGATGAGAGAGAAACTATTAAAAAAAGCAATAATGTCTGAAAGCAACCAAATATATTTAGAAAGTTAATTACTGTGGTAAAAATTATTTTATTTAGCCTCCATTTACACTGTTTTTTATTTAGACAAAAAAAGAAATATATTAATCTCTTCATAATATAAATTGCGAAGATTAAAGAAATCACGAGCATGAGAGCATCAGGACAAGAACAAAAATGTTCCAACTAGATTGACATCCCGACACCCAATAATTATATGCCACTCGAGATCCTATAAACACCAACAAAAAATAGTGACAATTTACACAAAAAGAGCACCGGCGAGCAGCAACCAAAAACCAGCCGCGAGCAGCAACCAGAGACCACCGGCGAGCAGCAACAGTGGCGAGTGCAGAAGGAGAACGGCAAGAAAGGACGGCGCCGGCCACCAGCAACAGCGGATCGCCGAGCAGTAGAAAACACCGGCCGGCCACGAGCAACGGACAAAACGAGGACCAGCGGATCGGCGACCAACGAACAGCGGCTCGGGGAGCAAGTGCGGCGCCGGCGAGTGCACAACGAGCCACGGCGAGGTTAGGAGAGAGAGAGGAACGACGGAGGGTAGGAGAGAGAGAGAACGACGAGATGCAAAAAAAACCGCGGCTGAAATGAAAACGCGATCTAGGGTTTAAAGCTTTCCCAAACGACGTCGTTTAGTATCCAACCTTTAGCGACGACACCTTTGTCGGTAATGGGAACCATTTTCCGACTAATTTAATTTCGTCGGCAAACGTCTGCAAAATCGTAAACCGTGCCAATCAGACGACGTCGTTTTACATAAAAACCTTTGGCGACAAAACATGTTTTGTCGGGCAAAGTAATTCAGTGACGAATACGGTACAAACCAAACGTCGTCGTTACCTAATATACTTTCAGCGACGAATAAAGTTTTGTCGGTATTTCGCAATTTTATCGACTAAATATGATTTCGTCGGCAAAGGTGTGACTAACAGCGACTAATTGGCGTTTTGTCGCCCAGTGTTTAGTTTCCCTCCAAACAAGGTCCAACGCGGGAAGTTTTAGCGCGCAAAACATTGGCGACCAACACCGAATTCGTCGGTAATTCGCATACTTTGGCGACAAATAGGTGTTTTGTCGGGGAATAGTTTCCTTTTTAGCGACAAACAGCCAGTTTGTCGCCAAATAGCGCACCCTGGGGCGACCAAATGCAATTTTGTCGGGAAAAGATTATCGTTCAGCGACAAAACTCGTTTTTGTCGGCGATTTTTGTCGCCAAAGATGCATTTTCTTGTAGTGATCCTATCATCGAACCATAAACCAAATAAAATATCATAAGAATCTAAAAGCACCATCGGCAGCAATACCCACAAACAACATATCACCCACCTGCAGCATCACCTCTGGCCATAAGCGATGGAGCTAGGGAGGTCGGGTCAATAGGGACTGTCGCCCTTACAAGAAAAAAAAAGTTTTATTATTTTATAAAAAAGAATTTCATATGAAGTATATAGACTTACTTCTGTTAAATATTTTGAAAATAAAATTCAAATAGCAAGCTTACCCCTGCGTAGTGAAATTTTTGGCTCCGTCCTGCTAGCCATAGCACTATAGCAGCATCACCCATCGTGAGGCCCTGTTCGGCCTATTTGCTTTTTGGATTATTTTTTTTGTCTCTATTCAATTTTTTTTGTCTCTATTCAATTTTTTTTGTATTTGTTGTTTTAGCCTCAATGCTTTGTGGATTATTGGTCCGTCTTGATGAAAGGAATCCAAAAAGTATAAAATTATGTCCAAAAGTTTAAAAAATGTCACTAAAGACGACGAATAAGCTCAAAAATCCCTTTTTTTAAAATTATTTTTGTCTTTTTTGAACTTTTTTCAAATTTAGTTCATAATTTATAACTTTTCTGGAAACTCTCGTCGAAATGAACCAATAATCCACAAAAAATTAATGAAAAACAAAAAATTACAAAAAAATTTCACACAAGGACGAAAAAAATAATCCAATAATCCAGTCAGTCCAAGTCTTCCACAGTACATCATTCCACCATGATCCGCACCTACTTCAAATCTACACCATTTAAGCTGTTAGAGGATACATTTTAGAGAAAGTCTAAAGACCCAGAGTTGTCTCAAAATTCAAAATGAATTAAGTAAATTTACTTGATTGTGTAAGTTTTCAAAATTTAAATGAATCTTAACCTTTGATTTTAAAATTGGGAATATTTTTGGGAAAACTAGCATTCCTATTTTATATACTCGAATTGTACTTTAAGTTGATACCCACATAAACAAACAAAAAATTAAGTGAATGATCCACTATTTCTGCTTCATAATATATATATATATATATAGGAAGTATATTTTAAAAAAATTGTAAATATCTTGAGTATTGTTAATGAATATAAAAATTATGGCCAGCTTCGTCGCTTATGCAAGCAACGCTAGGTTCATTATAAATTTTGTGCCTGCTCTCTCTCTCTCTCTCTCTCTCTCTCTCAGGGAAAACACCTATAACAAGCTCTCAGCTTCTCTTCTCTTACTCCCATTCCCTCACTAATCACCAAACTCTCTCGCCCATGGCCATATCAGGCTCTGCAATTAAACTGACCCCATTAATATATCCTTCTCCTAAGGCTCCCAGACTAAGCCTCAGTTGCAGAAAACAGGTCAGTCCTTAAGCTTTTCATTTCAATACCCAGATTTTTTTTCTTTTTTCCGTTTCCTTTATTTCTGTTGATGAAGATGATAAACATGGCTCATTTTGTTGGATGATTTGGGTTTAAGTTCTTCGTGCGAGCTTCTGTGGCCGCCGCCGTTTCGGATGGGGAGGAAGGAGAAGGGAATATGATGATAAGGAAAGAGAAAGATGGGGGTTGGAAGATTGATTTTTCAGGGGAGAAGCCGCCGACGCCTTTGCTTGATACCATCAACTACCCAGTTCACATGAAGAATCTCTCTGCACAGGTGAAATAGCATTCATGGGGATGATCTCTACCTGTGGTTTTTCTATAAACTGTAGTAAGGCCTGTAACACTGAAAGGGGATAAAATTTAGATCTCGGATATGGATAATTCGGATTGTCATATCTAGAGTTTGTTAATGGCTTTGGATTCCGAATATGATATCCGGAGAAATTTTTTGGTTCCGAAAAGTTTTCAAGAAAACATACCCGAATTCCAATTCGATGGATAAGATTCACTTTAGTGTCTCGTGCTTCTAAATCTAAGTGAATTACATCTATTAATTTTGAATTCGAAAATATTTTATGAAAAAATTTCGGGAATTTTAATTGTAACCCGGATAAATTTTGCAGGATATATGATGAAAGTGAGAGATATAATTGAATATGAAGTTATTATATAAATATGATCTATGAAGTGAATATATTTATAGATGTGAATCGTATTCGTATCATATTTGTATCACATATCAATATTCGTTTGGTATCTGCGGATACATTCTTTTAAAGTATCCACACAAGGAAAACTGTTTTTTATTTTTATTTTTATTTTTGACGTATCAAATACGTTTTGAATAATCTATATAATGTATGAATTTTTTTTATGAAAGTAAAATTGTGGCACTTCTTACATTTTAACAGAGTAAAATTATTTGGATACGAAAAAGTATAAAATTTAGGGATAGTTTATGGTCCCATGAAATTTTTCAAGAAAGCTTTCCATAATTTTAACTGAATGGAATGCAGGCTTCTAAATTCAAATAAATAACCCTTGATTTGGGAATATTTTTTGGAAAATTTTTTCTGGGACCGTAGCAGTCCACATATCTTTATGGTGTGATACATGTTCTATATAACTTTAGCTATTAACAATAAAATAAGTATCTAAGTAAGCGTAAAAAGCAACATAAAAAAAATACAATAGCTTACAACCATTATATAAAATTATATTTTAATTTTACTGGCTAGCTATATTCGTATCTTATTTTGTCAAATTTTATCGTATTGTTATATTCGTATCTTATCTGTATCTCGTATCTGTTCATATTTCATTGAAAATAATCAATTATATAAAACTTATTCAGCCAGAAGATTATGGATGAGTACTAGTATTTTCATAAATAATTGTGGCATCCTGTTCTTTAAAAGTGACATTTTTATAAATAAAAAGGGGGACTAATCTTGATGAAATAGGAGACTATAAATTTTGTTCAAGTTGAGTCGGACTACTTAGTATTCCGACTTGATTATTAGACTAACATTTTTTTTAGACCAATATTAGACCAACATCCAAACTCTTCATTCCTAATTAAATTTTAATGATTCGAACCGTTCAATGTGTTTAAAACATGTTTTTAAGGGTACAAGCGAGAAATCAGCTCAAAATATTACCGAAAAGGACTTGATCCACGTAGTGGTTCAAAATGCTGACAGGAACTGTTTTATGAACCACTGTTTGGATCAAGTCTATTGTGGTAATATTTTGAGCTTATTTCTTGCAGGTGACCTTAAAAACATGTTTTAAACACATTGAATGGTTCGAATCATTAAAATTTAATTAGGAATAAAGAGTTTGGATGTTGGTCTATTAATATTGGTCTAAAAAAGTGTTAGTCTTTTTAGCCTTTTCCATATATATATATATATATATATATATAGAGAGAGAGAGAGAGAGAGAGAGAGAGAGAGAGAGAGAGAGAGAGAGAGGTGTCATAACGTAATCACACTCTAAATATAAAAAAAAAGACCGAATTAGTGGACGAATGACTAAGGCATACTATTAGGGTCAGTTTTGTTTTGTTCTGAGGGAATTTAATAGAGGGGGAAAAATGAAAGTTGACTTCAAATACAAAGTAATGAGTCTAATGACGAACACATGTAAAGTGAATGGGGCCAAAGTGAGATTTAATACAAAGTGAAGGAGTGCAGAGTAATTTTGACATTTATCTGTTTGGTAACTTTGGTTACCTACGTACGTACAAAGACTGTGAATAAGTAAGTAATTCTATTACGTTTCATTTCTTTTCCCTTACAAATTTCATGACTAAATATACTCCAAATCTACATATACATACATACATATATACTAGCGGCGGTACCAACGTATTGCGTGTGCTGATGATGAGAGAGAGAAAGAGAGAGAGAGGCTCTGATCGAGTGAGAGCGACAGATTCTTTGATGATAAAATTGCTTGTCTACAGTTTATTTTATTTTATTATCAGAACAGTTTTAAAACTGCTTGCACATATTTTTTGAATATTTGAACAATTTTAAAGCTACTTGCCTACAGTTTTTTTTAAAGTTATTTGACATAATTGTCCGCAATAAAATTGAGGTTAATTAATTTGTTAAAAGTATTTTTTTCATGGGCTTTTTTTTTTTTTTTGAAAAAGTACAAATGTGAGCCAACTTAAGAAATGTGTGAATAAATATGTGTGTGTATGTCTTTACTTATTAGTCCTTTTGGTGCTTTCAGGATCTTGAACAACTGTCAGCAGAACTAAGAGCAGATATAGTGTTCTCAGTAGCAAAGATAGGAGGGCATCTTAGTGCAGGCTTAGGGGTAGTGGAGTTAGCTGTGGCCCTCCACCATGTTTTCAACACCCCTGAAGACAGAATCATTTGGGATGTTGGCCATCAGGTGACTATATTCTCATCAGGAATATATATACATGCACATATTCTAGTTTTTACATGCAATGGGATCTGAGAAGGAGAATAAAATATTGCAGGCATACCCACATAAAATATTGACAGGGAGGAGGTCAAGAATGCACACAATTAGGAAGACATCAGGGCTAGCAGGGTTTCCTAAAAGAGATGAAAGCATATATGATGCTTTTGGTGCAGGCCATAGTTCTACAAGCATCTCTGCCGGTCTTGGTATGATCTTGTTGTCATTCCACAATTTTGTTTTCACTATTTTTTTTATTTCTTGTGGTTTTCAAAACAAAAACATGCATCCTTTTCTTGTCACAGCAGGGATCGCAGACCCACCTCTGATCCGATCCTTGAAAAAATCTGCAAAACTTTAATCCAAACGAGGTGGGAAATGGAATAGATTGAATCAGATCAAATGAAAATATCATCCCCAAAGAGAACGTGGTTTATGATTTTGGGGGGTTTGAAGTTTTTGTTGTAAAGAACATTTCTCTTGACCGGAAAAATTATTGGGTGATAACGAGATCGTCATGTGTTGCATTAACACCTTTTATCACCACACATTTATGGGAAGTCTCGGTAATGGAGGGTGCTGCAGCACTATCTGTCACCTTGAAGACCATTAAATAATTACTCATTCATATGAATTTTCATGACATCCTCATGGTTTTCTTGTCTCAGCCGAGTGAATTTGAGTGGGAGAAATTAAAAAAAATTTAAGTAGGGCCAAATAATAAAAATTGAATGGAAAATTAAAATTGCGAAAATAAAAGAAAGTGGAGTAAGTTGATTCTACTTGCACCTTGTGCTCTCGGCCCTTGCTAATCGACTCAATTTGATGTGGACTGAAAACCGCGATAATATTGTAGGTATGGCAGTTGCAAGAGACCTTTTAGGGAAGAAGAACAATGTGATATCAGTGATTGGAGATGGAGCCATGACTGCAGGACAAGCATATGAAGCCATGAACAATGCAGGCTTTCTTCATTCTAACCTCATTGTAGTATTGAATGACAACAAACAAGTCTCCTTGCCCACTGCTACTCTTGATGGCCCTGCTTCTCCTGTTGGAGCCCTCAGTGGTGCTTTAGCCAAGATTCAGGCAAGCCCCAAGTTCCGCCAACTTCGTGAAGCTGCAAAAGTACTTATTCCAATCCCCAAAACATTCTTCGCGACTCTTTTTTTTTCCGAAAAATGGGTAACAACAAAACATCCCAATTCTGCAGTTTAAGGAAGCAAAAATGGTGATACTGATTCCCACTTCTTTTGATAACTTTATCTCTTAATAGAGTATCACAAAGCAAATTGGACCACAAGCACATGAAGTAGCAGCAAGAGTAGATGAGTACGCAAGGGGTATGATCAGCGGTTCTGGCTCGACTCTCTTTGAGGAGCTCGGATTGTATTACATAGGTCCAGTGGATGGGCACAATGTAGAAGATTTGGTAACCATTTTTGAGAAACTAAAAGCAATGCCAGCACCAGGTCCGATTCTCATACACATAGTGACCGAGAAAGGGAAGGGCTATCCACCAGCTGAGGCAGCAGCTGATAGAATGCACGGTGAGCAAGCTACTTCTCTCTGTCCCTTTATGTTAGTCTAGGACCTCTAGCTAGGTAGGTGGCAAGATCCTTACCTTGGCATTCTTGCAGGGGTTGTCAAGTTTGATCCGAAAACAGGAAAGCAATTTAAGACCAAATCCCCTACGCTTTCGTATACCCAGTACTTTGCTGAATCTTTGATAGAAGAAGCTGAGGTAGATAACAAGATTGTAGCCATCCACGCGGCAATGGGTAGTGGGACTGGACTCAACTACTTCCAGAAAAAGTTTCCAAATCGATGTTTCGATGTGGGTATTGCAGAGCAACATGCTGTTACATTTGCAGCCGGTTTAGCCACAGAGGGTCTAAAGCCGTTCTGCGCTATCTATTCATCGTTCCTGCAGCGAGGCTATGATCAGGTTAGCCTTGAAAGGGAAACAAATAAGGCAGCCAAGAAAATAAAAGGATGAGCATCGTAGTTTTCACAGAATTTGGTTAAAGTTCTGATTTTTTTTGCCCAAAAAACATTGTTTTTTTCCACCTTAAGCTCTCAAAAAGCCAAAACAAAAGTTTCAGCGAAAACTAATTTATGGTGTTGTAGCTCCAATTTTGTCTCGTAAATGAACCAAATAAAGCCAAAGACCGTTATACTAATGATGTTACAATACACATGAAGGTGGTGCACGACGTAGATCTTCAAAAACTACCTGTACGATTTGCAATGGATCGAGCTGGTTTGGTTGGCGCAGATGGACCAACCCATTGTGGAGCCTTTGATGTCGCATACATGGCTTGTTTGCCAAATATGGTAGTCATGGCTCCATCCGATGAAGCAGAACTTATGCACATTGTTGCCACAGCAGCTGCAATTGATGACAGGCCTAGCTGCTTCAGGTTCCCAAGGGGTAATGGCATTGGAGCAATTCTTCCCCTTAATAACAAGGGAACACCAATTGAGGTTAGCTCTTGAAAACAACCTACTTCAATACTAGACTAAGGCATTCAGTTTTATGACATAGCGCTTACGAAAAGAGTTGATCAGAAACTAAAAAAAGAACATATTTTGTTGAATGATAGATTGGAAAGGGAAGAATACTGATGGAAGGCGATCGAGTTGCTATTCTGGGATACGGGACGATAGTTCAACAGTGTGTGGAAGCCGCGGGCTTTCTCAAAGCCCAAAACATAAACATGACAGTAGCCGATGCAAGATTCTGTAAACCATTAGATGCTGATCTCATCACAAGATTAGCAAACGAACATGAAATCTTGATTACTGCGGAAGAAGGTTCCATTGGAGGTTTTGGGTCTCACGTGGCACACTTTTTAAGCTTGAAAGGCCTTCTGGATGGACACCTAAAGGTAAATTCCCTTAAACAAGATTTTTTTTTTAAGCTCAACTTGTATTTCCTTGTTCATTTCCAGGTTAACAGACATTTTGTTTCCTTTTGTTTTCTGCAGTTAAGATCAATGTTTCTTCCTGATAGATACATCGATCACGGAGCGCCCCAAGATCAGATTGAAGAAGCTGGGCTTTCTTCTAGACATATCTGTGCAACAGTGTTATCCCTGTTGGGGAAGCCTAAAGAAGCTCTTAACTTCAAGTGAGTGCACATATGGAAGCAAATAATGTCCTTCTAGTTGAGAAAAATCATTCACTTGTTTAGATTTGTTCTTCTTGTATGGCTTCTACTCAGGTTCTAAGAGAATGAGTCCAAGACTCCTTAAAATTGTTTCCCAGTATGTCAATGTGACAAACATATCCACTTCCAGAGCTTTGATAGGAAATGACTTCTCTGTAATTTACGAGCGGACTGCAGAGAACCGTCGTTACAATCTTAGCCGTGTAATTAAAAGTATTTTTAAAGTTTCATATTTATTATTTAATTAATAAAAATCTCTACCAAATCTAAATTGTTTATTGTCCAGATAGACGGCCAAGATTGGACTGCTCCTTGTAGTCCACGAGTGAATTCTGGAGAAGGCAAGTCCATTTTAAATAAGAAAGTCAACACATCGTTGTGTTCATGTGTATCGAATCTGTGGATTATCTCTGTTGTAAACCGTATGTGACAATATACCCATGTTATCTAAGTTTCATTTGTGTCTAATGAAGCAAAGTTTTTGTTGAATCCTAATGTATTGCAATGTAAAGGGCTGGATGAGATAAAAATTTCTCCAATTACGGGAGTAAGGCTGCATACGTCCAATCTTCTTGGCATAATTACTGTATTACAAAAGAATGACCAAAATCAGTTTAGAGAATTATTAGCCACTAATGTACAATAGTAGTAGACTGATTAAGAATAAAATTAAGTTTCAAAATATCTCCATGGGGCCTCACATGGATCAATCTATGGAGGAGCTCGTGATGCAGGTACTGATTAATCTATCAATTACAGATAACTATCGCTGAAGCATACGTGGCTTATCGATTGTAGTCAACATCTTTTAATACACGATACGTACTTTATGATTCGATATGTTCAAAGATTTAATACGTATCAATGAATGTACGATATGTCGATATAAATCTTTCCGCACATACAATATTATATGTATCCTGTAAGGACCCGGAAAATTTGAATTTTTAAAATAATTATTTGGACGTTTATTTTGGATAAATAAAGTTAAATAAGTGTGTTATATATCGGACTATGATTATGGGAACCGAGCCCGGAGTCCCTTGTGTTATTTCGTACGCGTATCTTAGATCGACTTTTTACGTGGGGTGCCCTTGGGCCTTAAAAACTTGATTTGTTGAGGGGTTAGGGGAAAAACCCTCATTTGCTCATAACACTCTCTCTCTCACTCTCCTTGTGCTCTCACTCCCCCTTGCCAAATTCCACCTCCTCCCTCCACCATTGCCTAATCCCTCGGAGATATAGGAGCCGTGCATTGTGCTTTGCAAGGAATCGAAGATGGATCGAGGTTAGAAGCTCGGGAGGAGCGGATTTGAGCTTTGGAGGACAAACCAAGCTAGGGCTTTCACCCTTGGACCATCCACTTTGAAGCTTGAGGTAGGGATTTCTACCTTCTATTATGTGTATATGATGTGTTTTGGTCTTTGTTTCGTGTATGTTTTGATGTTTGGAAAGGATTTGGACCATTTGCGAAATCTGCGATCGCGCAGTTTTTCTGCAGATCGCGTTCGGGCGTCCGGACGGGAACCATGGGCGTCTGGACGGCTGGCCCAGGAATTTGGACAGAGAAGTGATAGAAGTGGCGTCCGGACGGGGAAGTCCGGCGTCCGGACGGTGCCGGCCCGGCGTCCGGACGGGACCGGACGGTGACCGGGCGGCCGTGTGTTTTGTTTGCTGAGTTCGTTTCTGTTACGTATTATGCCATGGAACATCGTAATTTGGTAGTTTGATGTGAATGTAAGGTATTCGGATTGGTTTTGTATGAATGAATGGTGGAGTGTGATATGGATTTTCTTGATTTGTCGTACATTGTTGGGAATGAAATGTGTAATGTCTAGCCTCCTTCGGGAGTGGTGCTAGGAGAACAATGAGACTAGCTCCCGGATGGGAATGTGCTAGGCAGACAATGAGACTAGCTCCCGGATGGGAATGTGCTAGGAGGACAATGAGACTAGCTCCCGGTCGGGAATGTGCTAGGAGAAGCCATGAATCGGCATTGGCTAGCCTCCGTTGGGAGAAGTGCTAGGATATATGTACGACCATTGTTTTGACACGACATGTGCATTACCTAGCCTCCGTTGGGAGAAGTGCTAGGGTATGAACTATCTTGACTTGTGTGTTTGTACTCGATTGGCATTGGATATGAGCAATGGGCAAATTGCGAGACGTGATTGTTGTATGGGTATTGGCGAACTGTGGATTGTTATTCTTGTGACTGTGTTTGATATATGAATGTGATGCATTACTATACCGTGATCTTAAGCATGCCATGCATCTCACTTGCACGTAATCTAGGCATAAAGTTTTCCCATTGGGCTAGCAGTGCATGATTAGAGAGTGTCGAAGGACACTTGTTCGGTATAACCGTTGAGTTGGAGAAATTATAGAATGGACCATGAGGGATTGGGAGAATTCAATAACATCTTGAGGATGGTTGGTTCGAGTTGGGAGTCGGGTAAGGATGATGTTTGACCTTGGAGATGAAGGCTAGTTTAGAGCTTTAACCAAGAATCAGCGGTGTTTTATTGAGAAAAATGTTATATTTTGTGAAGTTATCGGGTATTGCTGGCACCGGATGTAAATCACCTTTTTGACTTGTGACATGAACGTTTCGGAAGCTTTAACGAAAATCTGCCAAGCCTGGTAAGAAATAAGAGTTGGAATGATGAGGTAGGATACCCCCGGAATGGGATTACTTGGAATTGGTTGCGTTCAGTGAAGAGCAAGTTGAGTTGACAAGTGTGCCCTTGTATTGAGGTGAACCCGAATCGAGATTACTATCACCCTTGTGTCCCTCATAGGAAAGTTGTCTACCTATCCTTGGGTCTAGACTTGCTTGCGAGGTATCGTACGATTGACTGTGGGTTGAGTCTGGTTGTGAGATATTCTTGGAAGAGATTCTTCTTCCTTGAGTTATACTCCTTGTTATCATGTCTAGAGGTGATCCACTGTGTCATAGTGTTATGAAGAGTTCTTTGGTTCCGTGAAAGAATGAGAAACCTTGGCGTGCCTTGAAACTTTGGGATGATTGGAGTTCGGAGTAGAGCACGGTTGATATCCCGGCAGGTTGATATGCCTCGTCTGTAGTGTTTGACCCGCGTATGTGAGTTCATGATGAGTCCTAAAGGAACGACTTGATTGTGAAATGTGTTGTGAGGATTCGGTTTGAAAGTGATGTTGGGTGTCGGTGAATGACGTGTGGTGCACGGGTGCTATTACGTGCTTTGTCGTTCGTTTTCTTTGTTGCTGAACCGCATGGGATTGATAGACCGTTCTTGTGTGACCTTGGACATGGGATGGTAACGTGTGAATGAAAGAAATAAAATGAAAAATGTGTACTAGCTTTGACTAGCCTCCGGATGGAGATGTGCTAGGTGAATCTTAACATGATTAGTCTCTGGTGGGAGAAGTGTTTGCTAAATCTTAGTATTGTATGGCTTCCATTCGGATACGTGCCAGTTATCTTTCGATGTCTTATAGCCACCATGGGTGAGGTGCTAGTTGGAGAGATAATCTTCGAGTCGATACGAGTAGTGAGAATTGAGAAATGTGAAATACTTGGCACGACAACGTCCTAAGTTTATGAAAGGAATGGATGATAACGTCTTGATGATGAGATCTGAAGGTCTTGAGTGGATATCAGGTGGAGCAATGGATAGGTTGATGAGGAAATGTGTGGATATATTGTGCATGCATAGTTGGAGATATATTGCGTAAGCTCATGCTTGTGTTATTATTGAGTGTTGCATTGCTTGCCAATTCATTTCATATGTTCATAATATATGTGTAGACTTTCCTACTGGGCTGTGTAGCTCAACCCTTCCACCTTTCAGGTACCGTGGCAGAAGAGTAGCATGGAGTGCTTGGCATGGCATCCTTTGAGTAGACTAGTGGGAGAAGTCATTACACATCTGCATGGACTTATATTTTGGGTAGATGCAATATAAATTCCCATATGTATTTTGTTAATACAAGTGAGACTTCTAATCTTTTGAAAATCATGGTTATGTAACTTGGGTCGGTAGTGCCCCTTGATTTTGAAATGGAAATTTATGGAAGTATGTGTATTACTTGTGATTTTAGTTCGATGGAAATTCGGGGCGTGACAACTTGGTATCAGAGCTATAGGTTAGAATACCTTGAGACCGTGGGGAGACACTTAGTCTCATGGGTTCAAAGTTGGTTGCATTTGGCGTGGTATGAGTGTGCTTGTGCGCATAGAATTGATTGACATTGCACTCTCTATTGCTTAAGAGTAGTGTAATGTGGTGGACTCGTGTTGGGAAAATCGCTCTAGGCGTTGGTTTTGCGTTGACTTGTGGACCCGTGTTGGGGGGTTGTTCTAGCTGTTGATTTTGTGTTAGTTGATGATAGGGATAGTGTGACCAGCATTTATGTTTCTTTATGCTGTGGTACGATGCTTCTGAGGCATGAGATTAGGCGGAGCGGTTACGAGGTCATCTCTGTAATCACGAGGCGTGTTGAGGGGCGAGTTCTTTACGACTGTCAGGGTTCGGAAAGAGTTAGAATTCTCGGGTTGAGCATGAAAAGGGTTCTGCAATAACCATCCAGAGACTCATGGTGTGAGAGGTACGTTGTTCTCGTTTTCCTTTTTGTTCGGGTTGTCTCTCATTGGTGTTAGAGCGTGACCTTACTATTGTGGCCGCATCTTTACATGTATTTTGGATTTGGGATCGTGGTTGTTCACCATAGATAGGCGTTTTGATCTTATTGGAGGACATGGAGAACGAGGGAAGTCTAGATTCTTTTAAGAGCTGTTAGTGAGTGTAACGTTAGAGGTGTATGCTGATGCCTAGTGTGGAGTATTGTGTGGATGGCTTATGTTACCCAGGTGGCAACCCAAGAGGGGGGGGGGGGGGGAATTGGGTTTATGAAAAATATTGGCTAATAAAACTTATGCGGAAACAAGCCAATACAAACTAAATTAAATGTCACAGCAAACAACACAATATGATAGACAGTAAATAAAGGAGTAAGGGAGAGAGTACGCAAACGATGTATAGTGGTTCGGTCTGAGCGTGTCCACTGCCCAGCCTAGTCCACTCCCTAGGAGTCACGTGATCTACTAGAAACCCGAACGACTTTGGGTGTCGCACAAACCCTTACAATCCTTCTTCCCGTTAGCTTTCCCGAGGAGCTAACCGAACCGCCGAATCTTTATCCCCAGATTCGATTACCCAAGGTTTGCTCTTCGCAAACCTCACACATACATCAGCAAAACAGAAGTAATGATTGAGACAAAGTCTCACACAATTCGTACAGAAGGAGAAGAACAATGAAAGTGAACTTTGCTAGCTTATCTCTCTCATTCTCTCAAATAAACTCACTCTAAAAATCAATACAAATTTGTAATCACGTGAGGATGGTAGAGAGTAAGTTTCTTTTGCAGTAGAAGCTCTGTCAATCGAAGTCCCAACGTGTATATTCGTCCAAGAGGGTTATATAAATCCTAACGCGTAGAATCCGAATCTTGGAGGAGCCTCTTGATTTCCAAAATGGTTGATACGATCTTCCAACCTTCCAAAAGTCTCTTAATCGACCGTTTGAACTATTTAGGGAAGGATATCATAAATCAAATTCTTACGAAGATCGAATCTGCAAATTTCCGCGTAAGACTGCGACCGGTCGACCGCACGTTGGTCCCGGTCGACCGCCTAGCCCGGTTGACCGCAGACAGTGGCCGGTCAACCGGCCCGGTTGACCGCAGACAGTGACCGGTCAACCGCACCCTGGGGCTTTTGAATACCTGTGCTATGCTCAACCAAAGCAACATCAATCATGATCATCATATTATAAAAGTAATTTCAACACGGATATCGGTCGATGATTGTTCCATGGTCATGGTACGCTTAGACAATAATTTAGATTCTTACGTGCGAGTACCAACTTTCCATACATCAATTTTTTTATATATAATTTTCATTTTTAATCTTGGCATCATCAAAATAAATAAATAATGTGAATACACTATTTCTAACAATCTCCCCCTTTTTGATGATGACACATATATGCATGGATATAAAATGAATTACATCAATGTACACATCTCTTGAAAAATATGCTCCCCCTCAATGTATGCATTATAGAGTGAATAAACATGATATCAAATGATCCATGAGTATAGCATATTCAAAACGTGAATAAGATGTAATATCTATCAAAATCTCAAGTAATCCATCAATACATAGTCCATCAGTACATGTGCAATGATATCATTCATAAAGTCATTTATCCAAGATGAGTCAAATTTCAAAACAACTATACCATGAATATGATAAATGATATTAATCATACATAAACAAGAGTACCATAAAGATAGTCCATCAGTACATGTGCAATGATATCATTCATAAAGTCATTTATCAAAGATGAGTCAAATTTCAAAACAACTATACCATGAATATGATAAATGATATTAATCATACATAAACAAGAGTACCATAAAGATATGACTCTCTCTTAACTCTCTAGCGATCTCATAATAAGTCTATCGCTCCCATATCTCTTCTACATGCATATCTCTCCCCCTGTGGAATCATCAAAAATAATATAGGCATACGGAGAATCACTGCTCAAGTGCAGATGGCTCCCCCGGTTGACCGCAGGGTATTGCCGGTTGACCGTATGATGGTCTAGATGATAAAATATGTTTCGCTAAAAACTTAGAACACTATGAAAGACATGCATATGATATCTAAATAAAATATAGGAGTATTTTCAAATATATCATGATATAGTATACTCTTTTTCAATGTTATTACACGCCACATTAAATCTTGTAGAATCCTTAAAAATTTAGTTAAAAATCATCAATCATTCCAAGTACTCGACATATAAGAGTGAATTAAACTTTATTCAAGGGTTTTGTAAATATATCCGTAAAGAACTTGTCGGTATTATAATTTCAAGAACAACAACTCCCTTTTGAGCATGATCTCTTATAGAAGGATGTCGAATCTCAATAGGTTTTGTTTTGGAATGTTGAATAGGATTCTTAGTAAGATTTATTGTGCTAGTGTTGTCACATCGACGTGGAATATGATCATGATACAATTTAAAATCTTCTAATTTTTATTTGATCCATAGTAACTCTGTACAACAATTTTCAACTGCTATATGTTATGCTTTAGGAGTGGATAAGGCAACAAAACTTTACTTCTTGTTGGACCATGATATTGATGCACATCCTAAGAATTTATATGCGCCACTCGTGCTTTTATGATAGGTCTTACTACCAGCATAGTCAACATTGGAATGTCCAAAAAGGCAACAGTCGTGTCTCTGCGATAGAATACCCCTAATCTTGGAGTTTCAATGAGATGCCTAAGAATAAGCTTAACAGATACTAGGTGTGACTCCTTAGGGTTAGATAGAAAATGTGCACAAAGATATCCGCTAAATATTATATCAAGTTTATTAGCAGTAAGATAAAATAAAGATCATATCATACCGCGATATAGCTTTGTATTTACCGATTTACCGTTCTCATTTCTAGCTTGGTTGCAGGACTCATGGGAGTCTTCATTGGTTTGCAGTCCTCCATCTTAAATCGCTTTAGCAGTTCCTTTATGTACTTGGCTTGATTAATGAGGATGCCTTCCTTTGATTGTTTGATTTGAAGACCAAGGAATAAGTTTAGCTCACCCATCATACTCATTTCGAACTCTCCCTGCATTCTCTCAGAAAAGTCCTTGCACAGAGATTCATTAGTAGCACCAAATATGATGTCATCAACATATATTTACACGATAAGCATGTCAAGATTTTCTGTTTTGATAAAGAGTGTCGTGTCGATCATTCCTCTAGTAAAGCCATTTACTATGAGGAAGCTACTTAGCCTATCATACCATGCACGTGGAGCTTGTTTTAATCCATATAAAGCTTTTGTAAGTTTGAAAACATGATTCGGATATGCATGATTTTCAAAACCTGGAGGTTGTCTAACATACACCTTCCTCTTGAATAAAACCATTTAAGAAGGCGCTTTTAACATCCATTTGAAACAATTTAAAGCCTTTAAAACATGCGAATGCTCATAACATGCGAATTTCTTCTAATCTAGTTACGGGAGCAAACATGTCATTAAAATTGATGACTTCTTCTTAATTGTAAACTTGTCCAACTAGCTAGCTTTATTTCTAACAATGGTGCTGGATTTATCCAATTTATCTCTAACAATTAGTTTTGGGACTAAGATTCAAATTTCATTTATTTCAACCTGATTACTCATCTTGTATTGTTAGAATTCATCCTTCATCATATTCTGCTTATAAAAGAATTGTAAATTCTAATTGAGATGAGAAAGCTAAATAGCTAAAAATATTTCTAAAGGATGAACGAGAATTATACCTTTTGTTGGATTACCTATTATTTGATCGGTTGGGTTATGTTGGATGAATTCCCACTCATTTTAGACTTCAAGCTCCAACAAACCTACAAAGATGAATGTTCATTTGGTACCCAATCTAGGTGGGTCCTTGAATGTTAGTGCCAATATATTTAGGAATCCAAACAGTTTTCTTTCCTTTTTGAACATGCTTCTTAACACCACAGAAGTAGTGCATGTGTCCTATTTGGTTACAGTAGGTGCAAGTAAGGTTAGGTGAGTTTGATATAGGTTTTTTAATAAATGCATTTTTCAAATCTTTTTGTTTTTGAAAAGGTCTGTATCCTAGACCGGCTTTGTCAAAGACGCATTTTTGTACACCAAGTAATTTGTTCAAGTTTTCTTCTCCTTGAGTAAATTTTAATATTATCTTTGACTTATCTTCATCTTTCTCTCTTAACTTTCTATTTTCGTTTTCTAAATTGCTTAGTTCCTTAGTAAGAGAGGTAACATGTTTCTTTAGTTTATCATGTGCAGTTCCTATTCTTATGGACTCATTATATAAGTCTTTAAAAGAAGCTTGTAACTCTTCAAAATTACTCAACAGTTCTTCATAAGAGATAGGGTCAGAATATACCTCATCTTCATCGTCTATCGCCATTAGACAGAAGTTGGAGTTGTCAAAACTTGTTTCGGCATCAAAGAACTCATCTTCTTTATGTTGAGCTTTTAAGCATATATGAGCAGCTTCATCTTCATTGGAGTCATCATCTGAACTATCTCTCTCACTTTCTCCCCATGCTGCTATCATAGCCTTTTTCCCTCTTTCTTTCTTTTTGTACCTCTTTTCTTCTTTGGTAAGTCTTGGACAATCTGACTTAATGTGACCTGGCTTTTTGCACTTATAACATATAATATGATCTTTCTTGCTATTATCTGTGGAGTAATTTCTTCTAGGAGGTTGCTTGCCATATTTTTCTCTTTTGATCAACTTGTTGAATTTGTTGGTCAAAATGGTTACTTCCTCATCACTTTCGTTTTCCTCTTCTTCCTCATCTTCTTCTTCTTCTTCTTGACGGGTGGATGTCTTGAATGCTATCGTTTTCTTTTTCTTGCTTTCATCATCCTCTGTACCCATTAGGTTTATCTCATGTGTCATGAGTGATCCCAATAGTTCATCCAAGTTGAGTACATTCAGATCTTTTGCTTCTTGGATTGCTGTGACTTTTGGTTCCCAATTCTTAGGCAAACACCTGAGAATCTTTCTAACCATTTCTGCATTAGAGTACACTTTACCAAGAGAGCTTAGTCCATTAACAATATCAGTAAATCTTGTAAACATAACAGATATAGTTTCATCAGAATGCATTTTGAACAATTCATATTTATGGACTAGCATACTAACTTTTGTTTCCTTAACTTGATTTGTTCCCTCATGTGTAACTTCTAATTTATCCCATATTTCTTTAGCAGTTTCACATGTGGATATGCGATTAAATTCTTTTGAGTCTAATGCACAGTATAAGAAGTGTTTTGCCTTAGCATTAAGTTGAATAGTACGTTTATCACTTTCATTCCATTCATGTTCTAACTTTGGAACGCGAGCACTGTCTACTACTTTAGAGGGGATAGTGGGTCCTTTAGTCACAATGGACCAGGCATCAATATCAGTGGCTTGAATAAATATGGTCATCTTAGCTTTCCAGTAGTTATAGTTGTTTCCAGAAAACAATGGTGGTCGATTGCTAGACTGCCCTTCACCTAAGAAGGAACTCATGGTTGCCGAAAGTAAACTCTAAGACTGTGAGGTCTAAAAAATTAGAGCCCTTGCTCTGATACCAATTGTTACCCAGGTGGCAACCCAAGAGGGGGGGGGGGGGGAATTGGGTTTATGAAAAATATTGGCTAATAAAACTTATGCGGAAACAAGCCAATACAAACTAAATTAAATGTCACAGCAAACAACACAATATGATAGACAGTAAATAAAGGAGTAAGGGAGAGAGTACGCAAACGATGTATAGTGGTTCGGTCTGAGCGTGTCCACTGCCCAGCCTAGTCCACTCCCTAGGAGTCACGTGATCTACTAGAAACCCGAACGACTTTGGGTGTCGCACAAACCCTTACAATCCTTCTTCCCGTTAGCTTTCCCGAGGAGCTAACCGAACCGCCGAATCTTTATCCCCAGATTCGATTACCCAAGGTTTGCTCTTCGCAAACCTCACACATACATCAGCAAAACAGAAGTAATGATTGAGACAAAGTCTCACACAATTCGTACAGAAGGAGAAGAACAATGAAAGTGAACTTTGCTAGCTTATCTCTCTCCTTCTCTCAAATAAACTCACTCTAAAAATCAATACAAATTTGTAATCACGTGAGGATGGTAGAGAGTAAGTTTCTTTTGCAGTAGAAGCTCTGTCAATCGAAGTCCCACCGTGTATATTCGTCCAAGAGGGTTATATAAACCCTAACGCGTAGAATCCGAATCTTGGAGGAGCCTCTTGATTTCCAAAATGGTTGATACGATCTTCCAACCTTCCAAAAGTTTCTTAATCGACCGTTTGAACTATTTGGGGAAGGATATCATAAATCAAATTCTTACGAAGATCGAATCTGCAAATTTCCGCGTAAGACTGCGACTGGTCGACCGCACGTTGGTCCCGGTCGACCGCCTAGCCCGGTTGACCGCAGACAGTGGCCGGTCAACCGGCCCGGTTGACCGCAGACAGTGACCGGTCAACCGCACCCTGGGGCTTTTGAATACCTGTGCTATGCTCAACCAAAGCAACATCAATCATGATCATCATATTATAAAAGTAATTTCAACACGGATATCGGTCGATGATTGTTCCATGGTCATGGTACGCTTAGACAATAATTTAGATTCTTACGTGCGAGTACCAACTTTCTATACATCAATTTGTTTATATATAATTTTCATTTTTAATCTTGGCATCATCAAAATAAATAAATAATGTGAATACACTATTTCTAACAGCTTATGATAGTTGGTATGTGTAGATGAGAGAGTTACGTGGTTCGTCTCCGGGAGAGAAGGGTTGAGTCATCGATAGACTTGTTTGCCGGTACCATTACCGCCCTTGTGTTTTCGTCGTTTTGCGATTACGAAATTGGGAGCATTGAACGAGGAGGATTGTAAGAGTTGTGAGACTTGGAGTTTTGAAGCATTTGGTTTTGAGAAGTTTGGAAAGAGGATGCCCTTGTGCGGTTTGGTGGCTCAACCGACGATATCGATTCAAGGGAGTCAGACTCGACTAGTTAACTAGAAGCGAAGGATTGTGTTCGAGTTCCTTAACAGGAAAGCGTGCGAGTTTACTTTATTTACGATGAGTCGTTGTGGTTTTTGAATTTATCTGTTTATGTGACGTCCGTATGTGCTGTATCCGAGTGAGATTTGCACTTGTTTTTGACTTTGGTATTGTGGGTCGTACGGACATGGTAGTCATATATTTGATGATGAATGGCTGTGATATGCTAGTTTTGTATTGTGATGCATGAGCCGCGTTGGCACGTTTTGTCGATTTCCTGGACTTGATAGTCATGATAGTTGGATGTGGATGTGTGAGTTGTGCTAGCATGTTTAGTTTGTTTTCGTGGACTTGTGATGTCACGATCGAGGTAGTCGTGGACTTGTGGAGTCACGATTATCGTGGATATGAGATATTAATTTTGATGACTTGGTTGTGCATTGGGTGTTAGATACTCATTGAGCATGATATATGCATGAGTCGAATTGATGTGTTTGGTTGATTTGTTAGAACATGATGACTTGACAGTCGGCATCCGTTGAGCTTTGTGGAAGCACGGGTCGGTTTTATAGTAAAGATTGAGGAAATGGCGGTGTGTCCGTATCTGGAAGTATCTGTGTCTGGACTGTGGATTATGTGTAGAGATATGGGAATCGATTTGTTGTTTTAAATTTCGAGGACGAAATTTCTTTAAGGAGGGGAGGATGTAAGGACCCGGAAAATTCGAATTTTTAAAATAATTATTTGGACGTTTATTTTGGATAAATAAAGTTAAATAAGTGTGTTATATATCGGACTATGATTATGGGAACCGAGCCCGGAGTCCCTTGTGTTATTTCGTACGCGTATCTTAGATCGACTTTTTACGTGGGGTGCCCTTGGGCCTTAAAAACCTGATTTGTTGAGGGGTTAGGGGAAAAACCCTCATTTGCTCATAACACTCTCTCTCTCACT
Organism: Arctostaphylos glauca; assembly: GCA_019985065.2. Classification (NCBI taxonomy): domain Eukaryota; kingdom Viridiplantae; phylum Streptophyta; class Magnoliopsida; order Ericales; family Ericaceae; genus Arctostaphylos; species Arctostaphylos glauca. The sequence continues at coordinate 4,259,925 of JAHSPW020000008.1, forward strand.
CTCCTTGTGCTCTCACTCCCCCTTGCCAAATTCCACCTCCTCCCTCCACCATTGCCTAATCCCTCGGAGATATAGGAGCCGTGCATTGTGCTTTTCAAGGAATCGAAGATGGATCGAGGTTAGAAGCTCGGGAGGAGCGGATTTGAGCTTTGGAGGACAAACCAAGCTAGGGCTTTCACCCTTGGACCAAATCATCCACTTTGAAGCTTGAGGTAGGGATTTCTACCTTCTATTATGTGTATATGATGTGTTTTGGTCTTTGTTTCGTGTATGTTTTGATGTTTGGAAAGGATTTGGACCATTTGCGAAATCTGCGATCGCGTAGTTTTTCTGCAGATCGCGTTCGGGCGTCCGGACGGCTGGCCCAGGAATTTGGACAGAGAAGTGATAGAAGTGGCGTCCGGACGGTGCCGGCCCGGCGTCCGGACGGGACCGGACGATGACCGGGCGGCCGTGTGTTTTGTTTGCTGAGTTCGTTTCTGTTACGTATTATGCCATGGAACATCGTAATTTGGTAGTTTGATGTGAATGTAAGGTATTCGGATTGGTTTTGTATGAATGAATGGTGGAGTGTGATATGGATTTTCTTGATTTGTCGTACATTGTTGGGAATGAAATGTGTAATGTCTAGCCTCCTTCGGGAGTGGTGCTAGGAGAACAATGAGACTAACTCCCGGATGGGAATGTGCTAGGCGGACAATGAGACTAGCTCCCGGATGGGAATGTGCTAGGCAGACAATGAGACTAGCTCCCGGATGGGAATGTGCTAGGCAGACAATGAGACTAGCTCCCAGATGGGAATGTGCTAGGAGGACAATGAGAGTAGCTCCCGGTCGGGAATGTGCTAGGAGAAGCCATGAATCGGCATTGGCTAGCCTCCGTTGGGAGAAGTGCTAGGATATATGTACGACCATTGTTTTGACACGACATGTGCATTACCTAGCCTCCGTTGGGAGAAGTGCTAGGGTATGAACTATCTTGACTTGTATGTTTGTACTCGATTGGCATTGGATATGAGCAATGGGCAAATTGCGAGACGTGATTGTTGTATGGGTATTGGCGAACTGTGGATTGTTATTCTTGTGACTGTGTTTGATATATGAATGTGATGCATTACTATACCGTGATCTTGGGCATGCCATGCATCTCACTTGCACGTAATCTAGGCATAAAGTTTTCCCATTGGGCTAGCAGTGCATGATTAGAGAGTGTCGAAGGACACTTGTTCGGTATAACCGTTGAGTTGGAGAAATTATAGAATGGACCATGAGGGATTGGGAGAATTCAATAACATCTTGAGGATGGTTGGTTCGAGTTGGGAGTCGGGTAAGGATGATGTTTGACCTTGGAGATGAAGGCTAGTTTAGAGCTTTAACCAAGAATCAGCGGTGTTTTATTGAGAAAAATGTTATATTTTGTGAAGTTATCGGGTATTGCTGGCACCGGATGTAAATCACCTTTTTGACTTGTGACATGAACGTTTCGGAAGCTTTAACGAAAATCTGCCAAGCCTGGTAAGAAATAAGAGTTGGAATGATGAGGTAGGATACCCCCGGAATGGGATTACTTGGAATTGGTTGCGTTCAGTGAAGAGCAAGTTGAGTTGACAAGTGTGCCCTTGTATTGAGGTGAACCCGAATCGAGATTACTATCACCCTTGTGTCCCTCATAGGAAAGTTGTCTACCTATCCTTGGGTCTAGACTTGCTTGCGAGGTATCGTACGATTGACTGTGGGTTGAGTCTGGTTGTGAGATATTCTTGGAAGAGATTCTTCTTCCTTGAGTTATACTCCTTGTTATCATGTCTAGAGGTGATCCACTGTGTCATAGTGTTATGAAGAGTTCTTTGGTTCCGTGAAAGAATGAGAAACCTTGGCGTGCCTTGAAACTTTGGGATGATTGGAGTTCGGAGTAGAGCACGGTTGATATCCCGGCAGGTTGATATGCCTCGTCTGTAGTGTTTGACCCGCGTATGTGAGTTCATGATGAGTCCTAAAGGAACGACTTGATTGTGAAATGTGTTGTGAGGATTCGGTTTGAAAGTGATGTTGGGTGTCGGTGAATGACGTGTGGTGCACGGGTGCTATTACGTGCTTTGTCGTTCGTTTTCTTTGTTGCTGAACCGCATGGGATTGATAGACCGTTCTTGTGTGACCTTGGACATGGGATGGTAACGTGTGAATGAAAGAAATAAAATGAAAAATGTGTACTAGCTTTGACTAGCCTCCGGATGGAGATGTGCTAGGTGAATCTTAACATGATTAGTCTCTGGTGGGAGAAGTGTTTGCTAAATCTTAGTATTGTATGGCTTCCATTCGGATACGTGCCAGTTATCTTTCGATGTCTTATAGCCACCATGGGTGAGGTGCTAGTTGGAGAGATAATCTTCGAGTCGATACGAGTAGTGAGAATTGAGAAATGTGAAATACTTGGCACGACAACGTCCTAAGTTTATGAAAGGAATGGATGATAACGTCTTGATGATGAGATCTGAAGGTCTTGAGTGGATATCAGGTGGAGCAATGGATAGGTTGATGAGGAAATGTGTGGATATATTGTGCATGCATAGTTGGAGATATATTGCGTAAGCTCATGCTTGTGTTATTATTGAGTGTTGCATTGCTTGCCAATTCATTTCATATGTTCATAATATATGTGTAGACTTTCCTACTGGGCTGTGTAGCTCAACCCTTCCACCTTTCAGGTACCGTGGCAGAAGAGTAGCATGGAGTGCTTGGCATGGCATCCTTTGAGTAGACTAGTGGGAGAAGTCATTACACATCTGCATGGACTTATATTTTGGGTAGATGCAATATAAATTCCCATATGTATTTTGTTAATACAAGTGAGACTTCTAATCTTTTGAAAATCATGGTTATGTAACTTGGGTCGGTAGTGCCCCTTGATTTTGAAATGGAAATTTATGGAAGTATGTGTATTACTTGTGATTTTAGTTCGATGGCAATTCGGGGCGTGACATATCCTATGATTCAACACGTCATAAAAGAAATCGAAACTTATATGTAAATGTGTAATGCTTTTTGCTTTGCTTCCACAGTTTATGATGTGATACGCGTGTTTCATTTTTCTACTAGAACATGTTATATAGTTAAAAATGTAAAAAATTGTATCATCAAAGTTTTTTATTCACTCACGCAATTTTGTTAACTGATCTTAAGACAACTATACATATTCCGATATATAGAATTATAAAATACGTATCCCATTTTGACAACTTCTGACTTGTCCATTAGGCCATTTATCCCTCACCCAAGGCATACGGAAACATTGCTTCTTGTTAAAGGCCCAAGTTGTCCAACTTTGCCTGGTTGTCTTCCTGCAGGTTTGGTGGCTGAGCTTCACAGAGATAGGGATTCTTGATTCTTTGTTTTCTGTTCTTGTTTCTGGTTTTCTTTGTGTGATTTTTGCCTTCTTCAAAACAATAGATGTTGTCCAACAACATAACATAATAGAGGCCTCATTTTGATGTTTGGTCCTAGAGGTGTCCAATGTGTTGTGCCGTGCGATCAGACGCGTTTATTTCCTTGTTCAGTATGCTTCGTGCCTTGCCGTGCCATATTTAAAAAATGTAGGTTCAGCCTGCCCATGAGCACGCCACATGCAGTGCTTGTGCCTGTGTCGTGCCCGTATGGTGATGAAATCACTTTTCAAACTTGCATCTCTGGTAGTTACATACCTCGCAGCAACTCTGGTGCCTGTCGCGTTTATTCCTGTGTCCAGCATGCTTCGTGTCGAGCCGTGCAGTGTTATAGAACTCTAGGTTCAACCTGTTCGGGATCACGCTACAAGCCATATCATGCCTCTCGTGTCCGTGTCGTGCTTGATCTGTGGTGAGACCCATTGATATCCAACCACGAAATTATGTACCTCAGTAACATTAACCCAACTCATTGCAGGGTTCACATGTGAAAACACCACCAAACCCAGCACCAATTACTGCTACTACATTAGCTCATTGGCCTTCACTAACCATACCCAGATCAGAAAATGAATTGAAAACACTTGGTGGCTATGTCGTTTTTCGGGAATTCATCAAACAGTTTATGGCCAACAATACAACAAAGCTATGACACCGAGGATGTTTGTTGTGGCTGAACTTGTAATAAAAGCTGATAATCCAAAGTTGTAAGCCAAACCTTTTCACATTAAAGCATCTCAAAATTCAACTTTTTTTTTTTTCTCCAAATTTTCAGGCACATTGCTGAACTTAAAACAGTAGCAGACACACCATCAGCTCTCCGGCCTTCACCCCATGTCAGAAAATCCCTTGAATCCGCATTAGTTATGTGCTTCTTCGGCAGGCAATACATCAAACAGTTAATGGGCAACCACACAAAAGCACTATAGGGACCCCATCAATCAGCTTCTGTGCCTCAACTGAGGTGGAGAAATCTCAAATCAAATCAAATCCCTGATTGGAGCTTGTTTATCTTGAAAGAATAGGTTCTTCGAGATGTAGGCCCCATTTGTTCTAACTTGTTTAAAAATAAGTAAGCTTTGTTTCTATTTAAATTTTTTTCGCATTTTTTGTTTTTGCCTCAATTTTTTTAATTATTAATCCGTCATTTAAAAAATATAAAATTATATTCAAAAGTAAAAAAAAATCGCTAAACACAACGAATAAACACAAAAGACCTTGTTTTTACATTATTTTTATTTTTTGTATTTTTTTTTCAAATTTGATCAATTATCTATAATTTTTTTGAAAACTCTCATCGAGACAAACCAATAATTCATAAAAAATTAACGAAAGACAAAAAAATATTAAAAAAATTTCATGAAAAGGCAAAACAATAATCAAATAATTAAGTCAGGCCAAATTAATCAAGTGTTCTAAACTCAACTTTTAATATAAATATGGTTTGATCAGGTATTGATCGTTGTTCAACTAACGTAAGATTTTACGTGACTGTTCTTCTTTACGAGATTGACAACACAAACGAGTTTGATTACCGAAATGAATCTGTAATGAGGTTAAAAAATATTCAAACTGCACGAAACGGTGAGAGGTTGCCCCCATTATGTTATACGTTTAAATGTCTGCAATTTGCATGGGAAAGTAGCACAGGTGCTGCCCATCTCTCATAAATACGTTCAAATGTCTGCAATTTGAAGAAGGCCTACGATGAACTCGAGCAACCCCTCACTCAACTTCTACAAGATTGGGTGATTTATGATTTCGTCTCTTATTGGTTAGGCCTTATTGCGGCCAAACTAGAAGCTTCGAGCGCTTATTTTAGTATATTAACTGCTGTTGGGTTATGCTTTTTGGGTCTTGCACGAGCTTTGATGGGGTTGAGTAGCGGAGAAAACTGCACAAAACCGAAAGAATTTACCTTTCCGCCAAAGTGGGTACCCTTCAAATCTATTGTCGCATTTAGGTTATTCGAAATTAATCAGATATTCGATGAAGTTACGGGGGAGGATGAGATTGTTTCTGGAGTGTATCGTATGGGGGCGGCTATTGAAGGCTGTGATATGGTGGCAGCGAGAAGCACATACAAGTTTGAGCCTAAGTGGTTACAACTTCTTGGGGAGATTTATCAGAAACCGGTCATTCCGTTGGGCCAGCTCCCTCGATTCCTAGAGATGATGATGACAACGAATAGAAAGTGTAGATTGGTAGATTTTGTCAGTCAGGACGGAAAACTAATCCTTCAATATCCGTCAGAAACAATGCTCTCAATATAGGTGAATCTGGGATCTGCAAAATAATAAACCGTCAAAGAGCCCTCTGCCGCTGTGATAGAAAGACACTCCGATGATTAAGTCAGGCAAAAGCTCACAAGACGAACAATAACTCAAGCTAATATTCTCTATTAGCAAGCGACATTATGTACTAGTAAAAACGAACTTGAAACTTTATGTATAGACTTTTCTTTAATCCTAATTCTCTTAGGATTCTGATTGGGGTGAAGTGCCTTCTGATTGGCTACTAGTGAGATAAATCTCTATCAAGCAGTTATCTTCTATCATTAGAGTTTCATTCAATTAATACTTCTCTTATTAATTAAATTAGCCGTGGATTCTTCATTCATATCTTTTAGAACTGTATCCCGACTTATATGGGATTCTGTCGTATCTCGGAATAACCATCGCTCATCGCCTTTCTCGAGTCGGTGGTGTCTCGGGCCATCTTTCTCGGATCGGCAGGATGCTGGGCCACCTTTCTCAGGTCGGCTGCTTATCGAGCCATCTTCCTAAGATTGGCTGGTTGCGTATTCGATCTTCTCGGCTCGAATAATGTATGGACAACCCTTCTCACGTCGGCCATGCCCTCATGTGATCGGCGTGTATGCTGATGCACCTTCTATCTGGTGCCAAAACTAAATCTCTTGCTGGGGGGATAAGTGTATTTTCTTAATTACATTTTTATCCTCGTCAATTGCCCCCTAACTTTGGTTGCTATTTGCCGAGTTGGAAGAGCAGGTGAAGCTACCATAGGATATAATCATTCCGAACCTATCCATCCTCGGGTGTATTGCTTCTCAACCGTCATTCGTGAATCTGCAGCGTCGCATTAATCACAAGGTGACATCGTGGCAAGCTTTTTCCCTATGGACTACGCGCTTGCCGCGCGTGCTGAGATTCGAACCGTTTTCCGTTTGCTCTTTCTAGAATATCTAATTTCAGACAAATAAGGTTTTGTCTTCTATGCTTTCTTTGTTTTTTCACTGTGCCCTTCTTCTCTGATTCATTTACCATTGCTCTGTCACCGATATGCCTCCGTTCATCGACCTTTGTAAGTCGCCTTGCGAAACCTCATCGTTGTTTCTTTTTCTGTCCACGCGTCCCTTTTCTCCTCTTCTAATGGGGATCTTTAGGCAGTTAGTAGATACGCCAGAAACAATTGCGAAATTCCGACGACGATACAACATCCCTCATTATGTTGTTATTGAAGTTAATGACCCCACCACTCCTCATGACGAGAATGACCCCGATACACTTCATGTTCCGTTGATGGCTATCACTGAGGGCGGAGTTCGTTTTTCGCTCAATCGCCTTCTTCGTGAAGTCCTCTGTTGGTATCGGCTGCATCCCATACAGATTTTCATAAACACATATAGGATTATTCACTGTATAGCCGAACTTAATAGGATAAACAACACAGACTTAGGGCTTCAGTAAATCCAATTCTATTACGAATGGTCAGAAAAGGCACTAATGCCTACTATCTGAAGAACCGACCTCATATCCAACAGATTGTCACTTATCTGACAGAATCTAACCGAGGGAATAACGATGACTTCCTCATCGTTATCGGTAACTGGGAGATTGGTCACGACGAGTTAGAACGCCCTAAGTTTCTGATAGGCGCGTGATATCGTAAGATATTAGCGCCTAAGTAGGGCGAATAACACGTTAGACACATTGTTTTATCTGATTTTACCGTTTAATGTGCACGCTTGGTGTTTGTAGTGGTTTTATGTTCACAGGTGTCAAAACGGAACATGGAGCGCTACATTTCATTCCAGAGGCCCCAGGAGCGCTACACCCTAAAGACTGGAGCGCTACACTCATTCCAGAGGCACCAGGAGCGCTACACCCTAAAGACTGGAGCGCTACACTCATTCCAGAGGCACTGGTAGCGCTACACCATAAAGCCTGGAGCGCTACATGTCATTTCCAGAGGCACTGGTAGCGCTACACCCTAAAGGATGTAGCGCTACATTTCTTAGGACCTGTAGCGCTACACTTAAGACTCTGTAGCGCTACCGAGAGCTTATTTCTGAGTACTCTATTTAAGTAAACTTTTGAACGTTTAGGTCAGTCTGTTATAATTTTTAGTCCGTTTTGGGGAAGAAAAGGAGGCGCCAACAGCTCTCAATACCATGGTGTTCTTATTTTCTGATTTTGGCTCATCCAATTGATTTCTTCTGCGTTCCTTTTCCAAATCCAGGTTTTATATTCAAGTTACAAGTATTGGTTCATCTTTGTTATTTTAGTTTTCTCGCGATTACGTTAAATTCTTAACATGCTTAGTGAATCTCAATTAGTTTTGTCGTTTGTTTTTAATATGGCAGCTTAAGCTCATAGGCATGGCCATGAGGTGAATGATACTCGTGGCCGATTTCGCACTTAGTTATGTAATCCCATCTTCGGTTGAATATTATAGTTTTTTTCGGGTAGGATTTCTATGAGCGGGCGTACTATGGCATTGACGGGACCTATATCGGGGTGAGGAATAGATCTTTGCAATCTATTCGTCGCAAGCACGTATAGGGGAACGCAACCATCGCTACGCACCCGTAAGAGAAATCCTATCCTAAGAACATTTTTGTGAAAACGGATTGAATTAGCTAAGTGCAGAATCGGTACGTGTATTAGGATCCTTGTGGCCGCGCCTCGTTAATTCATAAATTCAAAAACAATAGTTTTAGCTTTGTGTTCTTTAGTAAATCAAATCAACATTGGAAGGGTTGCTACCTAAGAGCTTCTAAAAACTAAATTTCCGAATTCGTAATCAAACTCTTGAGCCGTCTCTGTGGAATTCGACCCCGTACTTACCGGGATTATTGTGCTACAGTGTTCACTGTCCTACGCTTGGGACGCATTAATTTTAGATCACAGAACACGTCAAGCATTTTTGGCGCCGTTGCCGGGGAGGGCAACAAGTGTTAACGAATTCGGGCGTTAGGTTCTCTTGTGACCTGCCCTCTTTAATCTCAAAATAGGTAGTCCTAGTGAAATTCCACCCATTGCTGACCCGTCTTACTACCGTGACTCATCCAAGCGCTTGGTCAGTTTCAATAGCGGAGCCTTAGTTGAAGTTCCAGTAGTGAGTGGACTAAGCCAATCCGAGTCGTCTTTCGAGACACAGTCTGAGCAGTCAGTAGGGTTATCTGAACCTGATTCTTTGGACAACTTGTTCCTGGAATTTCCAAACCCTCTCTTCGAACCACCACCTATGGCTCTCCAAGATCAGGGCAACCAGCCACGGTCCATGCGAGACTACATTCACCCCGACCGCTCCACCCCTCTAGGCCCGATTGTGTTTCCCGTGGAAACCCAAGCGGCCAGAAACGCCTTCACCGCAAAGCCAGGTACATTGAGGGACCTACCAATCTTCTATGGACGTGAGTGTGATGACCCTTATGAGCACATACGCTCATTTGAGACCTTAGTGCGCAATCTCGCCACCAACACTCAATACGAGAATGCGTGTCTTAAGCTGTTTGAGTCCTCCCTCCAAGATGGAGCTCTGAAGTGGTTTCGCATGCAGAAATCACAATCTTTCATGACTTGGGTCCAAGTGAGAGATGCTTTTTACAAAAAGTATTTCTCTGAGAGCAAAACCAAGAATCTGACCCATCAGATTCAAGGTTTTAGGCAGGAAAGGGGAGAGTCGTTCTTAAGGTGTTGGGAAAGGTTTAAGGAGTTGCTATTGAGACTCCCACACCATGGTTTCGAGAGGTACCAACTTGTGAGCTTCTTTCATCTGGGGCTCAATGTAGAAACGGCCCAACAGTTAGAATTCATGTGCAAAGGAGATGATTTTCTCTCCAAGACTGCAGATGAGGCGTGGGATTTCCTAGAAGAAATGGCCGATAAACATAGAGGTTGGGAGCCATCCGATACGGATCGCTCCACGCCAATTGGTTCCGGGGCAACAGTCATTCCGGTCACAATACGTGACCAACAATTACAGGCCCAGGTCGAGAAAATGGCAAGGAGGTTAGAAGACCTCGAACTTAAGGGAAATCGTTCAGCGAACGAGATGAGAGTGGAAGAGGTGTGTGCCTGGTGCGAGTGTAGAGGTCACACATTAACTGTTTGCTCGGGTTTCATAGCAGCGAGGGGGGCACAACAGTCCAACCAGGAAGAGGTAAATGTTGCGCAGGGATGGACTCCCCAATCCCAATCTTACAACCCAGGGTGGGCTTCTCACCCAAATTACGGTTGGAATGATAACAAACAGGTGGGAGGAGGTCAGGTGCAACCTCCAGCACTACCTCCACCCCAACAACAACAGCAAACCCATTTCCAGCGGCCTCCGCAGGGCCACACCAACCAGTTCCACCAGCAGTCGAATGCTCCAAGAGGAGTAGGGCAGTTTAACCGGGGTCCACCTCCGGGGATGACTCACCCATCCCAGAGAGAGCACTCTTTGGAGGAGTCCATGCGGACTATGATGCAAGCACATATCAGTCTGGCGACTGAAACCAGACAGACAATAGGTGCACTCACGGCTCAGATGTCGCAAATGAATTCGACTCTGAATCAATTGCAACAGGAGAAGGGGAAGTTCCCGGCCCAGGGTAGTACAGCAGGCGCCCACTTTGTGGGAAATCAACACCCAAACCCTCATGACCCGAACTTCGAGGAAGCCAAGGCGATCACCACTCTTAGGAGTGGGAAAACGATCGATAAGACCATTCCGCCTAGGCCAACCCCAACTCATGCCGCTGAACCAACCATAGATCTTGGAAAACAGGAGGGACCTGCACCTGCAGTACCCGCGACCCCTGTAACTCTGGATACGCCTGTGGCACCCTTTCCACATCGTCTGGTAGCCAAACCTAAGCCAAGCCACAATTCCCAATTTGTAGAATTGCTTAGGAAGGTCCAGTTGCCTATTTCTCTCTTTGACGCCATTGAAACAATCCCTCAGTGCGCGAAAATTCTTAAGAATCTGTGCACACCCAAGAGGAAGTCAAAGAACGATGTGGTATTGACGGAGCACGTGAGCTCCATACTACAAACTGCCATTCCTCATAAATGTCAAGATCCTGGGAGCCCGACTATCATAATTGACATAGCTGGCCAAACGTTTGATAACGCCTTGCTGGATTTGGGAGCGAGCATCAACCTACTCCCCTATTCCGCACACCTTAGGTTGAACTTAGGGGAGTTGAAGGCCACCTCTGTCACCATTCAGCTAGCTGATCGAAGTAAGAGGGTACCCAAGGGAGTGATAGAAGACGTTATGGTGAGGGTAGGGGAATTCTGTTTCCCCGCGGACTTTATTGTTTTAGATATTGCCCTCAGTCCCGAGGTGTTAGAGAGAACCCCCATCATCCTAGGAAGACCTTTCCTAGCGACCTCGAGTGCGATCATGAACTGTAAAACTGGAAAGGTCCAGTTATCAGTTCGAGAGGATACGATGGAAGTAGAGGTCTACAACCTAGAGTCCGGAGTGGAGGACGAAGAAGAGGGGTATGCGGTAAATGCACTCGACACGCTCATCCAGGAACATGTCGAGGATATCTTATACACAGACCCTTTAGAGGTCATCCTGACAAATGAGGAGTCGTTGTTCCTTAACTCTGAGGCCGAAAGCCTGGTGGACATGCTTAATGTCCAAGATATCTGTGGAGTGTTCTGGGATCCCGTGCCAGAACATTTGGGTGAACCCTTACCTAAGGCCCAACCATCATTTGTCAAACCGCCAAAGCCTGAGTTGAAACCACTGCCGGACACGCTTAAGTACGCCTTCCTAAGGGCAGACAATACCTTCCCAGTAGTGATATCCGCGTCCCTAGAGACTCAGCAGGAGGAGAGGGTGTTAGAACTTTTGAGAGCGCATGTAGGCGCCATAGGCTGGACTGTAGCTGACCTCCATGGTATAAGCCCGTCGGTTTGTACACACCAAATCACTCTAGAGGAGGACGCAAAACCTTCTAGGCAACCTCAGCGCCGGCTGAACCCAATCATGAAAGATGTAGTGCGTGCTGAGGTGCTTAAACTTCTTGATGCGGGTATTATATACCCAATTGCGCATAGTAAGTGGGTCAGCCCAGTCCAAGTGGTCCCTAAGAAAGCTGGTCTCACCGTGGTCACAAATGATAAGGGGGAGTTAGTCCCCACCCGAACTCCTTCTGGGTGGAGAGTGTGCATTGACTACCGGAAGCTCAACGCGAGCACCCGGAAAGACCATTTTCCCCTGCCATTCATTGACCAGATCCTTGAAAGAGTGGCTGGTCGAGCATTCTACTGTTTTCTAGATGGGTATTCAGGTTATAACCAGATAGAGGTAGCAGTAGAGGACCAGGAGAAAACCACATTTACGTGCCCGTATGGCACGTTTGCTTACCGTCGCATGCCCTTTGGTCTGTGCAACGCGCCCGGGACTTTTTCCCAGTGCATGTTGGGCATTTTTAGCGACATGATTGAAAAAATCGTCGAGGTTTTTATGGACGATTTCTCCGTGTTTGGAGACTCCTTCGAGGGCTGCCTAGAGAATTTGGGAAAAGTGTTAACCCGATGTGAAGAGAAGCACTTAATTCTCAACTGGGAGAAGTGTCACTTCATGGTGACACAAGGAATCATTTTAGGCCACATAGTATCATCCAAGGGGATCGAAGTTGATAAGGCCAAGATCGAGTTGATCGACAAACTCCCAACACCTAAGGCAGTAAGAGATGTCCGTTCTTTCCTGGGACACGCTGGTTTTTACCGGCGTTTTATTAAGGACTTTAGTGCTATCTCTCGACCATTGTGCCATTTATTAGCCAAGGACACACCCTTCGTGTGGTCCAAAGACTGTGAGGAGGCATTCCAACGGATAAAGCGGAGTCTTACCACTCCACCGATTTTGCAGTCCCCCGATTGGAGTCTTCCTTTCGAATTAATGTGTGACGCTTCTGACTATGCGGTCGGAGCGGTTCTGGGGCAGCGGAGAGGTAAAGAGCCTTACGTGGTGTACTATGCGAGCAAGACGCTCAATGAGGCACAAATGAACTACACCACCACGGAAAAGGAAATGTTGGCGGTAGTGTTTGCGTTAGACAAATTCCGGTCATGCCTGCTAGGATCCCTCATCACCATTTACACTGATCATGCGGCTTTGAGATACCTTTTTACAAAACAAGATGCTAAGCCGCGTCTCATTAGGTGGGTCCTTCTTCTCCAGGAATTTGATCTAACGATCAAAGACAAGAAGGGAGTCGAGAATGTGGTAGCTGACCACTTATCTAGATTGTCTTTTGAGGATCCCTTCTCCGACCTTCCCATTAGAGACTCGTTCCCTGACGAACAGCTGTTCGCCACTGTTAATTGCCCTTGGTATGCAGACATTGCAAACTACTTAGTGACCGGGCAAATTCCTCCCCAGTGGACCACCACTGAGAAACAGCATTTTCTGAGAGAGGTCTGACAGTATATCTTCGATGACCCATACATATTTAAGTACTGTGCGGACCAGATTGTGAGACGGTGCGTCCCGGATTCCGACCAGAAAGGAGTCATCCAGTTTTGCCATAGCGAGGCCTGTGGAGGCCATTTTAGCGCTAAAAAGACCACGGCAAAAATCCTCCAGTGCGGGTTTTTCTGGCCCAGTATTTTTAAGGATGTTTCCTTATTCTGTAAGGCTTGTGACCGTTGCCAAAGGCTTGGCAAAATCACTGGTCGGAACATGATGCCCCTTCAACCCATCATTGTGCTAGAAGTTTTCGACTGTTGGGGCATCGATTTTATGGGCCCATTTCCAGCCTCTTATGGCTACGAGTACATCCTGTTAGCCGTGGATTACGTGTCAAAATGGGTTGAGGCAATTCCCACTAAAGCGGCCTCTTCTAAACTTGTACTCGAATTTCTGAGGGAGAACATTCTGTCCCGTTTTGGCGTTCCACGCGCCATTATTTCTGATAGGGGCACACACTTCACAAGTCGGTCTTTTGGCACTCTCATGGAGCGGTATGGTGTCACCCACAAAGTTTCCACTTCATACCACCCTCAAACGAATGGCCAAACTGAATTGGCCAATAGGGAGATCAAGAGGATTTTAGAGACCACGGTGGGAGTAACTCGGAAGGATTGGTCCACTCGGTTAACTGATGCGTTGTGGGCCTACCGCACTGCCTACAAGACGGTATTGGGAGCTTCTCCCTATCGACTCGTTTACGGTAAGGCCTGCCACCTGCCTGTAGAACTTGAGAAAAAGGCCTACTGGGCCGTCAAAGCAGTCAACTCTGGGTTGACTGAAGCAGGGGAGCATAGGAAGTTGCAACTTAATGAGTTAGAGGAAATACGCCGTGATGCGTATGAGAGCACTACCATCTATAAAGCTAAGGTTAAGGCATATCACGACAGGAATATCCAGCGAAAAACCTTCACAATAGGACAGAAAGTTTTACTCTACAATTCACGGTTGCAAATTTTTTCGGGGAAATTAAAATCTAGATGGCACGGCCCCTATGTGGTCACTTTGGTTTATCCCAATGGTTCAGTAGAGGTCTGTGATCCTAAAGATAATAATGTTTTCAAAGTAAATGGGCAGCGTCTAAAACCATATTTTGAATCCCTACCTATTGGGGAACCTGACGAGGAATTGGTCGATCCGGTGTACACGGACGACCCTGTTGAATAGGATGCTGATTCGGACGGTCTGGTATAGCCGCCTAGTTCTAGCCTTGAGTCACTTGTATCTGGGTTTGCAAAAATCTTATTGCTCTGTCTTGGATGGGAATAAAAGGAGATTGGAGATCCTAAAAATAGGGATCAACCTGCTGAGTCATAACTTAACCAGGATTTTTGTATAACCTTCTCTACATTTGACTCAAGTGAGACCTAGGGAGAAAAGTATTACTCGATTCTTTCGCGTGAAGAAAAATCTGGTCTGGTATAGCCACCCGTCTCCACATTCGGTAACGGGAAGAAAAGTATACACGTTCTATCACGTGACGATAGCATGGTTTGGGCAACTTTGCCTTTTTGTTGTTGTGCGCTTCTTGTTGTTTTCTCCGCAGGTACCAGTGGCTTTACTTCGGGATGGTTGCTCACCGCTCCCAGGTTTCTTCTTTCCACCCTTCGTCAGTACTTTCAGTAGCGTTATGCTTTCGTGCTATGAGGGCATAGCACATTCTAAGTTGGGGGGGAGGGAATGATCATTTTTCAAGCATCATGGATGCGGGATACCTGAATTATGTTAGTTGTGTGATTAATAAAGTTTGGAATTTTTTAAAATTTGCGACTTTCTAACTTGCCCACATGCATATATTTAGTATATCTGTCAACAATACTGCACATTGTGAAATTCTTGAGTAGATGTTTCCACAGAACTGGGACTGTAATTGTAGAACATTTCCGCGCTAATTGACATAGTTGCCACATATCAGGACAGAAGGTTGCACGTGCATTATTCAGGAATTTGTTGTGTTTTCGTGGGAATGATACAAGGCCCTTTTGCATGACTAAACCACCATAAGAGTCCCTCTGAACCATCACTCAAACCAGTCAGAGTCAATCCATTTTTTAACCGTAGGAAACCGGAGTTTGGTGGAAAAATAGGCGAAGAGTTTGGCTCTGTGCACTAGGAATTTTCACAACGCCATTGGGTCTCTGTGGGAACAAGTTGGTTCGAAGTTGCATGCTGTTATTGAGAAGTGCTTTTAGGTGCCATTTTTGTAAACCGAATCACCAAAAGCCACGCATACTAAATCAAGTGAACCCAAGAGCTTCCTAAAGAAGGGGGGGAAGAGTAAATGAAAATAAGTTGGGGGGTCAAAATGAAAAGTTTCGAAACACAAGGGGCAAGCAGTAAATTTTCCCATCATAAGGCCTCGGTATCGCTACATATCATATGCTGTAGCGCTACCGGTAAGGCCTCGGTATCGCTACAGAGGAAAGGCTGTAGCGCTACCAGTCCTTCTGGAATTCAAACAGCCTTCTTCTCCACTTTTCCCCCACGTTTTCTCTCTCTCTCCCTCTCTCTTCTCCTCCATTTTTTCCGGCGAACCACCTCGTTATCTCCCCATAGCTTCACCATACACACTCCGTTTCATCCCAAATTCGAACCACGAACTCCTCTCCCCCGCCTCTACACATTTATCCGACCAAAATCCTTCAAATACCCCCCATTTCCCCAGATCTGAAAATCTCCAAAGACCACCATTTTCCACCATCACACCCTAAATGGCACCGAAAAAGCAAAAAACGGGAAAGAACAAGGCGGTCGCAAGCTCTAGCCAAGGTGAGGAGGGAGAACCACAAAATGTGGGGCGAAATCCGAGGAGGTCTCGGGAGGAGATGGAGGCCGACGAGGTGAGGGCCTGGAAGGAGGGAATGGCTAAACGGGGGATAAAGAATGAGCGGCATATCTCCCTCGTGGGTCAAAATTGGCCCGCAAATTTTGGGGCAATCGTGGCGCTTCGAAATCAAGGTATGGAGTATTGGTTTGAACCAAATTTGGGCTACAATAAGGCACTAGTTTTAGAATTTTATAAAAATATGTTAGTGCCTGCTAGTTCGTTGACCCCGGGGGCAATGATCACTTCGTCCATCGGTCGGACGAAAGTTTTCATAGATACAGAAAAGATTGCATCAATTATGGGCTACCACAGGCCGCAAGGGGAAGTGACTTTTCCCCCGGCCGAAGACGACCCTATTACACCCGATGATGTAGCCAAGGAAATTTATGAGAACCCGCGGGAATATCGGATCCCGCATGTGCCGGGAAAACTCACATCCGCGCATCGCATCCTGAATCAAATAGTGTGTTTCAACCTGTACCCACGAGGCACGGAAAACAAGCCTCAGGAAAGCGTAGGGAAGATCTTGTGGGCCCTAGGTATGCAGCACACAGTGTGCGATTGGGCGCAGTGCATTTTTGCTGAAATGGTGGCTACAAGGACGGCCATCAAGAGTTCCAGGTTGCCATTCCCGTGCCTTTTGACACGGATATTTCATAGGGAAGGTTTCACTGGCCGTCCATATGCCCAGCTAGAGCGGTTGGATCCGGGGACTATTGGATCAGATTTTTTGGCTCGCAGCATGGGACAGATTAGGGCTGCACCCCGGTCTTTACTAGCTCAGCCCGCTCGGGACGCTCCACTCAAAGATTGGTTAAAGAAAATCTTTTGCCAAAACGTTGCGATCATCAAGAGCCATCAAAAAATGAAGAAGGAAAATCGGGAGATGGCAAGGAGGCAGCAAACAATTGACCATCAGATGCGGTACGTCATCCAACGGGTATCTGGGGAAACTTCTACATCCTATACGCCACCACAGCTGCCGGAGATTGAGGTCAGCGACGATTTCGTTGAAGAAGCTACTGAGACAGAGTCCGAGGGCGAGGAAGAATAGTGCACGGAGCTAGAACTAGGGGGTTTGGGACTAAATTGTTTTGTTGGTGGTGAAATTTCTTTGGGGAGTTGTTTTTATTGTCAATAGGCAGGAGTTGTGTTGTTGAACAATGTTAAATTTACTCTGGCATGGTTTGGAAATGATATTTAACTTGTTTAGAATGATTGTTGATTTAAATTCTGTCCTATTTTGAGTTGGATGACAGTCACTCCGGGTAGCTTAACCGTGCGTTTGCATAGACTGTCATTTATTTGCATGTTACCCCATTCTTTGGTCACCACGGTCGTTATAAGCTCGAAAAGTCCTCCATTGACCCTGATGCACATTGTTATTCCTTTACCATGCATGTTTAATCTTCTATACGGATGTGTGGTGCTGAACTTACATGCGAATATGAACAGTTCACCCCGGTGTTGTGGGCATATTTTATCTCGTGAGTGAAATTTTGAGCAAAAATTGTTGGTAGAGATACTAGGGCATGCATGTGGGCACGTTCTAAAGTGGCAATGTAATTCTTTGCGGTTATTTTCTTGATTGTACAACTTGTCTAATTCTGATATCCCCAAGTCATGTCAGTCATAATTTTTGGCTGGATCATTCGACGCTCGGGACGAGCAACGTTCAGGTTGGGGGTGTGATAGGCGCGTGATATCGTAAGATATTAGCGCCTAAGTAGGGCGAATAACACGTTAGACACATTGTTTTATCTGATTTTACCGTTTAATGTGCACGCTTGGTGTTTGTAGTGGTTTTATGTTCACAGGTGTCAAAACGGAACATGGAGCGCTACATTTCATTCCAGAGGCCCCAGGAGCGCTACACCCTAAAGACTGGAGCGCTACACTCATTCCAGAGGCACTGGTAGCGCTACACCATAAAGCCTGGAGCGCTACATGTCATTTCCAGAGGCACTGGTAGCGCTACACCCTAAAGGATGTAGCGCTACATTTCTTAGGACCTGTAGCGCTACACTTAAGACTCTGTAGCGCTACCGAGAGCTTATTTCTGAGTACTCTACTTAAGTAAACTTTTGAACGTTTAGGTCAGTCTGTTATAATTTTTAGTCCGTTTTGGGGAAGAAAAGGAGGCGCCAACAGCTCTCAATACCATGGTGTTCTTATTTTCTGATTTTGGCTCATCCAATTGATTTCTTCTGCGTTCCTTTTCCAAATCCAGGTTTTATATTCAAGTTACAAGTATTGGTTCATCTTTGTTATTTTAGTTTTCTCGCGATTACGTTAAATTCTTAACATGCTTAGTGAATCTCAATTAGTTTTGTCGTTTGTTTTTAATATGGTAGCTTAAGCTCATAGGCATGGCCATGAGGTGAATGATACTCGTGGCCGATTTCGCACTTAGTTATGTAATCCCATCTTCGGTTGAATATTATAGTTTTTTTCGGGTAGGATTTCTATGAGCGGGCGTACTATGGCATTGACGGGACCTATATCGGGGTGAGGAATAGATCTTTGCAATCTATTCGTCGCAAGCACGTATAGGGGAACGCAACCATCGCTACGCACCCGTAAGAGAAATCCTATCCTAAGAACATTTTTGTGAAAACGGATTGAATTAGCTAAGTGCAGAATCGGTACGTGTATTAGGATCCTTGTGGCCGCGCCTCGTTAATTCATAAATTCAAAAACAATAGTTTTAGCTTTGTGTTCTTTAGTAAATCAAATCAACATTGGAAGGGTTGCTACCTAAGAGCTTCTAAAAACCAAATTTCCGAATTCGTAATCAAACTCTTGAGCCGTCTCTGTGGAATTCGACCCCGTACTTACCGGGATTATTGTGCTACAGTGTTCACTGTCCTATGCTTGGGACGCATTAATTTTAGATCACAGAACACGTCAAGCAGTTTCACATTCCAATCTGATTTGGTGTCATTCGTTAGTGTCCCGACCTTGTTCTTCTTAACTATGTTCGCCTTCTCGGTGTTGACTATATCTAATACTAATTGTACGTTTCTTTCTTTTGTAGCTGTGAATGCCAACAAGAACAGGATCAAAAGATTGATAAATCTTGACGACGTGAAGAAAGACTGAGGGCAGGAGAGAAGACTGATTTAGCACATACTCATTTATCGCACTGAATAAAGATATAAAGATATCGCACCATGGATTGACCAGTTACCGGTAAAGGAAAGACAAGTAAGAATGTTCGTTCAATACAAGGGATCTCTGGGCCGGAGTTGGGCCCGATCTCCTAAAGTTCTTTTGAAATATGTGGCCAGCTACAGAGGTTACATCAAGAATTCTATTCCCGACGCTACTGTTGTCGCCGCCGATCTTCCTAGAGAATTCCCCGAAAGCGTGCCAATTTTTGTGTTGCAGGGGCCGAGTCTGGTTACAGTTGCGGCCATCGAAGGCATCCATGTCTCATCCACTTCGTCGGGTGCGGTGCACTCGTCTCCGCAATCTCCGTCCATCTCGAACTCTGAGGACGAGCAAGAAATCGATCAAGACATGATGGCTCGCGATCCAAATGTTCCCAATCTTTGCGAACTGATGCGGTTGAAGAATAAGCAGCCAGTTGCTGCCCTCAAGGGGATTGAGCCTCCGAGCTCAAAAACAAAGCCTGAGGAGACTTCTGCTAAAGTCGATATTCCTTTAGTGCCGAGGCGAAGGTTCAGGAAGGCCTTTCAGGATGATCCTTTCGAGTCGTCGAAGCCGAAGAAGTCCAAGACTGCCGAGAAGGTTGCCCCATGGATTCCTTCGATGTTGGTAAATGGGGCCGATCCCCTGACCATTGCAGATTCGGTTGGAGACCTGGACGTGGCCCGAACCCTTGCAGGTATGATGATGTTGCCAAAAAATATCGAGCCGTACAAGGGTACCGATCTCTCGACTCTGATGCACTCTGTGATGGCCCATGAGGCTTTTGTAAGTATTCTCAACCATCTATTATTCTTGCATGTCTACAAATTTCTGATTGTGTTCTGTCGTGTGTTGGCAGGCGATACAGAAGACTATGATGTGCCTGAGCCACTGTCAGGATCTTGAGGCCCAATACAACACCATCGACCTGGAACTAAAGGACTGGAGGGTGAAGTGTACCAACGCCCAGGATGACCTGGTCGTGGCCAAGAAGAAAGCACGTGAGGCCAAACTGAAGGCCGACACTATGCAGTATCAGTTGGGCGCAAAGATAGGTAAGAATGCTGAGTTGGAAGAGTAGATGGCCGAACTGAAGGGACATCATGAGGAGGAACTGAAGGGACATCATGAAGAGGAGCTGAAGCGACTACAAGACGAAGCCTATAAGAAGGGCATGTCTGATGCCGCAACCAACTTCATTGAGAACCAGATGTCCGAGATCCAGGTAGATTTCGTCGCGTAGGGATGGAAGGCCGCTTTGGAGCCCTGCAATGTCCCCAAGGAGTCGCCGTTGTATGCAACGGTTCCTTCTCCTGCCGACTTGGATACCGAAGGGCCCGTCTCCAAAGTGCTAGGACAGAATGCTGAGGCTGCTGAAACCATGGATCCGGTTGTAGTTAACGGGGAGGGCGAAGGGCGAGTCGATCCGAAAGTCATCCATTCAGTCGATGTGGAGGAGTTAGCCCATGTCGATGTTTAAAATTTTTCTATTTTTCATTTCTATTAGTCTATTGTTGCTATGGACTTCAAGGATGGCCTTTGACTGCCTTGTTTCATGTACTAAACTGAGTTAATCAATACATTCTCCAGATTTGCGTGTAAATCTGTCATTGGTTGGAACTTGTCGTTGAACTCGAGCGATCATTTGCCCTAATGGTAAGCAAAACCATTCTACAAATATCGTGATCAGGTGGTGAAATAAACTTATCCCAAGTGTCAAACATATGTCAAACTTTTCACAAGTGTATATTGCTTAAACTACTCGCAAATTTAAACACAGATTTTTCTCAAGTATGTTCCGGAGTTCAAACTTGTCTCAAGTGTTAAACTTTTCTCAAGTCTGTTCGGATTGTTTAAACCTTTCTCAAGTTTTAAACACATACTTTTCGCAAGTTTGTTCCGGAGTTCAAATTTTTCTCAAGTGTCGAACTGTTCTCAAACTTCTTTATCAAATTTGTTCTGATTGTTTAAAATTTGCACAAGTTTTAAACACATATTTTTCTCAAGTATGTTCGGGAGTTCAAACTTTTCTCAAGTGTTGAACTGTTCTCAAACTTTTCTCAAATCTGTTCGGATTGTTTAAACTTTTCTCAAGTTTTAAACACATACTTTTCTCAAGTATGTTCGGGAGTTCAAACATTTCTCAAGTGTTTGAACTTACCTCAAACTTTTTCTCAAGTTTGTTCGGTTGCTAAACTTTTCTTAAGAGTTAGCCCATACTCCTCAGCAATATGGTCAGGAATTCGAAACTCTTCCCAAGTGTTGAACTTATCTCAAACTTTTCACAAGTTTGTTCGGCTTGTTTAAACTTTTCTCAAATTTAAACACATACTTTTCTCAAGTGTGTTCGGGAATTACTCTTACCCCCCAGTGAGGCAGTAAAGGCAATTATGACATTTACAGCCTTACTGAATATTTGCCAATGAATGAAAATTGGTGCTTTTATTCATCAAACTAGAATTCGGTAAACATAAAGGCGTAAAAAAAAGATAACTCTATTGGTAAAACTTTTTAAGGTTGGAGACATTCTAAGTACGTGATATTTCTTTGTCGTCAAGGTCTTGGAGTTTGTAGGCACCCTTCCCAAGGCTTACTATAACCCTATAGGGTCCCTCCCAGTTGGGTCCGAGTTTGCCATCCGTTGGGTCTTTTGTGTTTCCCATGACTTTGCGAAGGACCAAGTCACGGAGATCAAATTCTCTTGGATGGACTTTCTTGTTGTATGACCTGGAGAGGGTAGACTAATAGGAGGCTATCTAATCATAACTCGTTCCCGCTTCTCTTCTGCGAGATCAAGCTCTTCTGTCAAAACTTGATCGTTTCTTCCCTGTTCTATCAACTCGGTGCAAAGGGTTGGGAGGCCGACTTCAAGTGGAATGACAGCCTTGTACCATATGCGAGTGAATACGGGGTGACTCCCGTAGATCGGCAAGGCGTGGTCCTGTATGCCCATACGACCAGTGGTAACTCTTCTACCCATTTGCCTTTGGCCTTCTCCAATCGTTTCTTGATACCTCCTAGTATCATTTTGTTTGAGACTTCTGCTTGGCTATTGCATTGAGGATATGCCACTGAGGCACAGTAGTTACGGATCTGATATTGTGAGCAGAAGGCCTTAAACTTGTCTTGGAATTGAGTCCCATTATCCGAGACGATGGCATATGGGATACAAAATCTAGTGATGATGTTCTGATTTTTTTCACCCTAGGCCCTCCACCGTTTGGGAACACTTAGAAGATCGAAATCATCTATTTTGTTTTGATTTTACTTCTTTAGTTCTCACAAAAAAAAGTAACTCAATCGGATATCGGTAAGTTTTTTATCTAAAAATTTAAGTTTTTACTTCAAAACTTTTAATTTTTAAAGCTTAAAAAATATATTTTTAGATAAAATAGTTACCAATATCTGATTGAGCTGATTCTTTTCATGAAAACTAAAGAAACTAATCAGAATAAAATAGACAATTATGATCATTGAAATAAAATTTTAAAATGATCCAAACAGCGGAGGGTCAACGAGTGAACAAAATTAAACTCGTGTATAGCATAGTCCACAAGTGATCATTTTTAATGGGTCTATACTATTTTTGTCCATTTATTAAACACAATCACGTTTCCTTTCAACACGTTTCAAATGTATGTGAAAATAGCTCCTCGATAGCATATAGGCACATGATATGAACGACTATTTGAGATGGACGCAACAAGAATTTTAATTTAAAAATGACGAACATAAAAACAATTAATAAGGATATTTATCAGTTTAAAAAATAGTAAAAAGAAACTACAAAGTGAACGATGTTTCTTATATGGAAAATACTAACCACCGTCCATTCCAAATGGATACATTCCATTTGAAAATGTTACTATATCTATCTATGTAGCCACGGTTTATCTTGGGCCGTTGGTACATCCATTTGTTATTGCTTTAGCAACGTTTTTTGCATTCTCTAGCAACGCTTTTGACCATTGGTAGATCCCAATTTCCTTGTAGTGTGGTCATGATCGTTGGGAAACTTGCTCCGCACATGCCGTCATGATTTTTAATTTAACTTATCTTTTTTTAATATTTCTAACTTTTTTTCTATTCGAGATTTAAATGCTAAAATCAAATTAAATTTGAATTATATTAATCAACTTTGTAAAATTACATAAGCATCATGTTTTGATAACCATTATTTACTATATAAAATATATATGTCTTACTTAGTTAGTTATCTTTTATTGGGTTCTAATAATTACACAAAATTACCAAAGTCAATAATGATTATCAAAAAAATGTCATTTGTTACAAAAAAAAAAAAACTCTAATATCATTATTTTGTGCAAATATCAAATTTTAACACAAGATGATGGTTATAAAAAAACTCAAATAATTACACAAAATAACGAGACTTATTAAGTAAAATATACTATTTTTTATATAAATAAATAATAGTTATCAAAATATAATGCGTAAGTAATTTTACAAAGTTAATTAATATAAAATAAATTTAATTTAAATTCAACATTTAAATCTCGAATAAAAAATAAAACTTTAAAAAAAGATAAGTTAAATTAAAAATCATGACAGCTTTTTTTTTTTTTTTAAGGATAAGATGGGCTAGAATTTATATGTGCTTTCATTAGGTAAAGAATATAGAAAACGTAGATATAAGTGACAAATATAGCTTCAGTAAAATAAAAATAACTAATATATAAGATGCATATTAATTTGCACATACTTCATCAAAATATAACTTAATTGTAATTTAATTTCAACATTTCAAAATTTTAATTTTATAAATTGTTTTGTAGTATATACGTACATATATATAATTACAAAATACACAACATACGCCCACGTAAATAAACTAAAAATTTACAAACAAAAAAAGAGAAAAGCAAAACGACTAAAGAGGGACATTTTAGTTTTTTGTGAATAAAAACTAACAGTGTTTGTAAAAAGCTAACGGCAGAAAAAATATGCTAATTTATAAAGTCGAAAAAATCACCGCATTTATTAAAACTTCAGAGGAGGTCTTTACATTTGTGAGCAACTTCAGGATTACTCTTATATCAATTGGACAGAACAATAATTCTTCACCTATAATTCTCCAAACTCATTATAGCCCAAAAGGCGATGATGAGACGATGAATGAATTACGAATACACAATAAACTACAAACAATGATGTTGAAAGGACGATGAACAATGAATGATGGACGAATCATGTCACTGCCAAATTTAATTTCGTAGTCCACCCATGATGCTGAAAGGACTTGAAGACGTGTGACATTTCTTGATAAATAATGGTATCCACACAATCTGGTTTGGCATCTTTTTTTGTGGTTATAGATGCTCTTCCAATTTACAAAGAAAACCTCAAACTCCGACTCAACAATTCTAAACATGGACTCTCTGCCTAAACCATCTGTAACAGGAGATCAAAAGCTACACATACTTGTGTTCCCATGGCTAGCTTTTGGCCACATGATTCCATTCTTACAACTCTCCAAACTCATAGCTCAAAAGGGTCACAGTATCACCTTTGTTTCCACTCCCAAGAACATTGATCGTCTCCCTAAATTACCCACAAACCTATCCCCTTTCATTACTTTAGTCAAGATTCCTTTACCCAAAGTAGAAAAACTCCCTGAAAATGCTGAGGCCACCATTGATTTGCCCTACGAAAAGATCAAGTACCTCAAGAAGGCCTACGATCAACTCCAACATCCCATCACTCAACTTCTACAAGACACTCGTCCAGATTGGGTGATTTATGATTTTGCTCCTTATTGGTTAGGCCCTATTGCGGCCAAACTAGGAGCGTCAACCACTTATTTTAGTATATTAACTGCTGCTGCGTTATGCTTTTTCGGTCCTACATCAGGTTTGATGGGATTGAGTAGCGGAGAAACTCGCACGAAACCAGAAGAATATACCGTTCTGCCAAAGTGGGTCCCTTTTCAAACTACTATCGCATATAGGTTATTCAAGATTAATCGTGTATTCGATGACGTGACTGGGGACGATGAGAAATATGTTTCGGCAACGTATCGTGTAGGAGCTGCCGTTGACGGCTGTGATGTGGTGGCAGTGAGAAGCTCTTATGAGTTTGAACCCGAGTGGTTACAACTTCTTGGAGAGATTTATCAGAAACCGGTCATTCCGGTAGGGCAGCTTCCCCCAATTTCTCTAGATGATTACAATTCTAGAGACGAAGATGACAATGAATGGAAATCAGTAAAAGAGTGGCTCGACAAGCAGCCTAAAAGGTCTGTGATCTACGTTGCATTCGGGAGTGAGGTAGAACCTAGTCAATCTGAACTCAATGAGATAGCTCTCGGGTTAGAGCTCACCGGGCATCCGTTCTTTTGGGCTCTAAGGAAGAAACATGGCATGGCTGATTCCGAGGTGGTCGAGTTACCAAACGGATTTGAGGAGAGAACAAACGGGCAGGGAATAGTGTGCACGAGTTGGGCGCCTCAACTGATGATACTAGTCACGACTCAGTAGGTGGTTTCTTGACCCACTCTGGGTGGACCTCAGTGGTGGAGGCGATACAGTTTGAAAAGCCTCTTATTTTACTGACTTTTTTGGCGGAACAAGGATTAAACACTAGGCTTTTGGAGGAGAAAAAGATAGGGTATTCGGTTCCAAGAGATGACCAAGACGGGTCGTTTACGCGAGACTCAGTTGCTGACTCAGTGAGATTGGTGATGGTTGAAGAAGAGGGGAAGATATACAGGGACAAAATTAGAGAGGTAAAGGGGTTATTTGTTGATAGAGATTTACAAGACAACTATGTGGATAACTTGTTAGTTTATTTCAAGACACACAAAAGGAAAGCTCAAGGAGCAAAGTGAATTTCATAACATTTGAAGTAGCCTTCACTTGAAAAAAAAAAAAAAAAACAAGTCAATTATGATCTTCCAGATAATTTTCTTTTCCATCCCTCTTTGTTTTGTTCATCAAAGTGCAGTTCTTTTGTACTGAGTGAGACCACGAAGGATTTTACTTGGAATATAGGCTCTGGAAAACAATGTACAAAAACCAATTAGTTATCTTGCGAACATGTACTTGTAGAAATGACTGCCTTCGAAGAAGCTCTGCTACCTATGAAACATGGGGAGAAGACATTAAATCAAGAAAAGATAATAAGTAAAAGTGACATGGCCCCAAGGTAACTACTTGTGATCTTGGCAGCTATCTTCTCTTGTTCGAGCTTTGCTGTCCTTTATTGTTGCCTCCATCTCTATCTTGACATGGCCAAGGCCTCATGTCCTTCAATTGACCTTTAGAGGAATTTGCTGGAGGGGATCAGCTGGACCAAAAGCAAGGTTAGAAAAAACACTAAGCACTATTGAACTGGCATAGCAATGTTTTGCCAAGAGGATTAGAGAATGGAGGATCCAGTTTTCTCTCAGTCGTTTGCTCATGAGGTCTTCTCTTGAACATAAGTTATACTTCTTAATTCTTGTTCCTCAAGTGTTTTATGATCTCTACGGTGGAGACGAACATTTTTCAGTAGAACATACTCCTCCAGAACCAACATTGATAGGTTTTATATTCGCTAATTGAGCCATGTAAGACGAATAGCTCTCTTTAGTTCGAATGTCACAAATCTTGGAAGACCTCTCGTAAAGGGTAACAAGATACGATAGCCCACAAAGGAGAAGGGGAACTGTTCGAAAAAGAATTCAAAGAGAGGGAAGGAGAATGGACAGTTACGTGCATCTATGATACGATGATATGATGAATGTGCATTTGTTTGTTTTTTTGTTCTGAAACTGGGCGTATTATGACATGTGATGAATGTGAATATTTTTTGATTAGTTAAAACATTTTTAACTTTATTTTATAAATCAAAAAATATATGTTAATCAACAAATATCTCACCATAATTCAACAACCATTTGTCAAAATATTCCGAGTTCATAACTAAACCTGAAATAATTTTTTAAATCAACGTTAAATTTTTAGTATTTTTTTAGAAAAAAATTCAAAAAGTACGACTCGAATGAGCGGTGTTGGTTACTTTATTTTTCCCATAGTTGGGCGCGTTAGGACATGTGAATATTTTTGAATAATTTAAGAGACGAATCAATAATTTTAAATATTTGAGACAAAGCTAATAAAAAAATAAAGATAAAAGAATTCCCAAAAAATAACGTTTTATTTTATTCTTGGATTGTTAACGTTTCCCAAAATATTTTTTTCTAATAATCGAGCTCACGGTTGACCGTAAATATATTATTTTTAGTCAACAGTAATTTTTTGATATTTTTCCAAAATAAAAATTTGCACAATACAAAACTTATTTTGGTACCACAAAACACTTAAAATAAAAACCTCAAGAGATGTCATTACCTCAGTCAGAAATCTCAGGGGAGATCAATACATTTTATCTTATATTTACTGAGGTAGACAATATGATATACGCACGCACAAACACAGACACACACATATACATGAAAAATGCTCTTTGTAACGAAGTGTATCGTGAACCCGCACCGATTCAAGGGGCAAGGGTGGGGCCCTCCCCTTTCGTGAAAGAGAAAGTCTGTGTACACAGATTGTGTACACAGATCTGGATACAAATATGTCCGGATCTGTCGGATGCACGTGGGACCTTTGATCTGTGTACGGAGCATTGTTCTTTGTGAAAACGCATACCAAAGAACAGTTTCTCTCTCTCACATGCCTTCCTTGGGAAAGAGGATCAATTTAGGGGGGAGAGAGAGGGGAAAGAATGGCTAATGATAAAAGGAAATGAAAGAACCGCCGGGGGGTTTTGATTTTTGATTTTTTTTATTTTTATACTAGATTTCTAAAGTGAGATAAGAATAGAAATATCTTTTAACTTATTTTTTATATTTGTTTCAGTCTAAATTGAGGTTTTTAGATTGTAACCAAAGTTTATTTTTCTATCAAAATCCAAAACCGAATTAAACAAGTATTGAAAAAAAAAAAAATCAAAGTATACCCTTTTTCTCAATTTTTTTCGGTTCATTCGATTTTTTTTATTTTTATTTCTCTCAATTTTTGGAGTGGCCACTATGACTTGGGGAATTTGTTTGCCAGCTGTATTTATATAGGAAATAATATACAGATACCTATAGACCTGTTTGTATGATCTGTATCTACTTTACCACCTGTATGATTCCATTGACTTCTTGATTTTTTCATTTCCATCACTCTTTTTTTGCCTTTTTTTTTTACAAACCTCAGCTATAAGGCAAGAAGCAGATGAGTACACATTTTAATTATTATGTCCATCGCACATGGCATTGGGGGCATGGATTGCCAATTGGGCACAAGTTTCAACTGACAGATCGAGAAACTGAGTGAAATAAAAATAATAAAAAGTGGTTGCTCCGGCTCTCCAGCTATCTGCCAGCATAAAAAGTGGAGAATTGCACAATCTGTACGTTTTGAAGCGGAAAAACAGATGCATTTTGAACTAATCGAAAAAATCGAGAAAAAAAGAAGGTTTAGTCTGATTTCTCAAATTTGGTGTCAAATAGTATAGAACTTTTAAGATCTTTTTTTAAATTAAAAAATTAAATAGAATCTGCCACTTTAATGTCCGGGTCAGGCGGCTTTAATTTCTGGACCGGCCACTTTTAAGACTTCTGATATTTCTTCACACATAACAATGTAATCCACATTTGGCATCTTTCTTTTCCAGTTCATGATTGCTCTTCCAATTTATATTCAAAGAACAACTCAAACTATGACTCAGCGAGTTTAAACATGGACTCTGTGCCTAACCCCTCCATTACCAGAGATCAAAAGCTTCACATACTTATGTTCCCATGGCTAGCTTTTGGCCACATGATTCCATTCTTACAACTCTCCAAACTCATAGCTCAAAAGGGCCACAGAATCACCTTCGTTTCCACTCCCAAGAACATTGATCGTCTCCCTAAATTACCCACAAACCTATCCCATCTCATTACTTTTGTGAAGATTCCTTTACCCCATGTCGAAAACCTACCCGAAAATGCCGAGGCCACTATTGATTTGCCCTACGGCAAGGTCAAGTATCTAAAGAAGGCCTACGATCAACTCCAACAACCCATCACTCAACTTCTACAAGACACTTGTCCCGATTGGGTGATTTATGATTTTGCCCCTTATTGGTTAGGCCCTATTGCGGCCAAACTAGGAGCTTCAACCGCTTTTTTTAGTGTATTCATTGCTGCTGCGTTATGCTTTGTGGGTCCTATACCAGGTTTGATGGGATTGAGTAGCGGAGAAACTCGCACGAAACCGGAAGAATTTACTGTTCCGCCAAAGTGGGTCCCTTTTGAATCTACTGTCGCATTTCGATTATTTGAGATTAATCGTATATTCGATGATGTGGCGGGAGACGATGAGAATATTCCATCAATGTATCGTCTAGGGGTAGCTGCTGACAGCTGTGATGTTGTGGCAATCAGAAGCTCATATGAGTTTGAGCCCAAGTGGTTACAACTTCTTGGAGAGATTTATCAGAAACCGGTCATTCCGGTAGGGCAGCTTCCCCCAATTTCTCGAGATGATTACAATTCCAGAGACGAAGATGACAAGGAATGGAAAGTAATAAAAGAGTGGCTCGACAAGCAGCCTAAAAGGTCTGTGGTCTACGTTGCATTCGGGAGCGAGGCAAAACTGAGTCAATCTGAACTCAATGAGATAGCTCTCGGGTTAGAGCTCACCGGGTGTCCGTTCTTTTGGGCTCTAAGGAAGAAACATGGCTTGGCTGATTCCGAGGTGGTCGAGTTACCAGACGAGTTTGAGGAGAGAACTAAGGGGCGGGGAATGGTGTGCACGAGTTGGGCACCTCAGCTAAAGATACTGAGTCATGACTCAGTAGGTGGTTTCTTGACCCACTCTGGGTGGAGTTCGGTGGTGGAGGCGATACAGTTCGAAAAGCCTCTTATTTTGCTGACAATTTTGGCCGACCAAGGATTAAACGCTAGGCTTTTGGAGGAGAAAAAAATGGGGTATTCGGTTCCAAGAGATGATCAAGATGGGTCGTTTGCGCGAGACTCAGTTGCTGACTCAGTGAGATTGGTGATGGTTGAAGAAGAGGGGAAGATATACAGGGACAAAATTAGAGAGGTAAAGGGGTTATTTGCTGATAGGGATTTACAAGGCAACTACGTGGATAACTTGTTAGTTTATTTCAAGACACACAAACGGAAAGCTCAAGGAGCAAAGGGAATTTCATAACATTTGAAAACTCTATGTGGGGCCAACATTTAAAGTAGTCTTCACTTGAAAAAAAAACAAGTCTATTATGATCTTCCAGATAATTTTCTTTTCCATCCCTCTTTGTTTTATTCATCAAAGTGCAGTTCCTTTGTACTGAGTGAGACCACGAAGGACATGTGAATATTTTTATTCATCAAAGTGCAGTTCTTTTCCATCCCTCTTTGTTTTGTTCATCATAATTGGGCGCTGATGAAACGGATTTGTGATCGTCCCCGGCCGACCTGCAAAAACAACTTGACACCGGTGTGGTATCTTGCCAACACCCCTCCGATGCCTAAGTCAGTTCTAGGATGGAGGAATAATGTAGAAAAACTGTATCAGTAAAATTGGGCAGAGTGTACGTACCCTGTACCATAGTGCTGCCTCCATTATATAGAGATCTTGCTGGAGACAAATCAGGAAAGGACGCGGTCCACTCCTGATTTTGCGGAGCAAATCAAGGCTAGTGGCCTTTAGTTTGGTAACTGAATCTCCCACCATCGCCCTTGCCTTAAATAACGGGAGCGGGTGAAGATGGTGCGTAAGATGTGGAGAGATCTCTGGGATCTTCCTTTCCTTGTGGGACGATCCGTTTTAGGCAGATAGATCCCAGGAATTGTGGAGAGTTATTCAGCGGAATAGGTCAAACAATAACATGGCTGAGCTGAGGATGCCAAGTCACTGGCTGAGCTGAGGATACCGAACTGAGCAGACCGGAAATGTCCGAGGTGAATTGCTTACCGACCGACCAGAATACTAACCGGCTCAGCCTGCCCGTCATGACCTATCAGCTACTCCCCTATTTCCGAACGGTTGGCGTGCTTTAAGAGAGGAAATATCAACGGTCTGATGCATTGAATCATGACGGCTCGCTCTTTGCCTGGGTTCATACGCCGCATTTAATGCTGTGTCAGAAACGTTTGAGTGCTTGGAGGCGGCGCTTAATCTGGGAGTGCCACGTGTGTTTAATCAACGGCTCTCATTTGAACGTTCATTATGGAGGTTCTATAAAAGTGGCCTGTTAAGATTTATCAGGGTTTCTCTCTCGTCATCTCAACAGCATACCAGGTCCTTACGAACTTCTGCCAGAAATTACCTTCTGCCCTTCGCTTCAGAACATCGCCGTTCCAGTAATCTAGGTACGCTTGGGTCGTTTTCTTTCTCGATTCTGGCTGGTAACAATTTTGTTCCAGACCTTAGGGGTTTAGGACATTCCTGGGCCTTCTTCTTCCTCAGGCTCTGTCGTTACCTGCACCACCATTCCGACTGCCCTTCATTAGGAGAATTTGCCCACTCCCCAGCCGTTTCACGATATTATCGGGACATTTTCGACATCATTAAGCCGGCTGTCCCTGATTTCCATAGAATGGGCTCTAAGCGAGTACAGGTTAGGATGTCTGTACCAACCCCTTCACGAAGGGACGCCACCCAGGCTGACCGTTCAGAACCAACAAATCCTGTAGAATACCCAGAGCCACGAGGTGTGGCTTTACATCTCAGACCTATAGAGGCCGACCGAATAGCCTCGACGATGACCGAGGCTGACCTCGCCGTCCTGAGGGTGAAATACCAAATCCCCTCTTCAGTTCACCTGAGAGTTCCAGGCCCAAACGAGAGAGCGAACGCCCCTAGGTTTAACGAGCTGAGCCTCTACGTGGCAGATTTTGAGGCTGGGCTGAGGCTTCCCTTCCACCCTTGCATAAGGGAAGTCCTCTGGTTCCTGGGGCTATCCCCAGGACAACTTTTGCCCAATGCCTGGCGGATCCTGGTCTGCTGCAGCGTGCTCTGGGCAGCTGCCACAGAGGATAAGGCCAGGCTGACCCCAGAAGCCTTCTTGTACTGCCACCAAGTGAGCATGGCTGCTCAGGGATGGTGGTACTTCTCCAGGAGAGACAACGCAGCTCCTGCAATTGAAGGCCTCCCCTCTGCCAACAAGAGGTGGAAGGACAAGTTTTTCTTCCTTTCAGGGGAAGGATGGGAGTTCCCTGCCTGGGAAGAACGAACGAGTGCCTCCAAGATCCGCGTATTCTGGGGAGAAGTTCACCCATCCCGTGAGCACTGTCCTTCTGTATCTGTTCAGTTTCTCCTTCACTTTTTTTTTATATATATGGCTGACTTGTCTTCATTATGCCCTGAGCAGGAAAACAAAGACCCTCGATCTCGGCCGAAGTCAGAGAGCAACTGAAGGCTGTGGCTGAGTACCCTGAGCGCGACCACAGAGTCCTCATTACTCCGGAAACTCTAGCTACCTACCTTCTTGGCCCAGAACCTACACGTGAGGCCCTTGCCCTAGAGAGAGGTATCTCCTCCTCTCTACTCTTCTATTTGGCGGAGCCATCTAACCTGTCTTCTGTTTGCTTTCTTTTTTTTTTTTTTTTTTTTTCAGAGGAAGAAGGGATGAAGCTAAATGCAGAGAAGCTGGCAGCAATGGCCGAGCGCTCTGAACGGGCTGGCACCAAGCCCAAGAAGACCAAGAAAAAGAAAGCCATGACCGACCCGTCCACCTTTGTGGACTCAGGTGTGACTGCTCCTCCGGCCAAAAGACTGAGGAGGGATGAGGCCGAGGAGGTTCTCATCCAAGAACAGCAGACCGCTCCGAACGAGCAGGCCACAGTTGACGAGGAGGCTGCTGATACATCCTCTGGGGCAGAGGCTTCTGCATCTCAGCCCCTAGCTGAGCAAACCCAGGCTCATCAGGGTACGAAAAGGAAGAGTGGAGAACCTACTCCCTTAGTCTCTGATACGCCTGAAGCGGAGCTTCCGGAACCCGCCCCAGTGCTATCCGTCATGCTCAGCAGCAGATACTGCATGGACATAATGCATGAGCTTCCGACCGTCAAGGATCGAGAGATTCTGAGAAGCAAATCTGCTGCGGAGAAGCGCGCAAGGCTCCTATGCTGCCTGGCCAAGGTAATCATCTTTCCCTGTTTCTCTCGTTCCTTCTCAATTGCCAACCCTCTCTAACCTTCGTTTCTATTATGTGACAGGCATCTGTCCTCAGTTCAGACTTGGTGCAGGAGGGGATAAGCGATGAAGACGCTATCATCGAGCTGGGAGAGAAGCTCAAGCAGAGCGAGAAGCTGGAGACTGAGCTTCGAGAATCCAACTCCAAGCTGAAGGATGAGATCTTTCAGCTGAGGGATGAGAACTCAGTCAAAGTGGCCCAGCTTTCAAGCCTAGCGGAGGTCTCCTCTGCCCATGAAGAGCGGGCATCTCAGCTGCAGAGCGAGCTGAGCCTGGAGCGACGCCAGGTAGCTGAACTGAAGAAGAACTTGGCCGACGCCATGCTGGGTCTGGATGCCAAACAGAGTCAAATCCAAGAGCTGCTCCATAGGTGCGATGAGCAGGGCAGACTGCTCTCGGAACAGGACGTGAAGATCAACTCGCTGTCAGAGCAGACTCGGTCGGTTCAGATGGACCAACTGAAGGAGTCTCCAGAGTTCATAGATCTGATGACCGAGTACTTCTTTGGAGGCTTCATGTCCCTGAAGAGGAAGATCAGCTCTGCTCATCCCGAGCTGGACTTAAGTTCATTCAAGCCGGGGGCAGAGGATGTTGGCTTGGAGGAAGATGAAGAAGAAGAAGCCTCTGAGGATGAAGAGGAGGAGGAAGGTGGTCACGCGGGGGCCTTACTCAGGGAAGGTACCACTGATCATGGTCTTCTGAGAATCACCCAAGGTGAGGAGGGCCCTGCGACTATCATTGACATTACCGGCGAGGATGAGGCTCCTCCTCCTCAGGCTGTGGTTGACCCAGCTGTGGCCATGGCTGGTGAAATCGTGGCCAAGGCAGCTGACAGCCTGATCGAGGAGATTGCTGAGGTCGTCATCAGAGAGCCCTCTCCTCGCGCAGATAAGGTCATTGATCCTCCTGCTCAAGGCCAGCTTCCTCCTGCTGAGCAGCTTCCTGACCTCAAACCAGCTGAGGATATTTAACTAGTTCTTTTTGTATCTTTCTTTTCCTCACCTTGTTGTAAAAACGTCTTTAATGAATAGAAGTGCAGTTTTACTCAGCTGAATGAACAGCTTTGTTCTTTGTCGTTATTTTTCTACTTCTGTGTGCAATGCCTGGATATTCATAGTCTTTGAAATGTAGCTTGGGCAATATAATCCAAAGTTAGAGAATTTCATTCTCATAACTCCTTGACTGCCCCTGAGGCCGATTTGCTGAGGAGACGATGCTGCTTGGATATCAGGCTGAGCAGTCAAGGCTGCTCGGATGCATGGTCCCGGAGGACATGTGCTGAGCAGGCGAGGCTGCTCGGATACATGGTCCCGGAGGACATGTGCTGAGCAGGCGAGGCTGCTCGGATACATGGTCCCGGAGGACATGTGCTGAGCAGGCGAGGCTGCTCGGATACATGGTCCCGGAGGACATGTGCTGAGCAGGCGAGGCTGCTCGGATACATGGTCCCGGAGGACATGTGCTGAGCAGGCGAGGCTGCTCGGATACATCTACTGATATCTTCAGATATACTTCAAGTATCTTCACAAAAATAACAATGTCTTCAGATATACTTCAAGTATCTTCACAAAAATAACAATTTGTTCCCCTTAACTGGACTTGTAATAAATTTGATAATCCCTGTTCACATAAAGAGATAGGACAAAGAAATAAAACAGTAGGGACAAACACTTGGCAAATATTTATTGAAAATACTTCTTTAAGTGCTCAGCGTTCCAGGGTTGGGGGAGCTTTTTCCCTGACAATGTAGCTAAACGATAGGCTCCAGCCTTCACGTGCTCAATTATTTGGTAAGGACCTTCCCAATTTGGCCCCAGATGCCCAATCCTCTTCCCTGTGGGATCTACTTTCTTCAGCACCAACTCCCCAGTTCTAAAGCTTCTCTCCCTGACCTGGCTGTTGTAGAACCTAGCCATTTGCTGTTGATAAGTGGCCATTTTCATGGCTGCTCTTTCTCTCTTCTCTTCTAGGAAGTCTAATCCCTCCAAGAGTCCCTGTTGGCTCTCTTCTTCTTGGAAATTCCGAGTTCTGTGGCTGAGCAGCCCAATTTCTACAGGAATGACTGCCTCCACCCCATAAGCCAAAGAATAAGGGGTTTCTCCAGTCGCCGTACGGGCTGTCGTTCGATAAGCCCACAGGACACTGGGCAACTCTTCTGGCCAGTCTCCCTTTGCAGCTTCCAATTTCTTCTTCAGGTTTTTCTTGATTGTGCGGTTTGTGACTTCAACCTGCCCATTAGCTTTAGGATACGCTTTGGAAGCATAGTGGACCTGTATTCCCCTCTGTTCACAAAATTCCTGAAACTGATCATTATGGAACTGTTTGCCACGATCAGTGATGATCACCCTGGGTAACCCAAACCTGCTGATAATATTCTTCCAGATGAAGTTGATGGCCTTCTTCGTAGTGATGGTGGCAAGGGGCTCAGCTTCCACCCACTTGGTGAAGTAGTCTACAGCCACAATAGCAAATTTGTTCTGCCCCTTGCCTATAGGGAGGGGCCCAATCAAATCCAATCCCCATTGGGCGAACGGCCAGGGAGATGGGATTGGAGTTAACAAAGTGGGAGGATGGTGAAGAATATTGCCAAACTTCTGGCATTTCTCACACTTCTGGACCATCTGCATGGCGTCGCTCTGCATGGTAGGCCAGTAATACCCTGTCCGGACCAATTTTTGTGCCAATGCTCTGCCCCCAGAATGATTTCCACAGGATCCTTCATGGATCTCTCTCATAGCATATCCGGCTTCCTCTGCAGTCAGGCACCTTAGTAATGGGAAGGAATAACTTCTGCGATATAAAACTCCATCTAGGCACAGGTATTTAGCTGTTCTTAACCTCAGTCGCCTGGCTGAATCTTTGTCAGTGGGCAGTATACCCCTTTCCAAGTAATCAATAATGGGACTCGCCCAAGAATCTTTGTAGTCAACAGCAGTCACCTCCTGAACAGGTAATTCCACACTGGGTCTTTCCATCCTTTGGATTGGGATAAGGTGACTGAGGGCTTCTTCTCGAGCTGTGGCTAGCCGTGCAAGCTGATCTGCTTCTTCATTTTCCTCACGAGGAATCCTCAACAGCCTCAAAGTGTCAAAGGCTTTCTGGAGATGTTGGACCCTATCCAGATACAATTTCATTCTGTCCTCCTTGGCTTCATAATCTCCCAGAACCTGTCCCACCACCAACTGGGAGTCACTGCCCACAGTGAGATCTTTGATTCCCAATGACTTTGCTAGTCTGAGCCCAATCAGAAGTGCCTCGTACTCAGCTTCGTTGTTGGTAGCTTTAAAACTAAACCTGATGGCATACAGAAGCTTGAGTTTGTCCGGAGAGATTAGGATGATCCCTGCTCCACTGGCCTCTGTATTTTTAGAGCCATCAACATAAAGGAACCAGCCCATTGGCTCCTCAACTCCTGAGCCCACTGGTTCAGCTGGCAGGGCATTTGAAGCATCTGGTGGAGAGAATTCTGCCATAAAATCAGCAAGGGCTTGGGCCTTGATGGCTGTTCTAGGACAGAATTCCAAGTCAAACTCTCCCAGCTCTACAGACCACTGGATTAGCCTCCCAGACGTCTCAGGACTGTGCAACGTCTTCTTAAGCGGCTGGTCAGTCATAACTTTGATGGGATGTGCTTGGAAATAAGGCCTCAATCTCCTTGCTGCTGTTACCAAGGCAAAGGCTATCTTCTCGACCTGAGGGTACCTGATCTCAGCGCCCCTTAATGCTCTGCTAGTATAGTAGATTGGACGTTGTATGTTGGCTTCCACTCTTATCAGTACTGAGCTCACTGCGTGAGGTGAGACAGCTAAGTAAATGTATAGATCCTCCCCCCTTATGGTACGGCTGAGGAGGGGAGGAGTCATCAGATATCCTTTTAGTTCTTGAAAGGCTATCTCGCATTCTGGCGTCCAATGGAAAGCTTTCTTCAGGACTTGGAAAAACGGATGGCATTTATCAGTAGCTCTGGAAACAAAACGATTGAGGGCTGCAATGCACCCAGTGAGCTTCTGGACCCCCTTTATTCCCCTGGGAGACTCCATACTAAGGATGGCACTGATCTTCTCAGGATTGGCCTCTATACCCCTTTGGGACACCATGAATCCCAAGAACTTTCCTGAACTGACCCCAAAGGCACACTTGCTCGGATTGAGTCTCATCTGGTACTTTCGCAGCGCTTCAAAGGCTTCTCTGAGGTCTTCCACATGACTTGACCTCCTCAGGCTCTTAACCAACATGTCATCAACATAAACCTCCATATTACGACCTATCTGCTCCTTGAACATTCGGTTGACCAGCCTCTGATAGGTTGCTCCAGCATTCTTAAGCCCAAAGGGCATCACCTTGTAGCAATAGAGTCCTCTAGCCGTGATGAAGGAGGTTTTCTCCTCATCTTCAGGATGCATCTGGATTTGATTGTAGCCAGAAAAAGCGTCCATGAAACTGAGCAACTCATGACCAGCTGTAGAATCTACTAGGAGATCAATCCTTGGTAAGGGGAAGCTGTCTTTAGGGCAGGCTTTGTTAAGATCCTTGAAATCTACACACATCCTCCATTTTCCTTTGGGCTTAGGGACAAGCACCACATTGGATATCCACATGGGGTATTTCGCTTCTCTGATAAACTGGGCCTCCTCTAATTTATCCACTTCTGCGGCAATGGCTGCATTGCGCTCTGGAGCAAACGTGCGCGTCTTCTGCTTTACTGGACGATGAGCATTGTCCACACTTAACCGATGAGTGATGATACTGGGATCTATGCCTGGCAAATCTCTGTGTGACCAGGCAAAGACATCCACATAATCTCTTAGGAATTTTACCAGAGCAGCCTTCTCCTCTGGTCCCAGACCTGAATCCAAACGGAACGTCTTCTCAGCCTGTCCTTCCACCACAGGCACCTCGACCAGTTCCTCAACTGGTTCGCCTTGCTGGAGCTTCTCCTCATCCCTTGTGTCAAGCCCACTGACTGAAAGGGCTTCTCTTGTCTTTATCGAAGTGATATAACACTCCCTTGCTCTCTTCTGATCTCCTCTGACCTCCCCAACACCACCAGCTGTAGGGAATTTGAGTTTCAAATGAAACGTGGAGACTACTGCCTTGAACTTATTGAGGGTCTGCCTACCCAATATCACGTTGTAAGCTGAAGGGCAATCCATCACCAGGAAATCCACCAAGGCAGTGGCATTCCTCTGCGCATCTCCTATCATGATAGGCAAGGCCACCATGCCCAAGGGATGGGCAGTTTCTCCCGAAAAACCGACCAAAGGAGACTGCACAGGTCTAATACTATCTCTCCCCAGCTGCAATTTCTCAAAAGCGGGTAAGAAGAGGATATCTGCTGAACTCCCTGTATCCACGAGGATCCTCCTCATTGTCCAGTTGGCGAGGAGGGCTGTGATCACCAATGGGTCATCATGAGGATAGAGCACCCCTTCCTCGTCCTCTGCCGTGAACTGGATAGCTGAATCCATCACCCGTGTACGCTTGGCTGGTCTCTCTGCATTGAACACTTCCCTGGCATAGGTTCTCCGAGCAGCCCTGGTATCTCCACTAACTCCTGGTCCCCCAGAAATCGTGTTTATCTCCCCCACGGGGCGATGAGGAGGAGGAGGAGGAGGAGTCCTCTCACGCCTGTGATCAGCTGGTCCAGCAGCCTGACCTGCCCGCTGATTAAATTCCCCTTCCTTACGAACAAATCGCTGGAGACGTCCTCGTCTGATCAGCCCCTCAACTTGTTGCTTCAGCTCAATGCAGTCATCTGTATCGTGCCCATGATCACGATGAAAACGACAATACTTCTGACGAGAACGTCGCTCAGCCGGTGTCTTCATCTTTCCTGGCCACTTGAGCTCAGGGTAATCACTTATCTCCTGCAGCACCTGATTAACTGTTGCGACCAGGGGAGTATAGTTGTGGAATTTTCTCTCTGGCCTCCCCCTCTGGGGAGAATCTCTCCTGTCCATCTTCTTCCCTCTTGGGTAGTCCTCAGTCCTAAACTGCCCAGTCTCTTTCCTCCGTTTGCTTGGTTGAGGAGGCCCTGTCTGGGAGGCAGAGGCCTCCCTCTCGCGATTGCGATGGGCAGTAAGCGTGTCCTCTGCGTTCATCTGTCGCTGAGCCCTCATCATGAGCTCAGCCATATTAGTTGGTGGTTCCGCAGACAAGGAAAACAGGAACTGCCCTGGCCTGAGACCTGACATGTACGCTGCAATAGCGACTTGGTCGTCTGCATTATCTACTTGCATGGACTCCTTGTTGAACCTGGTAGTGAATTCTCTAAGGGTTTCCCCCTTGGTTTGTTTGACGTTGAGCAAATAGGTAGCTGGTCTCCTGTATCGTTGACCAGCAATAAAATAACTTACAAAGAGGCGACTGAGCTCTTTGAAGGTACTGACTGTGCCTGGAGCAAGCTTGTTGAACCACATCCGAGCAGCTCCTCGGAGAGTGATGGGAAAGGCTCTGCACATGATGGCGTCAGGCACTGCTTGAAGGTGCATAAGGGATTTATAAGTTTCCAAGTGATCAAGAGGGTCTTTTGTCCCGTCAAAGATGTCGATCTGAGGGACTCTGAATTTTGGTGGGAGGGGTACCGCCATCACATCAGCAGTGAAAGGAAGCTCAGTGGTTTGTACCAACTCATCCACAGAGGCTGGAGCTTTGGCCTTCATCTGCTTCGTCAAGTTATCCAACTGTGTCTTCATCTGGCGCATCTGATCGGTCATGAGACCTTCAGGAAATGTGGAACCAGAACAAGTTCCATAATGAGGTGCTGCAGCATGGCTGCTGGTCTCCCCATGCCCCCCAGTAACATCAAAATCTACTCCAGCCATTCCTGGGGCAGGGGGATCAGCCGTCGGGGCCAATGGCGGTGGTGGATCTCTAGTAGGAGGTTCAGGTTGCAGGCGCTGCAGTAAGGCCTGATTCTGCTCCAGAATGCGCTGCATCCCTTGCGTCAGCGTCACCACGTCCTGACGGAGGGCTTGATAATCAGCAGCGGTTGCAACGGGTGGAGCGGACTGAGCATTGTTATCATTGGAAGCCATTGAACGGGTCAAGACCATAAATCCGATCAATCAATAAATTTCTAATCGTTCCCACAGACGGCGCCAACTGATGAAACGGATTTGTGATCGTCCCCGGCCGACCTGCAAAAACAACTTGACACCGGTGTGGTATCTTGCCAACACCCCTCCGATGCCTAAGTCAGTTCTAGGATGGAGGAATAATGTAGAAAAACTGTATCAGTAAAATTGGGCAGAGTGTACGTACCCTGTACCATAGTGCTGCCTCCATTATATAGAGATCTTGCTGGAGACAAATCAGGAAAGGACGCGGTCCACTCCTGATTTTGCGGAGCAAATCAAGGCTAGTGGCCTTTAGTTTGGTAACTGAATCTCCCACCATCGCCCTTGCCTTAAATAACGGGAGCGGGTGAAGATGGTGCGTAAGATGTGGAGAGATCTCTGGGATCTTCCTTTCCTTGTGGGACGATCCGTTTTAGGCAGATAGATCCCAGGAATTGTGGAGAGTTATTCAGCGGAATAGGTCAAACAATAACATGGCTGAGCTGAGGATGCCAAGTCACTGGCTGAGCTGAGGATACCGAACTGAGCAGACCGGAAATGTCCGAGGTGAATTGCTTACCGACCGACCAGAATACTAACCGGCTCAGCCTGCCCGTCATGACCTATCAGGCGCGTTAGGACATGCGAATATTTTTGAATAATGTAAGAGGCGAATCAATAATTTTAAATTTGAGGCAAAGCTAATAAAATTAAAAAATAAATAAAGATAAAAGAATTCCCCAAAAATAACGTTTTATTTTCTTCTTGGATTGTTAACTCCTAAAATATTTTTTTTCTAATAATCGAGTTCGCGGTTGATCGTAAATATATTATTTTTAGTCAAGGTAATTTTTGATATTTTTCCAAAATAAAAATTTGCACAACACAAAACACTCAAAATAAAAACCTCAAGTGACGTCATTACCTTAGTCAGAAATATCAAGCTAGATCAATACGTTTTATCCTATATTTACTGGCGTAGACACTATGATATATGCGCGCACGCACACACCACACATGCACGCGCGCGCGCGCACACACACACACATATATATATATATATATATATATATATATATATGAAAAATGCTCTTTGTAAAAAAGTGTATTGGAACCCCCCACCGATTCAAGTGTTGGGGCTCTCCCCTTTTGGTTCCTCCCCTTTTTGTGAAAAGACGTAACAAAGGAACAGTTTGTCTCTCTCACATGTCTTCCTTAGGGAAGAGGATCAATTTAGGGGCGAGAGAGAAAGAGAGAGAGAAAGAGAACTGCTAGTTGTTTTTATTTTTGATTTCTTTTATTTTTTTATACTAGATTTCTAAAGTGGGGTAAGAATAGAAATATCTTTTAACTTATTTTTTATATTTGTTTCAGTCTAAATTGAGGTTTTTAGATTGTAACCGAAAATAAACCAAATTTTACTTTTCTATCAAAATCCAAAACCGAATCGAACAAGTATTGATAAAAAAAAAGAAAAAATCAAAGTAAACCCTTTTTCTTAATTTTTTTCGGTTCATTTGATTTTTATAATTTTTATTTCACTTGAGTGTGTTCGTTTTGAGTGTTTCTGAAACAATTTTTAGAAACAAAACTCTGAGACGTTGTTTGGTTATAAGTGTCTCAGAAACTTGTCTGGGAGAAAAATATTTCAGAGACACTTTTTATAGAGAGAAAAAGTTGTTTGGAAAAATGTTTGAGAAAATATTTGAGAAACTTGTTCCAGAAACTTGTTTGAGAGAAAATCTCCCAAACACCTAACCAAACATAGCCTGAATTTTTGGAGTTGGCACTATGACTTGGGGAATTTGTTTGCTAGCTGTATTTATATAGGAAATAATATACAGATACCTATACTTTACCACCTTTCTGATACTATTGACTTCTTGATTTCTTCATTTCCAAGACAGTTGAGTACACATTTTAATTATTATGTCCATCGCACATGGCATTGGGGGGGCATGGATTGCCAATTGGGCACAAGTTTCAACTGACAGATCTAGAAACTGAGTGAAATAAAAATAATAAAAAATCGAACAAACCAAAAAAATCGAGAAAAAAGAAGGTTCAGTTTGATTTATTTTTTTTATTTATCAATATCAGTTCGGTTTGATTTTGAATTTTGATAGAAAAATAAAATTTGGTTTATTTTTTATTACTATCTAAAAAATCTCAATTTGGACAGAAAAAATAAGTTTACATTTTGTAAGTCTCAATTGGATACCCCATTTAGCCCTTAGAATTTACTAATTAAGGTATAATTAAAATCTCAAATTTATTTTAACCAATTCATAATTTATTTTGTATTTTTTGTGATGTACACAGTTTATTGTGTATTTTTATTCTTAAACTAGATATTTGTTAGAACTTTGTATTCTAATTTACTTAAATATTTTGCAGGTATCAAATAAGTTTACTAAATAAAAAAATTTGTGGATATGATAATAAATAATAAATGTGAAACAATTTAATCAAACAGTGATGTAATTCAAGTTGTAAAGTTTCTCTAAAATTCAAGTCTTTAGAAATATGCATCCTTAAATTTTTATTTTTAGTAAAAAAATACTAGAGTGTGAAGCACCAAATAAGTACTCTCAATTGGAACATTGTGAGAAGTATGAGACTAAAATACACCTTATCCAAATTTTATTTCCCAATGCATCATCTATTTTCTA
This sequence comes from Arctostaphylos glauca, assembly GCA_019985065.2. Taxonomy (NCBI): domain Eukaryota; kingdom Viridiplantae; phylum Streptophyta; class Magnoliopsida; order Ericales; family Ericaceae; genus Arctostaphylos; species Arctostaphylos glauca. Next base: position 4,302,983 of record JAHSPW020000008.1, read on the forward strand.
TTTCCCAATACTTCTTTACTCCTTCTCATTAATCTATTTATTATATTTTTTCTTTCTTTATCTATTTTCTCACATCTATAAACAGAGAGAAATAATGAGAAATGGGATATTTGGTCTTAAGTAATGGGTGGAAAAAATATTGATTAGAATTTGTATTGCTATGTACTCAATAATTCACAATTGTATTGTAATGAACAATGTTTTAAAAGTTAAAATACTGATAAATTTATGAAAATGCTATTGGAAAAAGAACGTATGCAACATTTTTTTAACTTGTCTATTTTGTTAAATATAACTTTTAAATACTAATTATTGGAGTGGAATATAAAAAATATAACACATCACGTAATATATTTACGACAATTACACATGATATTTCAAAATTTTTTGCTCTTATTTTCGTATCACGAAACACTTATATTTTTTCGTTCTTATGTTCAAACAAAAAAAGGATGAAAAAAAAATAAATATCACAAAACAATTAAATATTTAAAAAAATTAAAAATAGTAATATTTTTTTAATTACCAAACTCGAAGTTGATCTTTAAATATCATTTTTAATTAATGTTGAAATTTTTTAGTTTTTAAAAAATTAAGAACTTGCAGAACACAAAATTTATTTGTGTTCCACACAAACACTTAAAATAAAAAATAAATAAATAAAACTGAGCACTTTTAAAATAGGCACCGCAAGTATGAAATATGAGAATTTGTTTTGTAAAATTGACCACCCCCCACAAAATCGGGCAAGGGGGCGAGCAACAGCTCCCTTTTTATGACAATAAATTACAGTATAATTCAAATTACGTGTCAAAAATAGTATAGAACTTTTAAGATCTTTTTTAAATTAAAAAATCAGACAGAATCTGCCACTTTAATGTCCGGGTCCGGCCACTTTAATTTCTGGGACCGGCCACTTTTAAGACTTCTGACATTTCTTCACACATACTCCCTCGTCCCAATTTATTTGTCCATTTTTGAAATTCCAACTTAATAAGGGAACACAATAAGGGAATACAATGATTACTCCTAAAAAATTTAACTTTTTAAAAATACCCTTAACTATTTTAGCATTAAATGAGATGACAAAATTTTCAATGTGTGATTTTCTAAAAGAGTGAGAGCATTAAGGGAATTTTCAGAAGTTAACTTTAAAATTGGACAACATTTTGAGACATTTAAAAGTAAAAAAAAAAAGAGACAAACAAACCGGGACGAATGAAGTAATAATGTAATCCACAGGATCAGCCTTGGCATCTTTCATTTCCAGTTCATGATTGCTCTTCCAATTTATATACAAAGAAGAACTCAAACTACGACTCAGCAAATTTAAACATGGACTCTGTGCCTAACCCCTCCATTACCAGAGATGAAAAGCTTCACATACTAATGTTCCCATGGCTAGCTTTTGGCCACATGATTCCATTCTTACAACTCTCCAAACTCATAGCTCAAAAGGGTCACAGTATCACCTTCGTTTCCACTCCCAAGAACATCGATCGCCTCCCTAAATTGCCCACAAACCTATCGCATCTCGTTACTTTCGTGAAGATTCCTTTACCCCATGTCGAAAACCTACCCGAAAATGCCGAGGCCACCATTGATTTGCCCTACGACAAGATCAAGTATCTGAAGAAGGCCTACGATCAACTCCAACAACCCATCACTCAACTTCTACAAGACAGTTGTCCCGATTGGGTGATTTATGATTTCGCCCCTTATTGGTTAGGCCCTATTGCGGCCAAACTAGGAGCTTCAACCGCTTTTTTTAGTGTATTCATTGCTGCTACGTTATGCTTTGTGGGTCCTATACCAGGTTTGATGGGATTGAGTAGCGAAGAAACTCGCACGAAACCGGAAGAATTTATTGTTCCGCCAAAGTGGGTCCCTTTTGAATCTACTGTCGCATTTCGGTTATTCGAGATTAATCGTGTATTCGATGATGTGGCGGGAGACGATGAGAATGTTCCGGCAATGTATCGTATGGGGGCAGCTGCCGACGGCTGTGATGTTGTGGCAATCAGAAGCTCATATGAGTTTGAGCCCGAGTGGTTACAACTTCTTGGAGAGATTTATCAAAAACCAGTCATTCCGGTGGGACAACTTCCCCCGATTTCCAAAAATGATAATAATTCCGGGGACGAAGATGACAATGAATGGAAAGCAATAAAAGAGTGGTTGGATAAACAGCCTAAAGGGTCAGTGGTCTACATTGCGTTCGGAAGCGAGGCAAAACCTAGTCAATTTGAACTCACTGAGATAGCTCTCGGGTTAGAGCTCACCGGGTTTCCATTCTTTTTGGCTCTAAGGAAGAAACGTGGCTTGGCTGATTTCGACCCGATCGAGTTACCAAATGGGTTTGAGGAGAGAACTAAGGGGCGGGGAATTGTGTGCACGAGTTGGGCACCACAACTCAAGATATTGAGTCATGACTCCGTAGGTGGGTTCTTGACCCACTCTGGGTTGAGTTCGGTGATTGAGGCTATTGAATTCGAGAAGGCTCTTATTTTTTTCAATCTTTTGGCCGATCAAGGATTGATTGCTAGGCTTTTGGAGGAGAAAAAGATCGGGTATTCAGTTCCGAGAGATGACCGAGACGGATCATTTACGCGAGACTCGGTGGCAGACTCAATAAGATTGGTGATGGTTGAAGAAGAGGGAAAGATATACAGGGATAAGGTTAGAGAGGTAAAGGGGTTGTTTGTTGACAGGGATTTACAAAACAAATACGTGGATAACTTGTTGGTTTATTTCAAGACGCACAAACGGGGAGCTCAAGGAGCAAAATGAATTTCCGGGTGTTTTTGCTTTACCATATTATTAATGTTTTTTAATTGTTGAATTATTCCCTACTTTAATTATCTTGTCTTGAGAGAAGGATGGGATAATGTTGAGTACGATTTTACCCTTATTTGGAAATCTATGTTAATTACCTTTTTGGGGAGTAACCATTGAACCAAAGAACAAGGTAATAAAGGGCAATTCTATAAATTCACCCTCCACCATTATTTTGGGCAGAATAACGTGGATGGACTTCCCCATCCTTTTAGCATATTATCAAATGATTGTATTTTTTGTCCCTTTGGTAATGCTGAATGAGTCATCGCATTTGAAAAGTGCATGTAGGACAAAGCATTTGAAGCAAAGTTTGTCATTGTATACCGACAAACATACTGTTTTTATTTTTGCATTGCTCATTTAAGGGATTCTAGGTATATCAATGTTGGGGAAAAGGTTGCAATATTTTTGCATATACTTGCACAACATTTGAAGAATCACAAAATAAAACATGACTTTTTACATTCTGGAGAGACAATCAGTAGGCATTTTAATGGAGGATCCAGTCTCTCAGTCGTTTGCTCATGAGGTCTTCTCTTGAACATGAGTTATACTTCTTAATTCTTGTTCCTCAAGTGTTTTATCTCTACGGTAGAGACGTACATTTTTCAGTAGAACATACTCCTCCAGAACCAACATTGATAGGTTTGATATTCGCTAATTGAGCCATGTAAGACGAATAGCTCTCTTTAGTTCGAATGTCACCAATCTTGGAAGACCTCTCGTAAAGGGTAACAAGATACGGGAAGCACAGCAGGGCGTGCTGTGTGCCAAAACGGCGTCGTTTTGGCGCACAAAACACTGACCGAAAATTATTCGGTCAGCTTTTTACTGTTCGGGCAGTGTTTTGTGCGCCAAAACGTGCCCGTTTTGTGCGCCAAAACGACGCCGTTTTGGCGCACAGCACGCCCTGCTGTGCGCTGTGCACAGCAGGGCCCCCCAATCCCAAGATACGATACCCCACAAAGGAGAAGGGAACTGTTCGAAGAAGAATTCAAAGAGAGGGGAGGAGAATGGACAATTACGTGCATCTATGATATGATGAATGTGCATTTGTTATTTTTTTTTCTTCTGAAATTGGGCGCAGTATGAGATATAATAAATGTGAATAATTTTTGATTATTTAAAATATTTTTTAACTTTATTTTATAAATCAATAAATATATATTAATCAATAAATATCACACTATAATTCAACAACTGTTTATCAAAATATTCCAAGTTCATAACTAAATCCGAAATAATTTTTTAGTATTTTTTTTAGAATAAAATGTAAAAAGTACGACTCGAATGAGCGGTGTTGGTTACTTTATTTTTCCCCATAGTTGGGTGCATTAGAACATGTGAATATTTTTGAATAATTTAAGAGACGAATCAATAATTTTAAATATTTGAGGCAAAGCTAATAAAAAATAAAGATAAAAGAATTCCCAAAAAACAACGTTTTATTTTCTTCTTGGATTGTTAACGTTTCCCAAAATATTTTTTTTTCTAATAATCGAGTTCGCGGTTGATCGTAAATATATTATTTTTAGTCAAGGTAATTTCTGATATTTTTCCAAAATAAAAATTGCACTCAAAATAAAACCCTCAAGAGACGTCATTACCTCAGTCAAAAATATTAGGGGAGATCAATACGTTTTATCCTATATTTACTGACGTAGACAATATGGTATACGTACGCACGCACGCACGTGCACACACGCGCCCTCGCACACACACGTACACACTTTATAAAAAAGTGTATCGTGAACCCCCACCGATTCAAGTGTTGGGGCTCTCCCCTTTTGATTCCTCCCCTTTTTTGGAAAGACGTAACAAGGAACAGTTTGTCTCTCTCACATGTCTTCCTTAGGGAAGAGGATCAATTTTGGGGCGAGAGAGAAACAGAGAGAGAGAAAGAGAACTGCTACTTGTTTTTATTTTTGATTTTTGATTTCTTTTATTTTTTTATACTAGATTTCTAAAGTGGGGTAAGAATAGAAATATCTTTTAACTTATTTTTTATATTCGATTCAGTCTAAATTGATGTTTTTAGATTGTAACCGAAAATAAACCAAATTTTATTTTTCTAATTTACCTAAATATTTTGCAGGTATCAAATAAGTTCACTAAATAAAAAAATTTGTGGATGTGATAATAAATAATAAATGTGAAACAGTTTAATTAAGTTGTGATGTAATTTAAGTAGTAAAGTTTCTCTAAGGTTCAAGTCTTTAGAAATATGCGTCCTTAAATTTTTATTTTTGATAAAAAAAAAATACTAGATTGTGAAGCACCAAATAAGTACTCTCAATTGGAATATTGTGAGAAGTATGAGATTAAAATCCACTTTATCCAAATTTTATTTCCAAATGCATTATCTATTTTCTATTTCCCAATACTTCTTTACTCCCTTTCATTAATCTATTTATTATATGTTTTCTTTTTTTATCTATTTTCTCACATCTATAGATAGAGAGAAAGAAGAAGAAATGGGATACTTGGTCTTAAGTAACTGGTGAGAAAAATATTGATTAGAATTTGTATTGCTATGTACTCCATAATTCACAATTGTATTTGTAATGAACATTGTATTAAAAGTTGAAGTGCTGATTAATTTATGAAAATGCTATTGGAAAAAGAACGTATGCAACATTTGTTTAACTTGTCTATTTGTTAAATATAACTTTTAAATACTAATTATTGGAGTGGAATATAAAAAATATAACGCATCACGTAATATATTTACGATAATTACACATGATATTTCAAATTTTTCGCTCTTGTTTTCGTATCTCGGAACACTTATATTTTTTCGTTCTTATATTCAAACGAAAAAATGGGTGAAAAAATAAAAAAATTTAAATATCACGAAACACTTAAATATTTAAAAAAATTAAAAATAGTAATATTTTTTTAATAACCAAACTCGAAGTTGATATTTAAATATCAATTTTAATTAATGTTGAAATTTTTTATTTTTTTTAAATTAAGAACATGCACAATACAAAATTTGTTTGTGTACCACACAAACACTTAAAATAAAAAATAAATAAAAAAATCTGAACACTTTTGAAATAGACCCCGCAAACATGAAATATGAGAATTTGTTTTGTAAAATTGACCATCCCATCCCCCCCAACCCATATCATTTTGTCGGGCAAGGGGGCGAGCAGCATCTCCCTTTTTATGACAATAAATTACAGTATAATTCAAATTACGTGTCAAATAGTATAGAACTTTTAAGATCTTTTTTAAATTAAAAAATCAGACAGAATCTGCCACTTTAATGTCCGGGTCCGGCCACTTTAATTTATGGGACCGGCCACTTTTAAGACTTCTGACATTTCTTTACACATACTACTCCTTCCGTTCTAATTTGTTTGTCCATTCTTGAAATTCCAACTTAATAACAATGATTACTTCTAAAAAATTTAATTTTCCAAAAATACCCTTAACTATTTTAGCATTAAATGAGATGACACAATTTTCAATGTGTGATTTTCTAAAAGAGTGAGGGTATTAAGGGAACTTTCACAAGTTAACTTTAAAATTGAACAAACGTTTTGAGACATTTAAAAGTAAAAAAAGAGACAAACAAACTGAGACGGAGGAAGTAATAATGTAATCCACAGGATCAGCCTTGGCATCTTTCTTTTCCAGTTCATGATTGCTCTTCCAATTTATATACAAAGAAGAACTCAAACTACGACTCAGCAAATTTAAACATGGACTCTGTGCCTAACCCCTCCATTACCAGAGATGAAAAGCTTCACATACTAATGTTCCCATGGCTAGCTTTTGGCCACATGATTCCATTCTTACAACTCTCCAAACTCATAGCTCAAAAGGGTCACAGTATCACCTTCGTTTCCACTCCCAAGAACATCGATCGCCTCCCTAAATTACCCACAAACCTATCTCATCTCATTACTTTCGTGAAGATTCCTTTACCCCGTGTCGAAAACCTACCCGAAAATGCCGAGGCCACCATTGATTTGCCATACGACAAGGTCAAGTATCTGAAGAAGGCCTACGATCAACTCCAACAACCCATCACTCAACTTCTACAAGACACTTGTCCCGATTGGGTGATTTATGATTTCGCCCCTTATTGGTTAGGCCCTATTGCGGCCAAACTAGGAGCTTCAACCGCTTTTTTTAGTGTATCCATTGCTGCAACGTTATGCTTTGTGGGTCCTATACCAGGTTTGATGGGATTAAGTAGCGGAGAAACTCGCACGAAATCGGAAGAATTTACTGTTCCGCCAAAGTGGGTCCCCTTTGAATCTACTGTCGCATTTCGGTTATTCGAGATTAATCGTGTATTCGATGATGTGGCGGGAGACGATGAGAATGTTCCGGCAATGTATCGTATGGGGGCAGCTGCCGACGGCTGTGATGTTGTGACAATCAGAAGCTCATATGAGTTTGAGCCCGAGTGGTTACAACTTCTTGGAGAGATTTATCAAAAACCGGTCATTCCGGTGGGACAACTTCCCTCGATTTCCAGAAATGATAATAATTCCGCGGACGAAGATGACAATGAATGGAAAGCAATAAAAGAGTGGTTGGATAAGCAACCTAAAGGGTCAGTGGTATACGTTGCGTTCGGAAGCGAGGCAAAACCTAGTCAATTTGAACTCACTGAGATAGCTCTCGGGTTAGAGCTCACCGGGTTTCCATTCTTTTTGGCTCTAAGGAAGAAACGTGGCTTGGTTGATTCCGACGCGATTGAGTTACCAAATGGGTTTGAGGAGAGAACTAAGGGGCGGGGAATTGTGTGCACGAGCTGGGCACCGCAACTCAAGATATTGAGTCACGACTCAGTAGGTGGGTTCTTGACCCACTCTGGGTTGAGTTCGGTGATTGAGGCTATTGAATTCGAGAAGGCTCTTATTTTTTTCACTTTTTTGGCCGATCAAGGATTGATTGCGAGGCTTTTGGAGGAGAAAAAGATCGGGTATTCAGTTCCGAGAGATGACCGAGACGGATCATTTACGCGAGACTCGGTGGCAGACTCAATAAGATTGGTGATGGTTGAGGAAGAGGGAAAGATATACAGGGATAAGGTTAGAGAGGTAAAGGGGTTGTTTGTTGACAGGGATTTACAAGACAAATATGTGGATAACTTGTTGGTTTATTTCAAGTCCCACAAACGGGGAGCTCAAGGAGCAAAATGAATTTCCGGGTGTTTTTGCTTTACTGTATTATTAATGTTTTTTAATTGTTGAATTATTTGAATTCGTGGAATGAAAAAAAAAAGAGTTGTTTGGAACAAATTTAGGAATTATTCCCTACTTTAATTATCTTGTCTTGAGAGAAGGATGAGATAATGTTGAGTACGATTTTACCCTTATTTGGAAATATATGTTAATTACGGGTCCATTTGGCCTGGCTGAATTATTAGATTATTCACTGTTTAGTTTTTTGTCCTTATTTGAATTTTTTTTTAATTTTTTGTTTTTCATCAATTTTTTGATGGTTGTTGGTTCGTCTCGACAAGAGATTTCAGAAAAGTATAAAATTATGTTAAAAAATTAAAAAAATTCAGAAAAGATAAAAAATAAGCCAAAAACAGCGTTCGTGTTGGCTTATTTTCGTCTTTAGTGACTTTTTTTTAACTTTTGGACATAATTTTATACTTTTTAGATTTGTTTCATCGATACGAACCAATAAGTCACGAAAAAATGATATAAAAATAACAAATACAAAAAAAATTTAAATAAAGATAAAAATTAAGCCAGACAATCCAGTCTGGCTTAAGTTTGGCCAAATGGAGCCGTACTTTTTGGGGAGTAATCATTGAACCAAAGAACAAGGTAATAAAGGGCAATTCTATAAATTCACCCTCCACCGTTATTTTGGGTGGTATAACGTGGATGGACTTCCCCATCCTTTTAGCATATCAAATGATTGTACTTTTTGTCCCTTTGGTAATGCTGAATGAGTCATCACATTTGAAAAGTGCATGTAGCTAGGACCAGCATTTGAAGCAAAGTTTGTCATTGTATACCGACAAACGTACTGTTTTTATTTTGCTAGTTAAAGCGTAATTCTATCGTGTTAAATTAGGTGGACAAAGAAGGATTTCATTTGGGATCGAAACCGTAAAAAACAATTAGTCTCGTTGTTATTATTGTGCGTTATTATTGTAAATCTCATTACCTTTTTTCTACTCTTGTTCTCAAGTGAAGTAGAAGAAAGAAGCCTTTAACACATCATCCACGTCTCTCTCGGCATCAGAATCATACAGACACGCCTTTCTATGTAATAATTGAAAAAATTAAATTAAAAAGATTCATAAAAAATTAAATTGAATGTTTTTAAAATTGAGTATAAACATTTTGTGTTACTTAGAATAGGGTTGAGTTATATGTATGTAATGTTTGTGTATGTGTATATATGTAGCTACAACTAATTTTTCCAAACTAATCTTAACTACGAATTAATTTAACCCATTTTTCTTTTTCCTCGCCGGTTTTTTTTTTTTGGGGGTAGATTGCAGGACCTCTTTAAACTAGCTATTTTCACCTACGTACTTAGAGCAGGTTTAAGGCTAAGGTTTCTTCATGTAAGTTGAGAGGATTTCGAGAGCTTCAGTCTAGACGCAAGAATTACCCAAAAAGATTTAGTTTTTAAAGAGATATTTTTTGCACCATATCCTAAATTCAAAACTAAATGACAAGGAAGTTTATAAAATAAAACGCGTTGCATGCCTAAATTTAAAGACAAATGATAGAGAAGTTAAAAGGAAATTATACGGTAATTAAAGGGAGTTAAAAGGATCTGGGATTCAAATGTTTTAGAGGAAAAATTTGTCTACAAATATGAATGCTAGATATAAAGAATGACCTCTCATACAACCGGAATCATTTCTCGTTTGCTTAAGTATGACTACATCGTAGCGTAAATGATCTTTTGTATTCACCCTTTGAAGATTAATAAAGTCTTTTTTGTTAATCTCGTTTTAGTTCTTGTTCTTTTGCTCTCCCACTTTATATCCAAAGAAGTCCTTAAATACGACATTGGATCGTACATCCACCTTATTAACAAGCAAATTAACGATTACCTTCTTTATACTAGCTAATAATAGCCTAATATTCTCGATTAGCTAGTGTTTTAGTCGTACTATTCTTTATTGACTAGGACTTTTATTTATAGACTTAATTAATCTGTCCTAATTCATTAGGACACTGATTCCCGACCATAATTGGAATGAAATGTCTTCTAATTGGTCACTAATGGGATAACTTCTAATTCGATCTCTATCAAACAGTTACCTTCTTTCATTATAGTTTCATCCAATTAATAATTATCATATTAATTGAATTAGTCGTGGATTTTTCACCCATATCTGTTTAGAACCTGATCCCAACTTACTCGAAGTTCTAGTTTATTGTGGATTTCGAGGTTGTTCACTGTCCTTTGATCAGCGATATCTCAGACTTTTTCAAGTCGGTAACATGTCAGACAGCCTTTCGGGAGACCATCTCAGAGACTTGGAAACAATTAGCAAGAATATTGCGACAAGTTCTTTAATTTGTTTTGTTGAAGAGTTGACGAACTGTCACTTGTTCAAAGGAATTTAATGATGCCAACAACATGCAATAAGTATCAAAACCAAACTCTTCCTGTGATGATTAACACTTAACAGCTTTGCTACCAATAATGAATTTCATCTTGAAAATGAAGGGACCCACCCACCTATCCACTTCACTCCAGCTTTCACAAAAATGGGTGGGAAAAATTGGGATATTAAGTCTCCCAAAATCAATACTCTCAACCTCCCCCCCCCCCCCCCCCCCCCCCCCGGCCCAGCCGCGGTTGCAAGTTGATGGGAAGTGGAGGTCCCTATTTGGCCTAAATTATTTATTTGAATTCATTGTTTGTTTCTATGTTTTTTTTTTTGTTGCATTTATTGTTGTGACCTCAATATTTTATAGATTATTGGTCCATCTTGATGAAAGAAATCTAAAAAGTATAAAATTATGTCCAAAAGTAAAAAAAAAAAAAAATACTAAACACGACGAATAAACTCAAAAAAAAACTCTATTTTTGGATTACTTGTTGTCTTTTGTGGACTTTTTTCAAATTTGGTCAATTATTTATAGCTTTTCTGAAAGCTCTTGTCGAGATGAACTAATAAACTATAAAAAGTTGACGAAAAATAAAAAATTACAAAAATGATACACATAAAGACGAAAAAATAATTTAATAAATACAACAGTCTAAATGGACCCGTTGGTGTAAAGAGAAGAAAGGTAAGTTATCTAACTAGATTATCTATATCTGTTGCCAATAGTACGAAGATTTCATGCATAAAACATTTCTCTTTACACCAAAGACAACGGGTGTTTATCAGTTAACATCATCTGTTACTTTTAACAGACATCTTAACAAACAACGTTATTTATTAGTTTTCGAAATAATAATGTTATCAGATAAAATCATCTATTCGCGTTCAGGGATAAATTCGTCTACAAAAGGACATGCAGCATTAAAACTTCCTAGACCATGGACCCTAACGTATAAATTAAATTAACATATTCTTAATGAGCCAAATCAGGCCAGATTTGTTCTTTTGACCAATTTTTCGTAAAGTCTAAAGACTGCGAGTCTTAAATATAATTTCAGCGTCAATCTGTTCATCAAGAAAATTAATAGTTAATTGAAATTGTTTATTTTATTTACATTAATTTTTAAGGTATTATAAAAAATCAACTCAATCTGATATATATGTGTGTGTGTGTGTGTATATATATATATATATATATATTTTTTTTTTTTTTTTTGAAAAGCTAAGAAGAGAATTGTATTGATAGGGGAGAAAAATTACAACAGAGCAACAATAGATGGTTGGAGAGAACTCTACCATGAACTACAACTCAATCCGACATATATTGAATTTTTAACTTCAAATTTTAATTTTTTTGGCCCAAACAATTAATAATTTTGAAGTAAAAAATTAAATTTTTAAGTTAAGCACCGATTGATATCTGATTAAGTTGAATTTCTTTTATTAAATCCTAAAAAATTATTCTGAACAAAATAGACGATTCCGATTATCATAGTGAGATTTCGAATTGGTCCTACATAGATGATAGTGAACAAAATTAGACTATTAACTACATAATTCTTTAAATTTGGTTTCTCTGCAGTCCGCATTTGAATTGCGCAGAGCAATTTAAATGATCTCAACTGTCCAAAAATATTTTCAACTATTCAAATTTATTTTAAAAAACACAAACTCTTTACGGAACTTTTCTTAAAGGAAGAGCCTCGAACAAATCTGCACTATTGACTTTCGTGATGATAGCTTGAAGACTTATTAATGACATTTCTTCATAAATAATGGTGTCCACATAATCTGGGTTGGCATCTTTTTCCCAGCTATAAATCCTCTTCCAATTTACAAACAAGAACTCAAACTACGACTCAGCAAACCTCATGGACTCTGTGCCTAACCCCCCTATTACCAGAGATGAAAAGCTGCACATATTTGTGTTCCCATGGCTAGCTTTTGGCCACATGATTCCATTCTTAGAACTCTCCAAACTCATAGCTCAAAAGGGTCATAGGATCACTTTCGTTTCCACTCCCAAGAACATCGATCGCCTCCCGAAATTACCCACAAACCTATCCTCTCTCATAACTTTGGTGAAGATTCCTTTGCCCCAAATCGAAAAACTACCTGAAAATGCCGAGGCCACCATTGATTTGCCCTATGAAAAGGTCAAGTACCTCAAGATGGCCTATGACCAACTCCAGCAACCCATCACTCAACTTCTAGAAGACACTTGTCCTGATTGGGTGATTTATGATTTTGCCTCTTATTGGTTAGGCCCTATTGCGGCCAAACTAGGAGTTTCAAGAGCTTATTTTAGTATCTTCATTGCTTCTTCTTTATGCTTTTTGGGTCCTACACAAGGTTTGATAGGATTGAGTAGCGGAGAAACTCGTACGAAACCAGAAGAATTTACTGTTCGGCCAAAGTGGGTTCCCTTTGAATCTACTGTCGCATTTCGGTTATTCGAGATTAATCGTGTATTCGATGACGTAGTAGGGGACGATGAGAATGTTCCGGCTTCGTATCGTATAGGGGCGGCAGCTGACGGCTGTGATGTCGTGGCAGTGAGAAGCTCATACGAATTTGAGCCCGAGTGGTTACAACTTCTTGGAGAGATTTATCAAAAACCGGTCATTCCGGTGGGGCAACTTCCTCCAATTCCTAGAGATGATAATAATTCCGCAGACGAAGATGACAAGGAATGGAAAGAAATAAAAGAGTGGCTCGACAAGCAACCTAAAGGGTCTGTGGTCTATGTTGCATTTGGGAGTGAGGCAAAACCAAGTCAATCTGAAGTCACGGAGATAGCACTCGGGTTAGAGCTCACCGGGCTTCCGTTCTTTTGGGCTCTAAGGAAGAAACGTGGCTTTGTTGATGCCGATGTGGTCGAGCTACCAGACGGGTTTGAAGAGAGAACTAAGGGACGGGGAGTTGTCTACACGAGCTGGGTGCCTCAACTCAAAATACTGAGTCACGACTCAGTGGGTGGGTTCTTGACTCACTCAGCGTGGAGCTCGGTGGTGGAGGCCATTCAGTTCGAAAAGCCTCTTATTTTACTTACTTTTTTGGCAGAACAGGGACTAATAGCGAGGCTTTTGGAAGAGAAAAAGATGGGGTATTAAGTACCAAGAGATGAACAAGATGGGTCATTTACGCGAGACTCAGTGGTTGACTCAGTGAGATTGGTGATGGTTGCGGAAGAAGGGAAAATATACAGGGATAAAGTTAAAGAGGTAAAATGGTTGTTTGTTGATAGGAATTTACAAGACAAGTACGTGAATAACTTGTTGGATTATTTCAAGGCGCATAACAAACTGCGAGGGCAAAAGATAAAGTGAATTCAAAAAGTTTAGGAATACAGATGTTTCGAACACATTCAGATACAGATGTATTTGAAACCGTTGGATTCACATGAAGTTCATAAATTATTAATAATTTTACATATATCTAACGATTTCGATTATATTTGTATCTAAATATGTTCAAAATATCTGTGTTCTGGCACTACACAGTGAATTCCATAACATTTGAAGTCTTTGGCTTTAATGTCAGAAAAAGTAAATGATGAAGAGTCTGTGTGGCACCTATTGGGCAAATAATTCCGTGTGGGACCAGCTTTAAAATCTTGGGCATTGCCATGTTCAGTAAGTAATCCCGGATTTTGTGATTAGATTTTGGGTCTTGTTTGTAATTTGTTTGTTTTCACTTGGGATGTAAGAGCATCTGTACTAATCTCTTTATTTTTTTCTCCAAATTAGAGAGAAAATTTTACTTTTTTATTTAAAATCATATTTTATAATGTCTCCTGCATCAGCTCTCTATTCTATCCTTATTTTATTAAAAAAAATTTCTTTTATATTTAATTCAAATGTTATAAGGGAGGAGAAAAAATAAAAACAAAATGTTAAGAGTGAATAGTGACACCCTAAAACTAGGGAGTCACTATTTACTTTGGAAAATAGAGAGAAAAAATAGAGAGCTTGATGGTGAGAATTATTAAGAGAATTTGCTTCTCAAATTAGAGCATCCGCATCAGTCTTCCTATTTTTTGCATCAAATTAGAGATAAAATCTCACTTTTCTATTTTAGGGAGTTATATTTTGTAATATCTCTTGCATCAGACTCTCTATTCTATCCCTATTTTATTAAAATATTATTTTTTCCTTTTATATTTAATTCAAATATTATAAGGGAGGAGAAAAAAATAAATAAAAATAAAAATAAAATGTTAGGATTGAATAGTGACACCCTAAAACTATGGAGTTATTATTTATTTTGGAGAATAGAGAGAAGGGATAAAGAGTCTGATGTAAGCATTAATAAGAGAATTTGCTCCTTAAATTAGGGAAGGAACACATTTGAGGAGGCTGATGCGGATGCTCTAAACACCATATTTAAATGAAAAGCCAAAGCATAATTTCAATTTTTTACAGTCTAGTCTAATAGTTTAATTTGTGTCATAGTTTTCTACAGTGTAGCACATTTTTTTTGTCTCATAATTATATCGTAAATTAGACCTATATATCACAGTTATATCGTACAAACTTTTATTCAATTCAAAAAAATTAGTTTTTATTAGAATTCAAACTAGAGAGACTCATGCTTGTAAGATCCGTAATTATTGTTTCTTCCAGCTTGAGCTAACTTTTTAGATTAAAAAATATCACTTTGGCCACGGAATTTACTTTTTTGGAAAGACCATGGGTTGGATTTTATCACCAAAAATTAGAAATTTGGTTTTTATCACCGACGTAATAAACCATGAAAAATGGTTTTTGGCAAAATTGACAATTCAATCTCGTGATCTGACCACTTGAATCAAAATACCATAGACACAATTATGGCAGATTGTGACCAATCAATCTACGTTTTTTCTCTGAGAATATACGAATCAATCTCACTCATTTCAAGTTACTTAAAGTTTGGAAATTGCTAGGCCATCTCTACTTATTCTTGCAAACTCTCCTTCCTTGACAGACATTATTCTGTGGTTGAACACACTACTAATAGCAAAGAAGATCGGCCAAGCCCCTTCTCTGGAAGATTGAAATAGATGATTGGATTCTCTTTCTACGACGCTAGCTTTTGATATGATAGGCCTGACACCCATCTCCCTATCCATTATATGTTTAGGAGCGAGAGGAATTCACTCAAGAACTCAATATAAAAATCATATTTTTCTATCAACATGTAACATACAATTCGAAATGCAATTTTTCTATCAATATGTAACATACAATTCGAAATACAATTCACTCAAGAACTCAATATAAAAATCATATTTTTCTATCAATATGTTCAGGAGATAATTAAGGAATTCACTCAAGACCAATTCTGTCGCAAAAAATGTGGGCCTATTTGATATTGCTTTGCTTTAACTTTTTGCGACGGGTAATTCACCATCGAAAAATATATTTTATTAAAAAGATTACATTTTTCATTTCTTAGCTGTCACAAAAAAATTCGAATCTCTTATACTAATTCCTTAATGTCAAATCGCACAAACTAAAATAATTCCTTAAACAATAAAAACAATGACAATAATTCCAAACATAACCATATCGTAAATTATTAAATCATTCTATATTCATAAAATCAACATCTATAAATCACTTAATACCAATTCCTTAGTCTCAAATCTAACATACTCACATTACATTGTCCTAACTAATATGCGTAAAATAAGTGACCTCAAAATATGTTCATTTAACGACATACATGTTCATTGATCCACAAACAAGTGGGCTTCAAAAATGAAAATCTTCTCAAATGACGGGCATTTTAGTCTCCATAAAACACCTGAAAAGAAAGATGATACGTGAAATTGAGATGCACATCAAATTTGTATTTTTGTTCATGAGCAGGCAGTGAATTCAACCGGAATTTAGACAGGAGATTTTAGTTAAAAGCATTGAAGATTGTTGGTGAAGATATATCCATCATAGTTCAGTGAGGGAAATGAAAACTGTAGTACGGATAATATTACAGGCTTTAAGAGTCACTGATTGTGCAAATTAAACACAAGTCCAAAGGATAAAATACAAAGTTGATGGATTACAACTTTAAAACACAAGAAAGATTAGTGATTGTGGAAATTAAACTTGGAAGGTAGCATAGTGTCATACTCCCTACTTCCTAGTTAACATGTTTTGGCCACCTAATTATGACCCAACTCCTAAAACTCCTGCTTGCTGCTACCATGTTATGGTTTTGTCATAAAAATTTCACACCTTCATTCCAAATCATAAATTCTGCAATGAGAGGCCCCAAGGCAAAAGTATTTAGACTTTGAAGAAAGTATTGAAAAAACCCATTGAAAATTTGAAGTGTTAATGTAAACTTATAACTTAGTGGAAAATCACAAAATCTTTTATAGATGCCAATTATACAACATTAATCTCGCACTCACCTCTAATGTCCCATACACTAAAAGTGCCTTAACCAACCCTTTGTGTGTGAGTGAGTTACTGCAGGAGCCAAAACAGTAGCAAATGCAGCGTGTAAATTTTATATGACAGTGTATGATATTCAGAGCTAGCGAATTGGAATATAAACAACACACCTAAATAAATGACAAGAAGAAGTATATTTCGTAAGATGGTTTGAGAATTGAGATGAAGTAGTGAAGCAGAGGCATACCCATGTAAGAGAAATTCTTAACCTATTACACGTTTTAAAAATAAGAAGCAAGGGGGAGTAATGGAAGAACATATCCTAAAGCTAAAAGCCTACTCGGGATGACACAAAAGATCACTATAAGATCTACTTAAGAGAAAGCAACTACTTCTCAAGCAACTATTTGTCAAGTTGGGCCATCCCATAGGCACCAAACACCAAAGTGTTCAGAGAAACTCACAAACACAATAAGAAGCATTGTACGCGTCATAACTTGAGTAGAAAGTCGTATACAACGACCAAAAAACATATATCAGATGGGGAGATTATATGATTCCGATTTTCCTATTGAGACATGGAATATTAGAGACAAATGAATACCATGACAAAGTAAAGAAATTAACATACCTTACCAAGTTCCCTGTCTCTGACCTCAAAAACTCCTCAACAATGATATCAATAAAGTTCATGGCCCTGACTGATGCTCAGCTACAAGAACACGTCAGATCAAAATGAAACATCTTCCAAGAGTAATCTAGCTTGTTTGATTCTAAATCTGATGCCATTGAAGTCCTCAAACTGAATGAACCCAGGAGTGGGGATGAAGTAAACCTTGAGGAGAAATTCAAGAATTACATGGTGAAATCCCTCAGGCACCAATCAGTGATCTAAAGCACCTAGAAAGTAAAATCAAAGGGAGCAACAGAGTGATATATTAACAAAACAACATCCCTGCATTTGGTCAATTGCTTCTTACTTTAAGGATGCAACCCTTAAAATACACTACAATCTTATCAAGCAAGGAACATAGGTTGTGGGCTGAATGGATCTCTTTCAAAGTAGTATGTGGGGTGGAAATTTCAAATGACGATAAATGTTTGCTCGGTTAATCGTTTTGGACGAAATTTATATAGATTCCACGTATTTTTTCGAGACCTATACATGGCAAACCGTCGTAGTGGTTTTCTCGGCTGGAGTTAGATTAGGAGACCTAATTGGTGATGTTGTTGATTACGGGCTTGGAGCCAAAAGTTTCCTTTTCATGTATGAGTTAGATGGATTTCTCAGCTGGAGTTGAATTTGTAAAGCAGAGTTTTGACCGCTGTTAGGTCTGATTCCTTAAATAGAAATAGGGGTACTTTCTTCGCACTTGACTATAAGAAGCTCTAGGGAAAGAATTGAAGAAGACTTACAGCCCACATGTTAATTCAATGCGAAGCAAAAACAATCAGCGCAGAATCGAACTTAAAATTAACAGCTAGAAATGGAGTTTCCAGCAATGATTTTTACCTGTATTTCATGTTATGAAGACAGAGGCCAGGACCTTGAAACAATATCTAGCTCTAGATCTTGTAGCTGTTTGCAATTTGCGGCTAAAAAAAGGCAGCCAAAACCATTGTGACCGTGAACATACCTACTAACCGAGCTCTCTGGAAGCCCGCTTGAAACTTGAATGGCCACCAACGAGGGCTTCCTCCATACCATGAGAAGTCTGAAATACCAGGGCCAAAACGAGGCCTGGACGTGGATGCTTCATGAATTGGATAATGGGACCAGCAGTAGAAGCCCCCGAGCCAATGCGTAGATCCAAAACAGCTCGGGACCCTCCGTTGGAGCAACTCCTTGCGATGTTTGCCGTGGCTAACTGGTTAATACGCCGTGGATAACGAAGAAGAATGGTTTTGAGTCACAAATCATAGCCGCAACACGGGCTCCATCCCCGATTGGGAATTGCAAAGCCATCTCTCCTTATTCTTACAGAATCTCTTTCCTGGACTCTCTTACTAATCTACATCTCATTCTCACACTAACTCTCAATCCCTCTCATTGGCTCTTACGAAATTCATATCAATCTAATCTTGATAAAATTGAAGGGTAAATTTGGTGTGATTATGTGCTAGGAACATCTTTCTCCATGAAAGTGTTGCAGGCACATAAAAATGTGAATAGAGAAAGTCTCAAAATGTATCCGATTCAAATCAAATATAATACAAAGAATCGTATATTATATGCAATCTCTCTATTATTTCAGATACTTGCAAATCTCATTCTATCTCTATCTTTAATTTTTCTTTTTTTAATTCTTTTAAAAAATAATTCTAAAGTCAAACATGCTCATAGGATCTAATTTTGCTTCTGGTTCAATCTCATTTCGAATAAAACATTCAAATAACAAATCAATAGAACTTATCATTATAAAGAAAGATTTGCTTCTATTGTCTCACATCTCATCTGAAAATGACACTACGAATAAATTCAAACACCACAATCTCAATTTAAGAACAATCCGAGCTCTTCCACCACCACGCATTTAATGGCCGAATCAAATAAGCTTCATGTAGTTATTTTCCCATGGCTAGCTTTTGGTCACATAATCCCTTTTCTAGAGCTTGCCAAGCTCATTGCCCAAAAGGGTCATAAAGTCTCTTTCATTTGCACCCCTAAAAACATCAATCGCCTCCCTAGACTTCCCCCACATCTATCCTCTCTCATAAATCTTGTCACACTTCCGTTACCGAAGATCGACGATCTGTCTGAAAACGTGGAGGCCACCGTGGACATACCATACAGCTCGTCCCCATACCTCAAGAAAGCTTACGACGGTCTCGAACCGGCGGTAACCTATTTTTTGGAAAGCTCGTCACCAGATTGGGTGATTTATGATATTGCCCCTCACTGGCTACCTCCGATCGCGACCAAGCTTGGGATTTCATGTGCCTATTTTGGTAAGTTCAAAATTTGTAGACCTCCAACTGTTAATTAAGATGAGACAACATTATTGTTTTAGAATGTTAGAAATTCTTGCCAAGATTATAATATCCGATGAAAAATATAACTCCGCGAGCAAACAGACTCTCATCCTGATAAAATCAAGTGATATATATATATATATATATATATGGGAAAGACTATATGAACCAACATTTTTTAGACCAATACTAGACCAACGTCTAAACTCTTCGTTCCCGATTAAATTTTAATGATCCGAACCGTTCAATGTGTTTAAAACATGTTTTTAAAGGTACCTGCGAGAAATCAACTCAAAATATTACTGGAAAGGGCTTGATCCAAACATTGGTTTATAAAACAGTTCCTGTCAGCATTTTGAACCAATGCTTAGATCAAGCCCTTTTTGGTAATATATTGAGCTGATTTCTCGCGGGTACCTTTAAAAATATGTTTTAAACATATTGAACGGTTCGGATTATCAAAATTTAATCGGGAATGAAGAGTTTAGGCGTTGATCTAATATTGGTCTAAAAAAGTGTTGGTCTCTTGAGCTTATATATATATATGGCTCCCAAGACCAAGCCTTTTTAAACCAATATCCTACCAACTATTCTAACCCTTGGATGTATCCTAATCTAAAAGGCTGTGGTTAATAGCTCAAATAGAACCTAAAGCCCAGATCTAATATATCAGGCGCCCTCTCTCTCTATATATATATATGTATATATTCGAGATTTTTTTTAGGCTCTTTTTGGGTTCGTTGTTATACCGATGTTATTTATTAACTAATGGATAAAATGCGTCATATCAAAAGACATGTCAATCAGCTATCGATCAAGTTATAATCGTTGTAGATTTATCTTGAGATGGTCTTTTTTGTTTAGTTTATCAACCTGTTTTTTTCAATACAGGTATTTTCAAAGTCATCTTATTTACCGGTACCTGATCAATATAATTTTTGACATGATTAATATTTCGACAAGCTCTATAAATAAATAATTATAATTATTAGTGTGAAATAAAAAATTAATACATAAAAGCCTGATCAACTGGATGGTATAATCCCCTTACTTTTGCACATCCTATTGACTGACTTTGTGTCCATTTGACGTAACTAGATTATGGGATTATTGGATTATTGGATTATGTTGGGTTCCGTAGGGAATAATCTAGCTCAAAGTGTTTGGACTAAATTATTTGTGGATATGTTGGATTATTGGATTATGTTGTGTTTGGACTAGATTAATCCAGATTGTTTGGGTGAATAATTTAGCCCAAATGGGCCAGATTATTTTCAAAATAATCTATACAATCTCAATAAACTAGTTACGCCAAATAGACCCTTTGTCGAGACCATTAATCATATTAAAGATTATATCTTGATGGTTTCGAAATTAATTTATCTTGAAAAAAATAAATACCGTCACATTGGATCAATCCTTTTTTTATTAAGATAAATATATTGCAATTGTGTATTGATTAATATTCGATCAGCATAAATTTGGACTTGGTCAATGGTCTTGACAGGCTATAGAAAATCAAAGGTTATATATATCATCAAAATTGCTTCTAAATATTACCTAATTAATCAATATTAATTTTTGTTAGCTTTGTCATTTCACAGATGCATACGGTCTAAATTATTTAATGTGTAGTCTTTTTGTCTTATTTTAATTTTTGTTGGTTTTACTTTAAATTTTCTTACATGATTCGTCTTGACAAGAAAAAACTAAAGAAGAAAACTTACTATCAAAACCGCAGAAAATTACTAAGAAATAATAATTTAAGAATAGACAGACTTTTAATTTTTTTATTTTTTCTTCAAGAGAAATAAAAAAACATTTTGATTTATTTTTTAAATAAAACTTATTAGTAGCAAAAACAAGACAACTAAAAAAAATAAGTCGAGTCAAAACCCAATCCAACATTTGTTTACTATAAAAATACTAGTGACAGACATTTTTACCTAAATGGTTACATGTACACTCGAATCCACGTCAAATTTGGAGGCTATAGTGCAGATGCGCTCTCCAAACTACATCATTGTGACTTCCCTACAAATTATTACCAAAATTCCAAAGAAAAATCGAAAAAACCGAACCGACCAAAAAAACCGACTGTTCGGTTTGGTCTTTGGTCGGTTTCGGTCCCTGAAAAGTTTTTTAAAAAACATTCGGTTCAGTCTCGGTTTTTTGTAATCTAGCCTAGACCGGACCGAACCGAACCGAAAGTGTACCAAATAGTAGTGGACCGAACTGAAAGTAGATTTTCTAAAAGTGGCCGGCCCATTTGATGTTTCATGAAAAAAATTCAAATAGAGGCTCATTTGGTAATAAATTTTCTATATCAGTAGCATATTTTCTTCAATTAGCGAGGGGTTTGGGCCGAAATGATTCCAAAATTCAAGTTTTTAACTTGGCCCATTTTTTTTAATATAAAAATACTAGTAACACAAATATTTTTACCTAAATGGTCACACGTACACTCGAATCCACCTCAGATTTGGGGGCTATAGTGCAGATGTGCCCTCCAAACTACAATATTTTGACTTCCCTGCAAATTATTACCAAAATCCGAAAGAAAAACCAAAAAAAAAAAAAAAACCGAACCAACTGAAAAAACCGACTGTTCGGTTCAGTTTTTTAAAAAAAATATTCGGTTCAGTCACGATTTTTTGTAATTTAGAGGATCAGACCAAACCGAACGTAGACTGGCCCATTTGATGTTTGATAAAAAAATTCAAATAGAGGCCCATTTGGTATTAAATTTTCTATATTAGTAGTACATTTTCTTCAGTTAGTGGGGAGTTTGGGCCGAAACGAGTTCAAAATCAAGTTTTTAACTTGGCCCAATATGACCCATTTGGGTCAGACCGAAATCTCCGAATGAATTTGACCCCACTCCGAACAGAACCGAAAATAAATCGATCGGGATCGGTCTTGCAAATGCATGGACTGAACCAAATCGGTCCGGGAAAAATTCATCCCGAATCGATTTCACCTCTACCGAAATGCATGGTTCAAAACAACGTCCATGTCCGCACACACCATTGAGTGTAAGTATGTGTACAAATATTTGTGTAGAAAGTGTTATGATTTTAGGATTGTTCTGTTTAATCCCAAGAGGCCAAGAGGAACATTCAACTGATAAAAAATGCCAAAAACAGGTACATTCAATGCATGGTCCATGGTCTTCTTCGGATCAGGATCATCTATGATTAACGGCTCTGATCCACGTAAGAAAATAGAGGATTACACTGTATCTCCGGAGTGGGTCCCATTTGAGTCCACCGTTAGTTTCCGTCTCCATGAGCTGACCAAAATGGGCGAATACTATCAGGAAAGCCCTCCTTCGGGAATAACGGAGCAGTTACGTCTCGGTTTGGTAATTACTGGCTGTGACGTGTTCCTCGTGCGGACCTGCGAAGAACTTGAATCTGATTGGTTGAAAGTCCTCGGAGATATCCAACAGAAGCCGATATTACCCGTGGGCCTACTTCCACCCTCGGTACAAGACAGCATGCACGAAGAAGATGAGGACACGTGGCAAAAAATCTGTGGGTGGCTGGACAAGCAAGACAAATCATCCGTAGTCTATGTAGCACTGGGTACCGAGGTGAAACTGAGTCAAGATGAACTCACTGAGTTGGCTCTCGGGTTGGAGCTATCCGGATTGCCCTTCTTTTGGACATTGAGGAGCCGTCCTGGCTCAACCCAAAGCGACTCGCTCGAGTTACCAAACGGGTTTGAGGAGCGAACGAAAGGTCAAGGAATGGTGTGGACTAGTTGGGTGCCTCAACTCAGAATACTGGCTCATGACTCAGTTGGAGGATTCTTGACTCACTGCGGGTGGAGTTCAATTATCGAAGGACTCCAACAAGGACTTCCCCTTATAATGTTGCCGATGCTGGGGGACCAAGGGTTGAATGCTAGGGCTTTGGGGGAGAAGAATGTAGGAGTAGAGGTACCGAGAGACGAACGCGATGGCTCATTTACAAGGAACTCGGTGGCCGAGTCACTGAGTTTGGTGATGATTGAGGAGAAAGGAAGGATTTATAAGGAAAAAGCAAAGGAGATAAGTTCAATATTTGGTGATAGGGACCTACAAGACCAATACTTGGATAACTTTGTTTGTTACCTTCAAGACCATAGGAATCAACACAAAGGTGTCAAGTGATTGGCATTATTTATGGTGAATTTTATTTTTAACTTGAAGGATTCCCAAATGGAATTCACGATTATTCATGAAATATTTAAAGAATGAAAACCAGGGTACCAAGGTGATTTTCCCATAATATAAGTAAAGAAATTGAGATTTTCCGTACAAAAAGAGGGCGCTTTCCTGTGTTGCACTGAAAAAAAAGGACCTAAGAGAAGACACTCTTCTCTTAGGTTTCTTCCTCCCGCTCCCGCCGCCAATCGCCAATCGCATCGACAAAACAACGCCTGGTTGAAATCAAGGATTAGAATCCGTTCGCGACTTGGTTTTTCAGTTCAGATAATCAAACTTTCAAAGGAGATTCTGCAATCAATCCCTTTTCTTATTAGGCTAAAACCGAAAGCAAAAGACCTCTTGGTGTGGGGGCACCTGATCTCAACTTGAAATTGAAAAGATTCCAAACAGATTTTACTATCGATTCTAAGATAACTGACCATCTATATAAATGAGGTTACAGAACTTTAAAATGTTCCCAATCAATAGAAGTTCAAATACCTTTGTGTTTTCGTGTTCTAACTACAATAAAATACACTTTTAGCAACTAAATTAAAATTAGTCCCTAAAAGTTGAAAAAACTTTTCCATCAGCGACCAAACCGGTGACAAAAAATTTTAGTCGGCGAAGACGTTTGGCGACTAAATTTTGAACTTTTGGCGACCAAAGTGTTGGTCGGGAATTGTATTTTTTCTTGTAGTGTCTGACTTAAGCATTAGAGTGTCTTCCGCTAGTATCGGGAGATGACACTAACGAATTATTCCTTACGCAAGCAATAGATGTCACCAAAACTTTTTCTGTTTTTTTTTTTCCTTGCAATTTCCAGTTGTTTGTTTTTCACAGGGACCCAGTTAGATCATCAGTTTGAGCCCAACTAAACCCTTTTTGCTCTTTGGTGCACCCCAACCAACCCACATACTTAGTTTTCATCATCTAACATCACTCTCTCTCCCTCTCCAACGAACCCACATAATTAGTTATCATCATCATCATCATCTCTCTCTTCTCTCTCTCTCTCTCGAATTTGGATTATCAAATCCAGTGGAAACTCGAAAGTGAAATTACTAGCAATATTTCATGATATGTCATCACGAAAAATGGTCCCATTTTTTCGGATTAACCCAAGAAATTTTCGGTGGCCAAAGTTCAATATTATAAAGTGTTGTGCGAGTTTGGCAAAATTAAAATCAAATAATGATATAAAAATATAACATGTCGGGTGTCGGTGTGTGAGATTTCAAGTTCGAGTCGATAATCATAGCAATCTAACTCTGCCACCATACTGATATCTTACCTTGTGACAAAAAAAAAATCTAAAATAAAAATAGGTGAGGTTGGTGAGTTAAAAAATAAAACTTAAGGTTTAGTTCACCAACTTAACAAGTGAATCTTCTCCACTTAAGTTTTGTTATATGTCTTTTATTTTTTTATGCTTGAGATACAGTCAGACAGGGCCGGCCATGGAGTAAGTCTCCGGGCTCGGACAATTAATTTTTATAGGACAAGGGGATTTTACTGTGCAAAATGACGTCGTTTTTGTACGCAAACTGTTGCCCGAACAGTTGGCCGCTAATCGAACAATTTTCTACTAGTGTTTTATGCGCCAAAACGACGTCGTTTTGCCGCCCAACATGAATTATTGTGTACAATGTACAATAACCTCCCCAATTCCAATTTTTATATCCATCGCATAATTTGAAGTCCGTACATTTAATTGTGAGCTCTGCATAAGTTTGTAAATTATTAAAGTAATTAGAACCCCACGTAACTATATCCTCTCCTCTCTACATTATTTGTACCCATAGCAAAATCCAATTTCGAGGCTATTGATGGTAATACAACACCAAAACCACTAAAGGACAAAATTAGATTTTTTGTATGATCTACCGAATAAGTTTTGGACGCTATTGATAAGCATACAACACCCAATTAACCACTAAAGGACAAAATCACATTCGTTGTATGATCATTTAACATGATTGCTAATCGGACAAGGGTGGCCCTAAAACAGGTTACGGGAAGGTTTTGAATACCGTCTTAGTTCGAGTATCGATTTTGTTATTAGTACGATACGTGTTTATATTAATCATATATCGGCTATCGTATCGAATTTATCCCAACTATCAATATATATAAACAAGAGAGATTGAGCCGAAAAAAATTTTCTTTTTCTTAACTGTCAATATATATATATATATATATATATATATATATATATATATATATATATATATATATATATATATATCGGTAACGGACGGTATTTAAAACGATACAATATTAGCTAGAGATATTTTTTTATCTTTTTTATGCTAAAAGAATGCGTACCGTCAGTACCGTACAATACAGTACGATATTGAAGTTGGGTTTGGTCTGATTTTATTATTTGATTATTTTTTTCGTTCTTATATGAAATTTTTTTATAAATTTTTTATTCTCCGCCAACTTTTTATGGATTATTGATTCGTCTTGGCGAGATCTTTCAGAAAAGTTATAAATATTAGGCCAAACTTAAAAAAAAATTTAAAAAATAAAAATAATCTAAAAATAAAATCTTTTGTGGATTTTTTTTAAGACTTGACGTTCCATAATGAACATCAATAAGAAATGTTGCGCATATTAAACTCGAAATGCCTCAACATTAGTTGTACATAAAAATTTATTAGGGAACTTATATTTTAGTCCTTTCTATTAGTGTTTGTTATTTTTTCATCCCATCCACTTTACAATATTAAGTTTTGGTCCATTTTTTCAAATAATACCTAATTTGGTTTGGTTAACCATGGTTACACACAATTCGGATCCAAGTTAGGAAACCACATCTCGCCAAAACCAACCGGAAACGACGCCTCGCCAAAACCAACCGGAACAGCTTCTCTGGCTCCGGAATAGGAAACGACGCCTCCGAAAACCACAAAATACGCGGGACTCCGACGAAATAGGACCGTGAAGAATCCGCCCAAGACCGTCCGATTTGGGAACTTCTCCAGAGATCTACGTCTTCAGATTCCGTCAATCCATCCCCAACGCAGATGAAATACACAGGACTCCGACGACATAGGACCGCTGGATTTGACTGCTACTGGACCAAAATAACTGCGGTTGAATGTTAACTTCATGTAGCAAAATAATTTGGAGTTCTGTCAAAATTTAACATTATGGTATGTTCCAGTTGTTAGGATATGGCTAGTAGTAATGGTATATTTGATGTAGGGTGTAAAATTGAAATTGCTATTATATTTGAGTGTGATGATAAATTTGGAAGTTATGGTATGTTTCTGTAGTTATGGTAATCTGGTTTGTTATGATACAGTCAGATTGCGATGGTATATTTGCTGTAAGGCTTAAATCTCGGTGGTAATTTTGACAGTTGTAGTATATTATGTTGTGATGGTACATTTCAGATTGTTAGCGAATGATACGTCGTATACCTTCACAAGTAGCTGTTTGGTGAGTTGTCCGAACGTAGCAATCATTTCTAACAATCAGAATTCATTTGTTGTGCTTATATTCTAATTATCATTGGCAATGCAGGGACTGATAATATCCAAATCGCCGAATGAACGACGCAATTGTTAGGACAATGGATACCCAAGAGTCGGTCCTCCAGATTTCTACTTTTTCCAATACATAGAGGTCATTACTGGACATTGCTTGTCCTCGGCAAAGACGAAGGCGACTGGAAGTTTTACAATTCATTACGCTCGAGGTCAGGTGTTGACTACTATTGCGAGGCCGCGGCCCAATTGGTAAGAAAAATTATGTGTCACTATTTGCATTAAGCATCTGCTGGACAATGACTAACATCAGTGCCTTACGTTTTGCCATAACAGAAAACACAAGTTGAGAATTATTGAAAAAATAACTCGAATGGATCGGTCACAACACAGGATTCCAATCCTATTGAAAGTGTTACAAATTGCCCAGTAAGGATCAAACACGTAAGACTAATCTATTCCTTGTTTGCTGAACTCGAGTTGGGTATCCCTTGTTTGCTGAACTCAAGTTGGGTTGTCAATAAACGTCTGAATGCTAATCTACAATTATTTGAACACAAACTCGATTGTGGAATTATCGTGTGTTACATCATTCGACAGTACTTTCGCAATGAAGCCATAGATGCCAATCTAACAAAAGCAGAGTGCCAGGAGATACGGGCCGAGATACTACATGAGTTGCTGATAAATGTGGAGAATCGTACGTCATAGATTAGTTCGATTGGACTGCTATTTTGATGCTACTGTGTTTTGTAATTTGAACAGTTTTATATGATCCCAGTTAGGAGGGGTCTGACAATATAGTAGACATATAATCTCAATACTAAACATCAAGTTCAGAATTTTTGAATGGTAGTTGTGGAGATGGTAAATTTACATATTAGTTATGGTAAATTTGTTTTTATGTTCAGCATTGGTGGATTTAGTTCCTCTGTTGGCCATGGCATTCGTATAGTTTTGGGCATTAAACAATTGTTCCTGATACCGTTTAGATGTTATGGCAAAATGTCATACATATCACTACAAGAAAATTGGGATCTACCAACGGTCAAAAGCGTCGCTAGAGAATGGAAAAAGCGTTGCTAAAGTGCATACCAACGGTCAAACAACCGTCGGCCAATACGTTGGGAGATATCCGTCGCTGTAGGGGTATACCAACGGTTATGCCGAGCGTTGGTACAAATGTTATCGTAGCAATGGTTGCTATAGCAACGGCTTGAACCGTTGGAAAAGGTCAATTCTAATTCGGTTAGACAAACCGTTAGTATAGCGTACACAACCGTTGCCACAGCCAATTCTTTAGCAACAATGCAACCGTCACTACTGTATAAAATAACCGTTGCCATATGTCCTTTTTTTTATTTTTTTTAAATACCCAATAATTTTCAAAATGCAAATTGTATATGCCAATTATGTACACTTTTTGTCGTTATACCTATTTGGAAGACAAATCACATTTTTTCATATATAACAAAAATAATATTATAATACCAAAATCCATCCACAATATTCATATATGCTTATATTAGCATATATATCTCCCATCGTACTTAATTAACATAATTCACAATATTAATAACTAATACATGTCGAAATCAAAATCACAAAACGTAGGTAAGTGGCCATCCTTGCAAAACTTCCATTTTGAAGTAGATATCCAACACTAAATTCTTCTAAGTAGTTGTATTAATTATCTGCAAAAAAAATAAAAAAGAATGAGAATGCTTCGCACTATAGTTGTATACAAAATAAATACAACTAGATTATGATGCTGAAAACACAAGTCTGGTAACTCAACTATTTTGCCACTGCAACATTAATAAAAGGAAAAAAATGGTAAGTCCACTGTCACCAAAAAATCAATAGGAAAGTCAACTATCACCCAAAGAATAGAAGCAATACATTAACTTCAAATTAGTCTTCCTGAACCCATTTTGTTGACCGACACAAAGGCTTAGAATCTAAATTTATGTAATCTAGAGTGCGTGCTCATCTAAACAAAAATTAGAATTGTACAATCAACATGTATATGTAAAACAAATATTTAAACCACAAGAAAGAAAAAATATTCAGTTGGACATCTAGGCCCCATGCCTGATACAATTCAATCTAATGTATTAGATATTCACCAAAACTTTGTAAATACTTTCCATTGCAATAAGAAATTCAGAATCAACCAACGACCTGTAGTTCAGAAAAAAGATACATCATTTGGATAACTGGAGGTTTAATTAACCTAAAGCTACAAGAATATATTCATCAATCATTGTTTTATCAGCCATGGCAGGGCCTTTTCCTATTCGACATATTTAATGTTCTTCATGTCCAGATTTCCATTTGGTTGTCCATCTACACCACCTAAGACTCCAGCCAATATGATCCATCTGTGGCTTTTCTTCTTACCTGGACTCGATGGAGGGGGCTGAGTGGCATTTGGGATACCAAAATTATCAAATATCAGGCCCCTCTCAAAATAAAATGATGCACATTCAGTGCCACTCCTCTGACTTGACAAGTTTCGGAGACAATTCCCATCCAGGGATGCATTATTACGAACATAGTCCGGAACCCTGCCTTCGAAATAGTTACCGGAAATATTGGTAAAACTAAACCTATTGAGTACAGCTGTGAGACCTCCATAAAACATATTATTGGAAATATCCAATACTGCAGCAGTGACGCTAGAACTCAATGGCTGGAGGAACTGTCCCGGACAAGAAATTCGAAGACATGTCAAGTGAAGTAAGATTTCCAAGAGAGGCAAAAGATGATGGAATAGATCCGGTAAGCAAATTCTTAGACAGATCAAGAACCGAAAGACGCAAGAATTGACCCAAACTAGCAGGAACTACTCCTTTTTAGTTCAAATGAAATTGTTTTTTGGACAAAAAATAATTTAGAAATCACACAAATATCACATGCTAAATGGGAATATATATGCTAGTATGACTTGGAAGGGAACTAATAAACTGCAACAAATTTGTATACGAAAAACAGAGTGAATCTTTGCTTTGTTAATCGTTTAATGAATTCGGTTTCTTTGTGGAATGGGAGATGTAAAATCATAAAAAAATGAAAAAGAAAGAGGGTTATGCTTATGCAGACACAAAGAACATCTAGGGAAGTGAGAAAGCAACACCCCAAAGCAAAGAACTTTAGTAGCCCAGTATCAAAGTGTAATCCCTATCTGTCGCCAAACCCAAAATAAAGAACAACTGAACCCATTATGATTTTTTCTCTACAAAAATTAAGACCAAAAGCTTTCAGTGGAAACACATACCCCATACAATACCATACCACACCATACCATACCATACCAATCCCCCCATCCTCCCTTTTTCCCTTTTCACACACACGATTTTGCTCTCAAAAGTTAAACTTTGTATGCATGTTTTAATCACAAACCAACCCAGTATTTATTTCTCCACACCCCACATGGGTAAAACTCTCAAAATCCCACAGCCCATTTGAAGTGCTCAGAGAGAGAGAGAGAGAAAGAGAGAGAGAGAGAGAGAGAGTGGAGAATTTTATTGTTCTGGGAGTTTTGGAGCACTGGAAATGGCAAGAGGGTGAAATTTTATTCAGTTTTGGATGGATTTCGTTGTGACAAAAGGCCAGAACAAAATGTGCCATTTTGGTCACAGAAGAAGACACCGCCAATGTACCAAATCACAAACAGTTACAGTACAAGAAACAAGACAGACAAATTCTTCAAACATGGCTCCTAGCTATATCAACATCTCCAAAATCATTCATTTTTTTGTTTTCTTTCTCCTTTTTACTTCCTCTGTTTTTCCAGTCCAGTCGTCAGAATCTACCCAAACTAGTTTCAAACTATGTTACATAGACTTGGCCCACTTGGGCAATGAGTATATCTAGGCAGGTGCAAGCATGGGTGAATGTCCAAGCATCATATCTTCCTAAACTAAACATTAGGAAACTGGAATATGTGTCCAAATGTTGAGTGTGGTTCGAGGACACCTCCTCAGTCCTCATATATTATAATACTAAGACAAGATATGATAGATAACTGTGGAATGTCCTTGTATGAATCATAGTATCGGACACCTCCTCAGTCCATAAGTATCGGACCAGTATCGATGTGAGAATATAAATATTTCTTTAGTAGTAGCAAATGTTAGCTTCTTTTTCATGGAACATCATAAGAATATTAGAAATTCCAGGTGTCGTAATTAGGCACAGAACGATATGGCACCCTGACGCGTCACAAGAATTTAAACTTTTCCACACATTAAACTGGCTTCCTCAACATACGTGAGGTTGCAAAAGTAAAACATCATCAACCGAATAACTAAAAGAAACCGAATAACTAAAGTCTAAAGAATCTAAAGAACTGCAAAATAAAAACTGGAAGATAAAACTGAATAGAAACCCACAGTTGGAAGTACTACGTAAAATCAATAAATAGAAAATGCATACCCAAATGAGAAGGTGATACTTCATGACTTGCAAAAGATGATCCTTGATTTGCTCGGGAAGAAGCTTGATTTAGGATGCCACTAGCAACAACATCCGGAACCTAAGTCATTGAAGGAAGAATAGTGTTGAGCATACAACACTATTTGGAGAATTAGTGTGAACGTGTCATTAGTCAATCCCTTAAGACACTTTATATGATACAAATGCAAGATAGCTGACAGCTTGCTATAAGTAGTGCACCCTTCATATAAAGGTATCTCAGCATCTTTGAGCAAGTCATAGAATTTTTTTGCATTTCTATTTGGAGCTTGTGTACGTTGTTGCCCACTTGGACCATCATTACATGGTTCTGATACATGTACTTCATCTCCAATTTCACCTATTGACCGGGTATGCATGGGAAACACGTCGTGTAACATGTCACGTATACCATCATGATCGAGTTGCATGTCTTCAACATGAGCCTCACAAGTATTACCAAGAGTTGCTACCGGAAGAGTTTCTCCATGATTATACCAACAATCGTAACCTTGACTAATTCCGAATGAGACCAAATGATCATGTACAACGTCTATGTTCAACATATAGGAATTCACACATTTCACACATGGGCATGAAATTGTACCATCCTTAGATGCATTGATAGAAGCAAAGTTCAAAAAAAATTTAACTCCTTGCAAGTAGTCTCTTGACAATCTACTTTTCTTCATCCAACTCTTGTCCATTTCTTGAGCTACAAGTAAATTCACGTCTACCATCAGATTCTAAGGTTAGCATAAAATAGATTCACATCGACCATCGGAACGTTCTTTCTTTTTTATTCTAAGTTAGCTTAGTGAATGTATTACTAATATATGTTGCTTATCTTAGTGGATGTATTACTAATAAATATTTTTGCGCATTTTTTATTTTAAGAGTATGCTATGTATTTTATATCTACATTGAAGACATTGATGGTTTGAGAAGACAGGGAACTAAAGCAGAAAATTGTGGCCGCATTCCAACTAGAAATAGAGTGGATCCGTTTTCTTGGGTATTAACTAGAACTCGTAACAGTTATGTTTCCTCATGTGCCAATTCAGATTTTTCCATGTAATGATATATGTGAGACAAAATAAGATTTATCATGATTTCATACAACCAAAAATAAAATCGTATGGCTTTTGGGCTAAAAGAGTTCCAACCGATCTTCTATTGATTAGGATCCATGGACCGATTTCTCTAATTTTTACAAACAGTAGACTGGTTAAGCCAAAAAATAAGCCTAATGACGAGGAAGGGGACATAGAGCACTACGTAGAACATTTGTTCAGATTTTTTTGAAGCAGAACATACCTTAAGCTGGTTTCAGTGTTTCGATCGAGTGTGCGAGCTATGTCAATCGAGATCCTACAAAACAAAGAGATTCAATGAACAAACAAGTATTATTAGTCCGTCTTGATGGAATAAATCTAAAAAATCTAAAAACTATGCCCAAAAGCTAAAAAAATAATTCACTTGAGACAAAAAATAACTAAATACAGACTCTAGCATTTAGACCAAAAGGACTTGTAAAATAGCAGGTAGTATATAACGATACACAACTTGCTACAAGCTTAAGCTTTTGGGCCAAGTTGATTGTGTCTACTTTCATACATTACTGGGCCAGCAAGCTTCAGTAGCAATGGCCTATGAGCCACATCGGCATTTGTACCACAGACATGGGAGCCTAAATAACATAGGCCCCATTCCCGATTATCAAAGAACCTTTGACTCGAAGACCGGAGCTGAGTTTGTTAAGGTGCCTCATCTCATTCTCTCCCAAGGAACTTACACTTTGATCAAACTACAAAATAAACCTCAAAAAAAGAAAATAAGGACTTTGAACAAGAGGTAAAGTTCTATTAAATCGTATATCATACCAAAGGAGTTTAGCCACTTGTTTTGGGCCCATGTCGCAAAGTCACAGGAGACTTCCTTTAGGAGCTCTTAGTTTTTGCAATCTCTCTTTCACTCTAAGATGGCTCTACTCTCACAGCCGCACCTCCAATATTCCCTGGCTCTCATGTTAAGGAGATCATTTCTATTCAGCTTTGCAGCTCATACTGCAACATGATTCTCTACATGGTAGCACTGACTTTGAGAGATTAAAAAATCACTCCCTTTAGAGATATATGCCATAAGCTAGTGCCTAGTTTCAAATTTCTACATGTTTATTTCTGATGCAGATTGGGTCGCGTGCCGGTACTTGGAACAGCTCGATAGAAAAGTGGGAAAAACGGCCAGTGGCGGATTGATCCGCAGGTCTTATGGTTGAAGCGAAACGGCCCAACGATCAAGGCCCATGGGTCTATAGACCCATGGGCACCGGTGGTTTTCGGCCTAATTCCCTTGTTTAGGCCTCCGAAACATCAAATTTGCCGTTTTAGAAAATAATCAATCTGCTAATTACTTGGTCAATCCAACTCCGTTTTGACCTAGGTTTTTGGCCGTGATGGTGGTACTAGGGAAGGGACTAAAACCAAGATAGAGATGGGAGTAGAGGGTACAAAATTAAAGGTGGCTGGTGACGGCATTCTGTCGGAGGAGTAGGAGGTTTTTTATTGAGATATCTCTGTTCGAAGCCTGAAGATCAAATCTTCCATTGGCAGTCCAAAAGGTGGCTTCCGAGGCTTTAACTGGAAACAAGAAAAGTAGCTCTAGCACTGAGAATAATGCATGTGTCTGGTAGTCATTTATTCTTCACAGGCAATCTAAGAACTTCCACCAAATCTTCATACCATAATACAAAGACAAAGAATCGTAGAGACCACACATGGAAATGAGGTGTTGGACCCAATGCATCCCTAAAATTGGGCACTATGACAGACCTCCCATTGTAAATGGCAACTTAAGGGATACCGAGGAGCAAACATATGTTTATGGCTACCCAAGAACAACAAGAGAAAACCTTCAAAGAGGAAAACCACAAAGCAAAATGTCCAGCATCTCTATGAAGGGCCTAAACTTGAGTAGGATTATGGCTAGCATAAGTTCTATAAATAAGGTCCCAAGACATACTCAGTTAGGAACATAGGAGCACTCCAGCACATCATTACAATAATATGTACAAAAATAAACATGAGAAAAAAAAAACAGTTTCACATTTTCAACAGGGAAGAAACCAGGAAACGTGAGGGAATTAAGTAGTAAACCATCTAGGAAATGTAAATAACAAACAGAACTATATTGGGGGAAGACACAAATAAAGAGCATTTGTAAATTTTCAAAGCATAAAACCATTCAGTCAATCAGTAAAACAACAGTTACGAATTACTTTGTTAGTCTTATTCAAGATCAAGTCTTGTCCATAAAAGTAAGTGAGGAAAGGAGTTGAATGTGCAACAAAATGAACAGCACTACACATACCACAAATTGAAGATCAAGTCTTATTCAATATTGCTAACAAACAGTAATCCATTTACCTCGTTTCATTTTCAGTATTACTGTATAAGAAGACTAGATACAAAACAGATAGTACCGTATCCATCAAAAAAATTCATTAGTTTGTAAGTAAGAGCATGCTTTAATGATAACAACTTAAAGACAAATGAGCCAATTGCATTTTCTCTCTGAGGCATATTCATTAAACAGGTTAGAAAAAACCCTCCCTCAACCACTAAAAACCAACTAGCATAATCCGCAATGCTCACAATGGCACATCAAGATAGGTTAAACAGGTTAGAAAAAACCCTCCCTCAACAAGGAATCAATACAAACAGAGCATTTTAACAAACACCTGGAAGGCATGGAAACATAAATGCCCCATTTGCATACCACTTTACTATATCTAACCAGATATATAGCACACACCAGATATATACCATTTTAATGGAAACTGAAAGTCTAAAAACATGTCAAACGGAGACCCACTTTGTTGTGTTCGCACCTTCGTCCATGTACACCATAGCACTGTATTTTTCGGCTGATTTCAAAGGGTAGCAGAGAAGCACATAGAACAAGTTCGACACAAACAAATGCACAGAACGAGAGAGAGAGGGAGAAACTCATAGAAGGAGAGAGAGAGAGAGAGAGAAACGCACAAAATGAGAGATCTCTACCTTCATTGATCGAGATGGAGTCGGTCGTCCAGTGGGTTTCTTCTTCGAGTCGTCGTCCAGTGGGTTTCTTCGAGTCTGTCGCTTGTAGAATACTCAAGACCAAGAGTACTGATTTTTAGAGCCTACCGCGTGAAGAATTCTACATTTCGCGCCAAAATAAAATAAGTTGGGGGAAAATTAATTGAACCCTATATAATGGATTTACCAACGGCCCATTATAACCATGGCTAGATATGGGCTTTAGCAACGGCCCACCCTAACCGTGGCAATCAATATGAGATTTGCCAATGGCCCACTATAACCGTGGCAATAGATGGTGGATTTACCAACGGCCCATTACAACCGTGGCAATAGACAATGTATTTAACAACGGCCCAACAAAAACCGTTGCTACGGACCAGGTTATAGTAACGGGTTTATAACCGTTACTAGACATAATTTGTACCCACGGTTTTCTTAACCGTTGCTAACAAAACCGTTGGGAGATCTCAATTTTCTTGTAGTGTATCAATGTAAAGCATACTATTATATTTGAATGTGATGGTAAATTTGGAACAGTTATGGTATGTTTCTGTAGTTATGGTTATCTGGGTTGTTATGATACAGTGAGATTGATATGGTACATTTACTGAAAGGCTTAATCTGAGTTGTAAATTTGATAGTTATGGTCTTTTCCGTTGTGATGGTACATTTCAGCTGTGGTAAATCTGAGTTTTAGGTATGATAATATTCCGGTCAAATCCAGAATGAAAATCACTGCCATATTACTTGAATGACTTCTATTCGTAGTATTCCAGAATAGAAATCACTGCCTATTATTAAAGATATTTGCATGTACATCTATACTAAGATTACTAAAGATAATCAAATATAATCGTAATCCCATAAATTAAGCCTTAAAAAGTGCTAGAGATTTAACCTAAACAATTCAAATGTTAACTAAACACAGGGTAAGATGGTAAACTCCTTCTCAAAAGTAATGGCAAAATCGTCTAACCATACAATTATAGGATGAAAACATAATGTGAAAAAGTGGATGGGATGAAATGTTAAGTCGAGAGGGTAGAAAGGACCCTGATTTAATTTACCCTAAAAATTATGACCACTTTCACAAGGAATAACATATCACAGTTTGCGCAATGAATATTCTTGAATATATTGCCATTCATAGTTGTACATAATCACCAGTTGCACACAAGGAATAACATATATCTACTCTTCAACATTGTGTATTGCAGTCATTATTTTTATATATAAAACTTTGTTGTCCTCCTCCCCGACCCTGGCCTTGACATTCCATTAAACTTGGTTGTGGTCCTCTCCAAACTTGACCACTAAGCAAACTTGACATGTACGGTTGTGGGTTAGGCATGTAGTTTTGTAAAGTTGGGTGAGACATCATGTTTGGCCACATTAAATTTAGCATATAGCTTGGGTAAGTCTACCTAGAAAAAGACACTAAGTCCAAATAATTTTTGCAATCTTTCGCAAAATACAAAAGCTTATTAGGTTCCTCAGCCTGAATCTGAAGTGAGTTATAGGTTTTGTGCAATTTGATCCCGGCTTTGTTATTCAATACAAGCTTTCTTTTCACGTGTTCATCAAGCACCCTGTTACACTTGTAAAATCTGGACTTCCTCGGACTTTGATCGTGATTGTGCTCCAAAACAATGGTTGTTAACATCCACTTTCCATCCGGGTTCAAAGAAACATTAAAGCGAGGTGGACAACTAACTTTTGTTTGTGGTCGTGGCTTAATGGGGTTGCTTCCTTGTGCTCTTGCCTTTCCACCTTTGCTGCATTAAATAATTAAATGTCTCAAGTTTCCATCGCTTCCCCTTTTCAATGATCTTTTAGCCACAGCAAATCCGTTTTCTTTAGCAAATCTTGAGTAATACAAATAAATCTCATTTGATGTGTTGAATTTCATTCCCAGCTTCAGCTCATCAACTCTATCAATACAATTTTCTATGGCCTCCTTTCCATCCTCATTAGTATGTATCTCATTATACTCATTTATTAAAAAACCACTGATACCTCATCGATCTATTTTTTCACTGTCTCCACTCTGTACCTCTCCCTGTACAACTTGAAACATGTCCTTCTAATTCAAAAATAAACCCAAACTAATAAACTGAGGCAGAATTAGTAAATTGAGACGGAATTATACATTCCTTAGTAAATTGAAACAGAATTATAAACTCAAATTAATAGACAAATATGTTTCTTAGTAAATTAATGAACATATCATTGTCTACTTCTCAAACAATATGTTCCTTCTTATTCAATCAACTAATATGTTCCTTTTTATTCAATCCAAACTTATAAACCTAAATACAGAGCCTTGTGAGGGTTATCAACCTAAATACACAATGAAAGCATAAGTAAAGTTATCTGGCTTAAGGGTTGTCTTTTTCTATATTTCAAGCAATAAAGACAGAACCTATTATTATTTCACCGATACTAGAATTACAACGGAATTGGGCATTAGAGATGGGTGGCGGAGTTGGGCGGTGGAGGTGACGCCAGAGATGAGTGGTGGAGTTGGTTGGCCGGCCTCTCGCTCTCTCGCACAACGTGTGGTTGGGCAGAAACATTAGAATTTAGGGGGTTTTTTTGGTTAAGGTGGGGATGGGTTCCACCTTGGGTAGGGTTGGGGTTGGGGGTGGGGTTTGGAGTGTGACTGTAGTATTAGTGCACTGCGTTTGGCCTGACTTAATTATTTAATTATTATTTCATCTTTATGTGAAATTTTTTTACATTTTTTTGTCTTTTGTTAATTTTTTGTGAATTATTGTTTCGTCTCGACGAGAAGTTTCAGAAAAAATTATAAATAATTGATCAAATTTGAAAAAAGTTCAGAAAAGACAAAAATAATTTAAAAAATAGTCTTTTGTGTTTATTTGTCGTCTTTAGCGATTTTTTTTTAACTTTTTGACATAATTTTATATTTTTTAGATTCGTCTCATCGAGACGGACCAACAATCTAAAAAAAAATTAAGGCCAAAATAACAAATGCGAAATTTTTTTGAATAAAAACAAAACTTGCTTATTTTTAATGGAGTTAGGCCTGACTCCCATATCTAGTCTTCTCTATATAAGGCTTTCATTTATTAAAAAAAAAAAAAATCATTATCAAAGTAGGAAATTAATATTATAAGTTCCCAAAACATCAATATTTATTAGTATTTGTCTTATCCAAATAACTTGTATGTAATTGATGGCTTCTATATAATTATCCTCCCTTCTAATTATCTCTTATGATTTTGTTCATATATACCTCTACAAGATTTATCATGCTTAGAGAAAGTGCATCAGATTAGTTAAAAAGGGAATTGTAACTATTATACCTAGACAATACATAAAATTGGTTCTCCAACAGAATAGGTAAAAGAGAGGTAAACTAACTTTTGCTACAGTACATAGCCAAATATACCAAAGCACTGTTCACCAGCAATTGCATTTTTTAATAATTTCTCTCTCCTCAAAAACTTTTTCTCTCTTTTTCAAAAAAGAAAAAAAAAGAAAAAGAAAAGTAAAAAAGTAGAATAATACATATTTTAATAGATAATAGCTAAAATAGATAGTGTTGTTGGACTTTTGAAAGAAAAAATGACTAGCTAAATTTATAAATGCACTGTTGAGTAGGAAATTTACCTATCAATTGCTGCACTTGCTCTAAGAGCATCACACCAACCTCCGCTAATCTTTTTCTTTCCTATTTTGAGGAGGAATTCTATCAAAGAGCTTATACATCAGTCTCTCCTGATCTGCTCCTTATTTTATTATTGTTATAGTGACTTGTTATGTTAAGTGTAAGGACCCGGAAAATTTGAGTTTTTTTAAAAAAATAATTATTTGAAAATTTATTTCGGGTAAATAATTTAATTTATTATGTTATGTATCGGATTTTAGTTATAAGACCCGAGCCCAGGGTCTTTGATTTTATTTCACGCGTGAGGTATTTGTGGGGAGCCCTTGGGCGGCCTTAAAATCAGATTTTGGGGAATAAGGGGAGGGAAGAACACATCTCTCTCTCTCTCTCTCTCTCTCTCTCTCTCTCTCTCCACCATATCTCTACCTTCTCTCTACCACCACCATCAAACAACCCTGTCATTTTTGAATTTCTTCGAGATAGAGGAAGTTTGGATCGTGCTTAACGTGGAATCGAAGACGGATCGCGATTTGGAGCTCGGGAAGAAAAGCTCCGAAGCTTGGAACGTAGGGCTTCTACCTCTTCGCCAAATCTTTTGATTCAAAGCTTGAGGTATGGATGTCTCACCCTTATTATGTGTTTATTCATGGTATTGGTAGTTGAATTCGTGTTTAGATTGAGTATTGTTGCGTTTTTGACCGATTTGGACGAGTTGCGAACTGTCTGTGCGAAACCAGAGATCGACTGAGCGACTTGGGCGTCGCTCGAGCGACCTTGCTTTTATGGAAGTCGCTCCAGCGACTGTCCAGCGAACGTCCAGCGACCTCCACTGATTTTTGGCGCGTCCAGCGACTTTTTAGCCGCTCCAGCGACTTGTCGAGCGACTTTTACTGACGTTTTTCACCCTAATTTGAGATTATGAACGTTTAAGAGTACTTTCACTCATACATGTGGTATGGGGAACATTTGACACAAGTGGGATCTTAATGTGGCAACAAATTTCGTAGGGCTCGATGACATTGAAATTTGACCTTTATTCGTATTTTCGTTTTTGTTTCACTATGAGATTATGTTGTGATTGGTATGATATGTGAATGGCCGGTATAGTGTCAAACTGTAAATTTTTGTATTGCATTGATATGATGCGATTTCTAGCCTCCGACGGGAGTTGTGCTAGTTATGTGATGTCTAGCCTCCGACGGGAGATGTGCTAGTTATATAAATGGTCTAGTCTCTGACGGGAGATGTGCTAGTATGTTTCAATATTGTCTAGCCACCAACGAGTGATGTGCTAGTTGGAATATGATAGCTGAGTCGATATGAGAACTGCGAATTGATCAAAACGGTTGACATACAGTATTGCGTTCTAGACTAATGGATTAATTGTCATCCACATGTTATTATGAGCTGTTTATGAAGCATGCCATATCATTCATATTCATATAATATTGGCGTAGATATCTCTACTGGGCTTTTAGTTCACCCCTTCATTCTTTTAGGTACAGATCCGAAGGCTTGACATGGATTGTATGGATGCATGGTGGTGCATGTTTGTGAAGACTTTCATATTAGGAGTTACATAGCATCTTTAGAACTATTTTTGAAAGATGTAAACTAACTCCTCTTTTGTTCCTTCTTTTGTAATTGAAAGCAAATGGTATTGTACTTGTTTTAAACTTGTATTTTTGGGTGACAGGCCGGGAGCCACCCAAGAATTGTAATATTTGAAATACTTTATCAATGGTGAATTATGGGAACTGTGTTTTGAGAAATTGTGAGGTTTTAAAATGATAAATGGAGTTATGACATATGTTTGAAAACGAGGGTGTGACATTAAGGGAGCCACTGTAGCCTTTTAGAATTTTATTTTTCATTTCTTTCTCCTAGATTTGAATATCAAAGAAAAAATATTTAATAAAATAGGAATAGAATAGAGAGTCTGATGCAGTAGATATTAAAAAATATAGCTCCTTAAAGTAGAAAAAAATTTCTCTTTAATTTGATCCAAAAAATAAAGAGATCGGTGTTGATACTCTAACAAACGAACCCTAACTCCCAAATTTTAGTAGCAATCGTTTGGTACTTATTTATTGATACTGTATTGTACCGATAGAAAAAGGGTACATTTAACCTCACGTACCATACCCCGAAAGACTTACTAGGATTTACTAAGTGGTCGGAACAGTACCTGGTTGGCCGGCCTATACCGGTCTTGTACCGGAAAACGTATTTTTAAAAAATTTCAAGTGTTCTTTTTTTTTACACATAAATTAAGACTAAAAGTATGATTACTTCTCAAAATTATGTTTGGTAATTTATTTTTAAGTTGTGAGATTTTGCTTTATATGTTTACTATGATTTTTTGTTAAAAAATATTATTTGAGAAATGTGTAGTATTTTTTATTGATGAATTCAAAACGATACGCTGAAATACACGGGTATCGAACAGTATGAGATTGATAACTTTAGTTTGTTACCATTCTAATGGAGTTTATTGATTTGAAAATAAAGTACCGACACTAATAAATACGATTAAATATGTAAGAATCACTAAAAATATATGTATAGTGCCACGTGTATTGTTCATCCCTTGCCTTGCTCCATAACGAATAACTAACTCCCGAAGATATACCATGTTCAATCTCTCATTCTCTCTCCAAACCTCCCTCTCTCTCTCTCTCAAGGCACCTCAGGAGAAGAAAGGGAGGGACGAACTCCTAGCATGTAGATCCCCAGTCCAGTGCTTCGGTCGAAATTATTACATCTCCTAAACGAGACGACCGAATTGAAAGCAATAATAAGATAGAGAAGCCGAACAAACCCATTTCAAATGAAGGAAGGTGACGCTCAATTTTCAATCTATTTATTCAATTTTTCTCAATTCAATTCGCATTCTATTGATTTTTGTTCTGGAATGTCAATCATAATCGAAACTATTGCAGAGACCCAAGAAAACCCAGACTCAGATTCACTTGATGTTATGAAAAAAGAGGAAGAAATGAGTGATTCGGCATCGCCGAGGGGGGTACTGGAGGCCCCTGTTTCGGGTCCTTTGGATTCTGACGTTAGCAGTACAAGCAGTGGAAGCAGCAGTTTCGGGTCCTCTGTGGCGGAGAAATCGCTGGAGAAAGGTCATATTGGAGAGAGTAATGTGTTGCAATGGAGGAATTTGATTGACAACATAAAGTGGAAATCGGTGAGGCGATTCTCGACGATTCCATTGCTTGGAGGGTACGATATGAAGAAATTGAGGTGGAAATTGGGGAGGAATCGAAGTACCGATGAGGAAATTTATTGTGAAGACTCTGTGGCGCCGAAACCCTCGTGGAGGAACTTCAAACGCGCCGAGCTTTCTGCTGCAACTGACGATTTCAGCCCTGGTAAGATATCGGAGAACCAAATTTTATACCAAAAACAGTTTATACCATAAATATAATTTGCTGACCTGTGGCTACGAGCGGAACCAAAATTCAACGTCTAGGAGATTGAGATTCTTTTTCAAGGAAAGAGACGGGGCAAAATTTGATTTGGGAGTCGCCATAATTTTCAAAATTTATAACTAAGTGTTAAATTTTTGGGAGGTCCGAGTTCTCCGGTCTCTCCGTAGTTTCACCCATGTATGTGGCAAATTGGATAGACATTAATAAGTTTTGATTTTTTAAGATTTAAGTTTATACCAAAAATATAATATTGTAAGATTTGAATTTATTTCGGCACCACAAATCTTCCATCTAATGAACCTAATTTTTTTGGAGAGTTTCTTATTGACATGACTCTTTAAATATTATTAAGTTTAATTTGATTTTGCTTTGTTTTTCGAAGATGTTACAATTCATATTATAAATTTCATAAAAATTAATAGTATCTAAGAAATTTCAAACTTGTGACATTATGAGAGTACGGACTTTAAGTTTTATGCCTAAGTTAAATAACATCTTATCTGGATGATGTAAATGTCTTTTTATATGGCTACCTATTTGCCCAGACAGCGAGCTGAAGTTCACAAAGTTTCATGCTCGATTAATGTCAAAACTAACTATTTTCAATGGAAATTAACCTAAAGCAATACAAAAAAGTCTAAGAATACAAATATTTCGAACATATATGTGTTCAGAACTATTGAATACACATAAGATTCATAATTTATTGAGGATTACACATACATATAACGATTCCGAACACATTTGTGTCCGAATATATTCGGAATATCTATGTTCTTTGCATTATCCAGAACAATAATTTAAAGCTGGCTGACCTTGTAAGAAAAGGACTTTTTTGAATCATAATCCTTTAGATTGACCAAAAAGAATACAGTTAAATAGAGTAGTTTGCCTATGGGCCTGACTATTTGAATAGTTTGCTTGGAAAAATATAGGGATAGTAGATTGAACAGTTTGGGACTTGGGATTTTATTGTGCACAATGCATAACAGGACGTATTGTGTGTCAAAACGATGTCATTTGGCACACAAAATACTTAATGAATAATTTTTTGAACAGTATTTTGCATGCCAAAGCAATCTCATTTTGGCGCACAGCACGCC
The DNA here is from genome assembly GCA_019985065.2 of Arctostaphylos glauca. Lineage (NCBI taxonomy): Eukaryota > Viridiplantae > Streptophyta > Magnoliopsida > Ericales > Ericaceae > Arctostaphylos > Arctostaphylos glauca. The sequence continues at coordinate 4,347,144 of JAHSPW020000008.1, forward strand.
CTGCTTTGCATTGTGCACAATAGACTCTTTCATTCCGGATTTTTAAAGCTCTATTACATTTCAATAGCAACTTCGCAAACTATGATGGTTTCACAGGGCAGCGCACACGAAGAGACTCGGGGGCAGCACTCACGAAATTTAAACAAGGGTGTTATGGTAATTGGCGATGTAAACCTTGTGTTTTGAATCAGTGTTATGTGCAAGTCTTGTACTTGTTTCATTCAATCCATCTCTATGTCGTTGTTTATGTTTGCACTTTTTTCTTGATTGTTTCTTCGTGCTATTCTGTATGTGTTTGTGCGATACCACAACATTACAAATTCAATTGGGTTCTTACCCATTCTTTAAACGGGGCAAGATGTGCCAATCCAAAACAAGTCCCACAGACAGAAGTATTAACCCAATTCAGCTTAACCGATTAAGCAGCAAGAAATGATTCTAAAAACCTTAAGAGACACACAAAACTCGCGGTTTCGTTCCTTCTCACAGTTTCGTTTGTGCATTGAATTTGAACAGAGAAGTTGATTGGGAAAGGGGGTCATGCAGAAGTGTACAAAGGATGCTTACCGGATGGTCAAGTGGTCGCGGTGAAGAGGATAATGAAGAAAGACGAGAAAGATGAGGAGGATAGAGTTGGGGATTTCTTGTCTGAACTTGGGATTATAGCTCATATAAATCATCCAAATGCTGCTAAGCTGATCGGTTTTAGTGTTGATGGAGGCTTCCACCTTGTCCTTCAGTTTTCTCCCCATGGCAGTCTTGCTTCCTTGCTACATGGTGCACTATCTACTCCTAACTTATTTACTAGTCTCTCTTTGCATTTTCTGTGCTTGTTTCGAGTAAAATTGGGCAGAACAAAGACCATAAACATGCCATCTTGACTGGGAGAAACTTCAATATGGATCACCTAACATGCCTTGAGGCGAACGTGGTACTTTACGGCACGAGTAAAAAAAATAACACTTCAAAGCGTTACGGTTGTGCTTCTATGGAGGGAAGCAAATGTGATACCTTACGCTGACAACAACTATGCACCACCTGTGTTTGCGTTCCCGAAGGCATCCCTCTCTTTCAAGAACACTTTGCAATGGCCTCTCCTGGCCTAATTTCTCTTCTCAATCTTTTGATTACGCTCTTAATACGTACTTAGATATATAACCTATGTCAATTTTCTTGATATCCTTGAAAGCTTCTCCCCCTAGCTCTTAGAATGAGTTAAGGGTAACATTTCAAAGTCAATGGCACTTAGGGATTTTTCGATTGAGCGAGCCAAGCAAAAACCCGAATGAAGCCAAGCAGCATGGGAAGACAAGCCAAGAAGCAAGGATGAGAGCGGAAAACAAGAAAAGATAGAGAATCATGAACCGAAGAAAGTACTAGGGGCAGGTCAATTGCGCAGGATTGAGCACTGGCCTTGGAAGAACCGATTAATTTTTAGGCACTGTCAATCTAAGCGCTAGCGCCCCTTTTCCTCCCGACTAACGCCTCTTGTAACATTGCCCACAATATCTGCTGGCCTCCTCTAGCACCCCTCTAAATGACTTGTAGTTCAATGAATCAGTAAATTGATTTGTCTAAACAAGACAGATTCAGCATTTCAGGTACAACACAGTGTCTGGAATGGAAGATAAGGTACAAGGTTGCTGTTGGAGTAGCCGAAGGATTGCAGTATCTACATTCTGAATGCCACCGGCGCATAATCCACAGAGACATCACAGCCTCAAACATATTACTCACTCAAGATTATGAACCTCAGGTTTTTATTTTCTACTAGCAAAAATTTACGGAAGAGTGAGATTTTTTTCATCACCAAATCACTAGTTGTTGAATTTGATTTTCTGATATTGTTATGATCTGTTAGATATGTGATTTTGGGCTAGCAAAATGGCTCCCAGAGAAATGGGTTCACCATGTTGTTCATCCCATTGAGGGGACTTTTGGGTAAGGAAAAGCCTCTGCAGATTTTCTTTGGAATAAACACTGACCTGAGTCATTGTGTTTTGGTATTCTATTGCTAAGTATCCTATCAACATGTGAGCTTACGTATTGTGAGTTTATATGATCCAGATACATGGCTCCTGAATATTTCATGCATGGGATTGTGAATGAGAAGACTGATGTGTTTGCATTTGGAGTTCTGCTATTGGAACTTATAACTGGTCGCCGTGCAGTTAGTTCATTTCGTCAAAGCCTTGTGACGTGGGTATGATTCAGTAACAAAATCTTTCATGGCTACTCCACTCCACACCTATCTAAATTGAGCCTAAATTTATGAGTTTGCTCTCTTCGTTTCACTGTAACATGGTAAGGGGAGCTTGCTCCGCAGCATACGTGTGGTGCAGCAAAGCAATGTTATTTTGACACAAAAATACTGTCTCAACTACCATGTTCTACTATGCACCATACACAATAGGACTTCCAAGTCCATATAAAATTCATCAGAAGTAAATTGAAGATAGCTTTTCTACATGTTAACTATAAGCCATGATCCAAATAACTTTCCATCTCTCTCTCTCTCTCTCTCTCTCTCTCTCTCTCTCTCTCTCTCTCTCTCTCTCTCTCTCTCTCTCACATTCATTTGGGCATCCATGTATTAGGCAAAACCATTTATGGAAAAGAACCAAGTGAAGGACCTAGCCGATCCTGAATTAGGCGAGGACTATGACATCTGCGAAATGAAAAGGGCGGTGTTAACAGCATTGTCATGCCTTCGTCACTTGCCCAGCATGCGTCCAACCATGAGCCGGGTATGAAAATCTCTCTAGTAATTACCATTTTCTACTAATATTGCTATCCAACTTATTATCGATACTTGCAGATATGTATCACAAAAGTATCCATAATACGAGTGTTAATTTTCTTTAGTTTTGAAGTATTAGATACTTTGTGAATACTGTAAACAATGAAAGATCAAGTGTAGTTTCACTCAAAATCGAGATACTATGTACAAGATTTGGACCGGGAAGTAGAATATTTGAATGGAGATTCAACGGGATTAAAAAAAAGGGATTTTAGCACTTTCACAAAGGGGTTTGCTTAATTGCTGATGCTGACAAGCTCGTGTAATCAACGAAAAATACCTTCACTTTAGTAATCTAACTTTGCAAGTCTAGTTCTCTGGGCACTACCTTAGGACGTGGATAGATTATAACGAGGATGGTTTTCTCTGTAATGTAACAAAAGAGTCATAGTCCAGTTTTGATACATACCCGAACTTTTATAAAATTAAGATTATGACACTACATACATAGTAATATATGAAATTGCAAGAGATATTAATAAATTTTCGACAAAAAAAGATATAGCGAGATAGAATAGTATCATCGTTATATCTGTGTATTAAATATTTTTATTGTGTCATATGTGTGTTCTATATGTTTTAGTTTTAATAATCAAATAATTAATTAAGTAAACATAAATTAAATAATATAAGAAATATACCATGACTTATCATTATTCTTCTGATTATGCGTAATATAATTAAATTATTATATAAATACATTTTAATTTAACATATCATAACCGTACCCGTATTTTGTTTTTTTCTTTTTGGTTTGTTCGTGATGTTGTATTCATATCGTATCATGTTTTCGGTATCGGTATTTTAGGTTTGTAGAAGCCAGAAGAGTGACAGGAAAGGTGAGAAGTTAATTTCTTGTTTGGAAAAAATTGCAGGTTGTGCAGCTATTGAGAGGAGAGGCATCTGGGCAAACAGAGCTTAAGCAGAAGTCTCTGGGAGGGAAAGCCATCATTCTGGATGCTTGTGACTTAGAAGATTACACTTGTACGAATTACCTCAATGACCTCAATCGCCATAAGCAGCTTGTTATGGAGTAAAATGGTTGCTTTTTTTTCATTCATAATGTTTTGGAAAAAGGGTGTAAGAGTCTGGAAATTACAATGGTGTACATTTTGATGGAAATGGAAATGATTTTGTTCGGCTTTATCTATCTCAATCAAGCATCCACAATTCTTAGTTGTTCTTAGAAGAGGAAGAGAGTATAAAGAAAGGGTCTCTAGAATCTTTTCTCGGGTTGTTCATTTTTATTTGGTCTGTCGTCGGTATTTTGAAACCTCTTTTTTGTGAGGGAAGGAGTGAAAAGATCTTAGAGAGCACTTCGAGAAAGAATGGTGTAGCGTAATTCTATTTAGCGGACGTCATTTTTAGCAAGAACTTATTGAATCCATCGTTTGGGCTTATTATAAATTATTGGGCTCTGTTTTCCCAATCATTTTCCCATTTCCTCTTGAAATTTTTTTATTAATTCGTGACGAAAATAAACCGTAGGAGAAGAATTTTATTCGCCTTCATTTAAAGAAGTTGATCCATACTCTCTCTCATTGGTGGACAAAGCGAGCATCTCAAGATAAACTAATCCCATTGGCATCACAAAGTGTATTAATCGCATGTTCTTACACATTTTCAACCAATCAAGTAAGTTGCGAAGAGAAAAAACTTAGACTCTTCGTTCGCACACGCGATGAAATTCACGTACAATAGCTTTTGTATCCTGGACTTAAGGGTACTCTTTTGTTGATGGCCGTTCGAGTTTTTTATGAGATTATGACATGGGTTACTTCATCCATCTCTATCCATTTCTCCCTCCTCCAGTATAAATGAGCGGAGCAAAGAAAACGAGTATGCTGCTGAGCGGCATTAGAAATGTCAAGTATTGTGTATGTAATGTCTTGGCTATTGGTAACAAAAAAAAGCTACACAAATAAATGAATATTCTTGAGGGTTATTAGGTTGTTAAGTACCAATTTTATTATTTATAAACTCAACACGTCCTCTCACGTGTAGCTAAGTTATCCTCTATAAGCGGGCTAAACACATAAAAATATTTAATAATTAAGTAGACTGTGAGATTCGAACACATAATCAATTATTTGCTTACATTTGGTGACCACTAATTCATCTTAAAGTTAACCTATTAGAGAGAGAGATATATATAACTTTATTATTTATATTCTCGATAGTTTACGATTTAGTTTGTGAGTTTGGATCAGCTTTGGCATGATTAAAAAATAACTTACTAATATATTAAATTTCTATAGCATCTATTAAAAAATATTTATTTGTATCTATTTATCTATACTATATACTAAGCACGTGTAATCCACGTCTCAAATTCTCTTTCTTGGTTGACTATGTATAAGTCTATAACTCGATACACTTTTTTTGAATGTCAAAAGGATTACTTTCTTCTATAACCCAAACGTTTTCAAGAGTGACAAAATCATTTTCAAAAAGTATAGGAACAAACTCTGCCGTGCACATATTCAAACACATCTATATTTGAAACCGCTAGATATGCATGAGACTCATATTATTTTGGAAGACCTTGTGTACATTTAACGATTTCAAACACGTGAGTGTCTTAATGTGCACATTTATTCCTAAATTTTCTCGATCAGATTTTGAGAAAATCTCAAATCAGTAGAGAGTGAAGAAAACAACTTCAATAACATGGACTTAAAATTTTAATAGCAAAGGCCCAATTTGGCCTAACTTGATTATGAATAATCAAGTTTTGTATCTATTCAATTTTTTTTTCGCATTTGTTGTTTTGGCTTTAATTTTTGTGGATTATTAGTCTGTCTCGATGAGACAAATCTAAAAAGTATAAAATTATGTTTAAAAGCTAAAAAAAATCACTAAAAATGACGAATAAATAAAAAATTCTATTTTTTAATTATTTTCTGAACTTTTTCAAATATAGTCTAGTATTTATAATTTTTCTAAAAATTCTCGTCGAAATGAATTAATAATTTATAAAAGATTACAAAAACAAAAAATTTTACATAAAAATAAAATAATAATTAAATAATCAAATAAGATCAAACCGAATCAATTTTGCTCCCCCCTTTTACCCTCTCCCTTCCTAAATCAGAGATAAAGAATGAGATGGGACGTGATTTTGGTAAGGAGAGAGAGAGAGAGATGCCAAAAAAGATGGAGCAAAATTTACGTGAAAGGAGAAGGAAAGAAATGTAATTTTGTACATTTAACAGAAAAATTCAATGTTTCTGTTATTAAAATTTTAGGTCCCTAACAATTCAATTATTTTCACTATTCGCCGATCAACCTTAGTTGGTAAGGCCTACTCATCTTGGTCCACTAGTCGCCCTTTTCTCAACCCATATACCGCCGAAATCTGCCGAATACCAAATCGAAGGCTCGATCGACCCACCGCCGACGCCGTCGTCGTCAACAACCGCTCTGCTAATCCGAGTACAGTCACAGAGAGAGAGATGGCGACAGATTTACTGCTCCAATTGGCCCTCGTACTACTAACCTTAGGAATGTTCGTCGTCGTTCACAACTTCCCCAAACGAGCCCTAACCAAACTCCGATCTAGGAACCGAACAACCACCCAAGCCCACCGCCACTTCTTCAACGGAGCACAGCTCCTATCCCGGGCCCGATCTACCAGAAACCGAACCACTTCTCACAACCTCGCCAAAGACGCCGTCGCAGAAGCCGACAAGGCCTTGTCCCTCGACCACAAAGACGCCGCCTCCCACATCCTCAAGGCCCTGGCCCTCGACTTAATGGGCCACAAGCCTTCCGCTCTCAGATCCCTCGACGCCGCCCTATCTCCGCCGTCCGCTAAGTCTCTGTCGGATAGGGAGCGCGGTGATGCGCTGTTCAAGAGGGCGGAGATTCAGGTGGCGGTTAATAAACGGCGGAGGGTTGATTCTGCGGTGGCGGACCTGGTTGAGGCGGTGAGGCTGAGTTGTGAGAATGGGAAGGCGTATTGTTTGCTGGGGCAGTGTTATGAGATGAAGGGGATGAGGGAGGAGGCGAAGGCGGCATTTGAGGCGGCGATACGGCTGGAGCCTGTCTCCGTCGCGGCTCGTGAGGGGTTGGGCCGTTTGGCGTAGTTAAAAGCGGCTTGGAGGGGTGGTTGGTGATACTGTTTATCCAACGGCGGAGCTTTGTTGTGAATTTGTTGTAACTTCAAAACATGTTACATGTAATCACACCTCAAATAATGAAATTTTATATGCTCAACGTTTGTTTAATTCTATTGTCTTGGCCTAAACTATCTAAATTAATTATTTTTATTTTTATTTTAAAAAATTTATTTTCCATTTATTTGTATTTTTTTTTAATTGTTAGTTCATCTCTACGAAACAAATTTAAAAGTACAAAATTATATTTGGAAGTCTAAAAAAATCATTTCTTATGAATAGTTTGTAGTAAAATTATTTCTTGTACCCTATCTAAATCTTCAAAGAAATAAATAAAAGTAATTTTATTACTTTCATTGTTTGATTTCACATCTTGTTGTGTTTCTGATAAAATTCTGAAATACGATATTAAATTATATATCCACCTTTCAATAAACTATATTCAAGCACTTGTCAATTTATAATTTGTTGTCTTTAAATTTCTCATCTCTTGCTAATAGAGTATAATTTTTGGGTAACAGTGCATTAATATAAAATTGCGATAATTCGACCATATACATACACTCTTTGTATTCGTTTGGATATTTTATAAAAAAATTTAGAAATTTTTTTTGAGTTATGCTTGGAAATTTTTTTCCAAACATTGTTTGTTTTTTTGTCAATCATTCATTATCATTAAATCATTACGTTTGTCAATGATTAATACATTAAATAATTATATTTTATTCCTTTTTAGTTGTGTATGACACCGTTTATTTGATATCTTTTTAGTCGTATTCTTTAAATTTTATTTTTAAAAAAATTTGAAAATTACTGTTGATTTAAAAAAATATTTTGAGTTTAACTGCGAATTTGAATTTTAAAATAAAAAACTTTGTTAGCAGAATATATATACAAATCACACAAAAAGAAGTTCTATTTTAAATACAATATTCATTTTCCCATAAAAAGAGAGAGAGAGAGAGAGAGAACACATTGAAAATGCCAAAAAAATTTAACTCTCAATTTTTTATTAAACAGTTACATCAAATAATATCTCAGAATATTTTTTTCAAAAATCGTTTCAGAAACCCTCAACCGAATTAATAACTATATTGTACTTGTACCCGTGCAGTGCACGTAGGCCTCTTGTTTTGGTTGTCAAAAATTATTAAATGTATAATTAAACTTATTATAGCTCTTTTCAATAATTAATTTTTTTAAATAGACGTGATTAGATATATGTTATGAATGTAATATAATCTCAAAGTTAAGGCCGTTGTGCCGGCATGGGCCAACTAATTACAAAGTATAGGGGGACGGGATGTATTTACACGAAAATTCATGAATACTTAGGCTATATTTGGACTGACTGGATTATTTGATTATTGGAATATTCTTTTTCATCCTTATGTGAAATTTTTTTGTAATTTTTTGTTTTTCATTAATTTTTTGAGGATTATTGATTTATCTCGACGAAAGCTTTCAGAAAAGTTATAAATCATGAACCAAATTTGAAAAAAATTCAGAAAAGACAAAAATAATCAAAAAAATATATTTTTGAGCTTATTCGTCGTATTTAGTGATAGTTTTTTAACTTTTGGACATAATTTTATACTTTTTTGATTCTTTTCATCAAGACGGACCAATAATCCACAAAACATTGAGGGTAAAACAACAAATGCAAAAAAAAAAAAAAATGAATACAAACAAAAAAAAATAATCCGAAAAGCAGTTAGGCCAAACAGAGCCTGAACAGTCAATATAAGATTATAGTATTGCATTATGGCAATAGCATTGACTTAGCCATTACAAGAACTTTGTGTATTAGTGCTAACACAGAAAAATCAAGAACTGTAATTGGATTGGTCTTATGGTTTGGTGCTTGTCATGTTCTATATCTCCAATGGCTAAGTTTGGCTCTCTATTTCTTGGAACCCTTCGGAATAATTCGATCGTTGCTTTTTTATAAAACTGCACCAATCTGACAATGTTCACTCTTAATATTTGTATTGTAATTGCACTCGTGCATGTAGGCCTCTTGTTTTGGTGGTAAAAAATTATTAAATGTAGAATTGAATTTATTATAGCTCTCGTCGGTAATAATATTATTTTTTGATAGGCATGGCCGAATGGCTGAATATATGTCATGATAGCGATATAATCTCAAAGTTAAGGCCATTGGGTCGGCTAGAGCAAACTAATTACATATTATATGTGATACACGATGCATATACCAGTATCTTTAGAATCTTTGAACGCCTATCAATTTATCATATTCATATCCTATTATATCTTATCCGTACTTCATAGCATCCTACCATTGATAAGTTCAGTAATTGCTACATGTTCTTCTATTGGTGAAAGTTGTTTTCTATTTTCAAATTGTTTCATTGGTAGTTTAAGAAATTTTGTAGATTCTTTTAGTCCATTTCCTGAGTTGTTTATGTGGAGATCAAATTAATACTAACTATTTTGTGAACTATTTTATAGGTACCGATATTGCTCGCTGAGTTTTCCTATACAATACGTGGGATTGATGATATCATTTTCTTCCAATACGGTGTATCAATAACACTACATTGGAGCTCTTCGAAATAATTTGATCGCTGCATTAATATAAAACTGCACCAATCCAACCATATAACTCTTGTTTTGGTAATCGAAAAAGTTGTCAAATGTATAATTAAATTTATTATATCTCTTGTTAATGATTAATGTTTTTAACAGACGTGACCGGATATATGTTATGATTGTAATAGAATCTCAAAGTTAAGATCGTTGGGCCGGCCTAGGCCAACTAATTACATAGTATATATGGAATGTAATGTATGTACGCGTAGTCTGAAAATCCACGAATAATCAGTCAATGTAAGATTATGGTATTGCATTATAGCAGTAGTATTAACTAGCAATTTGATTGCCTTTTTAATCAAATAAAAATATTAGCATCAGACTCAACAAATTAATTCAAGTTTTGAATGTTATTCAAATTGCTATTATTCTTTTGGGGGTTATTATCATGCTAAATTATGAAGAACATTGCATGTTAGTGATAACATAGGAAAATCAAGAGCTGTAATTGGACTGATCTGGTACTGGTCATGTTCTATATCTCTAATGACTAAGTTTGGTTCTCTATTTCCTTTGAACCCTTCGGAATAATTGGATCGTTGCATTTCTATAAAATGATACCAATCCGACAATGTTCACTCTTAATATTTATATTGTACTTGTACCCGTGCACGCATGCCTCTTGTTTTGGTCGTAAAAAATTGTTAAATGTAGAATTGATCGAATCTATTTCAGCTTTCGTCAATAAGGCATGGCCGAATATATGTTATGATCGCAATATAATCTCAAAATTAAGGCCATTGGCCTAGGCCAACTAATTATATAGTACATGTGGTACGTGATGTATGTATACCAATATGTTGAGAATCTATAAACAACTATTATTTAACGCCGTATCATATCTGTACTTTATAGCATCCTACCATGATAAGCTCAACGATTGCTAAGTGCTCTATTGGTGAAAGTTGTTTTCTATTTTCAAATTATTTCATTTGGTAGTTGAAGCTATTTTATAGGTTCTTGTTAGTCTATTTTCTGAGTTGTTTACGTGGAGGTCAATTACTAACTATTTTGTGAACTGGTTTGAATTTTGAATGTTAATTAATTTGTGATAATGATTTTGTGGATTATTTTGTACGATAAATTAATGAAGTACTTTGTGTGTTAATGCTAATGGAGTAAAATCGAGGACTATACCTGAATTGGACTGGTCTTGCGGTTTGGTAGTTATGTTCTATATCTCTAACGGTTCATTTGCTAGTGGCCAAAATTTTAGAAGGAATATGGTAGATATAGTAAGAGGGGATATATAGTAGGAGGAGAGATTTATTATAAATGATTTGTTTGAGTATTTTTTTAGAAAAGAAAATATCATAATAAATATGAGTAAATGAATGACCTTCCCGTAATTAATAATAACATTTGCATAAATAGCATGAGAATATAAAAGGAGATAAGATATGGATAAGAGGGAGTGGGATAATTTTGTCCTCTATTTGGGCGGATAAAGCAGTACTCTGAATATCATATTCGGGTCCAAATAAGTAAATAAACTCCAGATATGACAACTCTATAATCATATTTCAGGATGGTAAGCAATGGACCCATCCTTGACCATTGACAAACATGCCCTAATGGTTAAGTTAATTTTATTCTCTATTCATTGGAACCCTTCAAAATAATTCGATGGGTGCATTAATATTGCAACAATTAAATGCAGGCCTCTTGTCTTGGTTGTCAAAAATTATTAAATGTAGAATTGAAGTTATTCCAACTCTTGTCAATAATTAAAAATTTTAAGTAGATGTGGCTGGATATATGTTATGATTGTGATATAATTTTAAAGTTAAAGGCCGTTGGGCCGGCTTGAGCCAACTAATTACATAGTATATGTAGGACGGGATGTATGTACACCTGGTCTGAAAATCCACGAATAAAAGATTATAGTATTGCATTATATATAGCAGAAGTAATACTAAGTTGATTGGTTTTTTAATCACCTGCAAATATTAGCACTAGACTCAACAAATTTTAATTCAAAATTTATCTTAAAAGTCCTAATGGTACCGATCATACTTTTTAAAATTGGACCAATCCGAACATGTACACTCTTAATATTTGTATTGTACTTGTACCCGTGCACGTAGACCTCTTATTTTGGTCATAAAAAATTGTTCAATGTATAATTGAATTTATTATAGTTTTCGCCAATGATAATTATTTTTTAATAAGCATGGCTGAATATATGTTATGAATTATGATCACGATATAATCTCAAAGCGAAAGGCTATTGGGTTGGCCTAAGCAAACTAATTACATATTATATGTGGTATGTGATGCATATACCAGTATCTTGTGAACCTTTAAACACCTATCAATTTAATGTCTTATCTCATATCATATTTGTACTTCATAGCATCATACCATGATAAAGTTCGGTGATTGCTAAGTGTTCTCCTATTGGTGAATGTTGTTTTTTATTTTCAAATTCTTTGATTTGGTAGTTTAAGCTATTTAATGGATTCTTTTTAGTCTATTTCTCGGGTTGTTTCTGTGGAGGTCGATCACTAACTATTTTGTCAACTGATTTAAGTTTTGAACGTAAATCAAATTGCTATTATTGTTTTGTGGCTACGGTTCAATTAAAAATTGTGATTACAAATCTATTTCTCATTTTTTTTAATTTTTCAAGTGTGATTTTTATCTATTATTTTAGTAGTATGAGTTACTCTCTACGCTAAATTATGAATAACTTTGTGTGTTATTGTTAACATAGGAAAATGGAGAACTGTAATTGGATCGGTCTTGTCGTTTTCGTATTGGTCGTGTTCTGTAATCGCTAAGTTTGGTTCTCTATTCCTTGGAACCCTTCGAAATAATTTGATCTTGCATTTTTATAAAATTGAACCAATCCAACCATGGTCACTCTTAGGGTTTTTTACTGTCTCTGAAATAATTATTGAGAAAAAAATACTTTGAAATGTTGTTTGGTGTAAGTGTTTCGCAAAAATATTAATTTTTTTGGGGCATTTTTAAGATTCTCTCTCTCTCTCTCTCTCTCTCTCTCTCTCTCTCTCTCTCTCTCTCTCTCTCTCTCAAAATTTTTTATTTTAAATTTCGAAATATTTTTTTAAGTCAACAGTAAAATTTCAAAAAAAATTAAAAACACGACCAAAATGGATCAAATAAACGGTTTCAGACAGGACCAAAAAGAGATCAAATATGGCTATTTAATGTATTAATCATTGACAAACATGATTATGTAATGGTAATTAATGATTGGCAAATAAACTAAACAATGTTTGAGAACTTTTTAACTTTTTTCTCAAACATAGTTCATAAATATTACTCTAAATGTTTTTTAAAAACACTCAACTAAACTCAACCTTAATAGCACGAAGGCCTCTTGTTTCAATCGTAAAAAATTGTTAAATGTAGAATTGTGTTATGTAACGCCCGACTTTCGGCACGTTAATTTTAACCCTTTTAATTTCACTTTATTACTCAAAATGTTAATTAAAAGATTCTTTATTAATCATCTACAGAAACTAAAACATTAACATAGTTGCGATGTTTGATAAGAAAAGACGAAAATACCCTTATTGGGCTTACATTTGAATTAAAGGAAAATACACAAACAGAGCTATTTATGGATACGATAGCCAAGTGATGGTCTCTTGACGGTCGACTCTGGCTTTCTCCACCGGATTCTCGATTTGCACATCTACATCTGACATAAAACATTAGGGGCAGAGAAATTGCACCGATGAATTTTGACACTCAGTAGAAATAGTTATCTGAAAAATAGAATGCAAAAGCTTAACTTATACAACATGATAGACATTAGAAACAGATAACAAGATAAAATAAGATGCAACTCATGTTGATATAACAAAAAATAATAATAATCACGCGTAAATGTTTTAAATTCATTCCTTCCTTTCTTTTAATCAGGACAACACCTGGTGGGAGTCAAACCCACATAGGACCCAGCAGTATGGCCAGTGGTTATCTAACCCACCTCGAGAATCAAACCCGAGATACAAAAGTAAAATGGAGAATCAGACCATCAAGTCTTTCCAGTAATATTTTGAGCTGATTTCTTGCGGGTACCATTAAAATTATATTTTAAACACATTGAATGGTTCGGATCATTAAAATTTAATCAGGAATGAATAGTTTAGATATTGGTGTAATATTAATCTAAAAAAGTGTTGGTCCATATAGCTTTTCCTTTTACTATATATAAAATATTATAATTACACAAAATTATAAATACATAAAATATATCAACTGTATATATGTTTGTGAATGCAACAAAAATTATACACACGAAGTAATTAATAAAATCATTTGAACTATATTTTAAATCAATTAAAAATTATTGGTCATTACAAAATTGGAGTCGAAATGCCCGAACAACATGCTGGAATTCTGAAAATTTGCACAGGCCGCTCGATCAAGCAGTCTACTGAGTTTCAAGTTCTGAATTTTGGTTCACTGGTCAGAAACTGTTCATATTCAAAGGGCTCGCTCGAGCAACCAGGGCTCGCTCGAGCAGCCATAGCTCGCTCAAGCAATCTATAATTTTCTCCAGAGCCTGAAAATTTCAGATCTAAGATTCTGGGTTCAAATAGCAACCCTAAATCGTGCATAAACCTACTGAAAAACAGAAATTGAAATAAAAAAATATGTCCTAAAGGTTGGAAGATAAACATTCTTACCTTATTAGATCACGAAACACGAACAATATGATGAATTTGACGATCTTATGAACAAGCAGAACTCTAACTCTAAGAACTCTCAAGAACGCCTCGAAACTCTCTAACTCACTCTGTTGTTGTCTGATTTTAGAATTTACGTAAGTGATAAAAAAATTGAACTCTATAAGTCCTAATATAGTGAACTCCTGTCATGAATTGCATAATCAACAGCCATAAATCTCTTATTCAACCCGGAAAAAAAAATGTCTACACCTCCATCAATGAATCCAAAAACCTAACTTATTGTTCTAGAATCTGAAGAGGTCGCTCGAGTGACCTCCAAAAATTGAAAGCCCGAATTTAATTTTTAAAAAAGGAAATCGGATGAAATTTAAATAATTAAATCTACTTAAGTTTAATTAACATTATTAGTGTTATTACATGTTTATTATAGCTCTCATCAATAATGATTATTTTTTATTAGGCATAGTCGGATATATGTTCTGATTGTTATTCTCAAAGTTAAGGCAATTGGGTCGGCCTAGGCCAACTAATAACATAGTATATGTTGTACGTGATGTATATACCAATATCTTGAGAATTACCTATGAATTTAATGTCATATTTGTATGTCGTATCATATCTATACTTTGTAGCATCCTACCATGATTAAGCTTTTTTATAGGTTCTTTTTAGTCCATTTCCTGAGATGTTTTAATGGAGGTCAAGTACTAACTATTTTTTGAACTATTTTATAGCTAGGTACCAGTATTGCTCACTAAATTTTCCGGTATGATACATAGGGTTGATGTTACCATTTTCTTCCGATACGGTACGGTATCAATAACAATACATTGGAGCCCTTCAAAATAATTTGATTGTTGCATTAATATAAAACTGCACCAATCCAACCATATACACTTTTAAGTTCTATATTGTACTAGTACCCTTGCACGCATGCCTCTTGTTTTGATCGTCAAAAGTTGTTAAATGTATCATTAAATTTATTACAGCTCTTGTCAATAATTAATATTTTTAACAGACATGGCCGGATATATGTTATGATTGTGATATAATCTCAAAGTTAAAGCCGTTGGGCCAGCTTGGGCCAAGTAATTACATAGTATATGTGGGCCGGGACATCTCATTATGATTTGTTGGTTCTCACTGAGCCAATACTTCTCTTTGATCTGAGCCACTTGCTCTTTGAGGGAGGGTTAGGTATGAGAAGCATGGGGCTGATGAACAAAGCCCTTGTATGTACACGTGGTCTGAAAATCCATGAATAATCAGTCAATATAAGATTATAGTATTGCATTATAGCAGCAGTATTAACTAGCAATTTGATTGTCCTTTTAATCAAATAAAAATATTAGCATTCAAAATTGGACTGGTCTTGTGGTTTGGTACTGGTCATGTTCTACATCTCTAATGACCCGTTTGTTAGCGGTCAGAATTTTAGAAGGGATATGGAGGATATAATAAGAGAAGAGATATAGTAGAAGAAAAATTTTATTATAGAGGGTGGAATAGTTATAAATAGTTTGTTCGGGTATTTTTGAAGAAGGAGATATGATATATATATGAGTAGGCAGAAAAAATTCTCTAATTAATAATAGCATTCTCGTATTAAATAATGACATTTGCGTAAATAGCAGGAGAATATAGAAATAGATAAAATATGGATAGTGGGAGGGGTGGAATAATTTTTATCCCCGTCCATGCAAATAAAATAATTCTCCAAATATCATATTCACATTCTAAAGAAATAAACAAACTCCGGATATAAAAGCCCAGTTAGTCGTATTCGGGATACTAAACAATTGACCCTTCTTTAAACGCTAACAAACATGCCCTTATGGTTATGTTAATTTGGTTCTCTATTTATTGGAGCCCTTCGAAATAATTCAATCGTTGCATTAATATAAAATTGCACCAATCTAACCATATACACTCTTAATATCTAAGTTGTATTTGTACTTGTGCACGCAGGCCTCTTGTTTTGGTCGTCAAAAGTTGTTAAATGTGTACTTAAATTTATTATGACTCTTCTCAATAATTAATATTTTAAAAAAACGCGGCCGGATAGATGTTATGATTGTAATATAATCTCAAAATTAAGGCCGTTGAGCCGGCCTGGGCAACAAATCCCTGAATAATCAGTCAATATAAGATTATATATAGTATTATAGTAGAAGTATTTACTGGCAATTTGATTGTCTTTTTAATCAAATAAAAAGATTAGCACCGGACTCAACAAATTTTAATTTTAATTTTATCTTAAAAGTATTTTTTATTAACTAATCACCTTTTAAAATGCACATTGCATAAGACTTTGTATTTTAGCTTTATTCAATTAAGATACTTTTTATGTATTCTTCTACTCTCTTTTTTTCTTTATTCTTCTACTTTTCAATTTGAATGTTCTTTTTTTTTTTTCCAGATGTTATAATTTTCTCACATATATATAATACTTTTAGTTTTTTTCTTTTACATTTTTTCGTCACTTTCAAAATTGGTTTATTATTTTTAATTTTTCTAAAACCTCTCATCCAGAAAAATAAATAATCTATAAAAAAATTGATGAAACACAAAAATTACAAAATAAAAATTTACATGAGGGCAAAAAAATAACCCAATAAGAAAGTCAGAAAAAATTACTTTCGTTTGAGAGAATCAGAATAGTATATTTTATAACACAAAAAGTATTTACAAATTTTCCTATTTAAATCAACTCCAACCCCAAAACTATCTATACTGTTTTAAAAAGTTCATTCCAAATCTCAAATATTCAATACTTTTATTTTAAAATGTAAATTCTCATTTTCCGAAAGATTTGATAAAGATATTCAATATTGGTCTTATTTTAAAAGTATCATCAATAAATTTTAAATAATACGAATTTAATGAGAGCTTAAAAAAATTCATTCGAAGAATAAAATAGAATTTTGAAATAAATTCTAAAATGAAAGAGTTCCTCCATAATTTTCCACACTCTATATTTGGAATATCAAATTACCTCCTCTCAAATAGATATGAGTTGGTGATACATTTCCTCTAAATAAAAAAAAATGGACAATTGGGTCCTGCTGTGAATGGAAAAGCGTGATGTGCACCAAAATAATATTATTTTAATACACAAAATATTATTTCGAGCAATCTCTGAACTTGCTTTTTAAATATAGAATCTTATCTCCAGGGTGGAAATTGCATAGGAGATGACTCATAACAGACGTTCTCTATTTCAAAACTTCTCTTTAAAATTCTTTTTAATTATTTAAATCTTAAATTTTAATCAAAACATTCAATATAAAGGTATCATTGACATCTTCTTAATTGTACCAATTTTGTAAGAATTAAATCTATAGTGCTAAGGTTACGCTTGTTTTTATTAAAATTTAACCAAAAAGTAAGAAGGATATAATGGCGTTACAAGTTTTGATATCACAATGTACAAAGGATAAGATGGTAATTTTGAACAATTGAGAAATAGAGATGGATCTCCATTTGATGGAAGAGTCCATATATGAAAAATGAAAATTGGCTCTTTATTTTGGAGATTCAAGTAGAGGTTAATCAAAATGCATTGATTTTTCAGAAAAAAAAGTTTTGGTCTTTGAAATTTAAAATTATGGAGACTGGTCGGAGGGAATGGATGACCTACTGTTCATTGTACAGCAGGACGTGTTGGCGTCAAAATAACGTTATTTTTATACACAAAAAACTGTCCGAACACTGTTCAGATAATTTTTTATACGTCAAAACGATGCCGTTTTGAGACACAGTACACCATGTTATACAGAATGCACATCAGAACCCCAAGTTCGAGTTGGAGATGTTGTAACAGGGTTATTTTAGAAACTCTACTCTCTCTTTTTAAGAGTGTGTCCTAGGTAGTATGGGTAAATTTGGGGTCGTAATAAAATGAGTCATGCTAATAGCTCATTCGATTTTTAAAAGATATGTCCTAATACCCATAAATAGTTATAAAGGAGACTCGGTCAAAAGTCTTAAACAAGAGACTTTTAACGCAATTAGTCCATCTAAAATTAAACTATAGCCCGAAGTCATTTTGACACACGGTTCTAAAAATAAGCTTGCATATAGACCAACACATAATATTATCCGATAACATCATCAGTGTTATCAGCTAATATTATTTATGAACTTTACAAATAACATTATCGAAATATTATCTAATGATGTTATCAGATAACATTGTCTGATAACATAAAGAACAAAACACAGATAACATTGTCATATAATATTATTTGATGATGTCATCTATTACCTAGAGAGAAAGAAACATAAAAAAAATTACAGTTTGATGGAGGTGAGTTGGTGAAGAAGAAGATGGAGAAGATGGTGGTGGAGATCGTCGGGAAGAAAGCGAGAGAAAAAAAAATTATTAAAAAATAAAATTAAATCAATAAAGATAATTTCATCTATTAAATGACATAACATATTAGCACTTTTAAAACAATGGATCCTAACTATTAATACTATTAAAACAATAGATCCTAACTCATAAACTAAATTAGCTCGTCCTTAATGAGCTAAATCAATCCATATTTCTCATTTTAACCAATTTTCCATAGTTAAAATTACCATAGTTTCTATTATTTCAACCTTCTGGTTGGGCTGTTGATGTTGAAGAAGGCCTCGGGGGCCACACAGTACATAGCAGAGCGTGCTCTCACACAAAATACTATTTTAGACAGACTCCGATCAGTAGAAGTCTTCGTTTTACACCAAAACGACGTCATTTTTTTGCACTTCCCGTCTGTTGTGCAATAGTCGGCGGCAAGAAATCCATCTTCTATGTAATACTATCCAAATTCATGGGATCTCATCCCAATTATACAATAAAGTATGAAACAAAAACAAGGTTTGAAAGTAACATCCCAAAGGAAATATTCAAAAAACAAAAATTCCAATCACTCGAAATAAAAGATCCAGTGATGAAGATCCAGCAATACGTTTGGCATTCCCACTAGCCCATATAAAAACAATTAAATCCAACACTTGACCGTCCTGCCTCCACATATAAAGAAAAACAAACATAAACAAAGCCAAACAGGTCCTTATTGTCCTCTTTGAAAACCTCAAAAGGCAAACAGTCCTGTTGGAAACCTCTTAACAAAATTCAACCTCCCCCCAGTTCCTTTATCTTTTCAAGTTGTTATTTCGCACTTCTTGTTGTTGGGTGTGGCCAAGATCCACATTTTTCCCAGAAACTTTTCCGGGAAAATTTTTGTTTCTGAAGAAAATTGAACTATGTGTACTCAATTAGCAGAAAAGGTGTATATTGCCATTGGAACTGATCCACAAGAAGGATTTGCAACTTTGGAATGGGCTCTTAGAAAGTGGTCTTCTCACTCTATCTCTGTAGTAATTCTCTTTCTACATGCAGCTGACAACAAATCCAAAGATTATGTTTACACCCCATGTAAGTCCAATTACATATAACTCTACTCATATATATACAGACTCTGTGTGTGTGTGTGTGTGTATTCTTATCTATGATGATTTTGTGTTTTGCAGTTGGAAAACTCCCTGCAAGCTATGTGAATGATGAGAAATTGGAAGGTCTTAGGAAAATGAAGGAAGAGGAAAATGACAAGTTATTATCCAGATATAAAGCTTTCTGTGGCAAGGTTTGATCATATACATATACATATAGATATACATTACCCTTTTTATGTTTGCCATACATTATGCTCTAAAAGTTGCAGAAATTCCTTTCCATGTTTCCTTAGGTTAAAGCTGAAGTTCTAAAATTTGAGAAGAGTGATGAGCCTCAGTATAAGCTCTTGGTGGAGACGATATCGCGTCGTCGAATCACCAAACTGGTTATGGGGATTACACTCATGAAGTCCTCATCTGGGTAATAGCCCTTGATTAATTTCATATGATTTATCAACATATAATGATTTTTTGAGGAAAAATCTCGATCCCAATTCTTCGATTTTCGAGATTTTTAGTTATTGTTTTTCTCTGTTTTTCAGAAGATCTCGCAGTGCTATAAGTGGGTCATTTTATGTCCATAGGCATAAACCTGAATTCTGTGAAGTGTTCATTATATGTGGAGGGAAATTGGTGTTCTTGAGGGAAGAAAATAATGAAGGATTTATAGAAGATGAACAAGGGATTATGGTTGGTAGGGGTAAAGAAAAAGGTAGTTTTAGGGTTTGTTTAGGTAAAGTGAAACCTAATGAGAAAAATCTGTGTCTCTCACCAGCGGCATCTTCAACAACTGATCGATCCCCGGATCAATGGGGATCGATTATGGTTGGTAAGGGTAAAGAAATGGGTAAGAGGAAACCCAATGAGAAAAATCTGTATCTCTCACCGACAGCATCTTCGACGACTAATCGATCACAAGATCAATTGGAAAATTATGTGGAAGAAATTGAAAGTTATTTCCATCAATTGGCATCTTCAAATTCTGGTGAAGAAGGTGAGAATATTGAAGCCGTGTGGAATGGTTCAGATGTGCAGGAAAATAAGGTAAATGTCTTTGTTGTGGATATTGCTTTTGATTTGTGGTCAAAAATGGCAGTGGGAAAATTGGGAAACTAATGATGTTTTTGTTGAACAAAATCACTTAGTTTTCTAAAGTCAATAACTTTTTTATTTCTTTATTGTTCCCTACCTAATTAATTTATATTTTTTTATAATCGAGGTATTCGACCGGGATTTCATTTACATATGATTGTGATAGAACGCTGCATTTGGTACTATATGATTGTGATAGAATGTTATCTTTGGTATTAAGGCTGCAAATGAAACGAGTTGTTTGCAAACTGTTCAAAACTCAATTTTATAAGGGCTTGTTCGAGTTTGATTCGTCTATTAACCAAATTGAACACGAGCCTTAATTTTAGGCTCATTTTAGTAAATGAGTTTAATTTGAGCTTGATAGTAGTCGGTTCGATTAGGCTCGTGAACTTAAGTCAAATATAAATACTATTAAGGATCTATTCTTAAACGTTTATCTTTTTGGACTAGGTTTTTTTCCATATGTATATATCAAAGAGACATATCGAAATAAAATTTGTCCTAAATTTGTAGCTAATGGAACCTTCTATCAATTATCATCTCCAAGTTAGGGTATCCTCCTAATAATCAATTTTTTATCAACGGCCTAAAACCATACGTCGAGCATGAATTTATGATATTTTTTGCTCGCTAAGGTTCCTAAACAAGCTTAAATTCATTTCAAAACTATGTCAAGCTTACCTAGAGCTCAGCTCTTCAAATTTTTATTCGACTCGAGCTCGAGTTCAAATTCACTAAGATTTTGAAAAACATACTAAAGTTCAACTCGACTTCGTTCATTTGCAACCCTATTTGATTCTGTAAATTAGAATCAAATTCATTTGAACAAATGAAAACTGATTCTTGATATCGGACTTTCATCTATTTGAAACAAGACGCATAATCCTTTTGAGTTTTTAGCACGACATGCCGCTATCTAAATATGGCACTGACTTTCTCGAGTCATCCTCATTAGTTTGAGAAAAGTCTTTCTTCTCGACAAGTCTGATGATTTGACGTTGCTATCTATTTCATATTTCTTTTCCAATGGAACTGAAAATTTAAATCATTTTTTGTACAATGTCAGAATGGTGGTGACAAATTTGAAATAGTGAGGATTAAAATAAGAAGAGCAGATAATGTGATCCAGTTGAAGAAAAAAGAAGCCAACGCCCATGTCGAAAGAAATTGCAGAGCTAAATGGGCTATTTGCTTATGCAAACGCCGGGTAATCTCTCAACCCTTTGGAACCCCAATTCAATTCAATTGGATTCTCGTACCAGATAGTTTTGTTTTTCAGCTATCAGTTTGTTGAATCGAACCTCTGTTTCTTATTGTAAGTGTGAGGAGCTTGAAGCTCGTATAAACGAAGAGATTTCCACAAGAGTAGATCTAAAGAAAGAGGTAGACATGGCGAAGGAACAAATTGATGAAATAGGGTTTGACGTTGAAGGGATGAAGAATAAGTTGAATTGGATGTTAGAACTTCAACGCGAACTCTCCAATAAGCTTCAACTATCGTCCCTTGAGAAATTGGGCGTGGAGGCAGAGCTAGAGAAGGCGGTAAGTAGAAGATCTGATATGGTTAGCGAGATTGAAGATTTGAGGCGGCAGAGAGATGTATTGCAGCGTCGGATTGAGTTTTGCAAGGAGAAAGATGCGATCGGAATGGCGGCTAACCGTAGCGTCGCCGATTTGGGCTTCGGTTATCATGAGTTTACGGCGGAGGAGATTAGGGCAGCCACCGATGATTTCTCACGCCACCTGAGATTCAAATCATCTGCAGGGGATTCGACGAATGTGTATAGAGGCCGGATTAACAACCATATGACGGTGGCAATCAAGCTGTATGATTCAAAGAACGAATTATCGATTGAAGAATTTCGAGCCAAGGTAATGAAGATTAGGGTGCCCTTAATTATTATCATTCAATGGTTTTCAATAATTTAGTGTTCCTATTTCTTTACATGTCAATTTGGGATTTGAGAAGTTGCAATGCATTTTCTTCTAGTGCGCGGGTAGTATAGTAAAATGACTTACTTTTATAACTTCACACGAATTGTTATCAAAATCTATTGGGATCAAAACGATATAATTTCGAGAAAAAATTGGTAAAATTGTGCCGTTTTACCTGCATTACAAGAAATTACATTACAACCTTCCTGAATCATCAATTTGATACAAATAGTTCATGAATGATCTAGATTCAGCGTTATAGTGCAGCCTATAGTTATGGTGCATGTAAAATGATACACTTTTATTCGTTTTGCTTTTAAAATTACATCATTATAATTTACCCAGTGAGTTATTAAAAAATATACATAAAGTCAAAACAATATAATTTTGAAGACAAAACAATAAAATTATGTCATTTTATTTGTACTACACGTTCACTATAAAAATTGTATTATGAATCAAGGTTTGTCCACTAAGCATTTTGCTTTGGACATTACAAAAAAACTTTATGTCACCTAACAAGCTTCATGCAGGTGAATGTTCTCGGCCCAATTCGACATCCGCATCTAGTCGCGATGATCGGCTTTTGCTCAGACCTACGATGCATTGTGTTTGAATACATGCACAATGGATGCCTAAGGGATGCATTATTCTACTCCCCCAGAAGCAGCTCTAGTGTTAGTAACCTCAATTGGCATGCCCGAGTACGAATTGCAGCCCAAGTTTGCTCGGGCCTAGCATTCCTTCACTCAGCCAGGCCTAGGCCCATTGCTCACGGCAACCTCAACCCATCCCACATCCTCCTGGATCACAATCTTGCTGCTAAAATCCATGGCTTTAGGTCTGGTGGGTGTTGTCAGCTTGATGTAAAGTCTGATATTCAGGCTTTTGGGAACCTAGTACTGCAACTTCTGACCGGGAGGAATTGGGTCGTTTTTGAGGCGATAGTAATGGACTGGGCAGGCCTCGTTGAGGTTCTAGATGATTGGGCTGGGGAATGGCCCATGGACTTGGCTATGGAACTAGCTGGCATAGCAATGAGATGTATGTCTGCGAATAATGATGGGCCACTGGACACGGTGTTGTCGATGGCGATGGTGAATAGAGAGATTGACGGAGTGAGGAAAAAGGCCGATGAACTAGGGGCAGGCGGAGAATGTGAGGCCGCGGCCGCCAGAGGGGTTGAAGATGTACCGGTCTCAATTGATGTGCCAAGAGTGTTTCTCTGCCCTATATTTCAGGTTTGCCTCTATGTTCCTCCTCCCATTTTTTCAGCTAGAAAACACTAGCTGAAACAACATGCTGAAAATAGTAGTGGGCAGTGGCTTGGTAGGCCTAGACCACTTGATATGGCATACACCTGATATTAGTACCGGGCCTAATATTTGGGTTGTCCAAACTCAACCTCAATTTGGTCACCCACTTAGTATTAATAATAATTTTTTTCAGTGAATTTCTATTTTTTTCTATATTTATATAAAAAAAAAAATTTTTGCCGCATATTACACTTTTGATGCTAGTAAGGATTCAAGTCCTCAATCTAATCTTTCAACTTCGGCTAGACGCAGATCTCGCCTAGTCAATGGGGTTTGTTTTGGGGGACTTCACCGAGGCCACAGTTCTCCTATTTTAGTCCGTTATGAAAGAAGGTAGAAGCGATGCGGGTTTGTTCGAGCCCGGGGGCTTGCGGGACTTACCCCGGGGCCGGCCCTGGCTGTTATATGCGTACGACCCATTATTAGCGATTAAAATTCTGAAAGAGATATAGTGGATATAGTAAAAAGAGATATAGTAGAAAAAGAAGATTTATTATAGATGGATGAATAGTTATAAATGCTTTACTTAAGTATTTTTTAAAAATGAGATATGATAGATATGAGTATTTGGATAATATTTTCGTAATTAATAATAGAATTCTTGTAATTAATAATGACATTTGCGTAAATAGAAAGAAATATGAAAAGGAATAAAATATGAAAAGGGAAAGATGTGTCCAAATTTTATTCCTCTCCTTGCGGATAAAATTTGAACTCCGGATAATATACCTAGGGTCCAAAGCGACTAACAAACTCTGGATATGACAATCCAAATTGCCATATCCGAAGTTTAAATTTATCTCCCTCATTTGAACGCTACCAAACAAGGGTGTAGTACTGTACTGCTATGAGTAAAAAGGCTTGGCCCAACTCGATATATCCTTCGTTTTTACACTCACGAGAAATAAATCTTCAGACTTTCTCTCTCGTTCAAATTTTCTCTCTTCATATCATATCCACATTAATGATGTGTGTGTGTATTGTAATTCGATAAGGGTTTCCGTGCTTACGTACATAGTTCGAGTATCGCGTATGTTAATTAGCATTTAGAAGTTGCTAATGTGGGGATTATGGGTGCAGGAAGTGATGAAGAATCCACAGTTAGCCGCAGACGGATTTTCATACGAGCTAGAAGCCATGGAGGAATGGTTTAAGACTGGACACGATACATCACCCATGACTAATCTTAAGCTTAACCACAAATTACTCATCCCTAATCACGCCCTCCGTTCCCTAATCCATGAGTGGCACAATAATAAGAGATCAGCTCACCATCACTTAAATTGTATGTAAAATTTGCATCATTTATTTATTTACATGGCGAACAAGTGCATAACACGTGAGAATCTGTCGAAGAATTCAGGCTAGATTCAGAAGAAATTTAACATGTGCTGATTGATGAGTCTGCGAAGTACTAGGTAATTGGTCAAGTAAAAACTTGCCAAGCCGATGATGCTTAGCCGATCTTTTGGAATTCAAGATTTCATTTTCGAGACGTGGGTTTCATTTTTCTTCTAGAAAAGATTGATCATATGTGTGCTATAAAAGTAAAGAAAGATATTGTATTTATTTTAATTGTTTGCCTTTTACATTTTTTGAGAAGTGATTTTCGTTATTATCCCTCTTATATTATAAAGCTCATTTTTGTTAGATGATATTAGTTTCATATTGGTCGGATATACAATGTCAATCCCAAGTATAATTTTAGAAGCACTTCACTAAGTAATAGTTCAAGTTTTTAGGTTAAAATCGAAATTTTTTACATGGTATATAAGCATGGTCAATTCATCTCACGGTTTAAAATAGCAATTCACAATTTACGATAACAAATCCAACAAAAATGGTTCAAGAAGATGGATGTTAAAAAAAGATTATACACGATACATTTTAAAAGTGATCCCACGTGATGTTCATTTTAGACAATAGACATGATAGAAGCCTGTTTTGATAAGCAAAAGAGTGAAAAGGGAGCAACAACCTTCCTTGAGCGTGACCACAAGGACCCTAGAACGGGTCTCGTGAGAGATCAATTGTTTACGTATTTTTACTATCCCACTAAGTATTATTAGATCGCGACCAGATCAAATTGTAAAAAAGAAAGGGAGAGAAAAAACTGTTGAGAGTACAATAAATAAAGATCTTCCTTTTTCTTTTAAATTAATTCGTGACTAAGAATCTAATATGATATCTACGCAGATGGTCAATCTTATGTTTGAAACTCACCGTTTAGTGATTAAAATATTAGCACATGTTTAATTCGTTTATGGAGGAGTCTAGCTACCGGTGAAAGAGCATGTTTAAGGTATTCCTCTCTAATATTTTGTAGATGAGTTGGTAGTTGTCAATATAATATAAAAAGATGAAAAACATCATAGAATTCGTTGACTACTCATATAATGTAAATCACTCATGTGTTGTTTCTGGCATATAAAAGCGACATCGTACACCGGGACATTTTGAGTCAATAGGACTTGCTCTTAGATCTGAGAAGATCAACATTTCTTTATTTTATTCCTTCGGTGCTTAGCGACAGCCCCTAACCTCTTCGATAGAAACCATATTTGAGTAGTTACTTGCCGCTACTCACCTTATGTACTATTGCTTAGGTGGTTAGGAACATCTAAAGACGAACAAGCTCGCGAACAAAGGGCTCCACCCACCAATCCGTCCGTCTTTTGTCTCTGAATAAGGACCACGCGCAAGAAGACAAGCAAGATCACCCGGACCAAACCATACTAGAATAGACTAGCTAGACAAAGAACTACTTGAATAAACTCGCTAATAACAATTTTCAAAAAAACTCAAACTATCTTCTGTGTAGGATCAGGGGCGGAGGTATATTGAGGGGGGGAGTGGCACATGCCACCCCCAATTTTCAAAACTCCAATTATTTTTTTTTAAATTTTTTGTTTTAATTATTATATCAAGAATAATTATTTAATGGTATTGGGATACCCGTGGTGTTTTAATACCTTCAATCACTACACATTTATGTAAGTGTTCTTATATTTAGTATTGGGTCTCACATTATTGAATATATGGTGATGGAGAGTATTGAAACACTATGTGGCGATATCCCAGGATCACGCATCAACTTTATTGTTGTTGTGATGCTCGCCAAGAAAAAAGTGTGATGTAAGAGTTTTATTTTTTATCACCGAGTGTTTGTTATGTATTTTTAATTATTGAATGTCGATTTTTGAATATTAATTAGGTGTTCATACCGTATTTTTTTTCTTATTCATAGGATATGTATATTTTTTATTTGATTTTTGGATAAAATTAACCTTATAAAATGTTCAAAAAAAATTTGGTGTTATGAACGGTTAACTTAGAACATATACATGTTCAAATTTTGCCACCCCCGAATTTTATTTCTAGCTCCGCCCCTGTGTAGGATGCAATCACTATAGATATAATTTGCTATCAGCCATGTTTGTTTCTCACTTGCAATGGTAGCATCAATACTGATTCATAAAGAAAGTATTTAAAAATTTAATTTCTGAGGAGTTTATATATGTATATCACATAATCGAGCTTTAGTGCTTCGAACCTGCTGTAATATAGTTATAAAGGGTTTGTTCCAGAAAATATGTCACCGGCCTAAACATTTTGCGCAACTGAAAAAGCGAGCGACTTTTTTTGGCAGACTGTAGTCTGAGAGAGACAACGGATCCACTGTAATGTCTTCAGCGCTTGACCATAAATATACCCCTCGTTCTTGCCGGCTACCTGGAACAGTGTTGTCTAGTACTAATGCCACGAGGAGTGTCACTACCATGTTCAATGACAGAAGCCCGTTTATTGCAAAATCAAACTGATACAAACAGAAACCACAAGTCAGCTTCTTACTACCATAACAAAGTATTGTAACAAAAGAAATGATTTACGGATAGAATTGTGATACATATAACTCATTCAGAATGATATTGCAGATACTTCAGTATGAAACAGGACCATACAAAAACATTTTCTGTGAAGATTCTGAATAAAAGATCTCGTTGTCTAGCATTACTGTCAAGGAATCCAATCCCATATTGCTTGGGTATAGATCACAGGTGATCACTTAATATAACATTGCTCTTGGGTTGGATACACAGTTTCTACATGGTATCAGAGCAAGACCCATTTCATCCTAGATTCTAAAAACTCACAATCCACACCCCACATTGACAGACCCAACAAAAAAAGTTGCACGACAATCGAAATAAAAAAGACGCTACACGACAGCCAAATATGGCTGCACCTAAGGGGATGTAAAGCAATACAATTCCACATTGCTTAGGTACGGAATGGGTGATCACTTAATATACTATTGAGAGCTCTCCACCGAACAGCTACTTTTGGGTACGATATGAAGTTTCTACAATTACTCTTAACAAAAACATGCAAAATAACGCGCTGAACTCATCGCAACCACATCCACAGGTGCACAATTCCATAGAGTGATATTTTCTGATCGAGTTTGGTCAAAAGTATATCCTTTCCGTCATTGTTTTCCTTTCTCTTAGGTGATGGGTGGTTGTGATATAGGAATAACTTATTCGTTCAACGAAACACCAACAGAAATGATTCAGTACTTACTACTAAGCAGAAGAACGAAGACAAACAGGATTTTGATATCTTGCACATTTATCATTAACTCACATGATATTTCAAGAAAAAGTCAAATTCAAATGATAGAAAATTTTATGTTGAGCAATGAAATGAACTCACTGAAAGAACATGAAGTTTGAGCACTTAATCCAACCATCAGAAAAAGGCAGAAGCTGTAATGGGGAAGGAAAGACTTACTTGTCTACTGCTGGTGTAGACAGGACCACTTGATGCAGCTGCATAAGGAACTAGATAGCTAGGAAGGATCAAGCTGGAGACAGGTTGATACTGCTGAAAGTATGCTGGAATCGAAAAACCAAGGAAAAGTGAAACACCAACTATTGTCATGTTTCTAAAACTCCCCGATTGACAATACTGGAGTGTTGAGAGCCCCAGTGCCACAATTAGAGCCCATATGAAGCATAGAACGGCAGCAGCCAAGGCTTGTGGTATGGAAGCAAGGATGGCACCCACTTTCCCTATTAATTAACCATGTCAAGAAATTAGTAACATCCGTTCCTAAAACTAATGACCACTCATTTGCATTAGTGAAGAACAACAAATACCATATAGCTAATAAAGTTGACTAAAAGCTTAGTCAGTAACTTTGTACCAAAAGTTACAAGAAGCGTAATTTATGACTAATACTATGTTGAACCCGGTTCAACTCCTTTTAGTATTACATCATAAGATTATCGTGTTTTAACCATTATTGCTTCCGTACCTACTTTCTATTGCAGATTATCTCTTGGATAACAAAAGTCTCAAGACCAGTGGCTCAAGCCAAGATTCTTATGTTCTATCAAACTACTCATCTTCTTGTAGTTGGATCTCAATGTCTTTCCATGACTCTATCACCCAGTCAGAACAAACAAGTCAAATAGGGAAACAATTGGTGCGAAAGTTACCGAATTCAAAAATATATGTCCAACGTGCCTTTCGCTGGAAAGGAAAAAAAAAGCATAATAGGGAAGTGGGGGGTTTTTATGAAGCCACAAGACCTTGTTTTGCTTTTTAAATTCTGGTAGCGATAGGTAGGAAATCACTTATATATATTTTAATTTCCCAATTTAAGGCATAAAACCCCATTTTACAAACGTGATAGGCCCCAGAACTCAGACCAAGCCTTTTAAAGCCCTAGGGATGGCCCAGGGAGTACACAGGCTAAAAGTTCCCACATTCTGAGGCAGCATCCCACCTCATCTACCCCACTTCGTGTTTGCGTACTTAAAGTCATGGGGGCATTTGCTAGTAATGGATGCCAAGGCATACCCTTCTGTATGAAAACAAAATTAAAGAATCTGCAATAATAAAAGTTCAAGTTCAATCCTATTTCCCTGAATCAGATATTCAAATTGCTAGTTTACCTATGAATGAGAAGAAGATCAAGAAAGCTGCTCCAATATCCACAGCCCTTCGACTTGCTACTTTTGTTATGTTGATTGTGTGAACGTTCTCTGTCAACGTAGTCGATCCAGTCCCTGTGCCCCAAAGTCCAGCCAGTGTACTACAGAAACCTTCCATTCCTAATCCTCTACTGACAATACCTGGAGTAGGGGGCTTTGAGTTAATTCGCACAGATGCAATATGATACGTTCCAACCTGATAAGATCGGGTGTTTGTGTCAGCTTTAAATAAACAAATAAAAAACTCTTTGTGTACATTCATTATATGACGGACTGGTAAAAATTTCTGTTTTATGTTTTTGAGCTTCTCATTAGGATAGTTGCAGCCAATCAGCCTTTGTACGCACGGGAAATATTCCTATGTTAGAAGGGTGCTTCCCTATTTCACAGGAGGCACAAGAAAGGGATTCTTGCACATCAATCCCAAGAGTTGATGGCTAAATGACAGCAGCACCCTTCCCTATCATCATTTGAAACTTTTGTGCCATAGACCCATATGATGCGCTCAACATTTGCAAGAAAAATGTTACTGTAAAGGAGGTCTATTTGATAAATCAGGACTATTCCCATCTAATAGGGCAGTTTCTGTTATTGATGGTCTATAAATTAGGGCACATTCCATTGGCCGGATTAGACTATGGATTGGATACCAAAAACAGTGGGAGGCATTTGATTGCCACAATTCGTGGATGGACTATATGTCCGTTGGACAACCAATCCTACACAATATAGGATATACACACGACCATTGGGAATACATTTTGCTAAACCTTCACTATTCGATCGGTGGGATCATCCAATGGTATCATATATGCACTTACTATTAGTCACGTAAATCAAACATGGCCTTTAAGATTGCTTACCGAATCAACTGATGCAACCAGCGATACGATGATCATCATAAAAATAGTCCTGAAATGGAAGACGGGGATACCCCACTGCAAGGGATAGGGAATCCTGACCCATGCAGCAGTCCTCCAAGCATTTGAAACATCAGTTCTGCAATGCTTCATGGTATATGCATGCTTTCTGCAAGCATCAACTAAGATGTTGGAACTGGGTATGTCTGAACTGCAGCCCTTGTAATTGTAAGCCCCACCAGCTGTCAAGAAGAATGCATATGCCCAGATAATAATAACACTCAAGGGGACCTGCAAAGCTTAATAAATTTTGGCAAGGTTAATTGGAGATTAGTATCTACATATGCCAAAGAGGATCGAGCAAAAAAAGACTACATATATTACATCACTGATACGAATGACTTTGATAAAATTAATTTCCACGACTTGATAATTTTCTCTTCGTCAGATTGACAAATTCTTGCTGTTATAGCTGGCTGAGAATATATTTATTTTTATCTCAAGAATTGCAAATGGTGCAAGGGAAGTTTGGATATTATGGGAAGCCTGTTACCTTTAGTCAGATAAAAATGGAGCAAGAACAGTACTATCTATATGTTTAGAAAATTAGAAGTGTGTGTAGAATCACTTTGAGAGGGAAAATGAAAAGATTGACGAAAGAACTCTACCAGTGCTAATTTAAGTAGCGGGTGGAGTTGATTTTTTTTTTTTTTTTTTTGTGGAGGGGAAACAGAAGGGTATGCCTTGGCATCCATTACTATACAAGCAATACAAGTCATGTACCAAATGTGTATGTGCAATATTCCAACTTTACATACACTAACACTGGTCGGTATGAAGTTGCTATTATCTTGGAGGAGGTCAGCATCTGCCCTTAACCACAAGACAAACCTTTTGCTGTAATAAACAGGTAGAATTTACCATGGTGGGGCTAAATGTGTGAAATGCAGTACAATGTATTGGGGTGAGTTGCAGGCAGCAAGAGTAGAACTCTATAATCTTATGAACCACACAAGAAAGAAAACAAAGGGAATAGAGCAATGAATTATAAGAGAAATCCAAAAACATGAAAAGTTACAATACGTACCGCATAGATCAGAAATATTCGGTGTCCAAAAACGGAGATCCCTCGAAGGTACTGAAAAGAAAGGGAATCATTGAGTTAACGAAACATTTGAAAAGTTGCATACATATAGGATTTAAATACGAAAATGCATCTTCACTGAATGGAACAGGCTGAATTTGCATATGACTATCTTGTACACATGCCAAATGAACATTTAACCGAATCACAATTGAAATGGGCATAAAGATGCTTACTAAGGTGAAAATCAGAGCCAATAGTATCAGAGGAAGGCTGATTTCCACACAACTACCAGCTTGAGGAAAACCATAGTTGAAAAATGCTAAGCCCACTGCAGCAACAGTGGGTGCAACCACAACTGGGTTTATCAACCTGCAGCACAACACAAAACAGGTTAGAAAGATTGGGTAAACATTGGTTGTCTTACTAACCCAGACCTGAGAACTTAATTGCATGTGAAGAACTGTACTATAGCCATTTATACACGATTGTTTGGTTCTTAACAAGAATGACGTAATAAATAACAAATATACTCACAAAGATGGTAAACTAGATGATTAAAAACACACGAGATGGCATTTTCATTTTCATAACCATATAATTCATATACACATGCCGATAGTCGATAGAGCTAGCTACCTGGGCCATGCATCAATCTACAAACATTCTGGTTAAACGAAGCTAAAATGAAGAACTTCATCAAACTAGGCTTCTTCTAAAACATATCAGTTGCTTTAAAGAATGATACACAAATACAATCGCTTGATTACCTTACAAAAAAGGCCATAAGGCCACTGAATCCCAAGAAGCTTTGGAATATTGAGCTGACAATTATAGCCCCTTGAAGTTCCTTCATTATGTGTCTAAATTTCTGCATGAAAACAAAATTTTGTCAACAGAATTAACAGAACATCCATCAGTAATTTTGTCAACAGAAATGTAATCGAAAATTAAGAACATGCAAAATTTTATTTTATTGACACTTAGGTTGGTAATTGCTATCTATGATCCAGATACACTTGAACATGCACAAAGTCAATACACTTGCAAGTCCTATACTACTAGTCTACTACAGAGTTTCGCCATATATTTTTTCCTGGGATACATAATTCATTGAGCTTTCTGCAAATCATATTCTACTAAAAAACCACAATATTCAAGGCCCTTGTAACAGAACCGGGGAAGACTATATGACTCTGCATAAATGAAACTCTTGAATATGATAAACTTACATGTTCTGTAAGATTTCGATACTCCTCTGAGTTCATAATTACTAAAGCCGGTGCCAAATACACAAATGAACTACCTTGAACCAACGGAAGACGGGTACCAAAATATGAGTGCAGTATTGTGGTAATGCCAGACACCAACAGCATTGTGGAAATGACAGTGGCCGTGTCCTTCTGCAATAGATAGAAACAAAAGAAACTTACTTATACATATGCCTACAATTGTCACCTCTCAACACAAATTTTATTCATACAGAAATAATTAAGTGCTTACATCCGTACCACCCATGGCTGGTACAATAATCAAGGGGATAAAAATAAGCGAACCAGTCTGTGATAAGTAGTGCTGCAAACCGTAATAGATGAGTGCAACTGCATTTTGAGAAACAGAAGAAAAATTAACAAGATATGTCAAATGAACTAAACTTGAACAAGTTGCAGAAACCTGAGAATTTCAGTAATAGGAATTCGACCGAGATTATTTTTCACCACATCACATAACTGAATGAGGCTCCAATAATTGTTTTAGAATAAACACCAAGTGTTTTGAAAACTTGTGCTGCCATGCTTAGAGTTAGGTTAGGCTCTTTTTCGATTTGCTAATACTAGAACCTACGGCTTTATTTACATCTCCTAACATAAACTTTGCAATTTGTCTCACTGTGAATTAAACCATTACAAATAAACCATAACTGCAACACTGACCTCAAATCAAAAGGAATGGATCATCAAAGAAATCATTCACATCTTAAAAACAAAAAACAATCACCAAATCATATAAGGAATTCATACTAACCGAAACCCGGATTTTCTCTCAGCCCAAACTTCATTTTAGAAGATCCAATACCCCCTTCATGACCAGATTCTCCACCATCCGGGTACACATCGATCCCCTTTTCGCTTTCCACAACCCCATCATATCTCTTCGGCTCAGCCACCGGGGCAGTAGCCCTAACTTGATGCCCATCATCGTTTACAACCCTATTCCCATTCCCATTCTCATTCCAAGTCCCATGTCCATTAAAACCAACCTTACTCACTTCCTCTCTAGCCCCCAAATTAGTCTCAGCCGCATTTCTATTCCTTTGGCTCTCACCTCTCCCCGTTCCCTCGTTCATCCCCAAGACACCATTATTTCTATTCAACATGGGTTCAATTTCAATTCCTCTGTTCCTAGTGCGCCCAAGAACTGGATCAATTTCAATCTTGGGCGAAGTGGACCCATTTTTGTCCAAACCTTTTTCTAAATCAAACTCAGTACTTTCATTCTTGTCATTCTGACTCCTCTGGCTCACACTAATAACACTCTCGCCGGAGAAATTAGAGACAAATCCAGTTTTCTTGGCCCAAGACTTCAGTTCCTTCGGATCGTGACCTTTTCGTGGTATAAATGGTTCTAGCCTTGGAAGCATTGAACCAAGCTTTTGACCCTTTTCAGTGGCTGGCCTTTCTGGGGGATTTGAGCTCGACCCACTTTCCATTGCGGTTCTAAATCAAATGTGCACCAAGCTTTTTTGGAAAATAATGAACAAAATCCTGGCCTATGAATCAAACCGACGCCATTTTGTATCCTTTAGCAAAAACCATTGTGTGTGAGAGAGAGAGAGAGAGAGAGAGAGAGAGAGGATTCAATGATGTGGTTGTCAATGAAGAAGAGTGAAGAGCACAGTGCTCGCTCTTTTATACGAGTGAGAGTGAGCTGAATAGCAGATGAGGAGAATCTTTTTCAATCGCCATTTGGTTGTTTCTTCATTAGCTGAAGTACTGAAACACCCCCGTTACTGACCGTTAATAATTTGAGCTTAAACTGGAGAAGAGGGGTCAATTATGTCTTTCCGTAACTCGCTTGAATTCCTTAAGTTTCAAGTTACTTCCTACTTGGTCACTGACTGAGTGGACTCGGTAGGTGCAACGATTGTGGGATAGAGAAAGAACTTGAACTCAATGGAGATAACTTTGGCACTCAGCAAGAGAGGTAATAATGATGATGACAGTAATGGTGGAAAACCCAATTAGAAGGGACCAATAATCACTGATTAGAGAAAGAAAATTGAAAAAGTCACATTTATCCTCATTCAATTTTACACTTTTTAGCCAAAAAATTATCTAAACAATTAGTAAGTTCTTTTGGTTTTAGGCTCTAGTCAAATGTTTCCTTATCAACTTTAAGACTAAAGACTTATGAGAGAGAGGGGGAATTCCTCCACTCAAGATGCTTATTAATCACAAAATATGGTATATACTCGGATTTCATTTCAGAAAATAACTTTATTAATTAACAAAATCAATACAGGCTCAAGAGATAAAAATATACATAACATATTTATAGAAGATACAATATCCAACAAAGTCATGTAGAATCACAGTCCACTTAAAACATATTCAGCGTCTCGTGCGAGTTTTAGAGGATACATCGATGTATGTCTCTAAAGATAAAACGATTAATTAACTGAACAAGCAACTATCGTCAATTGTCTGTTGAACCGAATTATGTCTGTCTCTCTCTCATTCAAAAAACCAAAAAGAAGAATATTCTTGTTGTTCATGAAAATTCAGTGTATGAAATCATAGATGGGATTGAATACTTATACAAACTCTACCTACTAAATCAACGAGACATTTCTTTATTCTTTTCAAATTGGAAAATGATGATCATAACCCACGAGTTAGCCTCAGTTTTCACTATGCATCCCCAAGAGCATTGTTTAGCGTACTAGATTACATAATAATATGGCTCAATGCACCCAATTTAATATCTAGGCGTAGACAAAATTATCGTTTTATTTAATATTGCACGCGTAGTGGTTTTTACTCCATTTTAGATTTTCGAGCGCTAAAAACATATCCAAATGCTCAATTACGACCAAAGGCCCCAGAACCAATTACGACATTGATAAAGATTTAAGAGAAGGCCGGGGAATGATAGAAAAAATGCCGGAATGAAAATTTGAAGAAGCCATGAAAATTGAGACAAAACACTTCTCTATCAGTAGAGAAAGAAACTCTATCGGTAGAGAATGCGAAAAAGGCTGCAATACAAAGAATTTCTATCGGTAGAGGATCAATCTCTATAGGTAGAGAAGGAGTGTCCATCGCTAGAAGGGAAAGTCCAAGAAGTCAAAAAACTTCTCTATCAGTAAAGGATGAGTCTCTATCGGTAGAAGAAGAGTTACATTTCAGTCAATGTACTTCTCTACCGGTAGAGAATTATTCTCTATCGGTCAAGAGTGCCTAACGCGCAATAAAGTCTGATTTTGACATTTTGCGCTTTATCACATTTTGAGATACTTCTTCCCACGACTTTTAATTTGTAAGAGAACGTAAGGGGACTTATTGAGTATGATTTTTGTCCCCCCTTTGACATATATGTGCGTGTATATGGGAGAGACAAGTGGATCTTAGGGATGGCAATCTCGTCCGATCCAATCTGCTCCTACCCGTTCCCCGCCCCGAATGGATAGGGGATTCGGAGATTTTTTTGGAGATCGAGTAGGATTCGGGGATAAATTTTTTAAAAAATGGGGACCAGGTAGGATTCGGGGTTAAGTGTCTCCACCCCGATCCCCGCCTCCACCCCCACCCCTCCCCGCCCCGCCCCGTGATTTTTTATCCCTTTTACGTAATAGGTTTGTAAGAAGAAAGAGAAAATAACCATGTTTTGCAATTGGTGGAGGAATACAACAATCTTTAATGGACTCAATGACAATATTCTTGAGTACATTTTGTGATTTTTGTTAGGATTAAAACTTATGGAACGATGTTATGTTTATTTTAATTATAGTTAGCCCGCTCAAACTCCTCTCCTAGAATAACTACTGAGAACACACAAACAAATGCTAATATATATGGTCTGAGAGAAAAGATTACTTTGTTTTTGAAATATTTTAGATGGTAAAAAATGAATGATTTTTGCTTAAGAGTTTGCATGTTTTTATTTTCTCTCTTTTGTTATTTTTTTTGATGAAAATGAGAATTATTTCAATTTTTAAGTAATTACTAATATAATTTTTTTATTTTTGGATATCCAATCTCCATTTGGAGATCCCCGTTCCCCGTTCAGGGTGGGGTGGAGGTCAAAAATAGTCCCCGTTCGGGGATCAGGGCGGGGATAAAGATTAGATATAGGTTCGGGGATCGAGGATGGAGACAGTAACATCCACTCCCGATCCAACCCGTTGCCATCCCTAGTGGATCTCAACACTTAGAAAAAAAAATTCATGCTTTCAACTTATAATTTTGGCTTGAGAGCTTCTCTCTCTTACTCTTATTATTCTTCATTTTCTTGAGATTTTCTCTTCAACATTGCAAAACACTTTCTATTCAAGAAGTAAGTAATCTGAATTCTCTTTATCCTTTTTACTTGATTTGGTCTTTTACTTTGTTTTTTCAACAAGTTGCTGGAATATTAGCTTTTAACCTTGTGTATTATTTTTCTATAGATTTTTTTAGCTTATTGGTAAGCTCATCTTTTCCTTTTATCATTTTA
The DNA here is from genome assembly GCA_019985065.2 of Arctostaphylos glauca. NCBI lineage: Eukaryota > Viridiplantae > Streptophyta > Magnoliopsida > Ericales > Ericaceae > Arctostaphylos > Arctostaphylos glauca. The sequence goes on from JAHSPW020000008.1 coordinate 4,384,791, forward strand.
AAAACAGTTCTCTTATTCTTTTCATGTTTATTAGTTCTTTTATAAGAGTAACTAAATCTTCTTAGACAATAGGTTTAAGAATGAAGTTTACCTAAAATTCACTAATATGCAATATCTCCTAACTATTTTTCAAGCTTATTTCTAAATATGTTCAAGTTTTTATTTCTAGAAACAAAAAAGTAGAGTTAAGTTTTTACTTAGTTATTGCCATATATTTGGTATTTGTAATACTTAAGCCTATGTCTTTCCTATTTTGGATTATAATTTCTTGAATTTGAATAAATTTGAAAGCACATTTTTTGAACCAAAAATACTAATTTTTCATAAAGTATTTTTTGACCTAAAAATCCTAGCCAGAATCTAGGTTAAGTTATAAAATGAGATATTGTTTAGTTGAGGTATAAGATAAATGGATTTCGAAGACAAAGTCTATTTCATTAATCTTATTTTATTATCTCGTTTAATTTAATATAGTTGTTAATTCACCAAAACAAACTTTGAGGTTGACGTCTGAAACGTCAAAACACTAAACTTACGAAGTCTTTCAACCTAATTACTTTTTCTCGTAGATCGATACTTCGGACTCTCCGCTATAGTTCCTTTAAACCTTTGAGAAAAATCATGTTTTAAATATTAAACCTTGACCAAGGTCGGCGCCCAACGACACACTTTTATCGCCCGGTCAAGCATCTCCAATTAAATTCTTGATTGTGAAAAATAAGTTTCTTTGCACGTTGATATGTCAAGTCATGTGCATGCTCTCAACGTTGCCTTAAACGTTAATTTCCAAGTAGCTACGTAATTTCTTGCATGTCGACATGCCAAACCGTGCATGTCGTCGACATTGCTTTGCACATTCTTAGGTAGCAATATGATTTCTCAAACACTTTATCATTCATTTTAATTCCAATCACAAGTCTTAGTTTCTATTTTTCAAAATTTTGAAAACACTCTCGTTCCTCTAACAAATTGACTTTTTTTTTTTTTTTTTAAGGATTTCAATTGTATAACTAGTTTCACTTCAAAATTTGAATTATTGAATTCCACGTTTTCATTAACCTTATTTACTATTAGTCTTCTTTTAAAGACATTGTACATATCTTTTCAATAAAATAAACTTTATGATAATCGAATATTTGATTTAAAAGTAAAAAATATATTTTGAATAATAACACCCTAACTATAAAAAGATACGGTGAGTATTGTAATGTAATGTAAAAAGATAAAAGAGGGTTAAGGAGGGATTCATTTGAAGAATGATTCTCCAGAATATTATTGTCCTTAGAAAATGTCCAAATTTAAGTCTGCGTGTTGTGCGCCAAAAACAACGTTGTTTTAACGTAAAAAAAACACTAATTTAACAGCTGGGTAGACCGAACAATTTTTGTTATTTTGATGCATAATACGTTCTGCTGTACACAATTCACAAGAGGCTCCTCCATTTTGTAAAACTAACATATATTTAAATAAAAACACCCTAACTCTAAAAGATATGATGAGTTTTGTAATTTAATGTCAAGAGATAAAGGGGGTTAAAGAGGGATTCATTTGAAGAATGATTCTAAAGAATATTATTACCCTAAGAAAATGTCCAAATTTAAGTCGTCGTACTGGATAAGATGGATTTGAATCGGACAAATCTTCAATGACCTTAAACTTTGTTTTGTCAACAGTGAGAATCAAACTTGTGATCATCTCGACATTAATAAATCTCTTCTTTGCTATCACCCGACTAACTATTTAGCGCAAATTACAATTCAAAGAGTATTACTCGTTTCATAGATGGGACTTGAATAGAAAACAGAAGAAAAAAAAATCTTAAATTCGAAGGGAAGCGATTTGGCATATAAATAGACCATAAATTCACTCATTCCACATATCCAATTCCCTCTAATCTCTTTCTCCCAAAACTTTCTCATATTCTACAAGCATTCTTTCTAAGTTTTATTATTCTCCAGAAACAAAATTTTGAGATTTTTTATTCTTTTAATATTTTTACACCACAAAATTAAGATTATGACTAGCACATTTTTGTAAAAACAGACGGTAAGAATACAAATGTTGAAAGCAGATTTGATGTAACCCGACGTACACTTTTTAATGAATACAAATGTTGTTTTTAGAAAAACAATATGGTAGTGCGCCTCGAAATGTTTTATTTTGCAGTGAAAGATACTGCCAAATTTCCATTCCCTAAAGACCAGATTTTCTCTTCTTGTGATTTATTCTATAAATCTCATAATATCACTCGGACCCTTACAAATAAATCCAAATATTTCATTAATCTCTTTAGATTTACTACCTGTTAAATCCCCCCTGCACAATAACTTATTTAAATATAAAAAAAAAAACAATAAGATTTCAACTCGCCACGTATTTATCGCTAGTTACAAGGTTTTAAGACTTTTGTTGTTATTTGTCGTGAAATGTATGATACACACACATATACACATACATATATGTATATGTATATGTGTATATAAATATATGTATGTATGTATTTATTGTAACGGAAACACCCCTTTTGGTACGAACTCAAATTTGAGATTGCTCACTTTTTCAATTTAAAAAAATGTCATCAACAAATTTCTTTTTTACACGTTAATAACCTTCATCTCAAATAACTGTAGAAGTAAAAAAGTAAACAAGCAAAGCAACAGTTTAATAGACAATTTTTGCTCTCTCTTCAAAACGCCATTCGCACCTCTAGTTCTAACACCCACATTTTTCTTTACAGACATGGTAAAAAAGACGAAATGAGATATCAAATCGTGCTTGCACACGCGATGGTGTGTCCCGGATGTTGGTTAGTGTGTGTGATTATATGCCATTCCACTTGCATAACACTATAGAGAAAATCTACACACACAAACTATTTGTACAGATTCGGAACAAACTTGTTTAAATCATGCGATGCATGTGAAGCATCTCTAACTATACTCTTCATTTTACCTAATAAAAATACAGAAAAAGAACACTCATTGTTTTGCCTACTTACTTTTTTATCTACGTATTCTAACTCTACTCTCTATTTTTTTTATCCATCCAATTTAACCTAATTAATATTGAAAAAAAGACACTCACTATTTGTTCATAGAGTAACTTTTAATAATTTTATGTACTGATTTCTTTTAATAAATTATTAAACTCTTGCAAAAAATTATTGAAAAAAATTTCAAATAATTATTTTGATAAATTGTCTATAATTAATATCTCATCACCTCACAAACATATACAAATTGTCTAAAATTTTCTTCACCAATATTAATTAATATTTTATTAAAAGAATTAAAAAAGTTCTTGTTAATAAAATACAAAAATCAATGAAAGAAATGTGTTGAAGATACAATGTGCGTAAAAAAATACAAAATAAAAATTGACTAGTAAGAATAAACTCACTACATGTAGCTAGTAAAATTGGTCAAGTTAAATTGACTAGCCTAAGAGCATGTCCAAAAAGCTAGGTAGATGATCAATTTAGCTATTTTAGATAGCTAAAAACAAAAAAAATGTACTCTAACAGCCTCAATTAGGGCTAGCTAAAATAGTTTGATGAACAGTAACTAATTAAATTTGACTAATTACTATTCACCCATCAATTTTTTTTAATGTATTTTAATCTGGCATTCTCTCTCTCTCTCTCTCTTCTTTTCTGTCTTCTTCCTCCATTTTTCAGCAGAAACTCACATTCCCTCTGTTATTTATACTTGGTACATTTGGAAAAAGCTGCTATTGGAAGCAAAAATGTTACTATTGGTACATTTATTCCAAATCTACTGTTTGAGAAAAATGTTGCCGTTTGGAAGCAAAAAAATTGCTACGGTTCATTTGTTCCAAATCTGCTGTTGGAAGCAAAAAAATTGCTACTGTCCTTATACATTTGTATTGCAAAAAGACAAAGGAAAAACACGAAAGAAAAAGACAAAATAACAAAATAATATGTAAAGGTTAGGATAACTATATTAGATAGAATTGTTAGAATGATGATTGACATGTGACTAGCTAAAATTAAAAAGTAAATTATTGACTAGGTATTTTAACTAGAAGTTGTTGGACATGCTGTAATAAAGAGACGGTTAAGATTAAAAAAATACTTGGACTAGCTATTATTGCTAAATGAGTGCATATAGCTAGTGGGTTGGAGATGCTCAAGATAATGTAAGTTGCATGTGTATCCAACGGTTCTGACACGTCAGTATCCGCATGTGTGCATATAATCCGGATCTGTAGTGTATAGTCTTACTCAACACAATTTTGTGCACAAAAGTCATGAACATTACTTCTGAACTACCTTATCGTGCCTCACAAAGCAACAGCAATGGGTGCATTACCTTTCGTATCAAAGTTCAGGAACAAGTAACATTTCTGAATTGATAAAATAAAAGTAACGTTTCTGAAATGAATTTGCACCCAGTATTGCGGACAAAACTGAACACACCCCAACTCAACACATCCAATGAACTACATTGTCTTGATTGCAACTGCCCTACAATTCCTGCAACCTTCAGTTACAGCCTTTTTCGACCTCCATCCAGCAAAAGCATTCAAAGTCGAGTATTTTAGTAAGAGATTTCGGGTCAAATTATGGTAAGAAGGATACCCGAGGCTTATGAGTAACTACACTCCATTTCTGTGTCCATAAGCTTTTAAGTGTCACTCTTAGCAGCTTCTTATAATGTGGGACAACAATAAACCAATCAAGTTATGGTTGATCGAGAAACAAGTTAAAAAAGAAGTCGATTAGGAATTCAGCCGCTGTGTTTCCCTTTAGTACTATGCTAACATCAAGCCTCGATTATTTTGGGAGACTTACACGGCTACACCCCTTAGAAATTGTCTAAGACCCCCTCTTCGCTCGTACGTCCTGACAAAAGTTAGAACTCTTACTGTTCCATACCGGTACCTAATTGATGGTATCCACTTCTTGCAATGCCAAAGCAGTGAAAAATGTTTAAACCAATAGGATATACTTCCACAGGCAACAACGCTTCAGTAAAACTATCCTCTTTTCAATCTACACGATCAGGCCATCGCTCACTTTTCTCATAAAGTGAAAAAATAATCGAGCTTATGCAATCCATTTACCCCGGGGATCAAATGGAAAGGGCCTAGGAAGCAATTGACATAATTTGTGAGCTATGGCCTTTACCCTGTAGAATCCAGTCTGAGCACCAAGTCTGCTACAGTAAAATTATCCTCTCTTCAGTCCAAGCACCAAGTCTGCACTGAAAAACGACACCATGACTGCAATGATCAAACAAAAAAATTGCAAAGCCCGAGTACATATTGTCCACTCTAGCACCCTGTCTAAGAGATTTTTTTTTTTTCCCAAACAACCATGAAATCATTCATCAACTGCTGGTGGGAAAACCTTGAAAGGCTAAATCTATCAAAACACCAGAAAACCAAAAGGTTCCTCTACCAATGTTTCAAAGTTTAACTGGTTAAGGGATCATTCAGATAAAATTCACAATTGAGTAGTTAATTTAGTAACCACCACATTCCCATGGCTAGAAATGCATTAAAGTTCCACAAAATGAACCCCAACAACCAGAATTCCACTTCTGAGGTTTGGCAAGGTAGTGGATTAGGCTGAACCTCATCAGGTCATGCACTCACCTGATTCCATTAATTTGCATAATATTCAAACTAATCATTTCACGAGTCAACACTTTCTATACAGAACAATAACAAAGACTTCAAATTGATATCAAAACACCAAAAACCCAATAGCTTTCACTACCTATGTATCCTGTTCAACTAGTTCAAGTAATCCTTCAAATTAACAATCCCAATTCAAAAGTCAATTTGGTCTATCACAAAATTCTCAGTGGTTCAAAATGAATTCAAATTCCACTAAATAAATCCCAAACAACTAAATCCCACTTCTAAACCCAACCAATCTAAGAAAACACCCTCTCAAATTATCAGCAATAACTGGGGGAAAATATTTTGCAGTACAAATTTACACTTAAAATATACCGATCCACCAAATTCAACTTATAACTCCACCGACATTGCAAAACACTGGAAAAATTTTCCATTTCCATGTGATTTATAGAATTCATCCCCACCTATCCAACACCAGAAAGTTTACAAGCCAACAACCCCACATCCAAATGAAAAAATTAAAATTAAATCAAGAAAATACAAAACAAACATAGGCAGCTGTACAATAATTAAAGGGATAAGGGAAAGACGAAAGTACAGATTTTTCCTGTTTTAGGGTTTGGCTGATTTAGCTAATTTCTGGGTACCGGCGACAAGAAGAGGCGAGCGACGATTTCTTGTTGCTGGAGAAACCGGCGCTTGAGGTAGGTCTCAAGGATCTCCATTACGGAGACGAACCGCTTCATCTCCTCAAGCCGGCGGCTCAGCTCAGCTTCTCGGATCCTGGCTCGCTCCAGCCGCGCCTCAGTTTCTGCCAAACGGTCCCTCAGATCGTCCACCACTGCATCGTCCGTCGCCGGCGGACGAGGTAGGGAGGCGTCTAGGTCTTCTCTCGACAGCAATCGTTGCCGTTGCTGACCGTAACACATGACGAACGATTTGAGTGAGAGAGAGAAAGGAGATTGCGGGATCAGGAGTAGTTGGTTTTGGGGTAAAATAGGATGCAACAGCGTTCGTGGCCGACTATTTAGTTGAAGAGTAATTCCAACGAACATCCAGTCATTTTCCTCCCGTACCGGTACATATGGTACTAAAACGATATCAAATATTTTTAATTTCATATCATTCTGAATATCGGCCTATACTAACCAGGTACCGATATATATATATTAATAGTTGTAGGAAAAAATTAATTTTTATTTTTCTCTCTCTTTGGTTTATATATATATAGTTGTAATAAATTCGATACGGTACTCGGTATATAATCGATACCAATATATACTATACCAATAAAAAAATCGATACGGTATTCAGAACTTTGGTTTGAAGAGTGAATATTATAGAGGGGGACTTAAGAAAAAAAAATTAAAGAATAAGGTGTTGGATTAAACTTTTTTGGTTAGGTGTTTGGGAGATTTTTTCTGGAACAAGTTTCTGGAACATTTTTACTTTTTTCCCAGACAACTTTTTCTCTCTATAAAAAGTGTCTCTGAAACATTTTTCTCCCAGACAAGTTTCTGAGACACTTATAACCAAACAACGTCTCAAAGTTTTGTTTTTAAAAATTGTTTCAGAAACACTCAAAACGAACACACGCAGTTGTTAACCAAATGTTGAATTAACTAAAGTTGTTGCCCATATATGTTATCCTTGTATTCAATTTAATTTCTTATTGTAATATAAAGGTTATATCCTATAATTTTCACTAAAATCAAACTACTATTGTACTTTATTATTTACTTTGTTTTAAATTTTTTATTTTTGTATAATTATTTGTATTATTTTCTTCTGCACCTAGTAATTAATTTTGTTTGTGATAATATTATAAGATAGAAATCTAACAATTCACGGGTTATGTCAAAATTATTCTTATAAATCCAACAAGTTAATTACAATACAACTAGATTGCCATATGATTTGATAATTAACATTGAAATTAGCGGAAAGTTATTAATTTTCAAAATTTTGAGTGAATACTTTACAAAAATCAAAAGGTCTAAACTCCACATTCAGCAAGAGAAAAGACATTGAAAGATCTCACGAGATAACCAAAAGGTCTCAACAGTTTTGCCTATATAATGTTCGCATCCCAAAAGTCTCAGCAATTCTGTCTCCATTAATGTTCGTAATCCAAATGTTCCTCCGTGTCTATATATATTCGTTCCATCCCACATTTTCTAAACACAAAATTTCATCTAAACTATCACAAATTTATATTCTTGAATGAAAGAGAGAGTCAGAACAACTCGATTCAAGCAATTCCTTTAGCTGACTAACTATTTTATTGTATTCCTTTATTTGAGTAACTATTTTATCGTGGAAAACAACCGTTAATATAACCTTCAACACCCTCAGTAAAACAACAATTCTATTTAAATAAAGGGTAAATTACCTTTATATTCCTTCGACTTTATGTTAAATTTCGATTTGGTCCTTCTTGTTTTAATTTGAACACTAAACCCCCTAGACTTTGACATTTAGTTCAATGTTGTCTATCCGTTTAGTTCCATCTATATTTTTAACGGAAAGGCTCCATGTGCAATGCACATGACCTCACTAGAAGGGTATTTATGATATTTTCCACCCTTCTTTCTCAACTCTGAAAATTCAGACTTTTTATCCTCCTCTCTCTCTCCCTCTCTCTCTCTATCATTCACATAAAAATCATGATTTGAAATATAATTTTCATATTGTTCTTCTACTCTAATTTATGTATAGTTTATTTGGAGTAGTAAGACATTTTCTTGTTTTCTCTTTTCCAAAGCAAACTCTCTCCACTTTTTTTTTTTTTAAATTGACAAATAAGATTTTATTATAAGCTCATATCTTTCTAATGCTTCTGTGTTGTGAATGGTTTGGAGAAACTGAATTATTTTTATTAACTTCACTTTCTTGTTTTTCATTTTTTGTTGTTGGAGTATTTTGGCGATTTGACATCGTCGTTGTCGTTGTTTTGTTGTTGTTGAAGTTGGTTTTCTTTGTTGGAGTGGCATTATGATGTTCCAACACAAGACACTGCTTTCGATTCATTGCCTATGGTGGGCAGCTTCCCAACCGACCCTCTATTACCTTCATTTGATCTTGTACCATGCCCAACTGCAATGTGGGTTCTTTGCATGGGTTCATGTACAAGTACCTCAAGAATCTGGTGTTGATTTTGCTGGGAGTAAGATTAAAGGAGGACAGAGAAGAAAAAGAGAAAAATAAAAGAAGAATGAAAGAGATTAGTTTTGAATTTTTCTCCCTCCTCTTTTTTTTTAGGTTTCCTTTTCATATTCACTGAATGATAGAGAGAGAGAGAGGAGGATAAAAAGTATGAATTTTCAGAGTTGAGAAAGAAGGGTGGAAAATACCATAAATACCCTTCTAGTGAAGTCATGTGCATTGCACATGGAGCCTTTCCATTAAAAATATAGACGGAACCAAACGAGTAGACAACATTGAACTAAAATGTCAAAGTCTAGGGGGTTTAGTGTTCAAATTAAAACAAGAAGGACCAAATCAAAATTTAACATAAAGTCGAAGGGATATAAAGGTAATTTACCCCAAAATAAACCATAATTCTATAAAACCCGGTTCAGTATTGTATCTATTAAGTGTTTTGATCCGTAGTGTACTTTTACTTTCCAAATTGTTTTTAGAGTTTTGCAATTTCTGATCTTGATGAATTTATTTTCACTGCAAGAGAGAGAGAGAGAGAGAGAGGATTAAACCCCAATTTTGTAGTCAATCAACTTAGTTCACAAACAATAAAGAAATCCACACATATGCCACTCCCTAAAAACACCCTAAAGAAAGAGAAAACAAATGAAGAAAACACAAAGTGAAAAACACTTTACATTGGCATTCCACTTCGAAGATCCTGAGACCTTCTTCTATGGTGCATGAAGGAGAAGATTGATGACCTCTTCTTCTGCTTATTCCCAAAGATAAATGACCTCAAAGGAACTCGAACCCGCGCGAATTGTGACTCATCACAACTCTGTGATCCACACAGCCTAAACTCCACATTCAGCTTCCCAATAGTCTTCTCAATCTCTTGTTTTAGTTTGTCAACACAATCTAAACCAGCTTCCAATTCATCTCTAACCTTGTTATTCTCTAGTTTCATGTTTGATACCTCACCATGAAACACCGCGGCTTCGTGACTCGTGAACCTCATTTCCTCTTCCTCTGCGCCTGCATTCAACGCTTTCGTTATTTCCTCTTCGATTTCACATAAAGATGCGAATCTCTTCTGCAATTCATCTCTCAAAACCGCGCTCTTCTCTATCCATAGTCCTGCTTCGTTCTTTATCTCCACCAGGTGCATGTAGATTGGCTTGAGTTGCAATCTAGTTGCTTTTTTAGCAATTCCCTCGTGATTCCATGTCTCTTTTTCCTTGATTTTCTCCATCTCTGATTCCAAATCCAAAAACCCGGACTTCAATTTCTGTATCTGGTGGACTGAATTGCTGAATCTCAACCAGAAATCCAGGTTCTCGTCCAGTAGAGCGTCAATACTCATCCGGAGCTTTTCTTCCATAGGCGAAATTGTCTGAGGCTCGTCGACTAAAATCAACTTGACATATTCATCATCTTCATTAACCTGAGGAACTTCAAACCTAACTGAAATTTCCCCATTGGCCACATTCATATCGTTGTTCTCATTCAGTTTCTGGCGTAAGAATTGAATCTCCTTGTCCCTTTTCGCGATTAAGCTCCTCAACTCCCTCATCTGCACCGTTGTTTCAAAGATCCTGTCGCGATTTTTTCTCTCTACATCGCTCATCTTCTTCCTTAGGTCCTTGTAATTCCTCAAGATCGTAATGTATTCTGTCAAGAGAATGGTTTGTTTATCCTCCACCCCATCCAGCAGCATCTCCCGCCAGTTCATCTCATCTTCTTTCTTTTTTTCAACTCTCCACGGTTCGTTGTTAACGACAACAACGTTTTCCACCGTTTGGGAAACGCCACGTTTCTCCATGTTTTTCAGGGAATTCGGGTCTTCTCGTTTCTCAGAAAACGCATCCGAATCACTAAATTGCTCGACCTTGTCCTCTCCCACCAGTGTTTCCGATTCTGAGGAATTCATGAAATCTTCTCTTTTTTCCTCTCCTGGACTTCCAATTCCAACATTCGATTCCTCTTCCAGTGATGACCCCATATACTCGGACAGGTGATCAAGACTACACCTAGCTTCGGTGAAATGTGTTTGAAGGTGGCTGCTTTGGTTTTCCAAATTCCGGTTCAAATCCTCGAGTTTTTCAAACTTCTCCTCCATTTCCCTCAACCTCTTTGTCAAAACATCATTTCCATTAATCAGAGACGCCTTTTCGTCTTCCAAAATCTGAATTTGTGCCTGAAGCTCATCTGTTTCCATCCTTAATCTGTCTATAAGAGCAGGTTGAGATGAAACGGATGTTTCCAAGCTTATAACCTTACTCACAAGCTCATCAATCTTCTCTGTCAACCCCATCACATTGAGAGATTCCTTGGATCCCAACTCAAAGTGCCCTGCAATTTTTTCCCGCAACTCATCGGATACCCTTTTCTCTTGTTCCAAACAGCCGGATCCTGTTTTCAACTCTAGCGGTTTCTCTCCTTCGTCATTTGGTTTCTCGGAGAGAAACTTGTGCTTGAGAGAATTCAGTTTCTCGCGGACATCCTCAACCCTTTTGTACTCTTCCTTTGCTTCCTCCGTAGACCTCTCTTGTTTCTCCTCCAACTTAACCAATGTCTCTTCGCACAACTTCAAAACCTCTTCCGCCATTAAAGCCGTAGCTTCACCATCCTCAGTTCCCTTGCCAACATTGAATTCCTCTTCCAACCCAAGAACTTTCTCCTGGAGCTCTGTGACCCTGCTCTCAATTTCCCAGTACTTTTGAAGCCCGCTTTCGTAAGAGCTCTTCACGAATTCCTTCACAGTTTGCAAAGCAATAATCTCTTTCTGAAGCTTGTCAATCTCTTGCACCGCCTCAGATTTGGTCAAACCAGATTTGCAAACAGTTTTGTCAGAACTCGCAGCTTTTGATTTGGTTTGAAGTTTCTTTCTGCTTTGAAATTTCGAACCATTTTCTTCTTCATTGTCCATAGCCAACTGAACTCGTTCGGGGCAAACAGTTGCAAGAGTAGTGTTGGCATTTTGCAAGTCTGTGGACATGTGATCATACCGTTCTGCTAAGGCTCGGTAAGCTCGGTAAGATTCTTCAACGAAGTTTATAATCTCCGGCCTCTTCTCATAGTACATTTCTGCCCTCTTGGCGAAGGAGTCTCCATCCTCTTCAATGAGTTTAAGCACATTCTGCACCTTTTCTTCCATGTCTGCACTTCAATAGATTCTAGTTAACAGTGACACCGAAGAAAATGTATACAGCAGGAGAGCAGATTACATGCCCACACAAAAAAGAGAGGAAAAAAAAACTTTTGACAATCAAAGATTGAATTTGTATCTCAGTTTGGTGTTCACATTATTTTAGCCACATAGGATAAAATACAAAACAATACCATTTCACCGCTCCAAAAGGGGAAGAAAAATTAGAAAGACGCGTATAACCTTCAACAACTGAGCAATGAAAGATTTGGATATTGCTTCTCACCAAAATCTGGGAGGAACTTTTTATTCGGGGTTGCGTAGTTGATAAGAAAATTTGATAAAAAATTCTTGGAGATAACGAGATAAAAAAGAAATTACCATCATATAAAACAGCTGATATTTTCGAGGTACTGGGTTCTCTTTGCGATAAGCTATAAACATGCAATCCATCAATCATGATTCATGATATATGTATTTGGTGATATTCACTCGTGTCTCTGTTATATCTTTCACCCAATTAGGATTCATCATCGTAGCTATTTTTATCATCTGCCACTTATGATTGGCAGATGATTCTTCAATATTATGCAAATTTTTATGATCAGGTTTTATGGAGGGACCACGGGAAGTGAAAAAGAAGAATAACAAAACACATGGAAAGGACATGAAATGCAAGAAGTTAAATTTCTCTCAATCTGGCTGGGTTCAGAAAAATAAACGGCTATCTGCCGATAAGCCTATAGAATTATGAAAAGTGATACGCGTAAGTTAGCCCAAACAAGTTATAAGAAAAACAATGGAAGAACACTGGCCGAAGCATGTTTCTAACAAACAGAAGCCTAGGCGAAGGTTTGATACCTTGAAGGTTCTGATCGAGCCATTTGGATTGCCTTGTCTGGATGTGGCTTGCCCACCACCATGAGTATGCATTGCTTGCAGCTCTATGCAACATCAATCCAGTTTGGTCTTTTCCCTCTTTCACACTCTATATCTATATCTCTCTCTCGACGGTAAACATGAAACTCTTACCCCTCCCTAAACAAGGACGATGAATATCCTTTTTGAGGTTTAGGAAGAGAACAAGAGTTACATACAATAAAGAAACCGCGTGTTTAGAGGAGAAACCGTGCAAAGAAAATGAATGTCTGCAAATGAGGATCCCAACCCCTAATTATGGGCTTATGGTTGGGAGAAAAATTCTCCCGGA